>OU343222.1:279387809-279447727 GCA_910596185.1 Chrysanthemum makinoi
ACTCTATGCTTAGTGATCAAGTGAGCAGTCTGAATGGTATTCCCTTGTACGTACAACTTATTTTCAAGCTTGTTTTTCAACGTTTTTAGATTGGAGAAATCATTCAAACATTTTCTTGAAGTTCTTGTTTTTGCTTAGCAGTTTTAGAAAGCTTTTCTTGTAAGGAGTTTAACTCTTGTTTTAATACTTCTTCTCTAAAATTACTTTTTCGAATAATTGTACGCATTTGGTCATCCATTTCTTGCTCACGTGTGGTTAACTCAAACTTAGCACGCTGTTCATAAATAGCAACTTGTTCTTTATAGGCATTCAGTTCAGAGATAACAGAATCATCAGGGGCACATGCAGTGTATTCATAAAAGGCACAGTCATCATTGACTGCAGAAGATGCATTACTTGGTAGAACCTCACTTTCACTTTGCTTTATATATTGATCATATGGGACAATATTGCTATTACCCTCATCATCAATATCTGATTCATAAGTTTCAAGAGATTGTACTTTATTATGCATCTTTTGCTCATCAACTTCATCATATAGTTTCAATACCTCTGAGATGATTGATTCCTTGGATGGACCAGCTTGCTGTGATGATGAGACCTTAGGAGAGACCATTGGAGAAATGCTAGCCATGAAAATTGTTTGTGCAGTAGGTTCATCATCGACGTCAGAGTCGTATGCATCACAGTCAGCTACTTGAAAGCATTCTTCTGATGATTGTGACCTATCTTCTGAATTGGCTGCTCATCCACATCTGCATCATATGTCTTGGCATTGCCTTCAGTAAGAAACAACAACTCCTCTTCATCCAAAGCTGCACCTTATCATGAGCTTTACGAGCAACATCTTGTCTCTGAAGTATTCTGCATTCTGTGGACGTTTTGGAGATGTGCAGTTCCTTGCAATGTGTCCCTCACCATCACAGTTGTAGCATTTGATTGGCTTTTCTGTCCTTGATTGGATTCCTTCCCCGATTCTGATTTGCAACATATCACTCTACGTCCACCTCTTCCCTGTTCATATTACCTTTCTTGAACTGGTTGCACCACAACCTTCCCATCTCTGACAGTAGCTTGATTGTGTGGATTAGATGCAGTTCTGAGGTTATTGTTGGTGTGTGGAAGAGAGTTCATGTTTTGACTAACCATGAGAGACAGTTGATTGATGAAGTTTTCCATGAGTGAGTTTGAGTTGGGAGGCTTATATGCTGGATCAGGGATGAGCTTGTAATTACCATTACCTATGGGTATGACTTGAGATGCTTTGGTGGTAATACCAACATTGGTATAGAAAGCTGTAGAGTCATTTGGTGAGCTTGATTCTCCCTGATTGGTTTTGAACTGATCCAGAATCCTTTTTTCAAACATAGCATGCCTCTCATTCCGAAGAAGGAAGGCATACAATTGCTCATAGTTTTTATTCTTTAGTCCTTTGGTTAGCTTCACAGAAGTGACAAATTTGTGCCACTCGGGATTCATGTTGTTTCCAAACTTTGAATTCAGCTGAATATTTGGCATGGTCATTTTGATGTTCCTCATATCATTCACAAGCTTATGGAATCTCACGTAGTACTCATAGACACTCTCATCAGGTTTCATCTTGAAGTGCTCAAACTCATCATACAGTTGTGATTCTCTGTCTTCCTTGGTTAATTCAGAACCTGAGAGAAGCATCTTGACATTATCCCAAACTTCCTTGGCTTCAGTGTTGTGATTGATCAGCTTGTAGATTTCTTTTGGAAGACCTTGAAGTATAATTTTAGAAGCCCTGTTATCAGCATCGAATCTCTTTTTCTCCTTATCATTAAGTTCATCATACATCTTTGGTCTGTCTAATCCATAGATCATTGTTCCATCTGCAGCTGTATCAATTAAGTCTCTTGTAGTCTCAACCTGATAAGGTCCTTCATCAATGGATTTGAGAATGTTGACCCCATTTTCCTTTCCAAGACAGTACAATCGGATTCGTTGAGCCCATGAGTCATAATCGGTTATGTCAAGCATAGGTGGACGAGTATCTGATCCAGCTGCTTGAACGTCCTCAGCTATAGAAGAAACGATAGTAGGTACGATGTTTGACATGATTACAAGTTCTACGGGATTTTACTATTCCTTGATTAAACCGGTAAATTGATTCTTTCACGGATTTTATAAACCAAAGAACAACCGTAAAAATGTAGCACGAAGAAGTAACAAGTCTCAATAGACAAGTAGCTAAACAGTCAACTCGCTTAGTTATCAACTCGTTAAACAACCAACTCGCTTAAAGAAACAAGTCTCTTAAAGAACCAACTCGCTTAATAGCCAAGTCGCATATAGAGACAACTCGCTTAATAGCAAGTTGCAAACAGAGATAACTCACTTAAACACCAAGTCGCTTAAACTAACTCGCTAGCTATACAACTCGCTTAATAGCCAAGTCGCTTTAGAACTCAAGTCGCTTAAAGAAACAACTCGCTTAGAACCCAAGTCGCTTAAAGAAACAACTCGCTTAAAACCCAAATCGCATAAAAAGTCAACTCGCTAAATAGCCAAGTCGCATATACCAACTCGCATCCAGTAACAAAGCAACTCGCTTCAAAGAAACAAATATCCGAGACTCAACTCGCTTTGTACAAAGTTCACAAATAACCACTTTATCAAACAAAAACAACCAAACCACAATGATTTAAGCCTTCCAATTCAAAACATAAACACATATGATGATCCTAAACAAAAAAGTACAAGCAAAATTCAAACTTTATCACTAGAATTTGTCCAAATGATTTAAACTTTCCTAAACAATTAATACCCTAAAAACCTTATGAAATCCACCAAAACAAAGAGCATGAGAGATAAGTGATCAAACCTTGGCTCTTGATACCAATTGTAGGATATAGGATTTCACAAACACACTAAACCATAATCACAATGGGGGTTCAAGTATTTTAGAGAGAGAAAGTTCTAGAGAGAGAAAGAGAAGAGAGTTGGGAACTATGTGAAACAAAGAAAAATGGTATTGAAGCTCCAACCCTCTACCTTGGGAGGTAGAGGGTATTTATAGTGTCTTACAAATAAACGCCACCTACGGGCTGTGGATCAGGCATACAATGGGTAAAGTCCCGTCCGTCCTCCACGGTGTTACTTAACACACTACTAACTAACATAACTTGACTACGACTACGAGCTTTCTATCGAATACATATACTTGAGGTGACCGACTCTTTAACAACTGAATTTTCTAATTCCTAACAATCACTGGTGTTTAAGATAGTCACATGACAACCAAAAGGCTTAAAGTAACTAATGGTAGGAATCTTCCCAGTCAGAAGTTCATAAGGTGTCTTATTGTGAGGATGAGTTATCAAAACCCTATTCAAAACATAACAAGCAGAACTGACTGCTTCAGTCCAGAACATGGTTGGTAACTTAGAATCAGCAAGCATAGATCTCGCTGATTCAATGAGGGTTCTATTCTTCCTTTCAGCAACTCCATTTTGTTGTGGAGTCTTGGCATTACTGTAGTCCCTTTTTATCCCCTTAGTTCCACAATGTTCAATTAATTTGGCATTCTTGAACCTGGCATTGTCACACCTTATGGCTTTTACCTTTTTATTCAGCTGGTTCTCAACAAGGGCAATAAAGTTTTGAAGTACCTGAAATGTTTCATCCTTAGTTCCCAAAAAGAATACCCAGCAAAACCTGATGTAGTCATCAGTAACCACCAGACAATAATACTTGTGATCAATGCTTCTAATATATGTGAGACCAAAGAGGTCCATATGAAGAAGCTGCAAAGGTTCTGAAATTGTGCTGACAGCAGTAATGGATTTGTAAGAAGCTTTGTGCTGTTTTCCCTTGTTGCAAGCCACACAATTATGCTCATTAGTGAAGACTTTGGAAGGAAGACCATGAACTAAACCATGTTTTGCCAGCTTGTTGATAGTTTTGAAGTTAACATGAGCCATCCTTCTATGCCATTTGTTAGATTCATCCAAGGATGCTTTAGCCACCAAACAAGCCAACTCTCCTTCGGGCTGGACATCATTAAGATTGAATGTATATAGATTATGTTTCCTTGGTACCTTCAGGATTACTTGACTGTCATCGTATCGAAAGTCTTTAGAAAGCACAAGACATTCAGTATCAGTGAATAGAACACTTTCTTCTTTCACATATTTGGAGACACAGAAAATAGATTGAAGTTTCTTAGTTCTTCCACATAGTACACATTTTCAAAGTCCAGCTTGGAAGTTATAATGGTTCCTTTCCTTGTTATTCTGTCATCTCCTCCTCCAAAAGTAACAGTGCCTCCATGAATAGGGACAAAATCATGCAATCTTTCCCTATTCCCTGTCATACTCCTAGAACACCCACTATCAACAATACCTAAATCTTTATTTGTATGAGGATCATCCTACAAGTTAAAAGATATACAACAACATCAGTATACATGGAGACCCAATTCATTACTGACTTGGGCCTGCCTTATGGATCATATTAGAAAAACCTGCAGATTGATGAGATCTACCATTGTTCTTGGAATCCTTCATGAATGATGGTCTATTTGGTCTCCAAGAGCAACTTGTTGAGGTCTTAACAGCAGTATCCCACCTTGACCCATTTTTATTCAATGGGTCATTAGAAACAGGCCTATATCCAGTTTCAAAATAAATACTAGTAGGTCTGATTAATGGCCTCGGAACATTTCTTCTCCAACATGATGAAGATGGTCTATCGGCAAAAACTGGATTACCAGCAGGAACTGGTCTACCAGCAGGAACTGGTCTGCCAGCAGGATTGGTTCTGCCAGTCCTCACATGTTTTCTAGAAGGAACAAATGGAGGAATATTAGTCACATCATTCCATATTGGTCTATGTCTAAGTTGATTAGTACAAACATCTATTTGTTTCTCATAAAAATCACAATCTTTGATAAGATGAAATGTACTACCACAAAAAAACATGATTTCTTCTTAAAATGCTTGGTCATAACATGAGAAGTATTATCATAAACAAAGTTATTCAAACCACAACCAAAATCAGAATTGTTTTTAACAGAATCAAAAGAACAAGAAATGTTTTTAAAATAAGTTGTCTTTGAAGAAGATTCATTAACAGCAACTCTTGGGGCAAGGTCAACTGGTAAAGGCTTGGGTGAGGCAGACTTGGGGGTTGTAGACTCTTTACTTGAATCACAACTGGCAAAGTCTTTAGAATGGGTCTCTGAGGTCCTATCACTGGAAGAACAAGAGACAAAATCATTAGTTTCACTGTCAGTTTCAGATAAGTCATCAGAATTTTGGCCATAGATCATATGTGATTCATCCAAGTCTGAGTCTGGGTTAGGTGGTCTAACAATACCATTGATTGAGGAAGGAACAGTATGCATTTCACCTTGTTTTACAAATTTAAAAGGTCGATATTTTTCTTCCTCTTCATCAGTGACAAGATTAAAAACACTATAGTCATTAGGGTCAGGGTCATATACCTCATCTCGATCAATATAATCCTTGAAGCCCAACCCCATCTTAGTTTTTACAGACATAGAACTTCTCCTTAATTTTTCTAGATTTTTAGCTTGTTCTTGCCACTCTTTATGTCTAGCCACCTCTTTATCTAATTTAGTCTTTAGATCCTCATTTTCTACATTAACTTTTACATTTTCTTTCTCAGAGAATTTTAACAAGTTAGTGGTATTCTCCAAATCTCTCTCTAGCACCTTAATTCTCTCTTCAAGAGCCAATTGATTTTGTTGGTACCAAACCTTTTGCTTTTCTAAAGTTTTAACATTTTTCTTATAGGCTTGAAACATGAATAAAATTTCTTTATATTGGCTATGAATGTCATCAAATTCTTTTTTAAGGGCATCATATCTATCATTACAACCAAATATACAATTATGTACCTGAGATGTGATCCCCATCAGTGCAAACTCCTCAGCCTCCTAGTCTCAGAAGCAATCCACTCTGAAGAGAAACTGTCCTTTTCCTTCAGTTCATGGTCAGTCAGTCAACCAATGAATGAATCTAAGTACCAAAGCTGCAGGTTTAGGTTCTTCATTTTGAGCTTGAATGTGAATGTAGAATATCTTCTCTTGTCACTTCCCTTCTTATCAGGACATTCTCTGGCAAAGTGACCAATTTGATTGCATTCAAAACACCTAATCTTCTTTCTGTCAAACTTGGTTGCCTCTTTTCCCTGGTAACTGATCTTCCTCCCAGACTTCTTCTCAAACCTGTTGACTTTTACAGCAAGCATAGCCATCTGCTATTTTATGTCCAACTCCTGCAAGTCCCATTTATCCATTTGTTCAAAATCCTCATATGCCAGCTACTGTTGAGGTTCACTCTCACCAACAAATGAGTAAAGCACATCCTCTATCACATTACTAGATTTTGATTTTCTAGTAGTGTATGTTCTGGTTGCTGCTGATGATGAGGTGGGACTATCAGCATATGACTTCTTGGTGTTAGCACTGGTAGTACTAACAAATGCTGAATTTGTTGGAATGAGAGAATAGGTGGAATGACCCTTGATGTCAATTTCAAGAGTTCTAAGCTTTTTGTACAAATCATCAAAGCTTAAGTAATCAAGACCACCCTTTTCCTTGAGAGTAAGAGCAACCTGTCTCCAGGAAGAAGGTAGAGCATGCAGGAACTTGGTGTTACATTCCTCATTGTCGTTTGGATCTATCTGATTTAAGATGTGGCTCAAGATTTTCCAAACCCGTCATACCCCTTGTGTATATAAACAATCCCTTAATGAATCTAACAAACAATTTAAGCAATCTAATCCTATACTACTTATGCAGACAATGAAATAAGCAGTAAACTAAGATCCTAAAGCTCTAACAAAGTGCTAAACACAAACAAATAAGATCAAATCCATGACAGTTATGAGACAGTTTAGAAAATAAACTCACTTGATGTCCAGCTTAAATTGGGCAGAGTAACAGTACCAAATCAACCAAATCCAATACCCAACACTAAATCAAGCCCAACTCAGTATCATTTCAACCCATTTCCATTTTTGAACCAAGTATAATCACCAGTTTACTTTCGTTGATCAAGTATTTTTTTTTTAATGTAAATGAATGAAATGGAACAAGGAAACAACAAATAAGCTCACAACAGCTTATATGAAGCTGAGTGAGCTTATTTCAACCTTAAAAACACCTTTATTAAACATTGAAAACTGAAAATGCAAGGTAAAAAAGGAAACTTGAAATTTTATTATTAAAACTGAAATTTTATTACAAAGGAAACTGAGATTACATAAAAAGCTTTAAGAAAACATTAATAAGTTACTGAAAATCTGAAATACAAGAAACATAAAGCTAATTTTAAACTAAAGAAATGCACGACTATAATGTGAGCTCAAGGGTCCTTTTTATAGCCTTCAAGAACTTGGGATTCTTCTTGGAAGAGCCTAGAGACTCAATTTCTAGCCACACATCAGTCCATTGTCACTTCCTCCAATCAGAATGCTCCAATTCACAAGGTGAGGTGTTGCGTCCAATAGGAGAGCTTGAAAGGGCCACGCTGGCATTCTTATCCCGACATGTCAGGCTTCTAGAAACCTTGGAGATGCTTAGTACGAGGTTCAGTCAAAGGGGTAATGGTGGTAAAAGTGAATGGGTAAAAGGGGTGTTTGGTTTGGGGAAGAAAGCACTGTTTGGGCGCGTTTGGATTGTTTATAATATTTCTAAGGATGTTGACCGGGTCTTTGGGGAAGAAAATGGTAGAGATACCAGGGTCAAAAACGGTGTCCTCATTCCCGAAAGAATGAGACCGGGTGGGTTGGAGGGAAGAAAAATGTCGGGCTCAAGCACATAAAGAATGACTCCTCCCAAACTCACATAAGGCATATGAAAGATCGATCCATCATCCGGTGGTTTTGCGGGCGGACGAAAGGATGAAAGATCGATAAGAGAATACTCCAAAGAAGTCGGAGCTCATGGTATAGAAAGGTGTTACTCAAAGGCTCATCAACGAAGGCATCCAAGAGAGGATCCTTATCTCGAATAACATTTTAGCATAAAACTCATCAACGCGTATCCCGGGGTTGAAAATCTTGTCCTCGGAGAGGAAGGAGATCAATATATCATCTTCAGAAAATCCTCAAGAAGAGGGAATCACTCGGCTAAATAATATTGGACCTCAGGATTAACAAGTTCATCTGGGAACAACTTCACTTCCTTATCTTTCTTCGGAAAAAACGGATCATCGTATTCTTCTTCATCCTCAGAAAAACGTAGCGGTAGGAGCAAGTTCATCGGTGAACTTCTCACTTTCTTCGTCAAAGAGTTGATTTTCAAAATTTTGAGTATATTCAGACTCGAATTCGAACAAGGGGATTCGGAATGTCGTTTTGAAAGATTCTGGATCGAAAGATGTCTCAAAAATAAGGTTCCATGATTTCGAAGAAGAGTGGGATTGCACTCAAAGGAAGGTTGATTTTCTTAGAAATCGAGGTGGGACAAGTGGTGTGCTCTAGAGCTAGCAGTTTCCACCACTACCTTGTAAACTCCTTTTCTTGTTCTTTTTCCGCTCAGCTTGTATTGTCGACATACTCTTGATCGTAAACCTTGAAAGATCAATTCGAGATGTTTTAGGTTCAATTTTCTTCACATCATTCGATCGATGGTAAAATGGGATCACCACTTTCTTGAGAAAAATCAATCACACCGATGCATGAATGAATGATCATCGGGTGGAGGTTTTGACGTTTTTCGGATAGAACACTATTTTTCATTCCTTTTCGATCGTTAACGTTCCTTGGTAATGATCCACAATGACTTTCGCTGTTCTCAAGAATGGTCTTCCTAAAGTGAGAGGGACTCAGGCATCGACCTCTATATCAACTACGGCGAAATCCACGGGAAAATGGAATTTATCCACTCTGCACCATAACATCGTTGACTACACCAACCGTGTGAGCAATTATGCGATTAGCTAATTCGATAGTCATACGAGTCGGTATAAGAATCTTCAATCCAAGCTCATGATATATCGCAAGAGGCATGAGACTTATGCTTGCACCTGAATCGGTTAGGGCATTACATCCCTTAATATCATTTAAGGAGCAAGGAAGGAGAATTTCCCGGATCACCAAGCGTCGGGAGCTTGGTTCGAGGAAGAATTAAACGGTGTAGGCTCAATTGAAATCTTTGAAATTTGTTCCACTTTCTCTTCATAAATCTTTTCAGCAGCTTTGATCATATCAGTCGTAAGTTTGAACTTGGTTCCAGAAACAACTTTCATTTTGTCGAACCTGATTGAAGATTTGCACGGTGTAAGGTTAGAACTCGGCATTATGACAGAGATAGAAGGAACTTGGGCAACCAGAGGTTGGACGTATTTGGCTTTTTCCATTATCAAGAGGAATTACCGGGTCCTTTGTCACCTCGGTCTCTCGTGCTACACTCCTCACCGGAGAGGAAGTAGACATCGAGGGCCCATCATCTCGAATGGTAATGGATTTCATTTCTCCCTTCGGGTTTGGAATGGTGTTACTTGGGAGAGAAGCGGAACCCGAGGGTTGACTCATTTGGCACAAAACAGCATTCAACATACTCTCAAGTTTATTCTGCGAAGAATCCATCTTGTTGTTCTGAGTCGAATTCGTTCTAAATCATTGCTCTGTCTAGTTATCGAAGATTGAAATCGTTTCTCAAACTTGAAATCTGGTTTTCATGGTTTGGATGGTAGCATAGCATATTGTTGAACGTAATTAGTAAATTCATTTGAAAGCAAAGGTAGAGCTTGATAGCTTGAAGCTTGATATCCTTGATTGTAATTGACTCCTTGATTCGGGTATTGATTTGATGGGGCTTTGTATTGGTTTTGAACATTTGGTCCACGAACTTGATTCTGATTAAAACGAGTCTGATTGTTTGATTGAGAAAATCCCGGAGGTCCCATTTGATTACTAACACGAGGGGTTGGTTCAACTTGAGGACGGTATTGGTTACCTCCGGTTACGGCATTAGCATCGAAAGGATTACCATCGGTGGCGGTACAATTGTAGTAAGCACGCGGGCCACCACAAGTAGTACAAGTCGATTCCACCGCTTTGACTTGAGCGGGTGGAGAAAAATTAATCTTAGCGGTCTTAATCTTAACCAAAGCCTGAATCATATCCGTACGCTTATCAATCTTAGCATCGGTGCTAGACGATTTTCGTAAAGACGAGGACGATGGTGGTAACACCCACTCGGGCAGCAACCGATTTGCTACGTGAGGTAGAACTTTAGATTTGTTTCTCAATAATCAACAAGGCATCTCTTGTTGATCGGTCAACAAATCGCCCCCCGCGGCGGCTTTGAGAGAGTCTTGATCAGTTTCATTCAAACCGTTATAAAACGTATCAAGTTGGTGCAACTCAGAAAAACCATGATGGGGACATTGCCTAAGCAAATCTTTGAATCGGTTCCATGCCTCACTAAATGATTCATCAAATCTTTGTGTGAATTTTGTTATTTCATTTTCAAGGCTTGTTGTTTTAGATGGTGGGAAGAATTCGTCACGAATTTGACACTAAATTCTCCCATGTGGTTATCGATCGAGGGGGTAATTTCTCAAGCCAAATCCGGGCAGCCCCCTCAAGTGAAAATGGGAAGAGTAGAAGCTTGATAGCCTCTTCCGGAACGTTACGGTACTTGATCGTAGACGTGAGTTTGTTAAACCGTTAGATATGAGAGTGAGGATCGTCCCTCTCAAATCCGTAAAATTGGCTCGATGACACCAAGTTGATCAAGCCGTGTTTAAGCTCAAATTTTGGCGCCGCTGCCGGGGAGGTTGTGTCACGACAATATCGTTTGAGGTTTGACGATTAGTGACTCGAGATCCTTCATTCGTGAAGTTACTAATTTTCTATAAAATAAAAAAAAAAGTAAAAAAATATTTCCTTTTTCTTTTGTATATATATATATCATATTAAAAATACAAAAAGATTTTCTCTTGTGGTTTGCTAATAATAGAAGACACCATTTATATAACATTCTAAACGGAGGGTTATCATTAATAAGTTCCCGAACTAAAGATCAAAAACTTGCCTTTGTGTCGCTTGTGAATTTATTTATCTTTATCGGATAAACAAACTGTGTGGGGGGTATAAGGACGGCCTGACATTAAATTGCGGCTGAAAAGAAGCGGGTTTTAATAAGCTTCGCGCTGACCTAAAAAAGCTTCCGCTCGCTTGTGCGTTTGGTTATAGAGGTGATTTATTCACTTGGGATTATTGGTTAAGTTCCCTGTATTCGAATACCGTGCGTTTTAATGCCTTGGTTTTGAAAGTGCATGCGACTCGCTCCAACAACTACAGGACCGATACGTGAAACCGCAAAATTCAGCGAAGGCGAAAATAGACGTGCTTCATTAGTAGAAACCCGAGATTCGAACTAATCAACCCCGCCATCATCGAAATGGCGGAGGACAACCGATCCATGCTAGAGCAACTCCAGGCACCCACCGAAAGCTGATTTATCAAATTCTAAACCTATATGAAATGATTTCAGTAACTGGTTTCAACAGATTTGAGCTCAAGAACAGTTGAAATAAAAATTTTACTTAGAAGGAAAAGGAATGCAAAACAAGGACTGATATGAATGTAATACACTAAAACAAGCCTAAAGCAATGAACTACTCCAATTTAAAACTTATCAAGAGTTAAGCACTGATCCAAACACTCCTTTAGCTATTCTAATAGCAGATTATACTAACACTTACTCCTACTTATGCAGAATTATAACAGATAAATTACTAAGATCAGAGAGCATCTCATAACATTAAATCAAGCTTCAATCATCAGCCACATGATCACAATTACCATAGCATACAAGACAGTTTTGAGCTTAAAACTACAAAGAAGTCCATCTGAGTTTTAGCATCACAACGAACCAAATCAACCCAATCCAACACAAAACCTGAAATTAAAACCCAAATAAGCATCATTTCAACCCATTTCCATTTCTGAACCAAGTATAATCACCAGTTGACTTTCGTTGACCAAGAAGCTTTTGTTGTGTATTGATTGAAATGAGATAGTGAAGGCACTATATAAGCTCACTAAAGCTATATCAAGCTGAAATGAGCTTATTCCATTATTCAAAATAGCTTATTGATTACTTGAAATAAGAAATGCAAGATTAAATTTAAAAACTTGGAACTTTGATTAATACTGAAAAAGGATTACAAGGAATGAGATACAATAAAAGCTTAAGAAAACATTATAAACTACTGAAATACAAGAACAATAAGCTAAATGAAAACTAAGGAATTGCACGAATTCAATGTGAGCCAATAGGGTCTTTTTATAGCCTCCATCAGCCTTGGGATCCTCTTGGAAGAGCCTAGAAGTCCTATCCACGTACCACATATCAATCCATTGTCACTTCCTCCAATCAGAATGCTCCAATTCACAAGGTGAGGTGTTGCGTCCAATAGAGAGCTTGAAGGGCCACGGATGCATTCTTATCCTGACATGTCCTGCTTCTAGAAACCTTGGAGATGCTTAGTACGAGGTTTCAGGTGGGTAATTGGTGGTAAAAGTGAATGGGTAAAAGGGTGTTTGGTTTGGGGAAGAAAGCACTGTTTGGGAACGTTTGGATTGTTTATAAATTTCAAAGGATGTGACGGGTCTTGGGGGTTGACTTGGGTAAAAATCGGGGTAAGATAATTCGGGTTGGTTATTGGACGGGGGTAAGGGATTTGGCTATTGGACTGGTTTAGTTTAATTGGGCCGTGTAGGGATGTTGGGCTAGGATATATCTATGGACTAGATAGATGATCCAGTGATATTCAAAGGACCAAATGTGCAATTGCGAAATTCAAGGACCAATCGTGTAATTCTGAAAATATCTTCCAAGGACCATTCTTGTAATCTTAAATAGACCAAGGCGAATTTGCAACTTTTGAATCTTCAATGGTCATTTGCCAAAAACTCAAAGTTGAGGGGCCATTTTTGCCAATTCTTCAAACTTGATTAAAAACTTCAAAAATCATCCTCGGAGAATAAAATCTTCATAAATGCACAATTTTGATCTTCCGGCTCAGCTTAAGCTCTCTTAATCTCTCGTGCTCGGATTTACGTCTGATTTGGTACCTTTTTGTGTGTTTTTACATATCCGTACCTGCACAAGTACAAACTCAAGAAAACCAAAAATATTAGCAATAAACGGCTCTTTCTTGGTTATTTTGGGTCAGTTTTGATAATGAAAAGGTATGTGTTTTAGCACATACCAAAATACCCCAGACGAGACCATTGTCGTGTCCTCACACAATGCAATCAACTCACGCTTCCAAAACCAAGGATTTCAATCTCTTTCTACTAAACCTATGAAGAAGTAGCAAAGATTCCTCAAAAGAGATTAAGAAAGCCTTAATTCTAAAAACGCCCTGTTTACCTTTTAATTCACATATATAGATATTACGATTAGCACATTCGGTTATGAGTGACGGTTTGTTGAACTTTCATGTCGATCAATAACTCCAACAGTTTTCAATCAACACGTAGGATCACGAGTAAGAAACACAACACAGCGTGAAGTGACCATACGGATAGAATACCTCGTCCCTGATTTTTCACAAGTCCCCAAACTAAGCGTAAATCGAAATCATGTTAAATATGATTCTAGATGCTAACACTACCCATAGAAGTTACTTGTGTAAATACCTTTTGTTCCCATTTTCCTATTTGCCTCTAGAATTTTTTATTTTTTTGTGAGAAATGAATTTCTTCAAATTTCTCGTTTCGATAACTTTTATTCTGATAAAGATACAAAGCTAAGTCGATAATTAGTAATCCATCTTTTCTTAAGAACCATTGTCCCAAAAATGAGGTCCACATCAAGGAATTTTTATTCACTTATACTTTAGACTTTTTTTTTCAACATTTTTCAACATCAAATTTTTTTTTTTTTTTTTTTTTTTTTTTTTTTTTTGCACTTTACTTTTATTTATATGAGCCATGAACTACGGAGCTTCACAGGGTAATTCCAAGACTATAGGCTTCATGAAATGAGAATCCCGGCTGGCTAGGCTAAGACCTCAACACCCGGCTAAAGATCCAAGGGCCGTCTCGATCCACACCAGCTCATAACTTACTTATTACTTTTCACTTATCACTTATTGCTATTTATTAGGATCCTTGATGATGTACCCATTTTTTAAACAAAGATTCTTTTAAAGAGATAAAGAAAACTATCGCCAAAAACAACATCTCTAATTATTATTAGCAGATATGGGGTGAAACAATTTTGTGGGAACAAAAAGCCATAAGTACCTTCGATGGGCTCTAAAGAGAACCAACTACTCCACGCTTAGCATCTAAACTCATAAGTAACTCTATCCTTTCTCGATCTCCGCAAATTTAAAATCCCAAATAATGAGATCCGCGGATGCTTAGCCGATAATTTTTAGATTATCTAGGGTTAAGGGAACAAGCTAGGGCTCAACACGCCCGGTCAAGTCAGAATTCCATTCCTACTCTCACCAGCGGAAAGTCAACAAGGTGTCAAAACATATATTAACTTAGCAAATGCTTCGTCTAATGAAATTAAGTCATGCATATTTAAAGTCACTCAGGGAAACTTGCAAATCTTGGCCTTGTGAGCTAGAATTCGCATATTATAGCTTCTTGTCTAAGAGACTAGCAAACTTTTCAATCAAAAAGACTTAACAAAAGCTTAAAATTTTTTAAAATTTTCTCATTTTTGCACAATTTTTCATTTTCTAAGGAAAACGGGGTTGCGAGAGTACACGACAGAAAAACAAGCAAGTGCGGTCAAATCAAATCGAAGATTACCCTACCCCCGACTAGAACGAACATTGTCCTCAATGTTTAAAGCAAGGGTATCAACGAAAATCTAAAAGCCGCTTATTAAGTATGCTCAAAGATAAACGTTAATCGATAAGATTAGGATATCGGATTTCCATCAGCATCGATCATGAAACTCGAGTGGAGAAAAGACAAACTTCGAGCACGAGAGTCTACATATTGGGAACATCCTAAACACAACATCACAAACAACCAAACACGAGAAATCGAAGAGGCTAACCCCTTTACGTCACTTATTAGAAAATAGAAAGAAGATAGAGATAAGCATGGGGTGCCTCCCACGAAGCGCTACTGTTTTTGGTAACCGAGTCGCTAGCTTGACTCGATCCCGAATTCATTTGTCCTTGGGGAAGAAAATGGTAGAGATACCAGGGTCAAAACGGTGTCCTCATTCCCGAAAGAATGAGACTGGGTGGGTTGGGAGGGAAAGAAAATGTCGGGCTCAAGCACATAAGAAATAACTCCTCCCAAACTCACATAAGGCATATGAAAGATCGATCCATCATCCGGTGGTTTTGCGGGCGGACGAAAGCATGAAGGGTCAAAGTGAGAAAACTCCAAGAAAGACGAGAGCTCATGGTAAGGAAAGGTGTATTTCAAAGGCTCATCAACGAAGGCATCCAAGAGAGGATCCTTATCTCGAATGACATTTTTAGCATAAAACTCATCAACGCATATCCCGGGGTTGAAAATCTTGTCCTCGGAGAGGAAGGAGATCAATATATCATCTTCATGAAAATCCTCACGAAGAGAGGAATCACTCTCGCTAAAAATATTGGACCTCAGGATTAACAAGTTCATCTGTCGAAAACTTCACTTCCTTATCTTTCTTCGGAAAAAACGGATCATTGTATTCTTCTTCATCCTCAGAAAAAATCGAGTCGGTAGGAGCAAGTTCATCGGTGAACTTCTCACTTTCTTCGTCAAAGAGTTGATTTTCAAAATTTTGAGTATATTCAGAATTGAATTCGAACAAGGGATTCGTGAATGTCGTTTTGAAAGATTCTTGATCGAAAGATGTCTCAAAAGAAGGTTCCATGATTTCAGGAAGAGGAGTGGGATTGCCACTCAAAGGAAGGTTGATTTTCTTAGAAATCGGAGGTGGACAGTGGTGTGCTCTAGAGCTAGCAGTTTCCACTACTACCGTTGTAGACTCCTTTCTTGTCTCTTTTTCCGTTCAGCTTGTATTGTCGACATACTCTTGATCGTAAACCTTGAAAGATCAATTCGAGACGTTTTAGGTTCAACTTTCTTCACATCATTCGGATCAGATGGTAAAATGGGATCACCACTTCCTTGAGAAAATCAATCACACCGATGCTATGAATCGAATGATCATCGGGTGGAGGTTTTGACGTTTTTCGGCATAGAACACTATTTTTTCATTTCCTTTTCTGATCGTTAACGTTCCTTGGTAATGATCCACAATGACTTTCGCTGTTCTCAAGAATGGTCTTCCTAAAGTGAGAGGGACTCGGGCATCGACCTCTATATCAACTACGGCGAAATCCACGGGAAAATTGAATTTATCCACTCGTTCATAACATCGTGACTACGCCAACCGTGTGAGCAATTGTGCGATTAGCTAATTCGATAGTCATACGAGTCGGTATAAGAGTCTTCAATCCAAGCTCATGATATATCGCAAGAGGCATGAGACTTATGCTTGCACCTGAATCGGTTAGGGCATTACATTCCTTAATATCATTTAAGGAGCAAGGAAGGAGAAATTTCCCGGGATCACCAAGCTTCTCGGGAGCTTGGTTCAAGGAAGAATTAAACGGTGTAGGCTCAATTGAAATCTTTGAAATTTGTTCCACTTTCTCTTCATAAATCTTTTCAGCAGCTTTGATCATATCAGTCGTAAGTTTGAACTTGGTTCCGGAAACAACTTTCATTTTGTCGAACCGTGATTGAACAGATTTGCACGGTGTAAGGTTAGAACTCGGCATTATGACAGAGATAGAAGGAACTTGGGCAACCAGAGGTTGGACGTATTTGGCTTTTCCATTATCAAGAGGAATTATCGGGTCCTTTGTCACCTCGGTCTCTCGTGCTACACTCCTCACCGGAGAGGAAGTAGACATCGAGGGCCCATCATCTCGAATGGTAATGGATTTCATTTCTCCCTTCGGGTTTGGAATTGTGTTACTTGGGAGAGAACCGGAACTCGAAGGTTGACTCATTTGGCACAAAACAGCATTCAACATACTCTCAAGTTTATTCTGCGAAGCATCCATCTTGTTGTTCTGAAGTCGAATTTCGTTCCTAAACTCATTGCTCTGTCTAGTTATCGAAGATTGAAACTTGTTTCTCAAACTTGAAATCGGGTTTCAGGTTTGGATTGTAGCATTATTGTTCTGAACGTAATTCGAGAATTCATTAGAGGGCAAAGGTGGAGCTTGATAGCTTGAAGCTTGATATCCTTGATTGTAATTGACCCTTGGTTGGGTATTGATTTGGTGGGGCTTTGAATTGGTTTTGAACATTTGGTCCACGAACTTGATTTTGATTAAAACGAGTCTGATTGTTTGATTGAGAAAATCCCGGAGGTACCATTTGATTACTAATACGAGGATTCGGTTCAACTTGAGGACGATATTGGTTACCTCCGGTTACGACATTAGCATCGAAAGGATTACTATGGGGCGGTACAATTGTAGTAGGCATGCGGCCACCACAAGTAGTACAAGTCGTTCCACCGCTTTGACTTGAGCGGGTGGAGAAGAAATAACCTTAGCGGTCTTAATCTTAACCAAAGCCTGAATCATATCCGTAAGCTTATAAATATTAGCATCGGTGCTAACGTATTTTAAAAGATGAGGGACGATGGTGTACCACTCACTCGGGCAGCAACCGATTTGCTACGTGAGGTACGAACTTTAGATTTGTTCTCAATAATCAACAAGGCATCTCTCGTTGATCGGGTCAACAAATTACCACCCGCGGTGGCATTGAGAGAGTCTTGATCAGTTTCGTTCAAACCGTTATAGAACGTATCAAGTTGGTGTAATTCCGTAAAACCATGATGGGGACATTGCCTAAGCAAATCTTTGAATCGGTCCCATGCCTCACTAAATGATTCATCAAATCTTTGTGTGAATTTCGTTATTTCATTTTTTAAGCTTGTTGTTTTAGACGGTGGGAAGAATTCGTTCACGAATTTTGACACTAAATTCTCCCATGTGGTTATCGATCGAGGGGGTAGTTTCTCGAGCCAAATCCGGGCGGCCCCCTCGAGTAAAAATGGGAAGAGTAGTAGCTTGATAGCCTCTTCCGGAATGTTACGGTACTTGATCGTAGACGTGAGTTTGTTAAACCGTCGGATATGAGAGTGAGGATCGTCCCTCTCAAATCCGTAAAATTGGCTCGATGACACCAAGTTGATCAAGCCGTGTTTAAGCTCAAAGTTATCGGCAACGATTGCCGGGACGACGATGGCTTCTCCATAACCCTCGGTGGGTGCCTGGAGTTGCTCTAGCATGGATCGGTTGTCCTCCGCCATTTCGATGATGGGCGGGGTTTGATTAGTTCGAATCTCGGGTTCGACTAATGGAGCACGTCTATTTTGCCTTCGCGGAATTGTAGCGGTTTCAAGTATCGGTCTGTAGTTATTGGAACGAGTGCGCATGCACTTTCAAAAACCAAGGCAATTAAAACGAACGGTATTCGAAAACACAGTGAACTTAACCAATAATCCCAAGTGAATAAATCACCTCCATAAGACAAACGCACAAGCGAGCGGAGAAGCTTTTTTAGGTCAGCGCGAAGCTTATTAAAAACCCGCTTCTTTTCAGCCGCAATTTAATGTCAGGCCGTCCTTATACCCACCACATAGTTTGTTTATCCGATAAAGATAAATAAATTCACAAGCGACACAAAGGCAAGTTTTAGATCTTTAGTTCGGGAACTTATTAATGATAACACCTCCGTTGAGAATGTTATATAAATGGTGTCTTCTATTTATTAGCAAAAACACAAGAGAAAATCTTTTTGTATTTTTAATATGATATATATATATATATATATATACAAAAGAAAAAGGAAAATATTTTTTACTTTTTTATTTATAGAAAAATAGTAACTTCACGAATGAAGGATCTCGAGTCACTAATCGTCAAACCTCAAACGATATTTTCGTGACACAACTCCCGGAAGCGGCGCCAAAATTTGATTATGCAACACACATGCCAAAACGTTAGTTATCTCACACAAGCTAGCCACTTGTGAATGACTAACCGTAAGAAACTTTAAAACAGTTCAGATCAGATTCGTGATAATGAAGGCTTAAGGTATGCGTGTAGGATAAAACCTCAATATCGATATCAAAAATAATCACGAAGATAGATTCAAAATTCCTTTAGGAAAAATAATATTAAATCAAATCCCGTGTGTGATCGTGATACGGATTAGTCAACCCGAATTGTTTCCCAACGAGGCGTGAATTGCCAACGTCGTTATTGGTTTGGAATTTAATGCTCGATGTTTTGATTTTGTTTGATTGATTTTATTAAACTACGGGAATAGGGAAAGTAATTAAGGGAATCTATTTTATGGGAAATCCTAAGTGCGAATTAACTAAAACGTAATTAATAAACGTAATTAAAATGCAACTACGTCTAAATTATATCCCAAAAATGCCTAAAATTACTTTTACTCTAGAAATTCAAGTTGAAATCTAATTTAGATTTAAAACTATTTTTTAGGATTTTTCTAGATTTTATTAAAATTAAAAACTAATTTTTAACTTTTAAAACTAAATTAAAATACTAAAAATTATGAAAATTAAGGGAAAAATATGAAACTATTTTTATAAAATCTAAAATATCCTAAGAGAATTTTCAAAACTATTTTTTTATTTTTCTGATTATTTTTCTATTTTATATGAATTTAAAACTATTTTAAATCTAATTTAAATTGTGAAAAATACCAAATAAAAGGGAAAAAATAAGGAAAAATATTTTTTATGCTTTTTATATTTTTCTTAAACTGGGAAAATTGAAAAATTATTTTTTTTGAACTTTTTCTTAATTATTTGCAATAAAAGCTATTTAAAAAGGCCTCAAAATGGATAAAAATTGGGAAAAATAGCAAACGATTATCAAAAATTATGAAAAACTCAGGAAAATTCTAAAATATTATTCTAAATCTATGAAAAATAAGAAATCATAAGCTTATGTGAGAGAAATGAGGGCTGCAGTGTAAACAGTCACCAAATAAGCACTTTAATATAAGCAAATAAGCACAACTAGCCACCAAACTGTTTCAGCAACTAAATTATACTATAACTACTCTAAAACAACTAATTATAGCTACTCCTAACCTCAAATAAGCAGTCTACTCAGATTTGATATTAAACTGGTTTTATTCAACAATGATTAAGGTCTTAGGTTTGAGCTTATTCACAAGCTTATCAGAAGGCTTTGTGAAAAAAGATATGTGGTCTTCAAGACCACCTAGCAGACTATACCTAAACCAAAACTCAGACCCTTACTATTGAAATGAACAATGTGCAAGGTCTGCAATATTTGAAGAAAACTGATTTTGACACCATTTTGACTTTTGAAAACAGTTTGGTACTTTGACTTTTTTGAGATTTGAGATCAAATAATGGACTGAAGTTGATGAATACTGATGAACTACAACTTTAACAAGTGATTATCAAATTCTAAACCTATATGAAATGATTTCAGAACTGGTTTCAACGATTTGAGCTCAAGAACAATTGAAATAAAATTTTTACTTAGAAGGAAAAGGAATGCAAAACAAGGACTGATATGAATGTAATACACTAAAAAAAGCCAAAAGCAACTGAACTACTCCATTATTTAAAACTCTATCACAGCTTTAAGCACTGATCCAAACACTCCTTTAAGCTATTCTAATAAGCAGATTATACTAACACTTACTCCTACTTATGCAGACATTATAACAGCTAAATTACTAAGATCAAATAGCATCTCATAACATTAAATCAAGCTTCAATCATCAGCCACATGATCACAATTACCATAGCATACAAGACAGTTTTGAGCTTAAAACTTACAAGAAGTCCAGCTGAGTTTTAGCATCACAACATAACCAAATCAACCCAATCCAACACAAAACACTGAATTAAACCCAAATAAGCATCATTTCAACCCATTTCCATTTCTGAACCAAGTATAATCACCAGTTGACTTTCGTTGACCAAGAAGCTTTTGTTGTGTATTGATTGAAAAGAGATAGTGAAGGCACAATATAAGCTCACTAAAGCTATATCAAGCTGAAATGAGCTTATTCCATAATTCAAAATAGCTTATGATTACTGAAATAAGAAATGCAAGATTAAATTTTAAAACTTGGAACTTTGATTAATACTGAAAAAGGATTACAAGGAATTGAGAATACAATAAAAGCTTTAAGAAAACATTTATAAAACTACGAAAAATACAAGAACAATAAGCTAAATGAAAACTAGGAATTGCACGAATTCAATGTGAGCCAAGGGGTCTTTTTATAGCCTCCATCAGCCTTGGGATTCCTCTTGGAAGAGCCTAGAAGTCCTATCCACAGCCACATATCAATCCATTGTCACTTCCTCCAATCAGAATGCTCTAATTCACAAGGTGAGGTGTTAGTCCAATAGGAGAGCTTGAAAGGGCCACGCTGGCATTCTTATCCTGACATGTCAGTGCTTCTAGAAACCTTGGAGATGCTTAGTACGAGGTTTCAGGTGGGTAATTGGTGGTAAAAGTGAATGGGTAAAAGGGTGTTTGGTTTGGGGAAGAAAGCACTGTTTGGGCGCGTTTGGATTGTTATAATATTTCAAGGATGTTGACCGGGTCTTTGGGGTTGACTTGGGGAAAAAATCGGGTAAAGATAGTATTCGGGTTGGGTATATGGACGGGGTAAGGATTTGGCTATTGGACCTGGTTTAGTTTAATTGGGCGTGTAAGGGATGTTGGGCTAGATATATCTATTGACTAGATAGATGATCCAAGTGATATTCAAAGGACCAAATGTGCAATTGCTGAAATTCCAAGGACCAATCGTGCAATTCTGAAAATATCTTCCAAGGACCATTCTTGTCGTTCTTAAATAGACCAAGGCTGAATTTGCAACTTTTGAATCTTCAAAGGTCATTTCTGCAAAAACTCAAGTTGATGGGCCATTTTTGCCAATTCTTCAAACTTGATTAAAAACTTCAAAATCATCCTCGGAGAATAAAATCTTCATAAATGCACAATTTTGATCTTCCGGCTCAGCTTAAGCTCTCTTAATCTCTCGTGCTCGGATTTACGTCTGATTTGGTACCTTTTTGTGTGTTTTTACATATCCGTACCTGCACAAGCACAAACTCAAGAAAACCAAAATATTAGCAATAAACGGCTCTTTCTTGGTTATTTTGGGTCAGTTTTGATAATGAAAAGGTATGTGTTTTAGCACATACCATATGCCTTCTTCTTCAGAAATTGTGAACTCCTGAAAGCTCTGCTTGAGCATAGTCTTCCTCATCTTCTTGGACTCTTCATTACCTCCAAAGCTTGCCTTGATTGCTCTCGAGATATCTTTTGCATCATCAAGATGATGGAAGTCACTCATATGTTCAGGGTAAAGCTTGGAGCAAGGTAGTCCTAGCCTTGTTCCCTTTCAAGAAACAATATGTTCTTTAGTAGTTGCTGCTGGAAGAATTATCACATTACCATTAGTATCTCTTCCAGTCTTCTTCTTACTGTTGCCTTTCAGAACAATATTCCAGAGATGGTAGTCATGGTTGGTGATATAATTTTCCATCTTCATTGCCCAGATGTCGTATTCATCCTTCTTCAGATAAGGAAACTTTGCATTGTTGTTTGACATGGTGGTAACAACCTGCTGAATTGTTTGAGATTGAGACTGAGTGCTGGATGACTCAGGCTTATCCTTCTCATTGTCAGAGTTTGAAGTTGACATTGTTAGAAAGTGTTTTAGGGTTTTTGAGAGAATAAGGAAATCTTCTTTTAGAGATTCTCACCAGGCTCTGATACCACTTATTGGATCAGTCCCAGATAGATCTTACGGGCCTTAATGAACAAATAGTAAACCTATAATCACAAGCAAACTATAGAGAATCTTTGTTAAACTTATGTCCACGCGGAATATGAACACAAGAGTTAAAGAAGATAATAAACACAAAACTCTTGATCCTCTATGGATCTATATTAATTCACTAATAATGTTTTTCAAAACGTGTCCATAAACCTTAGCCGCATGTTTCTTTTATACTATCACAAACCCTAATTCTGCAGCTTACAAAAACACGTAAAAGATATGCATTATCTCTTCCTAAAATAACTCGTATAACTCATACATATCCTAACTAATTACTAATAATACGGATACTACTATCCGCAGAAACTAAACTAACTATCAGCAGTAACTGCACTATCGGCAGTAACTGTACTAACATCAGAAACAAGAATACTATCAGCAGGAACCATACTGTTACAATAATTCCTAACAAAAATAATCTAAGCCTTTTGATAAAAATATCAAAGAAATAAATAGATTGAAGATTTAAAAGTGTTAATATTATTTGTAGTAAAATTACAATTTTATCCATTGTTTTATTTATGAGTTTTATTTTCAAAGAATTAACAATTAAGTTATGTTAACTCTACTAATTATCTAGTCTTATAATCTACTTCGTAGTATTTATAATAAATTAATATTTAAAATTTTGTTAGCATAAGTAATAAATAAAATATATATCATATCTCTAATCAAGAATCATAATTTTAATATTATATAAAACTTATAATTTGAGTAGTAGTTATATACTTGTATGTTGTATAATCAAAAAACAAAAGGAAAAGTATCCCACGTTGAAAAAGATTAGAAAGATGTAGAGGGAGGGGGAACTATAAAACCAAGACTTATTTCTTTTATCCATATGAGAATTATATCTCACTTATAAGTATGACTATAACACATTTATCCATTTGAAATGCATATTTGTGTTAATCATAAGCTTATAAACATTAGTTTGAGCTTTAGAACAAATTTTGTAATTGTAAACGAGCTTTCAAGCTCGAGCATGGGTTAATAAATGAGCCAATCAAGCTCGAACATTTATACGAGCATTTTAAGGTTGAAAACAAGTTTATTGTAGAATTATATAAAAAAAAAAGTTAAAAGTTTTAAACGAGCTTCGAGCTCGATCTCAAGCAACAAAAGAAACATTCGAATTCGAGCTCGAGCCATTTTATAAAAGTTTATTCGAGCTCAAGCCAAGCTTAAGTCGAATAGTTATTAAATGAGCCTAGCTCGTTTAGGCTTAAACTCGACTCGGCTCGCATCGTTAACACCCCTAGGCTTATGTCATCTTACTCAATAAGAGGTAGATGACTTATCTTATTGCCTATTACCCAATAAGAGGTTGAAGACTTGTATTAAGATAATATATATGATGGTTTATTAACAATGTTAAATTAGTGATAAAAAAAGTGTTGTTTCATATTTAAATAAGTTGCGGACTTATTCATTGCATTACGATGGTTTAATATATTAATTGTAAAAATGAACAATTAAAATCTTTCAAAAAATTATATAAAAACAAACAAGACTATTTTGTTCACATTCAGACTTTCTAGCCACCTTTTAATAGTAACATGTGGTGGTCAGATTAAGACTCAAACGTTTTAACGAAAAAAACAACACCTAATTAGAGCAGTAATTGTGATGTGTTTCCGTGTACAAATCACATTGAACATTTAAGTTTTCAAAGTCTCACTATTAAGGGTAATATAGTAAACTTGATTAAACTCTCTATATCTATTTTGACCATAGAAAATTAAATTGAGATATCCCAAAAAAAAAACATGATTAATTTGAGATGAATGGATTATTTATTATAAAAGATACATACACTAATCTTTGTATAGTTTTTAATAGGGTTCTTATACAAAGAAGTCATTAAAGTTTGCCCGGAAAGTTGTCCTAAGTCACTAAAGTTTCAAAGTTGTCATCCAGGTTACTAAACTATAAAAATCAAACACGTCTATAATTTCAATGATTTTTACGTATATTTTTTTGATATGTTAAGTAACATAAATGTCATGTCTTTACAAGTTCAGTATCCTGGATGACAACTTTCATAAGTTTAGTAACCTGAATGACAACTTTATAACTTTAGTGACTTAGGACAAATTTCGCGCAAACTTTAGTGACTTCTATATATAATAACCCTTTTTAATATAGTTTTTCCGATGGCCAAACATGAGTAGCATAAATATGAAGACATCCAATATTAGTTATGAACATATTTATAAGAGTTAATTACATAAATCATCTTTGTAGTTTACACACTTTTTCATCCTTAAACTTCAAAAATTACATCGTTCATCCTTGTGCCTGACACTTTATAACAGACTGGTTCTTTGACCGTTAGTTTGTTAACAGTTGAAAATACAAACATAACCCCAAATGAGGAGAGTTAAAGGCAACTCATTAACGAACTAATGGTCAAAGGACCGATTTGTTACAAAGTGTCAAGTACAGAAACAGGCAGTGTAATTTTTGAAGTTTTAGAACGAAAGATGAAAAAGTGTATAAAGCACATAGAGGATTTATGTAATTAACTCTAATTATAATTTCAAATCAAGGAAGCCACATATTAGTGAATAACATAGACATAGCTATTATAAGTTTTGAACATACTTTCTTAGCGTTAACGTGAAAAGTTAGTATCCCAAAACTCAGTATCCCAAAACCTTTAATTCTCATCCAACAAAAATATAGTTATACAAATTACAACAGTTAGCTAATACCAAAGGAAAAGATAGAATAAACCTAGACATAGGATCCCTACCATACCAAAACAACAAATTTCTGCCAAAAAAAAATGAACACTCGAAGTTATTATACGATATAATTGTCTTCAAAACATTTATCCATCAATATTGTTACTGATTAATGATCAACAACAAATAATCCTCTAACATAATCGCTAAAGGTGAAACTCAACCAAAAGAATATATAGTTACAAATATTTATCAGTGGCAAGGAATGTATAGTTGAATGTACGTGTATGCATGTCTGGTATGTGGTAAGTATTTCCAAGGAAGAGGGAACACGTCACATGCATACACTCATAGCCTTGAAGCAAGACACCATGTCTACATCAATCTTCACACACAAAAAGTCTATCGTCGTCCTGATGGTTACGAGATTAGTGATCCCTCGATGATATTCGGACAGTTCTCCACCGAGGGTTTTCATATATTTATTTATTTGCAACATGTTCCTCAATTTCTGCTTAGTCGTGTTTAAACCATTCTAATGTTATGTCATAGTTTTAGTAGAGACCAAGTTTTGAAACTTGATAGAAATAAACAATTGTCAAGAGCACTTGACGTGTCCAACTAGCTATTAGATGTGTTATTTGGCCGTATTTCTTCTTAATCACAGACTTCAAATTGTGATACACTTCAAAGAACCATCTTCATGGCTTCCTTGAAAGACGAAGCACCAACAGGAAGAATCATAAACTCCTGCATTGCAAGCTTGTTACTTGCATGTGAACCTCCATTGATCACATTAAATGCAGGTACAGGTAGCACCAAGGTCTGTTTCAGCAGGTTGGCAATGTGCTTGTAAAGAAGATTTTTTTTAACTGATGCTCCTGCTTTGTACACAGCAAGTGACACTGCCAGTATAGCATTTGCACCAAGCTTCTGTTTGCACCAACTTTTGGGATTTTAGAACCACGTTAGCCAAGTAATGCATACGAGTACGCGGCGGAATTAGGATCTACTAATTGCAATTAGTTTAACACGTATTTAATAAACAACATTGAATAAAAGGTAAATATGAAAACTAACATTTGGCGGCAATTGAACTCAAGTGAACGAACAAAAACCAAAAGAAACCCAAAGTATCTAAAGTAGATACCTCTATGAGTATCACACACAACACGTAAAACGAGTACGTTCGATAAAGAGCTAGTCAAGAACGTATACATAATCATCCCCTTGATAAATCACTTGAATATCACGAACAAGAAAACCCCAAGAACCACTTTTCTCTTTTATGTCCGACAACTAAAATCTGCCCAAGAAGCACTTTTAGTCTTACCCGATATCGGACAAAGCTTATCCGATATCACCCCTTTTTGTCCGGAAACTGTCACGACCAGAAACCAAATAATATTTTCTGCTGCTATTCGTGGATCAAGAATCAGCAGGAAAGAAATACATGTAAACTCTAAACCCTTGGATCAAAGTATGATGTAAGTTTAGAATTTAAACAAATCAAACACACCTTATTTGACTTGTAAACAATTCGAATAAGAATCTTAGCAGGAGACTAGTATTGACTTTAGGATAGTTTTAGGGATATATTATATATATCGTATATTGCATTCAGAATGGAAAATGTAGGGATAATATTTTAGTCGTATCTTTGAAGCATGGGATTGTCTATTTTTATATCTCACGACATAAACCCAACATGGGCTTTAATCTTGTGTCTCAAGCTACAAAACCATAGACCCCAATTTGATGAAATAACTAGGCCCAAGGCATTTCAAACTGACCCATATTGAAAGTTAAAACAACTCAATGGGTCAAGTATCACGATCGGTTACATGCATGCAATATAGATCGAATACAATTCAAGTATTATACGTTCGACACGTACTCTCATGTTTATCGTGTGTGCCCCCATAGGCTCACACACTTTTAGCGTTTACGTATGTTTTAAACTCCCACAAACCAACAGCTCCCACTTGGGAGTTGGAGTGTCGAATGACACACAAAACTAACGACGGAAACGCCTAGCAACGCTCTCACTCGCTTTTTAACTTAAAGTGTCTGAGAGAATAGTTTCATAAAAGTTTCTCAGTAGCATGGTTATTAATGTCTTACTTTTAATCATCTTTTGTTATAGATACCGTTAAACCATGGATATGGATCCTAACTCATTCCATATAGTTTAACCATTTAGATTCTCGTTATAGAATTTAATAAGATATACCAAATGCAATCAAGTATCGTCTTGCATTACCCTTTGGGTTTGGTCAAACAATTATCTGATTAATCCTGGAGAGGGCCCATGGTATCTTTCTGCACATATCAAGTGGAGTAACAAATCCTGTATTGACTACAAGTGTTGGGATGCTGTTCACATCACTCAAATATAGCCTTTATAACTACCTTATTCAGATAGCGTTTTGCGTATACTTACAAAAAGTAATATCCACACATAATAGAACTTGCTTGTATCTCAAGTCTAAGGCCGATTTTAACAAACCCTTTTCAATATTTTACTTATGTCAAAGATCCAAAAGTAAATGTCTGAAAGTTGAGGTATCCAATATGCATCCCTTGTGAATATACATGAGTTTGGCGGGAACAATCCACATTCTCGTTAGAATATAACCAACAATCACATTTGCCTTACATAACAATATTCCCATATTGTTAACTGACAATGGACATATTTAGAACAATAAAATTTTTCGATGATTAAACATGCAAATATAGGATAACAATTATTATATGAATGAATAACAAATACCAAGTATCTTTATTCTTCATAAAGTAAAAATTTTCTTTCAATCCCAATTATCAAAAATACTAAAAACAGATATGCATGAAACCCATTTAGTAAGTTGAAGCCTAATGTTTCCAACATTCTCAACCTTTCTTTTAAAAGAAAAACTAAATAGTTATCTGAGTAAACTTTCCGAATATTGTTTCAAATTTCACATATAGTGAGGGATTTGAAATATAAGATGAGTGTCTTATCTCATATGCTCATACTATTGCAAGAGTTATAGTATGGAGATGTCGCCCTACCTTGCATGATGTATTAAAAAAAATCAACGACATACTGACAGTCATCTTTACAGTTTCTAAAAGTGTAAAGTATTCTCACACCTTAATGTGAAATGTAACAATGTTCTATGTGCGCATATAACTAGTTAGCAGATTTATCATAAAAGATAAATCCTATACAACTGGTATTAACAATCCTTCTAGCATCATTTGTACTTATACAACACTATGCTTTATAATTCGTAAACTTTTATATTAACAAAATTAAACACTCTCAATTAGATATTGTTGTTGTCAGCTCATTGTTTGTAAAAAGCAATAACTATCTTATAAACATTATAATATATATACATGATAAATCCTTAGTTAAAACAACATAAGGTTTCCATCCATGTAATAATTTATTCCAAGTGAAATATACCATTTAAGACTTGCTTGAATGATATATTGCATTTTGTGTTAGACTTAATTTGTGCATTGTTTTATTCCCTAAGTTCCAAGTGAAGTTTCATTCCAAGCTTAAGGATCAATATCTAGCTTAAATGGAATGATATTTTCAACATGTAAATTTTAAGGAAAAACACAATGCTCCCACTCAATGTCAGATATACTCAAGAGTTATCTTAATTCAATCAGAATCATATTGTAATTAAATTCAAGATCTCAGCTCCTAGATGCGTGATCCAATCCAAACTTGATTGCTTAAATATGTATCTACCATAAAGATATATTTAAATTCATAACCCTTTGATCACACACGTCTCGCAAAATGTAATCATAAAGAAAGAGTTATAAAATTAATTACCATATTCCCGTATACAGGAACCTGTTATGACAATGAAATCTCTTTATAATAAATTATGCGTGTCATTATATAAGAACTTACATCACAATCATGCTAAGTATGATTAAAAAAACTTCTTATAAATGTCATGCATTATAATTGTATACAACTTTGTCCTTCTGAGTTATATCTCAAAAGAAACTCATTCCAATCTCATAGGTTAAGCATTAGGCAAAATAACAATCAAGCTCAAAACTTGATTTGCCTTTTAGGTTGTATCTTATCATTCATAGTTCTAAAACATTTATGATTCAAGGCGTGATAATATATTTTTAGTAGTTAGTGATTTAGAATAATCTCTAACTTATATCCCTCGGTATTGATTTAAAATATCACTCAAGTGATGATGCATCCTAGCAATTTATGAATGAGTAATCAATTATACATCGGTCGACATTTTCATGTTTTAACCTTAGTACTGACATTAACAAATTGGATTTTAGAAGGCTAAGTATTATGTTCTCAAAAACTTTGAGATTTGTATATGCTCCCACTTATTTTTGTAAGTAGAGACAATTCTTTAAATACTAAGTATTTAAGCAACAATAAATTGTTCTTTATTGGAAACCACAAAATATATTTTAAGTTCTCATCTCTAGATTTGTTAATAAAATGCTTCATAAGATTTTAATAAATTCAGAACTTAAATCAAGACATAATGAAATTCCTTCCAACAACTCAAATTAGGGTTTATAGAAAAACTCTAATTTAGTTTCACTCTTTAACCAAAGTTCTAGCAACAATTTTGTGTTTCGTCAAGCTAGGAAGAACATCAAAACTACAATCTTCAAGCTAGGAAGTGTAGAAAAATCAAAATCTAAAAGGATTTAGGATTTAATTGGTTTGAGTGGAAAAACCTCAAATCCCTAATGAATTAGGGTTTTCAATTATAGGTTGTCTTGAATACCTTCTAGGTTTGAACTATATTGAGTGTATCCATGACACACACAATTTCTAACCTTGATATGTTTTAGAGGTAGAGCAATTATAGCTATCATGAACCAAACAATATGAATAAGGTTTGTTTCATCATATTAGACATACCATAATGAAGTGGTATTCTATGCATATTAGAATTGTGTAACTATATCAGAATTTCATAGATAACTTAATTCTCTTTGGACCAAATACTTGTCAATTGGGTCGAGCCAAATTGCTTATAAAGTATTTACGAACCAAATGCATGCAATAATGTATATTCATTGAATAATACAATAACTTTATGTTCACGTGTTCACAAGAAGACAAAAATGTTCAAGCATTATATGTTCATGTGTTTACAAGAAAACAGAACATGTCAATAATAGATTACAAGTCTTTGAATAATTCAAAGGCCTTATGTTTATGTGTTAACTAGAAGACATAACAATTTTACTATATATGTTTTATGTTATAAGTCATTGATTAATTCAAGGACTTCATAATTATGTCTTAACATGTAAGCATAATTATACTAACAAAAGTAATCATGAACACAAACTCTTGAGTTCTATAGTAATTTCAAGTTAATTTTACACTTCAAAATTATGATCATTATCATATAACCATAATTATGTTGACTAAAACATGTAGTCAAAGTTGAGTATCTTTACACTATATCATGACATTTGAATATGGTAGGGCAACAAACATCTTGCGTGTTCAAGTCCTAGTAGAATCATTATTAGAATGTAATAGGGCAACAAACATCTCCGATTATTTAAGTCCTAGTAAATTCTTATTTACATGTTGGGGCATTAAACATCTCGTGTTTAAGTCCTAGTAAATTTATTAGTTTCCTTTACCTTGCGGTCAAAGGATACCAATAATATTGTTGTTCCTTGCACACACTTTGAGATTTCTCCCACTTGTGTAGGTACAACATCATATTATGAAAACAAACAACACGTGATTGATTGTTCAAACAATATGATAATATCATAATAGATACACTGTAGGACCGTAAATACTATGATTTATGTGGTTTTGGGAGGCCTTGGTTGGTGGAAGAAGAAGAATATCTTCATCCTTTTAGAGAAAGTAGAGATGGAGGAGGAAACAAATGATACTTGAATAAAATAGAAAACAATACAATACACCTAATGATTAACCTCACCCCTCCTTGTGAGTCATGAGGGGGTATTTATAAAACTCAAAACCATTACTTTGCCACTTAAACAATAATAGTCCATATGGGCAAAGTTTACTCACATATCTAGTCCAATTCCGCGTAAATGGCGTTATCTTTATAACAAAGCGAGGCTAACAATCTCCTCCAATATCGTCACACGTGAATGGTTACAATGAGACCTATAAATACAAAACAAAGTAAATTACAAAAGTAATGAACATTGTTGACTTTGTTGAAGCCTGAGTCTCTGTAGTCTAGATCAGGGCAAACTTGAAGTTCTCTCTTAGACAATCGACATTTGATTTTTGGCTGGCACAAATCCTTGTACCTGGAACTTCAACTGTAATGGTCTAGTTAGGTTATTACTCCTTCCTAACTAGTGAGCCTTTTTTTCTTTTTCTGCTCCCTCCTGAACCGACAAAACTCTTCCAACACGCAGCGGAGAAAGTAGACTCTTGATTGTAGCACAATGGTTATCGTTTTGGGAACATCATAACAACATAACTCACTTAGTATGCATCAAGTTGGTAAAGCCCCGATGTACACACACTACTTCTCCTTCTTAGGTCAAAGCACAATTCCCTTACGTCAATCCATTCAGAAGATGAAACACCAACTACCCTCTTGATGGTTTGCGAGCTATCAGGAATCATCATAATGTTAACATACATGCCGTATTACCTTTATCTTTATGTAATATTAAGGCCTTAACTTGATCAAAATTCCATGAGAATATGTACATAAAATACTCTCAATAATTCTCTCAAACCAACACAGCGAACCTCCTTTGAATTCACGGCTAATAGTAATGACCACATATGGAGAAAACCGATCGACCAACGAAAGGAAGTAAACATCAACTTTATGACTTACTTCTTGTTCTAAATTTTAGAGCAATCCCAACAGGTGTGACAGACACTCGACATAACTCCTTAAAGTGATAGTTATACAACATTGAGCACTTCAAGCGTAACTCCTTACATCGGTTATAACCAGATTGTCAATTCATAATGTGCCCCCAAGAAGTTATCTTGAGACCATCGACTTATCTCAAAGATAAATAAGTACATCCTTGAAATGTCACTTCAACTTCAAATCAATAATACCATTACAAAACCACAATGATCATTTTTTTCGTCTTAGCTCAAGCCGTGAATTTTGTATCCTCCATGAAATTTTATCAATACCAAAATACCACTTAGCCAAATACTATCAATAGTTTTTATCCAATATTTTCTTTATTAAAAATACTTGGATGACAATTTTATGTGTTCACAGTATTAGGCCCATCAAACTATCCAATTGTTGTAGACAACAAATAGATACACGATCCAGACGTGGCCCATAAACGAATTCTTCACAGCCCATGAGTCCAATTGATAGCCACAATCCAGCAAATCAAAAGTCCGATCCATATGAAAATAATACTACCTGGTTGAGGATAAAAACGTTTCACACATTATTTACCCTAACCCTAAAACTACACCACGGATATGTCAAGCCCCCCACTCCTCCAACTCATACCAAATCTCCTCTCACTCCAACAAATGCCTTTATCACATAAGATCAAACAATCAACATTCAAATCACACATCACATAAACTAAGTAAACCATTTAGTCCTATCTTTTATAATCAATCAGGCACAAATGAAGTCTTGAAGATCATTTTCAAAATGGTCTTGGGTAGGTTATTCTTGATGTAATTCGATTTCTTTTCCATTCATGAGCGAGAAAAGAAAGAGATAGCAATATTGTTATTTCTTTCTTTGAATTATTGTAATTATCAAAGTAAGATCGATGGCCAGTTGATTCAATTGAAATAATCTTAAAAGATTACAAAAAATGAATCAAATCTGAGATCTTGAGTAGTTTTACTTTTTTTGGAGTTGAGATTAGGATAGTGTTTGAGGTTGTTGTTGGAGATGGATCTGTTTAGTTCTTGGCATCTCATTTTTGTTGCAATTTAATCAAGGATTGATGATGTTGTCAAAGATTGAGGTCGATGAGTTGATTGGTATATGGTATTTGGTGTACATTTGTAGTGCGTGGTCATTAACAAGTTCTGGCAGTAGATATTTTTCCATTTTCATTTTATGTTCTTAAAAGCGTAGAAATTTATGTAGCGTAGCTTTCTTCAACCTTAAAGCGTGGTACGTGTTGGGGAATTATGTGAAGTATGAATCATCTTGATATTACTGCTGATTGATTACTTTGAGTGAAATTTGGATTCTGTGAAGACATGATTATCTTTGAATTATATTAGTCGTAGTTGGTTTCTGCGGAAATAGTATTCCATATATTCTAGAATTAGTTAGGATATACATGAGCTTTATTAGGAAGTGATTGTGTATATCTTATTTAGTTTCATAGTTATACGTTTCTTAGAAAACTAGTTAGGGTTCCTTGTCTATAAAAGGAACACAATAGAATGTAATTATGACGTGTGCTTAAACAAGTTATTAATATAACGATCCATAGAGGATCAAAGAGTTCTTAGTTATTCGTGTTTTATACTTGTGTTTATATTCCGCTAAAGAATACAAGTTGTAGAGATTTTCTTTTAGTTTGTTTGTGATTACACAAGCGATACTAACGATCTATGAAGCTCAAGATCTATCAAGGTCTTACAGTTTTCAACAAGTGGTATCAGAGCCTCGTGAGAGTCTCTACGATACTAAGGACAGGTTTTTCTAAACACCCATACAACCAAAACAAAACTCACCATGCCTGGTTCAGACGTTGATGTTGAAATCACCAACAACCAAAACACCACCCATCTGCAACAACTAAGTCTCTCTAACAGCAATGCTAAGTTTCCTTACCTAAAAAAGGAAGAGTATGATCTTTGGGCGATGAAGATGCAAAACTGGATCTCCAACATTGATTGGAATCTATGGGAGATAGTATTGAAGGGAAACAGTTTGAATAAAACTACTGTAGATGCTCTTTGGAACAATGACTTATGTTCCTCCCAAAGCTATTGAGAAGAGTTACTTGGTTCAGAGAGAAACCAAGGTTAAAACCATTCTTCTTCAAGCTATTCCCGAGGATCACTTGAGTGATTTTCACTTCATGCAAGATGCCAAGGACATATGGTTAGCAATTAAGGCGAAGTTCGGTGGGAATGAGGAGTCTAGGAGAATGAGAAAGTCCATGCTTAGACAACAGTTTCAAGACTTTCAAATCTCTGAAGAGGAAGGAATTCATAAGGGCTATGACAAGTTTCACAAGATTTTAAGTCAGTTAAATCAGCTGCAGGCAAAGCCGGATAATGATGATTGTAATTCTAAGTTCTTGAGGTCTTTACCTCAATCCTGGCTACAAGTGAGCATTGCTTTAAAAGCAAAAGGTGGTTTGGATCTGCTTACTTTTGATGAAATTTACGTACAACAAACTTAAAGCTCTTGAACATGATGTAAGAAGTCCTTTTAGATCATCATCTACTGCTAGTCATACAACATTCGTTGGAGCCTCTACCTCAAAGATGAGTCATGGTCCAAGTCCAACTTACTCATCATCATCTTACACTACCACTCCATCAAGTTCTCAATCTGGAGGTATAATGGAAGATGTGCTTGGATCCTTCTTTTCTGATTATGATCCTCGTAGAGGCTGGCATATGAGGATTTAGATCAGGTGGATCCACTGGAGATGGAAGAGATGAAGCTGAAGTGGCGGTGGCTATCTTGTCCATGGATATCAAAATTTTGAGCGCAAAGCTGGCGAGAAGGTTTGGCTTCCAAGGAAGAGATCGGCGAGGTTTGACAAAGGAAGGTCAAGTGCTTCACATGTCAACAGCGGATGGGTCACTTCTCCTGAGAGTGCAAAGATAGGAAAGCTGGTGATGAGACGAGATACTCTACTTATCAGCAGAATCGGAGAGAGTCTGGAACTTCAAAGGGATCAGCAGCTTTGGTCACTCTTGATAGCAATGTGGATTGGAAGCATCATGAGCAGGATAATGATGGTCCCGATAATGTTGGTTTGATTGCAAGCTGTACTTCAGAGGATAGGCATGATCAGATTGCCTTGATGGGCATCTCTCAGGTACAAAACTGTTTGTTTGGTTGTAGTGGGCGTTATAATGAACTCAAAGAAGCTTATGATATTTTGAAACCTAAATATAATGAATACTTTGTAGAAGTTGAAGCTTATAAACAGGCTTTAAAAACACTAGAAAGACAAAAGGTTTGGTTTCAGAAGAATCAAATAGCTTATGATGAGAAAATAAGTGTGTTAGAAAGGGATCTTGAATGTGCTAAAAATGAGTTAAAATATTAGAAGTTGAAGCGGATGTAGTGTCGAGAAATCTAGAGCTAAAAGAGAAACTAGATGAGGAAATTGCTAGGCATAACGAATGGTTATTAAATGGAAATAAGTTAGCTAGTCACATCTATGCTAGTCAAACTCCAAATACTTCTATAGGATTAGGCTTTAAGAAGTATGTAGGGTTAGAAGCTAGGGATGACACACGCAAATCTACACCAGTAGGCCTAGCTAATTTTGTGAAAGAAGGTGCTCTACATGCTGTACGTGGACCTATTAGAGGTGAGCACATGCCCATTGACCTTTCCATTACTGTTGACTTTGATGGATCACACCATCTCTATGGCAAAAAGTCAAATGACTTGCCAGAACCTGATACTTCTTCTAATGACTTTGTCTCTTGTGTTAACAGTGACAAGTCCTCCGAGCAAGGGTCTACAGAGTGTGATTCAAATGACAAGTCTGACCTTCCCAAGTCTACACCCTGCTGCACCCAAGACTACCAATAAGCATGTCAGAGTTCTTTGCCAAGGAATCCTCTTCCAAGACAGTTGCCTCTGAAGACTTGCTTTTAATTCTTTGCATAATAATACTGTTAAAACAATTCTTTTCATGGTTTTGGTTTGAATACTTCCGCTTGTAATAGAACATCTTTTGGTTTGAATAAATCTTCTAAACAGAAGACATGTTTTGTGTGTAGAAGTAAATTTCATTTAATTAAGGATTGTGATTTTCATGAGCAAAGGATGGGTAGGTGTGGTGATTCTAGGACATCTAGACCAATGTGGACTAATGTTAATGCTATACCACCTTATGTTCCACAAGCAACTTATACTAATTCTCCTTTTCCTTGGAGAAGACCAGTTGCAAGACCATATGTACAACCAACAAGTTCATATTTTAAGAATGGTTATTGGCCTGGATATGTTGATTCAATGACTGATGGGAAGAGGCTGGGATACTGCTTCAAGTCCTCAGCAGTTGTTCTTGGAATAAAAAGGGACCTAAATTTCAATGGAAACCCAAGAACAATAGTGGATCTATACATGCATGGCATAATTCATATGATCCACAAGGCAGGTTCAAGTCAGCAATGACTTGAGCCTCCATAGTGTACTAATATTTTGTATATTTTTGTTGTTGTAGAATCATCCTCTTAAGCATAAAGATGTTGGCATTGTTGATAGTGGTTGTTCAAGAAGTATGTCCGGAAACAGGGATATGATGCATAACTTTGTATCAATTGAAGGAGGAGGCAATGTAACCTTTGGAGGAAGTGATGGAAGAATTACTGGGAAGGGACCATCAAAACACCTCAACTGGACTTTGAGAATGCATATTATGTCAAGGAACTCCAACACTTCAATTTGTTCTCAGTCTCACAAATCTGTGACACCAAGAACAAAGTACTCTTCACAGAGGATGAATGTCTTGTGCTATATAAAGACTTCAAACTCGAGAAGACACTTCAATTCTGAAAGTTCCTCGAATCACAATCTTTATACATTCAACTTAACGATGTTAAACGAAGGTGATTTAACTTGTTTGGTGGCTAAAGCATCCTTGGATGAGTCTACCAAATGGCATAGGAGAATGGCCCATGTCAACTTCAAGACCATAAACAAGCTCTCTAAGCTGGGTCTTGTTGAAGGTCTTCCTTCCAAAGTCTTCACAAATGATCATAATTGTGTTGCATGCAACAAGGGAAAGCAACACAGAGCCTCATACAAAGTTGTTACTGCTTTGTGAGCATTATTTTGAACCTCTTCAGTTGCTTCATATGGATCTGTTTGGTCCAACTCAAGTTAGAAGCATTGATAAAAAGTATTTTTGTCGGTTATCACGATGGTTATAGCAATTTTGTTGGGTATTCTTTCTAAGGACCAAAGATGAAACATCTCCAGTCTTTGAAAGAGTTCATTACCCTTATTGAGAATCAGTTGAACAAAAGGTTAAAGGAATTGGTGTGATAATGGGACAGAGTTCAAGAATGCTATACTTATAGAACTCTGTAGGTCTAAAGGAATAAAAAGGGACTATAGCACTCCAAGAACCCCACAACAAAATGGGGTGGCAGAAAGAAAAATAGGACCTTAATAGAGGCTGCAAGATCAATGCTGGCAGACTCTAAGTTATCCACCATGTTTTGGATGAAGCTGTTGTACAACTTGTTATGTACTTGAATAGGGTATCCATTACTAGACCACACTTCAAAACACCATATGAACTTCTCTATGGGAAAGTTCCTACTATTCATTACCTTAAACCTTTTGGATGTCAAGTGACCATTCTGAATACAAGTGATCCATTGGGCAAATTTGATGAGAAAGCTGATGATGGGTATATTGTGGGATATTCTGCTCATAGTAAGGCGTACAGAGTTTACAATTTATCTAAGAAGATTGAGGAGACATTGAACCGAGGTTTCTAGAAGATAAGCCTAATGTTCAAGGGCAGGGTCATGTTTGGTCTTTTGACCTTGATTACTTAACTGATTATTTGGGTTATTCTAGACATATGGCTAATCAAAATGCAAGTACTTAAGAGTCTCCAACTAATCGGTCGAGATACCACGGATCTTGATTCGGACAGTGAGTTTGAAGATGATGAACAACCCATTGTAGTGCCTTCTTTCTCCCCTAACAATTTTACAGGTGACACTTCCAAAATTACTTCTGATGAGAGTGAAGGCGAGTCCAATTATGCAGAGGACCTTGCTAGGCTAAAGAAGCAGGAGTATGCAGCTAATCTTGAAGCTGAAAGGAATCTTGAGGAGAGTGCGATGAACCAATCCGTGGAAACATCAATTCTGTTGAAAGTAATTCTGTTTCTCCTATCATCACCAATTCTGCTGAAGGCTATCTTTGTTTCTACTCCCATTTCTACTAGAGTGTCCACAGACTTTGGAGATCCTTATACTCGTTTTCCAAGACCCTCGGATCTTGGTAATCATCAACCCAAAGCTGGAGTCTTCACCTCACCTTCTTATGACACCGATTTTGAACCTACTATGACTAATCTTGATTCTTCCATTGAAGTCAACACCACTACTACTAAAAGGATTCACAATACTCATCCACAGTCAAATATTATTGGTGATCCTAATGCACCTGTTAGAACAAGGGGTTCTGTGGCAAGTTCTAAATATGGTCAAGTGGCTTTTATCTCTTATGTCTCAAATCAACAAAGAGACAATCACACAGACTATGAACATTTTCTGTTTGCTTGTTTTCTTTCTCAAGTGGAACCAACCAGTGTTACTCAGGCTCTTGAAGATTCAAGTTGGCTTGAAGCAATGCAGGAAGAGATGCAACAATTTCAAAATCAGCAAGTTTGGATATTGGTACCACTACCTGATGGCAAGTATGCAATGGGGACTAAATGGATTCGAAGAATAAGAGATGCAAGAGGTGTTGTCATTAAAAACAAAGCAAGATTGGTTGCTCAGGGTTATAGACAAGAGGAGGGATTGATTATGATGAAGTGTTTGCACCTGGCAGAGTTGAGGCCATACGGATTTTCTTGGCTTATGCATCCTATATGGGTTTTATGGTATATCAAATGGATGTTAAAGGAGCCTTTCTGTATGGTGAAATAGAAGAGGAGGTTTATGTCACTCAACTTAAAGGATTTGAAGATCCGATCATCCTACTCATGTTTACAAGGTTGTCAAAGCTCTCTATGGACTACATCAGGCACCACGAGCTTGGTATGCTAGGCTTTCATCATTTCTGCTGAAGCATGGATATCGAAGAGGTGCTATTGATAAAACACTTTTCCTGAAGAAGAATTCCACAGATATTATTCTTGTGCAAGTGTATGTGGATGACATTATTTTTGGATCCACAAAGGAAGCTTGGTGCAGGGAGTTTGAGGAGCTTATGAAGGGAGTTTCAGATGAGTGCCATGGGAGAAATGACTTTCTTTTTGGGTCTTCAAGTTCAGAGAACGATGGTATCTTTATCAGTCAGGACAAATATGTGAGGGACATCTTAAAGAAGTTTGGAATGGAGAGTGTAAGGACTGCCACTACACCTTATGAAGCTCCAAAGTCAAAGATCAACAATGACATAGATCCACCTGTGAATGTACATCTCTCTGAGATCTATGATTGGTTCTTTGATGTATTTAACACTTCAAGGCCGATATTACTTTTCTTTGTGAGTGTTTGTTCTCGACATCAAGTTACTCCACTTACTTCCCATCTCAATTCTGTTAAGAAGATCTTTAAGTACCTCAAAGGCCAACCTCATTTAGGCCTTTGGTACCCAAAGGAATCTCCATTTAAGCTGGAAGCATATAGTGATAGTGACTATCTGGTGCAAATCGGATAGGAGGTCCACTACTGGAGGTTGCCAATTCCTTGGAAAGAGATTGATTTCTTGGCAATGCAAGAAACAAACTATTGTGGCTCCCTCATCTACTGAAGCGAGTATCGTTGCTGCTGCAAATTGCCGTGGACAGGTTCTTTGGATACAAAATCAATTGTTGGATTATGGGTATAACTTCATGAACACAACAATTTTTATTGATAATCAAAGTACCATATGCATTGTTAAAAATCCAGTTTTTCTCAGTCGAACAAAACATATTGAAATCAGGCACCACTTTATAAGAGATGCATATGACAAACATTTGATAAAAGTGGTTAAAATTCACACTGATGATAATGTGGCGGATTTGTTAACAAAAGCTTTTGATGGACCAAGGTTTCAACACCTTGTGGTCCATATTGGTATGCTTAACCCTTAACTGCAAAGTTTAAGGGAGGCATAGGCCTCAGGGGAGGCATATGCCTCAGGGGAGGATTTGTGTACACTTTGCATTCTTTTATGTAAATTTGTTTGATTTTTGTGTATACGTTTTGATTATGTTATCTAACACTAACCAGCTAATGTAATCTTAGTTTGTTTTTCTTTGTTTGGTTTGTGTGTTTCTCGTGTTTTATTCATTTTGCGATTTGGAATTTACCATGGTTGTTATTTTGGAATATGGTCAAGAAAGCTCTAAAGCTTGTTTCTCTGAATTCAAAGTCTGAAGTGAGCTATTTGTTTCCAGAAGACAATGTGAAGTTACAATGTTCATTCAAGAAAAGTACTGAAGCAAATTGTTCATTCATTAATTCGAGAAACAGTTTACGACTTACACTTACAGTACAATCAACATCAAAGCAACTACAAGGAAGAGCTTTACATGATCTACTAATCCAAATCTAGTTCATATCATCTATTCCAACATCTAGTACATTGGATATGCATGATTGCTCACATCTTTCACACTAGATGTTGGATATGCATTTATCAAGACTTGCATAACCACCCATTCCTTCTATCTTGATGGCTGGATATGCATGACTGGTACGACGAAGATGCTAAGGATCAAATGGGAAGGATGGATTGATGAAAACGATGATGATGAAGATGACCACATATGTCCTGTGTGCTTCATCTGCTGATTTCACCAAAAGCAATCCTTCCACCTTCCTTAACCCTTCCTTTATACGATATGTGATGATGCACCAAAATGATATGATGGCAGGAAGTGCTAGAACCTCTCTATCCTTAGGGGAGTGGAGGATTTCGGCACGTGGCCTTTGTTGAGGTTGAGGTCTGGAGGTTGGGAGTAAGATGTTCTCTCCTTATAGGAGTCATCAGAATCATCAGCAGATTCACTTGGATTCACTACACTATCATCTTTTGAAGAAGGGAGAAAGGGTGATTTACTTGGTCGTGGATATGGTTGAGGAAAGTAATGAAGCCATGGGTTTGAATCATCACTTGATGATGATGAGGATGATGTTGTGAGATCCATGATCTCAGGTTTAGTACTCATGATTGATTGTGGTTAATTTTGAAGCATTGATGAAATTAGGGTTTGTGATGATATTTGGGGTTTTTGATGAAGAGTTATGTGTGCATTGGGATTGTTTTATAGACAGTTTCAAGACTTAATGAGATTTAATGCTTATAGGTGAAACAGTAAAAGATATTTCTTGAAGCTTCTTGAATCGTGATCTATTTCTGTGATTAGTATTCTTCATTGAGAATGGCTAGTGTTTCTACCGAAGTTGAAAGTTACATTGGGTAAAAGTAGAAGTACATTCGTCAGCCTGGTCAACATTTGACCAAAATTGGGAAACTACTACTTATTCTCTATTCACATATCTTTGTCTCAAATTAAAAGTTTCCCTCATTACCCACGTTCAAAACACTTTCACTTGTGTGATTCTTAACCCTAACTACGATTTTCTCATGGCTTCAATTCAAGCATGATCATAATAAAGTCGCTTTAAGGGAACAGCTAAGGGTGATGAGTTGTATAGACCAATGGTAGAATTCTTACAGAGATCCAAGATTCATTATGCTTTAACACATTCTCTGAATGTAATTTATGAATCATTGGTTACTCAATTTTGGTACTTGCTACCAAATGGAGTGATACAGAGATTGTTGCATTGATTGACGGAACAGAGCATGTGGTGACAGAGGAGCTGATAAGAAGACAACTTCATTTGGATGATGAGAATGGGGTTTCTCATTCTAATGCGGTGGATATTCTTGTTGGACTAAGAGCTATTGGATATCGAGGTGTAAGGACTGATATGTGGTTGAAGAATCAGTTATGTCCTATGTGGAGGTTTTTGGTTCACACCTTGCTTCAGTGTTTGAGCAATAAATCGGAGGATGGGATCAATTTTCTACAATTTGGGATGTGGTATTGTTTGTCTTTCTCGGGGTTTGACTTATAATTTTTCTAAGTATATTTTTGATAATATGGTTGAAAATATAGATAAGAAAAAACATAAGTTTTTGATGTATCCTAGGTTTCTTCAGATAATTTTAGACATTACCACACAAGCCCAAGACTTTTATCCCATAGGAGCTTTAACTGCTAAACTATTTGCTTCCATGAGAACTAAGTATGAGGGGGCACATTATCCTTTGCTAGCGGCTATGTTGCCTCAAGGCAATGAGGCTGCTGAAGAAGGGAATGTTGTTGGTTCTCCACCTTCTACTACTATTGCTACTGATGGGAATCCATCAGTGACAATAGATGAAGGCCAATGCTTCTAATCTGCTGAAGCACATCTTGTTACTCCTGAACAACCTTTGTCCACTCCTTCACCTAGACCTAGTCCACCACCTACACAGGTTCCTCATGATGAGGTTGAGACTGACTTTAATAGGCTGCCTACTCCTAGTCCTGTTAGAGATTCAATTGATGATAATGTTCCATTCATTGAGCATGTTGATGTTTCTTCTGAAAGGCCCAATGATGCTCCCATTCCCAGAGCAATGGCTGTTGGTGTGAGGACTCTATTACACTTACATCTTTATATGCTTTAGTGAACAGGTATGGGCTGGGTTACTAATCTCAAGAAGGAGCTTGCAGAGACTAAATCTAAGCTTGGTGGTGAGATTGTTGAATTGAAAAGAAAGGTTAAGGATTTGGAGGCACAAATGGGTCAGAGAAGAATAAGGAGATTGGATGTTTCTTCTGATGAGGAGACCATGGATGATCAGTTTGGAGTCTCTTGATCTGTTGGCTAATGTGGCTCAAGAATCTAATATTTCTACACCAAAGGTTGGTACATCTGTACACAAAAAAGGAGCCAATTTTGTTTACTAGGCGAAGGAGAAAGCCATGTGCATAAGGATACATTGCAGCGTCAGAGATATTTCAACTCTTGAAGGATATCTTGTTGATGATACTTCTTTGATCGACATTCGGTGCAGGTGTTCAAGCTACCAATGTGCTATCTCAACTGCTTCTATACCTTTCAGCGATACTTCGAGTGTTTCTTCTTTGGGAGGAAATTTAATTTGAATCCAGAAGTATTAGATGTATTTTATCCTGCGCCTAGATTATGCATGTAGTTGAGGACGAAGGGTGGTATTCATCTGCATGTTTCTTTGAGAGAACTTATCATTATCTGTGAAGCATGGAAAGAATGCTTCTCGAGAAGTTGGAAGTTCCTCGGATCAGTTGGCAATGATCTTTTTGCATCTTGAACAATGTGGATTGTTATTAAGGGCTTGACTTATGACACATAAGTTCATCTTGATTACGGTAATTTGTATGGTTTTGTAATTTTTGTTTCTTTGTTTCTTCTTAGTTAAAAAACAAAAAAAACTATGTATATGTTTTTTACTAACTTTTATTACTTGATTTGTTGTATCATATTCACGGTTATTGACTCACGGATATACCTTGTGTATATAAAAAAGTTGGCTTTAGTCAAAGGGTACGACTTTGGTAAGACACATCAAATTTGTTGATAAACTGTAATGGTTTGCTCAAAATCATAGGGTTTGCAACCACCCATGCTTAATTGCTGAGTGTTGTATGGTCATCAATTCACCATGATTTATTCCTTTTAGGAATCCAATAATTGACTAGCCCACATGTATATGGCTTGTGGTGAAGCTGATGGAATACCATATTTGGTAATCGGTTCACCAATTTTAAAATTGACTAGTCACGAGCAAAGCGGCTCTGGTAAAGACATTCAAATCCGTTCATGGTTCTTTGATTTGCTAATAAATCGGATGGTTATCAGTGTACCATAGTTTCTGAACTTAAACATTTGGCTACTCCAGTAGTGATGGCTATTGGTAAAGAGACATCAAATCCATTATTTTTCAATGATTCACCTCTCACAGGAGTTAACACACTTGGATGTGATGAGAATAGTTTGAAACTTATATGTTTTGATGTACATGTTGTCATTTGTTGCTACAAAGATATGGAGTTTAGAGTTTATTCATCAACGAGATGTTTTGTTTTGATTCTTTTCTTGTGATGATGTTTGAGTACAATCCTCTAGTCTTTTGCAAGGTTAAGATCTATAAAGCTGGAACTTAACCGTCAAATTCCAGTTTAGGGAGGATTGTTGGGAATTATGTGAAGTATGAATCATCTTTGATAATACTAGCGATGGATTCTGCTTGAAGTGAAGCTGGATTCTGAAGATATGATTATCTTTGAAGTTATATTAGTAAATTGGTTGGTTTTACCGGATATAGTATTCCGTTATATTCTAGAATTAGTTAGGATATACATGAGCTTTTTTAGGAAGTGATTGTGTATATCTTATTTAGTTTCATATACGTTCCTTAGAAAGAATTAGGGTTCCTTGTCTATAAAAGGAACACAAGAGGAATGTAATACGTGTGCTTAAACAATTGATTAATATAACGTCCATAGAGGATCAAAGAGTTCTTAGTTATCGTGTTTTATACTTGTGCTTATATTCAGCTAAAAGAATACAAGTTGTAGAGATTTTCTTTTAGTTTGTTTGTGATTACACAGACGATACTAACGATCTCTGAGCTCAAGATCTATCAAGGTCTTACAGGTTTTCAATTTGTTTTTGTTACTTTCGTAATTCTTTCATTTTTCATAACATCTTCTTAGGCGTAAAGCAGGTCATACAGTAGGTTTTTCTTAGCGTAGGAAATCTACCCATAAGGTAAACTTACGTGTAGTGAGGTTCTTACGGTAACTTTCAAGTTACTCAAATGGCGGACGAGAAAGATGACCATAAACGTAGAAACTAGGTTTTGACCCGATTGACCATTTTCCGTGAGATTCGACCATATTTTTTCGTTTAGCTTTATAATAACCGGAAAAACATGAGAAATGCTTCATTTAGCCCGGTTTGACCATAGAGCGAATGACTAGATGACCCTTTATTTCCGCGGATTGGTACCAAATAAGTCATAAAATAGATACAAACAAAGCTGTTTGGACATGATGAGGACCACAGGATGAGATTGTTAACATGATAAAGCAAGAGAGACTTTTGTACCAAAAGGGATCTTGTACTGTATAAAGCATTTTACCACCAAAGTAGGAAAAAAAATTCCGGATGCAAAAAAATGGTCTAAAAACAGCTTAACACAGTATATGAAACCCCAATAAATCAACAAACAATGTAACCATGGCTCTGATACCAATTGTAGGGGTAGTAAATACTATGATTTATGTAGTTTTGGGAGGCCTTGGTTGGTGGAAGAAGATGAATATCTTCATCCTTTTAGAGAGAGAAAGTAGAGATGGAGAGAAACAAAGGATAACTTGAATAAAATATGAAAACAATACAATACACCCTAATGATTCACCCCTCATGGAGTCATGAGGGGTATTTATAAACTTAACAAACCATTTCTTTGCCACTTAAGCGGTACTTAGTCACATGGGCAAAGTACTCGCATCTAGTCTAATTCCGTAAGTAGCGTTATCTTTATAAAAAGCAAGGCTAACAATATCATAAGTAGTTTTAGTACCATAACCTTTAATAAGGAATTGTGGATTATTATTCTCACAGATAGTAATGCTTAAAGCGGCAATGAGGAAGGCAATGTGTTTATCTTATAAAATAAAATCACAATTTCCTTTAAGTAATGGTCGTTCATATTAGGAAAGTAATGAATTATTTCAAAGCAAGTTTGAAATGATATGGGTGACTAACAAGGAAATAAATCCCGTAGCTCCCACTGAAATTGACATCATTACAAGAATGTTATTTTGGTAATAAAATACAATTGCTCCCACTGGATTTGTCAACATTATAAGTGTTACATTTCGATGAAAACATTTACAGGTTTATTACACTTTCTCATTCTCTTCAAATTCCTCTGGTAGCAATGTACTTAGGTGACGAGTATATGAAGTTCTACTTATGTAGATAATGGACCAACCATTCTTACATTCAATTAACTTGAATCTTTAGCATGCAATTCCTCCTTTATTATCTACATAGCCCCAAGGGTATTTAGCACTTTAGGAATAATGAGAGTCCAAGAAAATTATCTAGTGAATGTTCTAGTAATTTTTTACACTTTGTGGTTTAAACTCATACATCGTGACAAGTGCAGGATGCCATTTATTTTGGTAGCTATAAACAAAATGTTTTCTAGTTACACAAAATATTCTATCTTTCATCTATTTCTAGACCTCAAAAGGGTAATGAAAGATCATCAGTAAGTTTAATAGTTTGTAATCCTATCTCAGTTGTCAACTAAGGAGAAAAGATAGGAATAAGTCTCACTCTTCTTACAAGGAAAAGAGACTAAGTTTGTCTTTGAAGAAAAATAACTGTGTTAGGAATTAGAAATTCCAGGTATTAAAGAGTCGGTCACCTCAAGTATATGTAATCGTTAGAATGCTCGTAGTCATAGTTATATTTAGTTAAGTAGTATTTTATTAAGTAACATGGAGGATGGAGACGGACGGGTCTTTACCTTTAGCTAATGCGATCCACAGCCCGTTGTGGCGTTTTATGTAAGATACTATAAATACCCTCTACCTCCCAATGTAGAGGGTTGGAGCTCATAAAAAGAATTTTCTTTCTCTCACTAAAGTTCCCTAAACCTCTAACTTTCTCTCTCTAGAATTTCACTTATACGCCTACTTTGTGCTATGGTTTGATGTGTATGTGAAAACCAATATCCTACAATTGGTATCAAGAGCCATGGTTAGATCATATCTTGCACATCTTTGGATTTCTAGTGGTTTTTAGGTGGTTTTGAGTTTGAAAAAGTTTAGTGGTTTGTGCATCATTTGGTTGATTTCTTGTGTTAAAGCTTGGATTTTGTTAGTACTTTTATGTTTAGAACCATCACAAGTGTTTAGGTTTTCATTTGGTAAGCTTGAATCATCTTGGTTGGGTTGTTTTGAAAAGTGATGTTTATGTGGTTTTCTTAAATTTGTGACTTGATATAGGATCTCTTTTCTTAAGTAGCGACTTGCTTCACAAGTTTGTAGCGTGTTACGATTTGGATCTAGCGACTTAGACCTAGCGATTCTTGTACAACTAGTGGACTCTCCACTCACGGGTAGCGACTTGGTGGTAGCGACTTGGTCTGTAGCGAGTTGCTCTTTAGCGACTTGAAGTTATAGCGACTTGAGTAGCAATTGCGCCAAATTTTGCTAGCGACTTGAGGCTTAGTGAGTTACTACTTAGTGACTTGAATTTGTCTAGCGACTTGGGACTTTAGCGACTTGGGGGTGTAGCGAATTAGGTGTTAGCGACTTGGTGCATTATCTTCTAGCGACTTGGGTGATTGTTTACGGTTTTCTCTTGATTTAGTAAAATCCCGTGAAAGAATCTATTTCCGGTTTAATCATAGAGTTATAAAATCCTGTATAATCTGTTAACATGTCTACCAATGTTCCTACTATCATCTCAACTACATTGCGAGGGATGTTCAAGGTGGTTCAGGATACTTCGTCCACCCATGCTTGCCAGGCCCGACTACGATTCTTGGGCTCAACGTCAGTTATCTGCGCCTTGGAAAGGAAAATGGTGTCAACATTCTCAAATCCATTGATGAAGGACGTATCGGTAGGGAGGCGACTAGAGATGTAATTGATCACTGCTGAAGATGGAACTTCGATTTCACGGAATGACGGACCAAAGATGTATGATGAGCTTGATGATAGGAGAAAAAGAGATTCGATCTTGATATCGGGGGCTTCTAACATTGTTCTTCAAGGTCTTCCTAAAGACATCTACAACCTGATCAATCACAACACCGAAGCAAAGGCAGTATGGGATAATGTCAAGATGCTTCTCTGAGGTTCAGAATTAACTATGGAAGACAGAGAATCACAACTCTATGGCCAATTTGACACTTCAAGATGAAACCAGGATGAGAGTGTCTATGAGGTACTGTAATTTCATCAGTTGGTGAATGACATGAGGAACATCGGAATGACTATGCCTAACATCCAGTGAACTCAAAATTTGTGAACAACATGAATCCCGAATGGCACAAGTTTGTCACCTCTGTAAAGCTCACTAAAGGATTAAAGAATACAAACTATGAGCAACTCTATGCCTTCCTCCTTTAGAATGAGAGACATGCTATGTTTGAAAAATTGGTTCTTAATGGTTTCAAAACCAACCAGGGAAAGACAAGCTCGTCTAATGACTCTTGCTTTCTATTCAAACATCGGAATCACAACCAAAGCCTCACAAGTCATACCCATGGGAAATGGTAATCACAAACTAATTCCTGATCCTAGGTTCAAACAAGCTGATCTGATGCACGTGGGTAATTTCATTAATCAACTAGCTCTTGGTCAAACATGAATTCTCTCCACAAACCAATAATAACCTCATAACAGCATCTAACCCACACAATCAAGCTACTGTTAAAGATGGGAGGATCGTGGTGCAACCATTCGGAAAGAAAGGTATAATCGGGGGAGAGGTGGAGTTGGGGGTATGTGTTGTGTCGAGGGCTCGAGGAAGGAATGGTAATCAAGGTCAAGTTAGTGATCAAATGTTATAATTGTGGTGGTAAGGGGACACATTGCAAGGCTGCACATCTCCAAAGCGTCCACAGAATCTCTGATTACCGAGAGATAAGATCTTTTGCTTGTAGGCTTCGGGATAATGGTGTTGCTTTGGATGAAGGGGAATTGTTTGTTTCTAAGAGGGGGCAATTCCAAGACCTATGATACAGATGTGGATGGCTTGACCTATTAGGGAGATAGGTCACAATCATCAGAATGCCTTTCAAGTCGGTGATTGTGATGCATACGACTCTGATGTGGATGATGGACCTACTGCACACAATCTTTATGGCTAGCATTTCTCCAATGGTTTCTTCCAAGGTCTCCTCTTACACACAAGTTGGCCCATCCAAAGACACACTCATCTCGGAGGTACTAAAACTATACGATGATGCTGATGTGCAAAAGATGCATGACAAAGTACTATCAACTAAAACTTTCGTATCAAATATTGAAAATATGGGTAATATCAATGTTGTCCCATATGATCAATATGTGAAACAAAGTGAAAGTGAAATTGAATCAAGTGATGCATCTCTATGATCAACAATGACTATATTTTTGGCCGAATACAGCCATGTTGCCCACATGAGTGCTGATATGCGAACTAAATGCCTATAAAGAACGTGTTGCTATTTATGTACAACGTGCAAAATTTGAGTTGACCACCATTGGCGAGGAAATGGATGACCAAGTGCGTACAATCATTAGAAAAAGTAATTTAAGAGAAGAAGTATTAAAACAAGAGTTAAATTCCTTGCAAGAAGCTTCCCAGCTTGAAGACCACATGGGGTTTTAATCCCGTGTGATTTCTTGAGGATGGTTCAATGCTTTCGCCTTGGCCGATCTTGGCGCAAGCATTAACCTCATGCCACTCTAGGTATGACATCTCTTCTAAACTTTTCATCCACTTGTATGACACTCGAGCTAGCAGACCGTACCATAACTCGTCCACTTAGGATAGCCAGGGATGTCGTGATGAAAGTAGGAAGTTTCACTTTCCCTCTGACTTTGTTGTAGTAGACTTTGATCTGGATCTAGAGTTCCCCTCATCTTAGGAGCTTTCTTGAGCTTGAGCCGTGCTCTAATTGATGTATTTGCTGAAGAGTTGACCATACGGGTTGACAACGAAGAACTCACGTTTAATATCAACCAAAACTCCAAACCTCTATCCAAACATGGTGTTGCCACAATTGATCAAAAATCTGAAAGAATCAATGCAACACTCTCAAATTTCACAGTAAAGAGGAGTCACCAAAAGCGTCTTGAGCTAAGCTTTTGAAAATCAACCACTGTTCAAACAAATGGTTTTGAAAGTTGTACCAAGGAAGTCAAGAGTGTTCTTGATGATGATGTTCTAGAATCGGAGACTTTATCGGAAGTGGTGGAAATTGCTAGCTCTAAGAGCACACCACTTGTCCACCTCGGAATCAGTTTATCGTATCGAGTTTGTTAACTCTGTGGATGAAACAAACTCTCTTGAGTTTCATCTGGATTGGATGATGATATTTGTGATCCAATGGGAGACATTCTTCCCATTGAAGAATTGCTCAAAAATGATCCATCATTTCCTAGTCATATTAATCCGACTCTTCCATCCCTTCTCTCCCTCCGGATGAGGAAGATGACAACTTTTGGAATGAAGTCGATGCCTTTCTTAGTGATGAGTCAATTCTAACAAGAATTGATAATACTTACTTTATTCCAGTGGGGGACCTGCTTTTTAAGGAAAATCACGATTGATTGAAAGAACCGTTTCCAACCCTCCCTACCCGGAAATTACGGCAATCACCATCTCAGTGATATCACTATGGTTCTATAATATGGTGTGTAAAAATCTCGTCAGGTGGTGTTAAATACGTTTTATTAACGTGAGCGAAAGTCAGTCGAATTGGTTTTTCCACGTTGCTTTCCCCATGAGCCAATGAATGCGGGGATCGAGTCAAGCTAGCGACTCGGGAATCAAAAACAGTAGCACAATATATGGGTTTTCACCCGTATTTCTGACTTCTTTCTATTTTCTACCACCCTAGTGTGGGGAGTTGTGTTTTTCAAAAAAAAATCTTTCAAAAAAATAATAGTAGTAGTAATTCCCTTTTACGTTATAACGGCATAACAAGGGGTACTTTGAATATGAGGGCAATATTCATTTCTAGTGTGGGGGGAATTCTCCCGAATTTTATCATGTAATTATACCACCCAATTCCCCCATTTTTGGCCAATTTTTTTTTTTTTGGAGTAAGTGTTTTGCACTTACTCGGCTTATGGTTATCAGTCCGCCATGTCTAATAAACAAAAGGATTGGCTAATCCAGGAGAAAGCGGCTCTTGGTAAAGATATCTCAAATCCGTTGACGGCTTGCAATTTGCCCAAAATTGTAGGATTGTTCATTCATATATCTTTAATTAGTGAAGAAGTTGGCTAACCCGCAAGTTTATGGCTTGTGGTAAGGCAGTTGGAAAACCATAATTGGTAATCAGCTCACCAAAGATATTTTATCTAAGAGTTGGCTAGTCCAGAAACAAACGGTAAAGACAAATCAAATCCGTTAAGCGGTGATTTGCTCAAAATCATTTGGTTATCGGTGTACTAAGGTTCTTACTTGAAGAAACAATTGGCTACTCGGAAGTAATGGCTTTTGGTATAGAGATTCAAATCCATTAAGTTTTTCTCAAAAGATTGCTAGGGACTAGCAATAGTTTAGTGTGGGGATTGAGGTGTGTAATTACTCATCATTTTTGGTCAAATCGAACTGCAAACATTTAAAACACTTTCGAAACATCAAAATCTGAAAATATCTCAAAATTGCATTTTATATGTTTCAGATGCAAAATGTTTAAAATCAGATGAAAAGCGAGCAAAGTTTGCATAATTGGAGTTCATCCCCGACTTTCAAATCTTGACAAAATCAGTCCCAGAGCATTTGTTTTGGAATAAAAGTCAACCCAAGTCCTTTCAAAATCAAAATTTATCAAAAATGATCCTTGGGTAAAAGTTTGGAGAATTTACAAGTTTGGTCCTTGAAGTTTCAAAATTGGCAAAAATAGTCCTTGGAAGTTTAAAAATTGAAAATTATCTTTTATGGTCCTTGTACTAATGAAACTTGGCAAGATTGACCCTTGGAACAACTTTTCAAAATTACAGATTTGGTCCTGGTTTTGTTGGAATTGCAGTTTTGGTCCTTGTACTTATAAACCAAAATCAAACGCCTTGTTATTATACCAAACCCAAAACCAAAACCAAGCCCAATACCCTTTATACCCGGTCCAGTCCAAACTCACAACCCGGTCAAATACCCAGTCCAACCCGGTCAATTGTAAACACCCCCCACCTTTGTCTTCTTCCCCATTCCGCCCATTTCCCACCTTCTTCACCCATTTCTCTGCAACTTTTCAGACCACCCCTCACCTCCAGCTCAACTCCCACACCCTTATCACTCCACCTCACCCAACAATCCAAAATGCATTTAATGCTTCCTTCATTTAACACCAATCAAATTAAGCGGTAAAGTTTTTCCCGCCAAAACTAAATCAACGGCTAAAAAGGAGTCAGATCATCCAACGGCCAATTTTATTGGTGGGAAAGGTTCAGAGTCTCAAGTGAAAGCTTTTTGTTGACTATATAGAGGGAAGAGAAGCATTGGAGCAAAGGAGTAGTTTTTTAGGTTTAAGCTCCTTCTACGTATTTAGCTAAATGTATTTTCATTTCAGTTGTTAATTCAGTTTTTTGTATTTTCAGTTTTTGTAATTCTCACATTGTACCCGGTTTATTTTAATCAAATTGGTTTTTAGGGTTATTAATCTCAATCTCATTTCTGTTTTTGAGCTCTCTAATTAGCTTATTGAGTATTCAAAGACATACTTAAGCTTCTTTAATTCAAGTATTCAGTTCAAGTCTCTTATAAAAAAAATATGAAAATCTCTTAAAAAATAAAAAAATAAATAAAAAAAATTATAGTTAAGCAGTGTTAAGATAAATTTTAGTTAAGCAAATACAAAAAAAAATATGAAAATCTCTTAAAAAATAAAAAAATAAATAAAAAAAATTATAGTTAAGCAGTGTTAAGATAAATTTTAGTTATTCAAATTGCTTTCATAAGCTGTTATAAGCTTTTCAATAGCTTATTAATTGCTTATACAGTCCCTTACTCAGATTTCACTCTTAAACACTCACAGTCAACAAAAGTCAAACTGATGGCAAGGGAAGCTCAAATTTGGTAGGATTGCTGATGTGGTTTTGGTTTGCTCTTGGTTTAAGTTTATTGGGAGTGCTTATGCAATTCTAATTCTGGACTTGAGTAAGAGTTATCCAAACTATGTTTTCACTATTTTGAGCTTGAATCTGCTTTAGTAGTTTTCTTGTAGAATTTGGTATGTTGGTTGGCTTTAATCCTGCTTCAGTTATATTTTGGTTAGCATTAGTTAGATTGAGCATTGGTTTGCTCTGAGTTTAGTAGATTAGATGTTTAAGTTTATATAACATTGGAAACCGTGTTTGGATCAGGGTGCATATGTGTTAGAAGCTTGTTAGTGGTTTAGCTTAATAGTAAATTCTTATTAGTCGATATTGTCAAATTAGTACTCTAGTTGCATGTAATAACGAAAAGTCAAAATCTCCTTAATCATTCATAAACAAAAAGCTCATTTAGTGTAAGTGTGCATTGCCTTGGATATAGGTTTAGAAATCATCAGGCGATTTAATCTAGTTTCATTTTGCAAACATCATCCACACTCCATTTAATTAGCTCATAAGCTCACAAAAGTCAAAACTCATTCTTGTTGCAAAAGTCAAAATGACTCCAAACGGCTTTTTCCCAAACTTTGTTGATTTTTCATGATTTGAGTTCTGAGTTAAAATAAGTGATACCTTAGGATTTCCTAGTTCAAGTGGTCCTTAATTGAAATTTGATTTTTGTAATTTTCTATATAAGCTTCTGCGAGCTTGTAAAAGAGGTAAAAAGTGCCACTGTGCACACACTCGATGACAACTGAGTGTGCAATTTTGTAGAGCTCTACTTGCTCATGAGAGCTTGTCTTGGGCTAATTTTTGGGTTTACAAGCTCCTTTCCAGGTCTACTTGAGGGTGTGATGATTGGTGCTAAGTTCCAATTAGGATAGATAGCTTATTTTTAAGCTTGAAAGTAGCACCTCGGTGATTCTCTTATGTGATTTTATACTCATAAGCTAGTAGCTGGTTGTCTAGAGTTTTAGAGTAGCTGGAATTGGTTGCTTATAGTTAATTTTAGCATAATTTAGCTTCTGTCTTCATTTGGTGGTTGTTAGTGCTTATTTAGCTTATTACAAGTGCTTATTTCTAAGCACTTTTCACTACGACTTCATAATCTTGCACACTAGTATAGGTTTTTATATTTTTCATAGATTTAGAATATTATTTTAGACTTTTCCTTAATTTTTCATAATTTTCCATTACTGTTTGCTATTTTTCTTTATTTTAATCAGTTTTTAGTACTTTTTAATTAGCTTTTAATACAAATAAATCAGAAAATCTTCAAAAAAATAAGTTTTCATTTTTCCTAGGTTAAGATAAATATAAAAATCCAAAAAAATATTTTTCCAGATTTTTCTTAGTTTAATTTGTAATTTTTAGCCATTTAATTAGTTTTAAATAGTTTTTAAATCATAGAAATTAGAATATAAATTAGAAAAATACAAAATTATTTTTGAAAATTCTCTTTAGTTATTTTAGATTTTTACAAGTCATAATTTCACTTTTCTAGCTTTATTTCATATTTTCTTATATTTTAGGGTATTATTAAATAGGTAAAAATAGTTTTTAATTAATAATAATTAAATAAATAGTCATAAAAATAATTTTCTTTTTTCTCAAAATTTTCTCTTATCATTAGGTTTGTAAAAAAATTCATTTTTATATTTTTAGGATTATCTTGTTTCAATTTACATTTTTTCTTTTTATGCGTTCGTAGTTTTTTAATTTAAATTTATAAAGATAAATCAAAAACATCAAATTTTTAAAATAGTGATAAGCGTTTATTTAATATAATTTATCTTTTTAATTTTCTTTAATTTGCATTTAAGACCCTGTAATTTACAAACTTTTTCTTTAGGTATAATTATTCAAATCACCTTTTTCCGTTCATTATCACCCGATCACTATCGTTTGATTATTCATCATACGGCTTCGTTGGGACTTAACGACACGGGGAAACACTATACTCTCGATCTTCATTGCATTGTTTCGGTGTTTGAAGTTTATCACGGTTGACCATTCACAAGTGGTTAGCTTGTGTGATAAAACTTGACGGTTTGGGAGCGATCAAATTTGGCGTTGCGGTGGGCTTGATGCTAATTATCAGCTTAGCAGATTAGTGATTTGAATATTCACTCCTTGTTTATACCATCTATATCTATATATATTTTCTTATAAAAAATCCAAAAATCCAAAAACATCTTAAAACATATAAAAACACAAAAATATTTTCTTTTGTTTCTACATATATATATAAATAAAAATACAAAAAGATTTGTCGTTTTCTTTGTTTAATAATAACAACATAAAAATTACCACCTAAACCAAGGCAGTGTACTACCTAACTGGGGGTACGACCATAATAAGTTCTCGAACCAAAGATTAAAACTTGCCTTTGTGTCCTTGTGAGTGGTGTACCTTTTTCAAAGAAGCCATTCATCTTGTGTTTATTGGTTTAAGTTCCTTTGTCGTTTTGCCTCGATATTGTTTTAATTGGATTTGTTGTTATATCTACTTTTCAAAACCATAAAACCCAAAAGATTCTTCTTTCCCCATTTTCATAATTCTCTTGTTTCCTCAAGTTACGTCTAGTGCATGCTTTTCGTTCTTCTAGATCATTGAGTCCTATTCGTGATCTAGCAGAAATTCCTAGAAGGCGTTCTCGTAGCGTCTGCCCAAATAGTCGAACCGAGATTCGGTACTATTCAAGCAACAATATGGCTGACGAACGAACTATGGTCTCCAAGCACCCATCGAGGGTTATGGAGATGCCATCATTTTACCCGATAATCAATTGATCACTTTGAATTGAAGACACATTTGATCAACTTGTGTCTCTGAATCAATTCGCGGGTTTGATCGAGAAGACCCGTATGCACACATCCGTTGGTTTAACAAGTTGACTTCAACTATCACTTTCAAGGATGTTCCACAAAAAGTAATCAAGTTGATGCTTTTCCATTCTCACTTGAGGGCAGCGGATTTGGCTGGAAAAAGAACCCCCTCGATCCATCGAAACTTGGGAGGATCTTGTTCAAAAGTTTGTCAATTATTTCTTTCCTCCATCAAAGACAACTAATCATAAAAATGAAATTTCTGGATTTCGTCAAAATTTCGATGAAAACTTTGGAGAGGCATGGGAGATTCAAAGATCTCCTCAGGAAATGCCCCATCATGAATTCACGGAGCTTCAACAAGTTAATATCTTTTATAATGGGTTGAACGGTAGCGATCAAGATTCTTTGAACGCAGCCGCCGGTGGCAATATCTTGAATCGTAAGCCTAAAGATGTGATTGAGATTTGCGAAATAAAATCAAAAGTTCCTATTTTTCGCAACAAAGTCAATATTCCGAACACTCCTGCTTCTTCATCCGGTAACTCTTCGAGTTAGCGCTCCAATAGCCGAGCTAACGGACGTCATCCGTTGTATGATGAAAGAGGTAAAGGAAATCAAGAGCGAAATTCATAAGCGGGACAAATCAAAGCCGTAAACAAGGTGTGTGAAACTTGTAGTGGTCCTGCGCGTATTATGATTGTCAAGCAACCGATGCTTCTTTTACCAAGCTCCGTAGCTTCGTAAACCACAATCAATACCGACCACAAGCTGATCCTCACTACGTGCACCTAGCGGTTATGACACCACCGGTTTTCCTCCTGTAAAACCATGGCAATCAAAATCGCTTTGTTAGAATCAAGGACACAACTTCAATAACTCTCAAATTTCAATCGAACGGAACAATTTCAACCAACCATATCAAGCTCCAAATCAGCAAAGTTATCAACAACCTTCTCAAGCTCCCCTACCAAATGACTTCATGAAAATTACTTAGTCAAGAATACGTTCAATGCAAACTCAGATCAATAACATGAGAGTTGAGCTAAAAAGGAAATTGATACCACATTGTCTCGGCAGACAAATGAGTTGAAGAATATGATGAGCGGTTTCATGAACATGAATATGAACAAAGCTTCGTCATCTTCTGGAGGACTTCCAAGCAATACAGTTCAAATCAAATGCCGAGTTGAAAGCCGTCACCACTCGTAGTGGTAAGACGCACAATGGACCTTCGACTCCAATGCCTCCTCCACCAGGAGCAATGAGTCAAGTTACCAAGGATACAACGGACAAGGTGCATTTTTCAAGCCCACGAAGTACCGCACACGTCCCACCTTCGGTAGTCCAAGCTTTAAGTCCGGAACCGAAGTTCGAAGACGAATTCGAGCGAAATAACTTCCATCCGGCTCAAAAGTCTAGTCAGCTTCCTTACCCATCAAGAATGCATGATGAAAGCAAAAGACAAAACAAAGAGCAAATGGAAAAATTTTCCAAATTTTCAATGAACTGCACTTTGATATAAGCTTCGTTGATGCTCTCGTTCTAATGCCCAAATTTGCATCCACGCTTAAAGGCTTACTGAGCAACAAATATAAGTTATCTGAGATGGCTAAAACCCCTCTCAATGAGCAATGCTCAGCGGTCCTTCTCAAGAAGCTTCCCTAAAAGCTTGAAGACCTGGCAGTTTTAATCCGTGTGATTTCTTGGGGATGGTTCAATGCTCCACCTTGGCCGATCTTGGCGCAAGCATTAACCTCATGCCACTCTCAGTATGGAAAAAACTGTCTCTTCCTAAACTTTCATCCACTTGTATGACACTCGAGCTAGCGGACCGTACCATAACTCGTCCACTTGGGATAGCCGAGGATGTCGTGATGAAAGTAGGAAAGTTTCACTTTCCTACTGACTTTGTTGTAGTAGACTTTGATGCAGATCCTAGAGTTCCCCTCATCTTAGTGAGAGCTTTCTTGAGAACAGTGTGCTCTAATTGATGTATTTTCTGAAGAGTTGACCATACGGGTTGACAACGAAGAACTCACGTTTAATATCAACCAAAACTCCAAACCTCTATCCAAACAGTGTTGCCACAATTGATCAAAAATCTGAAAGAATCAATGCAACACTCTCAAATTTCACAATTAAGAGGAGTCACCAAAAACGTGCTGAGCTAAAAGCTTTGAAAATCAACCCCGGTTCAAACAAATGGTTTGAAAGTTGTACCAAGGAAGTCAAGAGTGTTCTTGATGATGATGATCTAGATTCGAGACTTTATCGGAAGTGGTGGAAATTGCTAGCTCTAAGAGCACACCACTTGTCCCACCTCCGGAATCAGTTTATCGTATCGAGTTTGTTAACTCTGTGGATGAAACCAAACTCTCTTCAGTTTCATCTGGATTGGATGATGATGTTTGTGATCCAATGGGAGACATTCTTCCCATTGAAGAATTGCTCAAAAATGATCCATCATCTCCTAGTCATATTAATTCCGACTCTTCCATCCCTTCTCTCACTCCGGATGAGGAATATGACAACTTTTGGAATGAAGTCGATGCCTTTCTTAGTGATGAGTCGATTCCAACAGGAATTGATAATACTTACTTTGATTCAGAGGGGGACACCCTTTTTCTGGAAAATCTGTTGATTGAAGAACCGTTTCCAACCCTCCCTATCGGAAATTCTGTTGACAATCACCATACAAGCTTCAAGTTTAAGCTTAAAATGTCAAAAATGGTGATTTGCTTCTTACTAATGAGGAATGGACATGCATTCTCATGCACATCTTTATTCCATTCTTCACAGATGGTGTGTTTGCTCTTTCCCTTTTTCTCTTTTCGGGAATGAGGACACCATCTTTGTCCCCGGTATCATCCTTTATAGTTTATACTATTAACAATACGCGGTTGTATCTGTCGGTGTGGAACTTTCTGATGTTCATATGTTTATTAACCTTTACGTGAACGAAAGTCGATCGAGATTGGTTTTCCACGTTGCTTCCCCATGAGCCAATGAATGCGGGGATCGAGTCAAGCTAGCGACTCGGGAATCCAAAACAGTAGCACACTATATGGGTTTTCACCCGTATTTCTGACTTCTTTCTATTTTCTACTACCCTAGTGTGGGGGTTGCTTGTTGTTTCAAAAATCTTTCAAAATAATGGCCGTAGTAATTCTCTTTTACGTTCATGTTTCGGCATAGCAGCCGGTACTTTGAATATTGAGGCAATATTCATTTCTAGTGTGGGGGGGAATTCTCACGAATTTTATCATGTAATTATCCACCCAATTCCCCATTTTGGCCAAATTTTTTTTTTTTTTGTAAGTGTTTTACACCTCCAGCTTATGGTTATCGATCCGCCATGTCTAATAAACAAAAGGATTGGCTAATCGAGGAGCAAACGGCTCTTGGTAAAGATATCTCAAATCCGTTGGCGGCTTGCAATTTGCCCAAAATTGTATGGTGTTCAGCTCACCATATCTTTAATTAGTGAAGAGTTGGCTAGCCCGCAAGTTAATGGCTTGTGGTAAAATGATTGGAAAACCATAATTGGTAATCAGCTCACCAAAGATATTTTTATCTAAGAGTTGGCTCATCGAGAAGCAAAGCGTTACGGTAGAACAAATCAAATCCGTTGGAAATTTGGTGATTTGCTCAAAATCATTTGGTTATCCCGGTGTATAAGGTTCTTACTTGGCCCCGAAACAATTGGCTT
>OU343222.1:279447827-279513110 GCA_910596185.1 Chrysanthemum makinoi
TTGTTAATACAAATATCGTCATTAAACGCTATTTATATTTTTGATCTTTGCCTAAGTTTTGTTAACGACAAAAGTAAATTTAATTTATAAAAGCTTAAAGCTTGTCAAGTTTATTAGATATTAAAACAAGCTTTTTCAAACAATATATTCATCATTCAAGCATTTACATTTATGATTAGTAACATCTTGATATGACTCTAATCATTATGTATGATAATAGTTTGTAGAATGTGTTAGGTTCTTAAAACCAAACACTACTTAAGCATTTGCATATTTCTAAATAGTAATACAACATTTGACATCATGTATTACATCATGGAGATCATTGGAAGATTCCATTAGATATTTTGTGAAGATTTGTACTCTTCATATCTTGCACAATCTTACTTAGATAGAGTTGACTTTAGACAAGATTTGATATCTTGACTGCCGATCAAGGTACTAATTTGGTACACGGGCGAACCCTTTTAGGGGTCCAGGGTCCGTGGACGCCTCGCCCAAATTGGCTATAAATAGCAATGCCAAGCCAAGTAGTTTTTCATCCCTTTCTAACATACTCATACATATCTTCTCTCTAACCCTTCTAACTCGGGCCATATCATATTAGTGAACTCTTTTGTAGCAAAGAAGATCAAGTCATATTCAAGCTTCAACGAGAAGTTGGAAGTCTTGTTTGTTTAGTGTTGTATGATCTAGTGTTGATTCATACTTCATTGTTGTATCAAACCATCATAATCTTGTGAGTGTGAGTGGTTAGTATTTTAGTCCTCAAAATACATTGTGTGTGGGAGTAGTTGTACCTTTGGAAAGAACTCGACATCTAGCTTAGTGTCGGAAATAGTGTGTTTAAGTAAAAGTTTTCTCCTACGTGAAAGGAGCTTGTTGACTAGTGAAGTTAAACTCTCGAAAGTGTGAGACTCGGGAGGGAGGGCAAGGAAAAAGAATCCTTGTAGGCCGAACCACTATAAACAACTTGTTGTGGTTTGATCATTTCTTTCCTTATTTACTCATTACATATTGCTTGCATATTTCATTAACATACTCAAGATCAATATCAATTGATCTTTCAATAAGTTTCAAAACAAAGTTTTTAATCTAGTAAACTATTCAACCCCCTTCTAGTTTTCTACAATTGGTACCGAGAGTCTGCTCAATAATTTCTAAAATAACTTGTATTTTATAAACTTGAAACGATCCATGGATTCTCAAAACTTTAAAGAAGGGCAATCTATGCAAAGACCACCACTCTTTGAAACCAATGGATTTATCTATTGAAAAAACCGTTTTGAAACATATGTAAAATCAAAAGATATAGATCTTTGGTTTATTATTGTTAAAGGAGATTTTAGTTCTACAACAAAGGATATTTCCGTTGATGAAAAAAAGAAATTAGTTGCTAAAAATAATGAAGCTAAAATGATGCTTTATAATGCTTTACCTAGAAAAGAATATGAAAGAATTTTATGTGTGAAACCGCTAAAGATATTTGGGAATCTTTAATTGTTACACATCAAGGTAATTCACAAGTCAAGGATAACAAAATTGATCTTCTTGTTCAACAATATGAACAATTTGTTATCCTGAAGATGAAACCATTGATTGTGGCTTTGCTCGCTTTAACACTATCATTACATCACTTAAAGCACTTGATGAATCTTTTCGTAGTAAGAACTTTGTCAGAAATTTCTTAGAGCACTCCATCCCAAATGGAGAGCTAAAGTGACCGCTATTGAAGAATCAAAAGATCTCTCAATAATGTCACTAGACGAGCTAATTGGCAACCTCAAAGTTCACGAAATGGTAATGGAGAAAGATTCGAGATCATCAAAGGAAGAAAGGAGAAGATCAAATCCGCTGCTCTTAAAGGCAAAGGCGAATCAAGCGATGATGGTGAATCTTGTTCCGATAGTGAAGATGAGGAGTATGCTATGGCCAAGTAGAGATTTCAAGAAGTTCTTTCGAAGAAGAGGAAAGTTTGTAAGACAACCTCGAGAAGAAAAGAAGCCATTCAAAAGATCGGATGATAAGAAGATTAACGGTGAAAGAAAGTGTTTTAGATGTGGTGATGCAAGTCATCTCATAGAGAATGTCCTGCCACCTAAAACAAAACTCAACGAGCTTTTGTAAGTGGTGCTTGGAGTGATAGTGAAGACGCGATGAGGAAACAAGCAAGGAAGAGATCGCTCTAATGGCACATGAGTCAAATGAGGTACTTTCCTACTCTTCTTATTCCTCTATAGATGATGACACCTTGCAAAAACAATATAATCAATGGTGTGAGCTAAGTCTAAAAATCATAACTAAAAATAAATTTCTAAAAACCAAAAAGGAGTTTTTGGAAAATGAGGTATATGAGTTAAAAGAAAAGCAAAACGACTTAAAAAAGGAAAAGCAAATGACGATGATTGTAAATCATGTCAAGAGCTTAATCTTGAAATAGAAAAACTAAAGCTCACACAAGAAGTTTTAATAGAAAATAATTCTAAGTTTAAAAGGTTTAACAAAAACATCGCTTCTTGCCGATGAAATAGTTAAAATTCATAAAACACCATGAGACATGAATGGGCTAGGTTTTAATGAAGTATTAATTCCAAAGAGTCAAAACAAAACGGCCAAAAAAGAAGAACATTCTCACAAAACCGCCGCGAAGATAAAGACGGACCGACGGAACCAAAATAAGGGTTCCGTCTGTTATGCAAAATGGTACCGCTGGTACTTCAGCGGAATCGTAATGTTCGCAATAATGGACTGCATCAATTTGTTAAAATAACAAAGAAAACCAATGATAATGTTAAACTAAAACCAGCCATTATATCGGGAGTAGGACTTGTTAAAAATGAATTTAGATCACAAACTACTCAACAACGATATAAAACTTCTTTGCCAAACGCCTTTCCTAAGAGCAACCACAACGCTCAACCTAACTACCAACACAACGGTTGGAATCAAAACTTTCCTAGACCATATCAAACTCGATTACATGTCATGGAATCCTTACCCATCATTTCCATACATGAATCAAATAAATGGTATGTTTAACCCAAACGGACCCATGAGATATTGGAGACCAAATGTTTGAGTTATTTGCTTCTTAGGTATGTTTGAAAGTTGGATTGGAACCTGATGAATGGATAAAAGATAGTGGATGCTCACGACACATGACGGGCAACAAAGTCTCTTCTCATCATACCAAGAGTATGACGGAGGTAATGTCACTTTCTGTAGCAATCTCAAAAGCAAAATCATTGGCAGGTAAAAATATTGCTCATAACTCCTTAAGTATTGAAAATGTTGCTCATGTGGATAGGTTAGGATTTAATCTACTTAGTATTAGCCAACTATGTGATAAAAAGTATAAGGTACTATTGATGAAAATGGTAGTAAAATGCTAAAAGATGGTATCACCATAGCTAAAGGAGTTAGGAAAAATAACATATACGCCATGAAAATAGATAAAACATATAATGACAAACTTTGCCTAACAACATTAGACGATAGCTCATCTCTTTGGCATAGACGCTTAGGTCACGCTAATATGAGACTTATACAAAACCTATCTTCAAAAGAGTTGGTTAGAATTTACCAAAACTTACATATGACCAACACTTTTGCGACGCTTGCAAAATTGGTAAACAAACACATAGTAGTCACAAATCTAAAAATATGGTATCCACATCTAAGTGTCTAGAATTATTGCATATGGACTTGTTTGGACCATCCGCTATAAGAAGCTATGGAGGCAACTTATACACTTTGGTCATAGTAGATGATTACTCAAGGTTTACTTGGACATTATTTTTGAAAACCAAAAATGAAGCTTTTGATAAATTTGAAATACTTAGCAAGAAAATTCAAAATCTTCTAGGTGTCAAAATTGTGTCGATCCAAACGGATCATGGTCGTGAATTTGACAACGAAACTCAATTTGGAAACTTTTGTGATACAAATGGTATAACACATAACTTTTCGCTCCACCTAACACCTCAATCAAATAAAGTAGTAGAACGTAAAAATAGAACAATTCAAGAAATGAGTAGAACAATGCTTAATGAACAAAACATTCCTCAAAAGTTTTGGTGTAACGCCGTTGACACTTCTACATATATTTTAAATAGAGTCCTAATACGTCCTTTCCTAAACAAAACACCATATGAACTTTATAAAGGTAAAAGCCAACATTAGGATATTTTAAAGTCTTTGGTTGTAAATGCTTTATTCTTAATACTAAGGATTATCTCACCAAGTTTGACCCAAAGTCTTATGAAGGTGTATTTCTTGGTTACTCTCAAACTAGTAAAGCTTACATTGTCCTAAATAAAGAAACAATGATAGTCGAGGAATCGTTGAACATAACATTTGACAAAAGTCCACCTCCCTCTAAAACATCACCTTTGGTAGATGATGACTTAGTTGAAAGTCAAATAATTGAAAGTCAAATTAATAATAACAAGGAGGATGAACCATTAAATAAGGAAATTATCAATATAAAAGAATCTAAAAGTCATCCATTAGAAAAGGTCATAGGAAAACTTAATCAAAGAACCTTAAGATCACAAGCTCAAAATCAAAGTAATCATTTTTGTTTTGTATCCACCATTGAACCAAAACCCATAAATGAAGCAATAAAAGATGAATCATGGGTAATTGCCATGCAAGAAGAATTAAACCAATTGGTTAGAAATGATGTTTGGAAACTAGTTCCAAAACCCAAAGATCAAACTATAATTGGAACAAAATGGGTCTTTCAAAACAAAATGGACGAAAATGGTGTAGTATCTAGAAACAAAGCTAGGCTTGTTGCACAAGGTTATAATCAACAAGAAGGAATTGACTATGATGAAACTTATGCACCGTTAGCTAGACTTGAATCTATTAGAATATTACTTGCTTATGCATGTGCTTATGATTTTAAATTATTTCAAATGGATGTTAAAAGTGCTTTCCTTAATGGGTTTATTAACGAAGAAGTGTATGTTGCTCAACCTCCCGGTTTTACCAACTTTGAGAAACCACATCATGTCTTCAAACTCAAGAAAGCATTATACGGCCTTAAACAAGCACCTAAAGCTTGGTGCACCGCCTTAAGACTTTTCTTATTGATAACAAATATACTATGGGATTAGTAGATAATACTCTTTTACCAAGAAAAAGGAATCACAAATTATCATTGTTCAAATATACGTTGATGACATTATATTCGGATCAACTTGTCAAGAATTATGTAATGATTTCTCTAAAATCATGCATGACGAGTTTGAAATGAGTATGATGGGTGAGTTAAACTTCTTTCTAGGACTTCAAATTAAACAACTAGAAGATGGTATTTTCTTTAATCAATCTAAATATATAAAAGACATGCTTAAGAAATTTGGTCTTGAAGATTCCAAACCAACTAAAACACCCATGTCCTCGGACACTAAACTCATCAAGGACTAAGAAGGTGAATCCGTAGATAACACTAAATATAGAGGAATGATTGGTAGCCTACTCTATCTTAAGGCTAGTAGACCCGACATTATGTTTAGTGTTTGTCTATGTGCTCGCTTTCAAGAAAACCCAAAGGCATCACACTTAGAAGCATTAAAAGGGATTTTTAGATATATTAAGGGAACAACGTGTTTAGGATTATGGTATCCCAAAGGAACGGGTATAGAAACCATAGTGTATGCCGACTCGGATCATGCCGGTGATTATGTCGATAGAAAAGGTACAAGTGGTATTTGCACTTTTGTTGGACATTGTCTCACCTCATGGTTTGCAAAGAAGCAAACGGCTTTAGCCATCTCTACTACATCAGGGGTCAAGCCTAATAATGCCTCAAAAAGCATGTCAACAAGCTCTTTGATGAAGCAAGCTCGTGAGACTACGGAATTCATCTCAACGACATTGTGATACTTTACAAACAAAGGAGCCATCGATCTCAAAGAAGAATCCCGCTCAACATGCTCGCATAAAGCACATTGAAATTCGTCATCACTTTCTTCGCGACAATGTTCAAAAAGGAAACATTTCAATCGAGAAAGTATCCTCCGAAGACAACATTGCCGACATCTTTACTAAACCTCTTAAACGAGAACCTTTTAATCTTCTTAGACTTGGTTTAGGGTTAATGGAACCAAGCATGTAGGATAAACATAGCCTAAAAACATTAGAATAGTCAAACCAAAACAATTTTGTCTTGTTTCGCATCAGAGCATACGCACCAAACGACAACACGGACGGAACCAAAAATTTGGTGCCGCCCGTCCGTGGTGTCTACGCAGTAAAAACAAACTTTATACATAACATCTTCTTCCTCACAACCCACTTTACCAAAACGTGCAAAACTTAAACCAAGCTCATTATTGTCATCTTCCCACTCACTAATCACTGAAGATAACATCATTGTAAGTATCCTAACTACATTTCATCTCTTAATTCGGAGTCTAGGATTCTTATTTATGCACAAAACTATCACAAATCATTACATGGGGTTTTATGTATGCTTTTATACCAAATATGAATTCAATTGGCAAATTGCATAACTAGTCATTCAAATTAGGTACTACATTATCATATTGCATAAACAAAATCATGTTTCCCACTAATTGATAGATAATAAATATAAGGCCTTATTCAAACAACCAAACACCCCATGTCAAAAGTTTTGAAAAGCTTCTCACTTATAGGAAAACATTCTTTCATTGCTAATACAAATAGAAACGTTAGAATTTTCATCACTTGCATGCTCTTGAATACTAAAGGTATTGCATAACTAATATGCACTCCCGGTATATTCAAATATAGCCACATTGAATTAGGAGCATTTGGGTTATCTCATGGTATTTGCCAAACACTCCACTAAAACCATTTTGTGCATAAAATGAGTCGAGATAACCGAAACTCCAAATTGTTTTCATATAGGCACACACTAGAATCAAAAACGTTAAAATTTATCTTAATTTTTAACATGTTAACTCTTGTCCTTAGGAATAACCATGGTAGCCGCAAGATTCTATGATCACAAAGACACTCTTAACTACATTCCCAAACACCACAAAACCAAAGGACTCACCAAGGAACAAATAGAAATATTTAGGGGTCTAGAATCAAGGTATTTCCACGAGGGTAGAACCATTCACTCATCCTTCCTTGAGCATACCAATCTTCGTGAAGAACTAGCCGCCATTCAATTCGATTGTCTTCTTGACATTGATGAACCAATTTGTCCTAGGTTCGTGTTAGAATTCTATGCTAGTGTGACCGGTTTTAGTGATGAAGATGATGAGTTTTGTCTTAGCTTTAGAATCAACCAAAATGACTACACCATCACTTTAAGTGAATTTGCTAGAGTACTAGGAATTCCCAACCGAGGAACTTGTGTCTACACGAATAAGTGGTCACTCACCGCCCTTGATGCAATCAATGACCGCCTTCTTCCCTACATAACCCGTATAGCCGATAAGGATGTCATCCGTGAACACCTTTTTAACCCAAAAACGGATACAACCCGAGTAACCCGAAAGGGAAAAAAGTAGACCGAGATCCATATGGAATGGAGCTCAATGAACTTAAGCACGAATTTAAGAAATGGGAGGAGTTACTTAGAGCAAACGTCATTAGCACCATAGGGAATAGGGATCACATAAACGCTTGTCTTTGTCACATGCTTTACAACTTGTTCACCCGACAACCATTCAACTTAGCCTACTACATAGCTAGGAGAATGATTGATATTCCAACTCAAGGATCCGTTGCTCTTCCATACGGGATGCTTCTCACCCGCCTCTATAGAAACTTCGCTCCAATTCCACCAACCCCAAAAGGGATGCACCTTCACTATGAACTCATCCCTCACATCTTTGTACCTTTGAGTGATGCTCGAGTTGCTAAGACTAAAGGCAAGAGAGCTAAACCTCCAACTCCTTCATCATCATCATCAAATAGCTCTGAGGATGGTCTTCCAAGCTCTCATCTTCCACCTCATGAGTATTACGCATCTCTTCCCGAGATTGAGAATGAATCAGAAGAATTCAAGCAAACTAAGGGAATGTTCAAGTGCCTTGGTAGGATGATGAACAAGATTTACAAGAAATTGGACAAATAAGGGTACTTTAAGGAGTGTTTGGAACAATGCATTATCATTAATGTTTGATACAATTTAGTTGTTTTTATTATGTAGGATGATAATATAACTTAAAACAATGGTGTATGCTAACAAACTCATGAAGGGGGATAGCACAAGTATGCTATCAAATTTTACCCATTTTCACTATATTGTGAAAATCAATAAGCCTTGCTCAAAATCTATGCTCCACTATGTTTACATATGTGTTATTTACTTTTCCTAACTAGAAATGTTTAGTATAACAGTTTTGAGAAAAATTTCGTGTTTCAAAATTTCAAGTTTTAAGAAACATTCGTCCAAATTTCAAGACTCCGACGGATCGACAAGCACCATTATCTTGGTACCGCCTTATGCAATTTGGTACCGCCATATCTCAGAGCAGTGACCAGACACGGCACCCTTTTTTGGGTTCCGTCGTGTATGATTTTGGTGCCGTGGATCCTCCGTGTAATTTTCTCAATTTCACTCTTTCGTGATTCCAAATTATCTTCCATCACTTATAAATCAACCTTAACTAGTTTATACTGTTATTAGAACTAGTATTATTCACTAAGGTATGTAAGAAATCCATTTCCCACCAAAATTCAAAAATTTGAAAAATCCACCCAAGGAGCCCTTTAGCATAAAGGAAGGAACCAAATTTTGGTACCTTCAAACTGGGTAATCCGAATATTAGGAAATTCCTCTCACTAGAACACATTAATTGCATATCTTTTCTTCTTCACTCCATCTTCTTTGTATGGATTGACTTGGGTGATATGACTAGCATTCAACCCACTTCCAAATCATTAGGAACCTCATCTCTTCAATGGTTCAACATCAAATCAAACCTTTTCTCAACAATTTCTTACCTCTATAAATTGAAAGGTTTTACCATGATCATCCTCACACCTTCTTCATTCTCATTACTATCTAGCAAATCAAAACCCAAGTTAAAATGACTAAATCATCACCAAAACCTTGCAAGAAAACCGCTAGAATGAGCGTAAGGCCTTGTTGTTTTGTCAATCTTAGCTCATCATCCTAATCTTCACCACTCACAATCTCATCTCCCATTAGAGATGATACACACCTTACCTTAGCTACACCTACTTCATCACACATTGTGATCACCACTCCACCACCAACAAAAACACCTACTTCACCTCCACCGCCACCCATCCAAACATCCAAAACACCCTCACCACCTTCACCAAGGTCTCCCACTCTCACCCCCATGGAGTTATTTTCAACTCCACCAACATCACCAAATCCTTTCCTAGAGGACTTGGAAGACTTGCCTCCTAGGCCAAGTCATCCACCACCATTGCCATCCTTGGCACCATTGAGCGAATCGCTCATGAGTCACCTCGGTCATCCATTGACCCAAACGCCCAATTAGGGCCAAGACCTCTCCTTTTCCACCCCATTCACAAGGACATTCATGGTCCTTATACGGGATCATCCACTTCCATCATCAATGTCTCCTCATATTGAGGACATTCCAGAGAGCATGTGGGATGACAATCCCACTAGAGAGGAGATTCAAGCCGAACTCCACAACCTCCACCAATTCAAAGGCATGGTGGATTCTCACTTAAGTGAGACAATGCAAATGCAAAGTGCTTTGCTTGCATCCATCATGACCACTCCAAACATCCCCAACACCACCAACACATCCACCATTCCACCACCACAACCTCCCTAAACTTTCTACCCTCCAAGGCATGGTTGCTCTACTTGTGAGCACACGGGTCAAACCGTGGAACGGACCCGGATTATGGTCCATGACTTCCACGAAGAAATGAGGTTCATCCTCAACCACATTCTTGAGCGCCTCAACGCTCTTTCCCATCCACCATCACTTTAGGATGGTTTTAAAATAGTCTTTCTTTTATTTGTTTTTTTAGGATAATTTTCATTTTCTTGTACTAGAAACACATCATTGTGTTCTCTTTTCATGATCTTTACTCATGAAAAATTTTAACTAATGAATGTTGTTTATTATATTGTTGGTGTCATTACATAGTGTTTGGAAATGCTTGTGAATGATCATTATTACTAACAATTTTTTTTAGCTTTATTTTCACAATCCATGTATCTTCCCATAAAAGCACCCAATTTAGGGGAGCTTTGAACAAGGGGAGATAATAGCTCGGCTCATTACATTCCAAGATAGCCTCTTCTTTTGTTGAGACAAAAGGGGAGAAAATATAGAACTTGAAATTATTTATATTTGACTTTTCCGAAAAGTCAACTGCATACTTTGACTTTCTGAAAAAGTCAAACATCATGCATCAACTAGTGAATTCTTTGACTTTCATAAAAAGTCAAATTTCATACACTTGCATTATCATTTTCTTTTCAAGCTCTAAAACTAATATTTTAATAACTCTTGTACAAACTTTGTTTCTTTTATAAAAATAAAATTTATATTTTGTCCTCAACAAAAAGGGGAGATTGTTAATACAAATATCGTCATTAAACGTTATTTATATTTTGATCTTTGCCTAAGTTTTGTTAACGACAAAAGTAAATTTAATTTATAAAAGCTTAAAGCTTGTCAAGTTTATTAGATATTAAAACAAGCTTTCTAAAACAATATATTCATCATTCAAGCATTTACATTTATGATTAGTAACATCTTGATATGACTCTAATCATTATGTATGATAATAGTTTGTAGAATGTGTTAGGTTCTTAAAACCAAACACTACTTAAGCATTTGCATATTTCTATTAATAGTAATACAACATTTGACATCATGTATTACATCATGGAGATCATTGGAAGATTCCATTAGATATTTTGTGAAGATTTGTACTCTTCATATCTTGCACAATCTTACTTAGATAGAGTTGACTTTAGACAAGATTTGATATCTTGACTGCCGATCGGTACCAATTTGGTACCACTAGGAACCCTTTTAGGGGTCCGGGTCCGTGGACTCCTCGTCCAAATTGGCTATAAATAGCAATGCCAAGCCAAGTAGTTTTTCATCCCTTTCTAACATACTCATACATATCTTCTCTAACCCTTCTAACTCAGTTTCATATCATATTAGTGATCTCGTTTGTAGCAAAGAAGATCAAGTCATATTCAAGCTTCAACGAGAAGTTGGAAGTCTTGTTTGTTTAGTGTTGTATGATCTAGTGTTGATTCATACTTCATTGTTGTATCAAACCATCATAATCTTGTGAGTGTGAGTGGTTAGTATTTTAGTCCTCAAAATACATTGTGTGGGAGTAGTTGTACCCTTGGAAAGAACTCGACATCTAGCTTAGTGTCGGAAATAGTGTGTTTAAGTGTAAAGGTTTTCTCCCCGGTGAAAGGAGCTTGTTGACTAGTGAAGTTAAACTCTCGAGTGTGAGACTCGGGAGTGGAGTAGGGCAAGGAAAAAGAGTCCTTGTAGGCCGAACCACTATAAACAACTTGTTGTGGTTTGATCATTTCTTTCCTTATTTACTCATTACATATTGCTTGCATATTTCATTAACATACTCAAGATCAATATCAATTGATCTTTCAATAAGTTTCAAAACAAAGTTTTTAATCAGTAAACTATTCAACCCCCCTTCTAGTTTTCTACATCCTTGATCAGTGCAACTCTGAAGTTGACTCTTGTGCATGCAAATCATCACATTTTAAAGGATCTTAGTGGCTTAAGTCTTGAATGCACTTGCCAAATTCTTCTCTTTTTAAACCATCTTGTTAGGACTTCATAGTCACCATTCACAACTTAATTCTCAGAAACTAGAAACTTCTATCTCACTAACCTTTTTGTTATCTCATCATGAGAAAAGCTCCTAGTGGTAACTCATCCACTAAAGGACCACCCGAGAAACTTGCTCGTGTTATCCACGAAATTTCTTCAACCGAATCATCTCCCGTTAAATCCATAAATGCTAGGATCTCCCCTCCACCTATCAAACCAATTCCCAAAAGGACTTGACTTTTAGGCCATCTCATCCTCCACCATTACCAACATTATCCTCAATAAAAAGAATAGCGCAACAAAATCAAGGTGTTGAATCAACACTAGCCCCGGCTTCTTTTTCTCCATCACCCTCAAATAGTCCTTTTTGGATTATGAGGAATCATCAAAGTCAACCACCCGATCACATGGAAGTATGTTAGATATTGGTTTTCATAAACACAATACATAACACAATATGGTTCTAATAGTTTAAGTTTATAGAGAGAGAAAGTGGAAGATGGGAGCCTTTCTAGAGAGAGTAAGTAAACAAAAGAAAGAAGGTTAGATTGAGTGAAAGGTTCAACCCTCTACCTTGGGAGGTAGAGGGTATTTATAGTTACATACTACACGCCCTCCTTCGACCGTGGATCGGCATTCAGGTAAAGACCGTCCGTCTTCACTGTTACTCTAAACTAAATTATGCTAATAACTAACTAATAAACAAGTAAATAACGATATGTCTACGAGCTAACTTATGCTAAATTATATTTGGGGTGACCGACTCTTCACTATAGAATTTCTAATTCCTAACAATATCCCCCTAAGGGAGGTTGATGCGTGCCAAACAGTCAAGCTAAATCACTCAAGCCTGCCACTTGTGAATGGCAACCGTAATCACTTAAAACCGCTAAGCACGAATGCAATGAAGATCCTGGGAGTATAGTGTTTCCCGGTCGTTATGTCCCAAATGAAGCTATGCAAATTGATTTATCAAACGTAAAGTGATCGGAAGTTTGAACGAAAAAGGATTCTCAATTATGATTATAACAAGGAAAAGCCAAATAAATTACAACGCTTAAATGCAAATTAAAGGAAATTAAAAAGATAAATTCTATTAAATAAACGCTATCACTATAATTAAAATGATGTTTTTGTTTTTATGTTTTTATAAAACAAATTAAAACTACACGCATAAATAAAAACGTGAAACTTACACAATATTAACCCTAAAACCTTGTTCATATGAAAATGATATTTTTACAATCCTAATGATAAAAGAAAATATTTAGAAAAATAAAATTATTTTTATAACTATTTAATTAGTTATTATTAATTAAAAACTAATTTTAACTATTAAATAATTACCTAAAATGAAAGAAAATATGAAATAAGGCTTGAAAAATAGAATTATGAATTGGAAAAGTCTAAAATATCAAAAGAGAATTTTCAAAACTATTTTTGTATTTTTCTGACTATTTTTGGATTTTCTAGGAATTAAAAACTATTTAAAACTAATTAAATTACTTAAAATTACAAATTTAACTAAGAAAAATCTAGAAAAATATTTTTTTGTCTTTTTATATTTATCTTAACTTAAGAAAACTGAAAAATTATTTTTTTGAAGCTTTTCTTGATTTTTTGTATTTAAAGCTAATTAAAAAGTGCTAAAAACTAATTAAAAAATCAAGAAAATAGCAAACCAGCTAGAAAAAATCTGAAAATTTCAGAAAACTCTAAAATAATAATAAGAATCTAGGAAAAATGGAAAACAGATGGTTGTTTTCGGAGGAATATGAACTGATGTGGAATGTGCTTAGAAATAAGCACTTTCAATAAGCCAACAACCACAATAGGCTACCAAATGTTCACGATGTAGTTCTGATATGCTATAAGTACTGAAATGCAACTAATCTCAACTGTTTTTAACCACTAATGAGCAACTAGAACAGATTTGATGTTTTGAGCTTATTTTACAAAAAACAATCATTTCTGTACTACTGCACACCCAAATAAGCACTCGATAAGCTATAAATCAAAGACCAAGTATTAAGACCTAAACTAGACCTGGGTGGGACCTATCAAACCAAAACTCAGACCTTGGGAAGCTCTAATGAACTACCTCTGGACAAATCTGAGAAAACTCGATTCTCAAGAAAGGTTGTGAACAAAGGCAACTAGGACCACATTGAGAAGCTTATTTGAAGCTTATAAAAATTTGACAAAAATCAACAAAAATGGTAATAAGATAGAAGACCAGTTGAAGTTTTTGAAATGCCAATTTTCACTTCATGTGGCTCAAAAATGAGCTCATGAAAAATCCTTGCAGTTGGCCCCAAACAAGTTTTCTAAATTTTGACTTTTGATAACAATTTGTAAACTTTGACCAAAATGAAACTTGAATCCAATTTTAGACGTGTTATGATGAAATATGTTAAACCTGAAACCATCAGAAGCAATGTTCAACAATTCCAAACACAATCAAGAGATCTTAATCCAAAACTCATAACAAAGTGTGTTGAGACGTGATTTAGTGGAATGTTGACTTATGATAGTTGCAGGCACAAGTTATTGACTGAGAAGAGTTCAATTGGACTAAACAAACATGAGCTAACAAGACTCTACCACGATTATTTTACTAACACAGTTATGACAGAAATCCAAACACCCTTTTGTACCAACAGTTTTGCAAACAACAACTAAACTAATTAATGAAACAACAAGGAACAATGATCAAATTGAGTTAAGATTACTTAATGAACACTAATTGAGCAAGTTTTAACAGATTAGAACCACAAACACGATATGCAAGAACTTTTGAAGATCACTTACTAAAGTCCCCAGCCACTATGGCTTGCCACTGCACACAAATGACCACTAGCCTAATCTAACCAACCCAAAAGCTTCCAAATCAACCCATTTCCAGCTCTGGTTCAACCCATTTCCAATTCATACCATTTTTGCTCCAAATTGACTTTCGTTGACCAATATTCAAGATTGCATGAAATTTAACTTTGAGCTTATAAAGAGCTATAGTAAGCTAGTTTAAGCTTGTTTGAGCTAACAAATAAGTTAATTGAAGCTTATACATGAGAGTTTGAAATTGCAATTTTCAACAGTTGACAATAAACATGAGAAGTGAACAAAAGCTTGAATTGATACTTTAAAACACTTGTAATACAATGAACTAGGTTGCTTCCACGGTGATACAAAGAAACTTCAAAATACAACTAAGAAATCAGTTGAGACTAATAATTTAAAAAAACGACATACATTATTGAAAATAAAGCTGACTACTACACTCTTTTGCTTCTTCTTTATGCACCAAAACCTTCTCTCTCTTCTCGCCACTTCCAGCAACAATCTCATCCATTGATGCTTTTGAACCATCTTGGCCGTTTGATGGTTTTGGGCCAAACCGTAAAGCCACTGGGACAAGGGTAGAAGGTGCAAAGAAATTAATGTGATTTGTATGTTAGGTGAGGAGGGGGGAGACAAGGAGGGAGAGGGTGATTTTTGGTATAGAGGTGGAGGATTGCAGACATTTTGTCGGGGAAGACACGGGTTTGTTTTGTTTAAACATTGGGTAATGGGTTCGGGTTGATATACCGACCGGTAAAAGATTGGGCCAAGGGGGTTTGGTTTATTTTATTAATTAGGTCCGTTTGGTTTGCTTATTAAACACAAGGACCACTTTTGCAATTTCTCAAAACCAAAGGAACAAATTTGTAAATTCACGAGTGAAGAGTAGTCCAGTTGACTAGTTTTTCCAACCTCTAATAACCAAGGGTTTTTTGACACTTTTGAAATTCCATCTTCAGGATTAAATATGACACTTTTAAAAATCGTGTGACCAAAACTGTAATTTCTCAAATATTTTTGGATTTTCCACCAAAGGACTAAATATGATAATTTATGATTACAAAAGGACCTTTGGTGACTTTTCTTTTAAAATAAATGCCTAGGGACTGATTTTGCCATTTTCTGAAAGTCGGGGACTGAAACTGCCAATTATGCAAACTTTGCTCGTTTTTCATCTGATTTTTGAACATTTTGCATCCTAAAACATATAAAATGCACTTTTGGAATATTTTCCCGTTTTGATGCATTTCTGAGCATTTTTAAACGTTTTGTAGTTCAGATTTGACTAAAAATGATGAGTATTTACACACTCATCAGAGGTCACCCCATGTTTTACATTTCGAATCCTAGCATTCTATTTTATCTTCAGTCTTGAGCTCGTAGACTTTAATTCTTCACATTCGCAATCTTTGTGCTTAAGTAGTGACTCTTCATAGTCCGCATAGTTTGTACTTTCAGTGGAGGTCTTTGAACTAATCCTCATCTTGATGATCTTCAAGCTTTCTTTGATATCATCAGCCACAGTAAATATCTGGATCACCCTTTATTGTGTTGCCATGATGTGATGTTGTGACTTTTGGACCGACATGCTCACACTTTTTGGGTTTATTCCAGTTCTAGCTCTATCTCAGTCCGCACACTTCCCATTTCTCACTTTTCTCCTTTTTTTCATCATGCCTTAGGACTTCTACACTATCTAGTGGATTGTCCCCGGGTAGATCCCTCCGGCTCTGGCGGGATCGTGGGAACGAATACCTAACCTAACCATCCTTATAACACCATGCATAAAGTAAATTGGTCGGTCTTTTGGTATTTTTCTTTCCTTTATGAAACCAATTGAAAAATCATTTGTAAAATCAATCAAGGTACTTGTGATATAAAATCAAAACATTTTGTACCTTAATTGTTTTGATCATTTTAGAAATGCTCCCCCTCAACATGTGCATATGATTTTAAAATTTTTTAGCACATGGAGGCAAGAGTTCTTTGAAATAATTTCATGATCAGTATTTCCAAAGAAAAAGCCATTTGATTTTCTTGGTAAATTCTCCCCCTCAATATGTGCGTTGGATATTTGAAAATCATTTTGCACATAGAGGAAAGAGGTTTTTGAAATACTTCCACGATTACACTGCCATTAAGAAACCATTTAGAAAACCAATCAAGGTACTTTATGTTGAAACATAGAAATCTTTGTACCTTGAAAGTTAATTTCCTTTTGAAGTGCTCCCCCTCAATATGTGCTTCGAGATTCGAAAGCGTTTAACACATATGAGAGAGCAGCCTGCACTTTTGAATCAAATCGATCATCATTTATCAAATTTCATTATTAAATCACAAATTCTCCCCCGATCAAAAATATCAAACCCTTTGAGATTTTGGATCCCAAGTGATTTAATAAGGTTTAGAAAACATGGGAGAATATGTGCCTGATTTAAAAACTCTTCTGGTTTATGGTTAAATGCTCCTCCACAATCATGTGAATTATGTATTTCAAAATCGTTTGGCACATAAAGGAAGGAGTGCTTTAGAAACAATCACCCTTTAAACCGATTTGAGATTTAAATCACGATCTCTCCCCCGATCAAAAATTTCAAACCAATTGAGATTTTGGATCCCATCTGATTTAAATCATTTAAAAAAATTTGGGGAAAGACGTGGCATGATTTAATTTTGAAAATGATGGATAAGGAACAGATTTTCGACATTAAAGATTGTTAGTGTCAGGTATGATAGTTTTTAAGAGATCTTTAAGTAAATAAAACAATTTCACAATCAAACAAGAACAGAAAAAATTTCATTTTGAAAGATCTTTGAGTTTTAAAGAGAATCATACCATGACATAACATTAAATCTTTAGATCACCACTTATTTTGTACAAACCGGACTTTTGTGAAGAAATATCGATTGAAAATATTTTATTTTAAATCACTCTCCCCCTCAATCGATGACCGTAGTCGATGATTGAGAGACTTAAGTTTTGATAAAATGAAGTCCGGTGATTTCCAAAATTAAGTCCAATTTATTTTCAAAACAATATTTTTCCATTCTCAAAACAACATTTTCAAAATTGTTTTTAAGAAAATTGGTATCATCCACTATTAATCCTGCACAAAGATACATTAAGTGGTTGAGCTGCTTTTGTTGTTGTTGCTGGAGGTTTGGAAGAAAACTATCTGCTGAAGCAATGAAACCTCTTACATTGCATTTTTTTCATGCAAACTCTCCATGGAAGTCAAATTAAGCTCCGTTTCTTCATTTGTCAACCCAAGATATAGTTACCCTTTCCTTTCGGCATCCAATCATCTTATATTGTGGGATCTGGATCGGGAACATTCTTATATACCAATATACCTGATATGCTTAGTGAACACACATATAAATATATGGTGGTCGACATCACCCAAATAGCAATCGACTAATAAAAGTCAATCCAACATATCAATCAGATCATACAAATGCATGGGAATTATGTGTTTATCAAACTCTAATCATCTAATCCTAACAATCATATCCTAGGCACCTAGTCCTTCAACGTAGGTTAACATGTTTTACATTTAAGTATAGAGGATAATTAGATAAGCTCCGTAGATGATATAGATTTGAAAACACTCTCCCCTCAATCAATGACTTATTTTCTGAAAAGTTTAAAAGCGCTGAAGTCATTGATTGAGTTTTCAATTTATACAAAAACTCAATCATTGATTTACAAGCAACTCATTTACCACCATTTTGAAAACAACAAATATTTTTCTGAAGAATTTATAGAAGGAAAAACATTTGTGTAGGAACAGCAGTCATTTTGACGACATGCTTTCCTTGTATTTGTTTTAGGATAAGTGCACGAAATTTTTGAAAATTGGTTTAGCGCAGCACTTTCCTTCCATGAAGAGCGGGTTGCTATCGGAAATAATAGCAAGCCATGGTTTAAGCGCGGGTCACAGTATGAAGTAACTGCAAGCCATTTTTTATTTTTTTTAACGACATGTTTTGAAACAATATTTACACCTCCTGCTCGAACTTCATCTAAACTCCCGTGCCATTATTGAATAACATTTCTAAGACCGTAGATGTTATCGATATCAGTAGACATGTCATGAGAAAAACAATATTTTTGGAATTTTTCAAATTTTCTGATTTTTATGGATTTTTTATGATTTTATATTTTTCTATTTTGTTTTGATGGTTTTATATTTTTTATATTTTGCTTTTTGATAAATATATACAAAATAGGATGATATGGTTTAAGAAGATGATGATACGAGTACCGAGATAAGGATATCGAACAAATCCCGTTGAAGAAGATAGAACTCATCACCTCTTAGACTTTCACCACCAAAGCTTCTAAGGCTCAAGAGTAGATGACAGAACATGAGCCTTTAAGTAAACTAGACTTTGGCAGCTTCCCCCCAAACCGACAATCTTCGTAATAAGACCATTTCCCCCAAGAAGATGAAGTGAAGCAAATAGTCTCATTGTATGAAGCTCACGAACCCGAAGAAGACGATAACATCAAAGTAACAAGTTGAAACACTGATCATCTATGCGGTTATCAAACCCGGAATACATGATTAAGCTCGATCACGTGAACCTATTGTGCATCCCCGATGTACACATTACTCTTCGAGATTGAGCAGTTGTCAATTCGGGAGAACATTCTATCAACATCTTCGTTTCACCAAATCTATTCCAGTTATCTTTCATATAACCAATCAGCCCATAATGTACACATGTGCCCAACAAGAGTAGAGATGATGACATCCAAGTAACATGTTGAATCACTGATCATCTCTGCGGATGTCTACTCCGAAATAACTTTTAGCCCGATCATGTGAACATGTTGTGCGTCCCTGATGTACACATATCTCTCCCCTGATGGTTGCGATCTCATCAGAATCATCATTACAATGTGTACATGAAGCAATAACCGGAAGCACTACCATAAACCATATAGAAGATGTCGATAAGCAATATCATCTCACGCTCCAAATATTCTTCTCATATTTCTTCCCACTGAGAGTTGAGTTAACACATACCAAAAGTATCCAGAGACCACTTCCTCCCAAATGATTGGAATAATGCAGCCTTTCCCTAAATAGTTGGAATAATACATCCTTCCCCCAAATAGTTGGAATAACACACCAAAGGCTACGAGTTAAACACTGAGTTTCTATGTGGTTATGACATTTGTCTTTCCGGGGATTACTTCAATAGAGATGAAGTATTAAGTTCATCACGTGTACTCGTTGTGTGTTTAGATGTATATCTCCTTCCCCTTGCTGGTTTTGATACCTCAGAATCAGCAACACATTATACATGCCAAATATTATTGAAATAGAGAAGAACAAAAATTAGCTCAAATGAATCCTGTGAGAATCAACTGCTACAGAAACTCTCTCTGACTATCTTTATCAACCCATATGTAGACAATTTGAAGTGACCACTGTTGAAGAAAACCCGATATACCAAACTTGAAACTGAAGTTGAATTCCCCGCATGTGTATCTTAATCTTGCACTAATATTGGAAGAATGGTGTTGAGAATTTATGCACCAAGCAAATCTCTAAGTACTCAATACTCAACCAAAGTATGAGACATTAACACCTCTTGCGATTATCCACAACGACATTTGCGTGTGTCACTGAGTAAAACCACGTAACTCCATAAAGTGATAGTTAACCAGGTCTTCAACCATCCATCCCGATAGTTGGTAACTAGATAAACCAAGTCTTCAACTTAAAATTCTTAGACCCGAGCAAGTTATCAAATAAGAACACGCCTTTGTGAAATTTAACTTCAATCTCAAATAAGTGATAAATGATTAACTCCGAAGTAATCAACTTGTGTCAAATGCCCAACACGAATAAACATACAATCGGATGTACATTGACCCACTGAATGAACTAGAACAAATGATTCCTCAACATCAATGCATTCTTCCTAAAGATATACATGTAGATACTGATCTGGAAGATTCACCAATAATGTCTTCGAGCGGTTGATTTATAGCTTGCACATTGAGAGGAACAATAATCCGTGAAGATTTGGTAAAGGAATACCAAAGAGCAGATCATTATTCATAAGTGCAACTGCAATATTATAATAGTCATTATCAACGCCTTGAGGAATAACTGGAGATTGGCCTTCTTGAGTAGTCTGAGTTGTAACTTTTATATGATCAATATTCGCTAGCGGTTGGAAATACTCATCAAACATATCTTGAACCAATGAATCCCAAACAATAAATCCCATTTATCCTTAGTAAGTGAAACATTAGGCGTTGGAGGAGAGTCATCATACATTAAGTCATATGACCATTATTCAAACATCCATCATCATGTAGTATATTCACTCTTCTCCCCTCAAAAATTGCATCCGAAGTTGCCATTTTTTATTTAACAATTGAATAAGAATATACAACAATGAACATAGATCCACTTGATGACTGAATGAGCATGGGAGAAGCATAAAGCTTGTTGATGAAGAATGTCAATGAGAATGGTCATAATCATGAAGATTTATCTTTTTCTGAAGATAAAGCGCAATGCGCATACACCTTTCTTTTCTTTGAGGAACGGGTGAAGTGTTATTCCAGACGCCATAATGATGAAGTACGAGGCCTGAATCGATGTGAACAGACGTCATAGCCATTGATATCAAGGTTGAGTTACTTGAACCCGTGAGTTATGAGATATCAATCCATTAGTTATCCATACTTTTAGCCAATCCATGTAGTGAAGGATCGAAGTATCTGCAAATGAGTAAGGATTACCTGCACTAACATTACAAGCTTGATTGCGTACATATTGGTTAGTGACATTAGTATCCAAACCCTTTGTAGTTTCACGGTCAAACTTGATTTTGCCATCGGTAAACAACTTTCTGGTAGGTATCCACCTAAGTCCAGCATCCTTAAACATTCTACCAGACGGTATCCACTTATGGCAAGGTCTAGGATTGTTAGGCTTTTTATGCATAGTGGAAGACTTATCCTTATTCCTAGTTTCCAAAGATTTAGCAGTTGGTATCCATCTAGGAAAATTTTTTGGTTTGTTTTGCTTCATATGCACCGTAGATGACTTAGTGTAAATCCTAGACATAACATGTTGAACCTTTGCATGAGCATTTACTTTCTTTATGGATTTTGAAAAACAATTATCATGATTTGCCTTAAAGATACATTTCAGACAGTTTGAGCAAACAACTTGTTTGGATTCAGAAAATGATCTAGAGTTCTTAGAGTGATTTGCTAGAGTAATAGCTTTATTCGAAACACAACTACTCTTAGATCCAAGCCAATCCCTAGTCTTTAGTTGAGTGTTCCTAGGTAATGGTTTAAAACTACTAGCAGTGCCTTGAAATCTCGTAGAATTCATCACCCTAGGTCTAGCACCTAAAATTCTATCTTTACGAGTCTGACCCTTTTTCCTAGCTTCTTCTAGATCATAGTTCTTGAACAAGTCATTCATATCCTGTGAATTCTTAGGCAAAGAAGGTGAAGTGACAGGTTTTGACAAAACTTGTTTCACATCAACTTGGGAGGCAAACCGTGTTTTTGAAAATTTTGCTCTTTCAAATATAAATGCAAAGAAGCCTTCAACAACGTGACCGGTCTCTAATGGAATGAGAAGCTGGCTTCCCTAAGGTTGATGGTTTTGTAAACTTAGTGTTCACACTTTTCCCTACAATTTTTCTAAGCTCATTCTTTATGGCAACTATCGCAAAACTCTTATCCTGAATTTGAGCTTTGAGTTCATCAATTTTTGCTATCAAAGATTTTGTTTGTTCCGCGGACTTAGTTCTAGTTTCATTGATAGAGCCGCTTAGGTTATTTTGATGCTTTTTCAAAGTCTCACTTTCCTTAAGTAATTTAGCCATATAAATTTCCAATTCATTATTTCTTGTTTTAATAGCATCGATGTCTTGTTTAGTCATGACTAAATTACTTTTCAAATTCGGGAGACGAAATATGTTTCTTCAGTGATTGTAAATGGTTGACTCTTTGTCTTGAAGCTGAGCTTTCAAAGTGTTAATTTCAAAAAGTTCTCGAAATTCAGGAAGTTCCAGATTTTTACATGGTTTGTTAAGTTGAAAACTTTCTTCTTTACTATGTATTGCAATTTCAAGTGAAATGCAATGTTTTTCAAGATTTGAGAATTTGTTTGAAAGTTCATCGGAAGCCTTTTTATCAACCATATCTTTTGTTTTGAAACACTTGATCTCGGCTCACCTCATTTACAGAACATTTATCAAAGTCATGTTCAGCAAGATCATGATCAGCTTTGTTTAAGTACTTTAGCATGCATTATGTTGAACAGTTAGGGTACCTCATTACATGACACTGTTCAATTTTCTACCGATATCTGCATCCACATCATGTGTAATAAGAGTCACTGGACCGCTGGCTGAGTCAAGCTTATCTATCTCTGAGCCTCTGATTCAGTGTTATCATCTGGTGCTTTTCCTGACTCAACACTACAATATTTTGATTGTGCCCGACATTCATTCCCCTTTCTAATTACTGCATCTGCTTCTTGTATGTTAGTAGTAACTAAACAGCTGGTTACATCATTATTTGTTGTCTCTGTATTCGCGATTCAAAGAACACCCCATTCTTCAACTGATACATTACCCAACTCATCACAACTATCTCTCAACCCACTTAATCTCATCCACTTTTTCATCTTTCTGAGTAACTTCCTTAATATAATTCTTCACATTATCCATGAGATGGATAAGTGTCTCTATGAACACGCTAATTTCCATTCCAGGGTGTCTCTTGAAAGACATTTCAGTCATGTCTTGATCATAATCTGATGTAAATTCCCCACCGATGAATGATGAAATTGGTTGTGGATCACTTGAAGTGCAGACTGAACTATCCTTTTGAAACTTTTCTTTATCAAGTTGTTGTTCCAATTGTTCTAAGTTCAATAGTAATGTTCCCAGCTAATGTGGATAAATCTTGACGGAAAAGGGCATCTGCATGTTCGCTCGATTCTATCGGTGTGAAAAACATGAGATGTGAGTGAAGTTGTTGATAAGGTTCAATGCTACTTTCCTTTTGCATGGCATTCTGTAGTCTAAGCAGGTGCAATTCTCTCTCGGATCTCGAACACGAAGATCTCACATCCTCATTGATTGATTCAATCATCTTTAATCATTCAGTGTAGCATACATTATCATTGTTGTCCACAGCATCATACAATTTAAGTACTGAAATCACTGAATCAGGAGTGTAAGACATGATGTTGATGTGTACACGGTATTTTACAAGTCTGTGATTTAAACTTAGAAATAGGTTCTTTCGCAGGATTTTACTAAAATCAAGACCAAACCGTTAAGCGATGACCAATGGAACGTGTTAAGATGACTGATGGATCGACACAATGATAGAAAATTTTGTGATAGGACTTATGATTGTTTGTAGGATTAGCAGAGATGTTGTTTCGTTGAGATTTGGATTGGTTGATGCACGATTTTTCGGAGAAATTTAGGTCTAAGAACTTAAAAACCTCAATAACTTCCTTTCGGAGGGGATTTGGTCCTCAAAAATTCGTTTCCCGACTTTGTGGTGAAACCTCATCATATTCGTACGTTCGCTAGTTTTACTGGTATTTCAGCCCAAAACGAGTTATGGTTCAAAAGTTATGGCTTGAAGTTTTGAAGTAAAAGTCAACTTTTGGTCAAACCGCCAATCAACTCGATCCGTGACACTCTGCCATGAAAACTCGCTAAAACAACAACTCGCTAAGGAACAACTCGCATAAGATGACAACTCGCCCAAAGCAACTCAAGTAACGACAACTCGCTAAGTTACAACTCGCTTCAAGACAACTAGCATAAATGATAACCCGCTTAATAGTCAAGTCATAATACAACCTCGCTACAAAAGCAAGAGACTCAACTCGCAGAATGGACAACTCGCTTAACAGATCAGGACAACTCGCTTCCAGGAAATGTACAACTCGCTTAACAGATCATGACAACTCGCTTCCAGGAAATGTACTAAGAGGCTCAACTCTCTTCCAATCCAACATTCAAAAACTCCACTTTTCAATCTAAAAACAACCCAACCACGATGATTCAAGCCTTCCAAATCAAAACCCAAACACTTATGATGATTCTAAACACAAAAGTACAATCAAAATCCAAACTTTAACACTAAAAATGATCCAAATGATGCAAACTACTCTAAACTCATTCAAACCCAAAAACCTTATGAAAACCACTAGAAATCCAAGAACATGAAAAATGAGTGATCAAACCATGGCTCTGATACCAATTGTTAGATATTGGTTTTCATAAACACATCACATAACACAATATGGTTTGAATAGTTTAAGGTTCTAGAGAGAGAAAGTGGTAGATGGGAGCCTTTCTAGAGAGAGAAAGTAAACAAAAGAAAGAAGGTTAGATTGAGTGAAAGGTCCAACCCACTACCTTGGGAGGTAGAGGGTATTTATAGTTACATACTACACGTCCTCCTTCGGACTGTGGATCAGGCATTCAGTGGGTAAAGACCCGTTCGTCCTCCACGGTGTTACTCTAAACTAAACTATGCTAATAACTAAATAATAAACAAGTAAATAACGATATGTCTACGAGCTAACTTATGATAGATTATATTTGGGGTGACCGACCCTTCACTATAGAATTTCTAATTCCTAACAAAGTAGATACCTCTCTACCACCATCCTCATCACATATTCCACCACCACCGCCTTTGGTTGAACCACCTCCACAAATTCCTCTTTCTTTTGAGAATCCTCAACCTTCCTCACTTAACCTTCCTCCTTTTGTGGAACCTCAACCAAACCTTCCATCTCAAGCTATTCCATTTCTACCACCACCATTTCCTAGCCATGACAAAGATTGTTATCATTGTCAACATGTTGAAGGCTTGATACATGAAGTACGTTGTTAGGAATTTCGTTAAAGAGTCGGTCACCTCAAGTATATGTATTCGATAGAAAGCTCGTAGTCGTAGTCAAGTTATGTTAGTTAGTAGTTTGTTAAGTAACATCGTGGAGGACGGACGGGTCTTTACCCACTGTATGCCTGATCCACAGCCCGTAGGTGGCGTTTATTTGTAAGACACTATAAATACCCTCTACCTCCCAAGGTAGAGGGTTGGAGCTTCAATACCATTTTTCTTTGTTTCACATAGTTCCCAACTCTCTTCCATTTCTCTCTCTAGAACTTTCTCTCTCTAAACATAATGAACGCCCCATATGGTTATGGTTTAATGTGTTTGTGAAATCCAATATCCTACAATTGGTATCAAGACCCATGGTTTGATCACTCATCTTTTATGCTCTATGTTTTGGTGGATTTCATAAGGTTTTTGGGGTTATAAGTGTCTAGGAGAGTTTGAATCATTTGGACAAATTCTAGTGTTAAAGCTTGAATTTTTCTTGTACTTTTGTGTTTAGGATCATCATATGTGTTTAAGTTTTGAATTGGAAGGCTTAAATCATTAAGGTTTGGTTGTTTTTGATTGATAAAGTGGTTGTTTGTAAAAGTTGTACTAAGCGAGTTGAGTCTCGTGTTTTGTTTCTTCGAAGCGAGTTGCTTTGTTTTTGGAAGCGAGTTGGTATATGCGACTTGGCTATTTAGCGAGTTGACTCTTTATGCAACTTGGGTTCTAAGAGAGTTGTTTCTTTAAGCAACTTGAGTTCTAAAGCGACTTGGCTATTGCTTGAAGCAGTTGTTACCTAGCTTTAGTTAGTTTAAGGACTTGGTGGTTGCCGAGTTGTCTCAATATGCGACTCTGGCTATTAAGCGAGTTGGTTCTTTAAGCGACTTGTTTCTTTTTGCGAAGTTGTCTCTGTTTAGCGAGTTGATACTAAAGCGAGTTGATTGTTTAGCTACTTGTCTATTGAGACTTGTCACTTCTTCGTGCTACATTTTTACGGTTGTTCTTTCGGTTTAGTAAAATCCCGTGAAAGAATCAATTTCCCGGTTTAATCAAGGAATAGTAAAATCCGTAGAACTTGTAATCATGTCAAACATCGTACCTACTATCGCTTTTCAGAAATGAGGACGTTCAAGCACCGGATCGATACTAGTCCACCTATGCTTGACGATTTACTGATTATGACTCATGGGCTCAACGAATCCGATTGTACTGTCTTGGAAAGGAAAATGGGCTCAACATTCTCAAATCTATTGATGAAGGACCATATCAGATTGAGACTACAAGAGACATAATTGACACTTGCATAGAGATGGAACAATGATCTTTGGAATGGACAGACCAAAGATGTATGATGAGCTCAAATGATAAGGAGAAAAGAGATTCGATGTTGATATCGTGGCTTCAAACATCATACTTCAGGGACTTCCAAAAGACATCTACAAGCTAATCAATCACAACACCGGCCTGCCGTTTGGGATAATGTCAAGATGCTTCTCACATGTTCTGAATTAACTAAGGAAGACAGAGAATCACAACTGTATGATGAATTTGAGCACTTCAAAATGAAACCGGATGAGAGTGTCTATGAGTACTACGTGAGATTCCATAAGCTTGTGAATGACATGAGGAACATCAAAATGACCATGCCTAACATTCAGCTCAACTCAAAGTTTGTGAACAACTTGAATCCTGAATGGCACAAATTTGTCACCACTGTGAAGCTAACCAAAGGATTGAAGAATACAAACTATGAGCAATTGTATGCCTTCCGCTTTAGAATGAGAGGCATGCTATGTTTGAAAAGGATTCTGGATCAGTTCAAAACCAATCGGGAGAAACAAGCTCACCAAATGATTCTACGCTTACACCAATGTTGGTGTTACCACCAAAGCATCTCAAGTCATACCCATGGGTAATGGTAATTACAAACTCATCCCGATCCAGATATAAGCCTCCCACTCAAACACACTCATGGAAAACTTCATCAATCAACTGTCTCTCATGGTTAGTCAAAACATGAACTCTCCCACACACCAACAATAACCTCGAATCGCATCCAATCCACACAATCAAGCTACTGCAGAGATGGGAAGGTTAGTGGTTCAACCAGTTCAAGAAAGGCAAGTATGAACAAGGAAGAGGTGGAGGTGGAGTTGGTAGAGGATATGTGGCAAATCGTAATCGTGGAAGGAATCTAAATCAAGGACAAGCAAAGCTCAAATGCTACAATCGTGGTGGTGAGGTACATATTGCTAGGAACTGCACATCTCCAAAACGCCCACGAATGCGAATACTTCAGAGACAAGATGTTGCTCGTGCAAGCTCGGATAATGGAGCTGCTTTGGATGAAGAGGAGTTGTTATTTCTCCGAGGGAAATGCTAGAACATATGATGCGATGTTGATGAACAACCAATTCAAGAGATAGGTCACAATCATCGAATGCCTTTCAAGTCAGCTGACAGATGCATACGACTCACGTCGATGATGAACCTATCGCACAAACAATTTTCATGGCTACCATTTCTCCAATGGTCTCTCCTAAGGTCTCATCATCACAACAAGCTGGTCCATCCAAAGAATCAATCATCTCAGAGGTATTAAAACTATATGATGAAGTTGATGAGCAAAAGATGCATAATAAAGTACAATCTCTTGAAACTTATGAATCATATATTGATGATGAGGGTAATAGCAATATTGTCCCATATGATCAATATGTGATGCAAAGTGAAAGTGAGGTTGTACCAAGCAATGCATCTTCTGCAGTCGATAATGAGTATGTTTTTGATGAATACACTGCATGTGCCCTGATGATTCTTTATCTCTAAACTGAATGCCTATAAAGAACAAGTTGCAATTTATGAACAACGTGCTAAGTTTGAGTTAACTACCCGTGAGCAGGAATTAGATGACCAAATGTGTACAATTATTAGAAAAAGTAATTTTAGAGAAGAAGTATTAAAACAAGAGTTAAACTCCTTACAAGAAAAGCTTTCTAAAACTGCTAAGCAAAAACAAGAACTTCAAGAAAATGTTAAAATGCTTAAGCAAGAATTCAATGCTAAGGAATCAAAACTTTTGAATGATTTTTTCAATCTAAAACCTTTGAAAAACAAGCTTGAAAATAAGTTGTACGTACAAGGGAATACCATTCAGACTGCTCACTTGATCACTAAGCATAGAGTCTTAAGCGATAACAATAGCATTCCCCTTATTGAGGAACCAAATCCAGAGGTCATTAAAAGGCTAGAACTGCTCATAAGGTAATTTATGATGGCAATGAAATCCTTAAGCCTAGGCGAAACCTAGTTCTACTGAGTGCACCGAGGAAGATAAGAAATCAGATGAAGTCACTAGGGAGAAAATGGATAAGAAACTTAACAACCCTACATGTAAAGAGAAAAACATAACTATCAAACCTCATGATTACACTAAGGAAAATTGGATCTCCTTTAACATGTTTAAGCCTCAAACTCAATTAACCCTAACAAATTTTTGGAAGAAAGATATGGATATGCAAAAGCTAAAAATTTGTTGAAAAGAATCCCCCTTGTAGGAAATTGCCAAGCAACTGTATCCTCCTAATACACCAATGCATTTAGTTCCTAGATCAATTGCCACAAATAGCAAAACCTTAATCAGCCTCTATGTTGCTTACCAGCTATTTGTTGATTTTGAAAAAACGTGTAAGAAGAGAATCACACCTACAGGGATAACTGAAGGGGAAAGGGGTTTTGAGCAAACTAAAGAATGTTGCTTAACTGAGGTCATGCCTTTCTTTAAACAATTAAAAGGTCAATTTGAGAGCCTTCAAAAAGGAATAAATTCATATATTAAAGAAATGGAAAAGGAATTTGATGCAATGATAGTTGAGGTCAATGATTATGAGCAGGAACTCAAATATAATGAAGTTGAAAGGAAGAACTTGCACATCTTAAATGAGAATTTGATTTTAAGTTGTGTTGCTCAAGATGTGTTTTATACTGTTACTAAGCACTCTATTAATGCTTCTCGATTTCATGAATTATCTATTGCATTGAAAGTTTCCCATGATCGTGTCATTGAGCTTGAAAACAAAAACTCAGAACTTAATGAGAAAATTGATCGAGATGATCACGATAATTTGGTAAAACATCTTTCTAAACTAGAAGTTGAACATTTTGATTTGCAACTAAAATATCAACATCTAAAAGAAAATGTTAAAACCTCAAATATCAAGACATCCTCGGATGTTCCAGAGTTTGATGCGGTTTTTAGATAAATAAACGTGATGAATGATTCAAGCTCATTGTTGCACGATCATAAAGTTGAAAGCCCAAATCTCTCAATTAAAGGGTGAAAAGAACAATGTGATCGGATCCCAAATGCCTCCTCCTTTAGATTCTCAGTATTCTCAAACTTTTCATCTTCAAAACTTGGTTAATGTTTTACAAAAGAAAACGAGAGTTTTCTAGAAGAAAATGAAAAGTTAAACAACACTTTAAAGAGTTATATGATTCAATGAAAGTCACTCGTGACAAAAACAACGAGAAAATAACTTCTTTACAAAAAAAATTGAGAATCTGAGGAGTCGAAAAGGAAACCGCCACTTGTCTTTAATAAGAATGTTGCATCAAAGTCATCCTTAGATCGCAAATATATCCGTGATGTTAAATACATTCCTTCTCATCTTAGGAACAATGAACTTGTGTTTCATAACTATTGTGCTCACCTTAAGGATAGTCTAGAATGTCTCCGTGAGATTGTGGAAGAGGACTTCATAAATAAGCCTCTTGATAGAGAAATTAGGTTTGCTTGCATTCGTGCCAAACGATCTCGAGCGCTAGAATGTTTAATTGCAACATGTCCTAAATCCTTAGGTGCGAAAGGAAAAGCTATGATGCCTTGTTCTATGCCTAGCGCCAAGCATTCAAACCATTCTATGCCCAAATAAGTAGGAAAGTGAACACTAATGTGCCTTCAAGTAGTTCGATCCTTGCATGTCTAGTTCAGGAATGCAAAAAATAGATCAACCAACTAATGTTCCCATAATTCCCTCTCTGAGTAATCGTGACATAAAAGCAAGCGGGTCAAAGCCTCCAGGCAATACCAAGCAAGATAGGACCTTTTAAGCTAAGAATGTGCATTGGAAGAGAGTAGAAGATCACCCTAGGAATATTAAGTTTGAGTTGAATAAAACGAATCGTGTTGATTCTAGTATTAGCTATAAGCGCATCGTAATTAATTCAATTCGCTACTATTCGCAAACCGTGTAATGATGACTGCTTGATTTTTGTTACTAATCATGAATGTGGTGTGAATGTTTTGTCTAATGTCAAATGCCCCGATAAAACTGTTAATGTTAAAATTCAAGCTAAGAAGGCTAAAAGGCAAAGACGAAAGAAAGTTAGAAAACAATGGAAACCCACAGGAAGGAAATTTAGTAATATAGGTTATCAATGGATACCACGGCCATAAGATTAATTAGCTTTGCCCTAAAGTTGCTAAATCAATGCCCACTAGAAAATGGATGCCTACTGGTAGAACTATTCCCTTAAGAAGAGAACATACTTTGAATAGGGCAAATATGGACACTAGCAATCGATCTACTTTAATGATTCCATTGGTTCTACTTCGATGTGGGTGTTCCAATCATCAAGTTACTAACCAAGTGGAACCCATTCTTGCATGGGGATCCCAATTATCCAGTTATCCATTCTTGTTCTGTTCAACTGCAGATCGCTCAAATCATTCTCGTGGTACCGGACTCGTGCATTCCAAGCATATGATTGGAGACCGTCGCCGCTCATGAACTTCGTGAGCAAATTCATCGGATCGTTAGATTCGGGAACGCTCATTTTGGTGCAATTATGGGTTATGGAGATTATGTTGTCGGTGATAGTGTTATCTCCGTATATTACATGTAGAAGGTCTTGGTCATAACTTATTCTCTCGTTGGTCAATTCTGTGATTCGATCTAGAAGTGGCCTTCGGGAAACATACTTGTTTCGTTAGAGAACTTGATGGTAAAGAACTTTTAAGAGGAACTCGTGGTTCAAATCTATACACCATCTCTATCGAAGATATGATGAAGTCTTCTCCAATTTGCTTGTTGTCAAAGGCTTCAAAACCAAAGTCATGGTTATGGCATCGTCGTCTCAATCACTTGAACTTCGACACCATCAATGATCTCTCCGGAAAGGACTTAGTTATAGGTTTACCTAGACTAAAGTATGAAAAGGATCATCTTTGTTCAACATGCCAATTGGGAAAAAGAAAGAAGTATGCCCATAAACCCAAACCTACAAACTCGCCATGAAGTTCTTCATACAATTCATATGGATTTATGTGGACCAATAAGAGTGCAGAATATCTTTGGGAAGAAATATGTGTTAGTTGTGGTTGATGATTACTCTTGATTCACCTGGGTTAAGTTCCTAAGGACAAAGGATGAAACTCCGTGTATCATCATCAAAACTTATCAAACAATCGGCAGTTCGACTTAACAAAACTCGAATCATCCTAACGACAATGGAACTGAGTTTGTTAATAAACAACTTAGTAAGTTTTATGAAAGTGTTGGAATCACCATCAAAGAAGTGTTCCACTAACTCCTCAACAGAACGGTGTAGTTGAAAGACGAAATCGAACTCTTATGGAAGCCGCAAGAACAATGTTGATTTACTCAAAGGTTCCAATGTTTCTCCTGGGTGAAGCCATTGCCACTGTATGCTACACTCAAAATCGATCCCTAATTCACACTACTCATGGAAAAACTCCATATGAATTTGTCCACAATAGAAAACCTAATCTCTCATTCCTTCGCGTGTTTGGTGCATTGTGTTATCCAACTAATGAGGGCCAAGACTTAGGCAAACTTAAAGCTAAGCGACATTGGAGTATTTGTAGGGTATGCACCAAACTAAAAGGGATACCGAATCTACAACAAAAGAACCCGAAATATCATGGAAACAATTCACATTACGCTCGATGAGTCGACCGGTCCAATGGCTCCGGACAACCCGCTGACCCGCATCTTCAAGTAGTCCCATCAGGTTCTACTCTTGTATACCATTCTTCACCGCAACTCCTTATGTATCTCCTTCAGAAGATGACTTGAAGAAACTGTTTGATCCAATGTTTGATGAACACTATGAGCCAACTGCTAATGATCTATCAATTCCATCATCGAGGTCTGCTACTATCCCCGCCAATGAAGTTAACCCTTCAATTTCTATGACACTAAGTCAAGAAGCGCCGCTGATCACTCGTCTCATCAACAAATCATCAATCATCGAGTGTACATAATGGAAATGTTTCTGGCACCCTTGATGGAGAGAATCCCTTTGCTACTCCTGAAGATGTACCATTTGAAAACATATTTGCTCCCGAATCATCATCGTAACCATCCTCATCGAGAGAATCGACTCTGCTACTTTCAGCTTCCTCAACAACAACAACCACATGAACACCTTAGAAAGTGGACACATGATCATCCATTGGACAACATTATTGGAAACCTCTCGCCCAAGATCCACACGGAAACAACTTGCAACCGATGCCTTATGGTGCTTCTTCAACTCCATACTCTATAAGGTCGAACCAAAAGATGTTAAAACCGCCATGAATGAAGACAAATGGTTCAATGCCATGCAAGAAGAAATTCATGAGTTTGATCGACTTGATGTATGGGAATTAGTACCTGCTCCAGATTGTGCTATGATCATTGCTCTAAAGTGGATCTTCAAAGTGAAACTTGATGAGAATGGTGATGTTTTAAAGAACAAGGCTTGATTGGTTGCAAAAGGATACCGTCAAGAGGAGGGTATTGACTTTGAAGAATCATTTGCTACAGTTGCTCATATTGAGGCAATCAGAATCTTCTTGGCTAATGCTGCAAGTAAGAACATGGTGGTTTATCAGATGGATGTAAATGATGGGACAAATGTCATTTTTCTTGGATTACAAATTTCACAAAGTCCCGGAGGCATTTTTATAAATCAATCTAAATATGCAAATGAGATTTTAAAGAAATTTGGATTTGATTCTAGTGACTCAAGTGATACTCCCATGATAGAACGCATACTAAATCGGATGAGGACCACTCTTGGGATCATGGTAGATCAAACTAAATATCGTAGTATGATCGATCCCTAATGTACCTCACGCCAGGACCAGTGGGCATATTTTATTCGATGTATGCATGTGTGCTAGATATCGTGCCAAGCCTACTAAAAAGCAACTTGAAGCGGTTAAAAGGGTCTTTCGGTATCTCCAAGGAACCATTAACATGGGTCTTTGGTATCCAAGGACACCGGTATGTCACTAACAACCTATGCATGCCGATCATGCAGATGTCAAGATACTCGCCAAGCACGCCCGAGGTGCTCAGCTTTTGGGTGATAAGCTTGTAAGCTGGTCTTCAAAGAAGCAAATGAGTACTTCTATTTCTACGAGGTTGAATACATAACCATGTCATCTTGTTGTGCTCAAATCCTATGGATGAGATCCCAATTATCTGACTATGGCTTTGAATTCAACAAAATCCCTTTGTATTATGATAATAAAAGTGTTATTGCTCTCTCATGCAACAATGTACAACACTCAAGAGCAAAGCACATCGACATTCGACATCATTTCATTAGGGAGCAAGTTGAAAACGGTGTGGTGGAACTTTATTTTGTGAGGATCAATACCGCTAGCGGACATCTTCACCAAAGCTCTTCCTAGAGAACGTTTTGAGTTTATCCTTCCACGCCTTGGTCTAAAGAGTCTACAACCGAAACACTCGCGCCTTCAAGAGGAAGACAAGGAGTAAAGGTCTTTATTCATCTATCTCTTGTATATATTTATTCAAAAAGCAAAATACAAAATTTAAAACCCTCAAAAGAAAATATAAAAATATAAAATTCTCTAAAATCCATAAAATTTGAATTAAAAAAAATCCAAAAATATTGTTATTTTGTCATATTTTTCCTTTTTCGATATCATCTACGGACTTTGTGTTGACATTCAAAGAATGTCACGGTCTTTAGATGTTATTCAACATAGTTTTTGTTTAAAAAAAAATGAGGCGAGAAAAATGGTGGTTTATTGTCATTTCGCAAGAACCGCTTTTAAAAGAAAGAACAGAGCCATGCTTTATCTTATTTTTCAAATCTCCTGCTCTGATTCTAAACCAAATGTTTGTCGCCAAAAAGACAAATGCCTTTCCAAACATTTTTCCGTCTAATGATTCTTCCTAAAAAATTTGTCATCTAATGAAAACAAAATTGCTTTGAAAATACCTCGTACTCTATTATTCGTGTAAGACATTTGTGCTTATCATCTGTCAAAATCTCTATCTCTCAATCAACAACTTGTGTCATTGATTGAGGGGGAGAATGATTTTATTCGAATTCAAAAGGTTATTTTGAAAGGTCATTTTTCAAACAATTGGCACGTAAATGAGCAAGGTTTATTTTTGAAAAATCAAAACCTTTGCTAATGTTATGTTTTCAAAAGACAATCTTGCATGTTTAATCAATGGAGTTTAAAGTCCGAAAATGATCCTTTTCGCTAAAAGTTTTTAAAAAACAAGTCGCTATTCTCCTCAAAAAGCTTTCAAAATTGAATTTAAATCAATAGAGATCACAACTCTCAAAGGATTTGAAAAATGTGATCGGGGAGAATTTGTGATTTAAATTGGATTTAAACTGATAATTCGATACATGGTTTTATAAGGATGTACAAGCTTCTCATTCCCACATGTGACAAACGATTTCAAATTTTCCATGCACATGTTGAGGGGGAGCATCTATCTTAAACCACAAAGATTTGAAACGTGATCAATTTATTTCAATGTGCCGTCTTTTCCTAATATGTGCAAAACATTTTCAAATATCTATGCACATATTGAGGGGAGCAACTATTTTGAAAACCACATTCTTTATATAACTACTCTTAGATGCAAGCCAATCCCTCAAAGATGAAAATTATTTCTATTACAAAATGATGATTGATGCACATGTTGAGGGGAGCTCTTGTTCTAAAAATATCAAAACAATTCAGGTACAAAATGCTTTGATAATATATCACAAGTATTTGGATTGATTTTCAAATGGTTTTCAATTGGTTCCAATGGCAGATGAACAATACCAAATAGACCGAACAACTTTACTTTATGTATGGTGATATAAGGATGATAAGGTTAGGTATTTGTTCCCATGATCCGCCAGAACCGGAGGGATCTACCAGGGACAATCCACTAGATAGTGTAGAAGTCCTTAGGTATGATGAAAAAGGAGAAATGTGAGATATGGGAAGAGTGCGGACTGAGACAGAGCTAGTAATGGAATAAACCCAACAAGGTTCTAGTTATGAAGTCTCGGTAAGCACGAAGGGGTTGAAGAATGAAAAAGAATTGAATATGAAAAGGGTGAAAATAAATAGCCCTCCAATAATTCAACCTTAGGGCGATACCGGTTCAATTCATATACTACTGGTAGTTACCAAGGTAACATCGGTATTCAAGACAAGACGTCATGGACCCAAAGGACGATAGCACTACAACTTCCCATGGTACTCAAGTTCCTCTTAAAAGGACTTGTTTCATTCTCACGGGGAACCGACATTATCTATCGACTTTCTCTTAGAGATTGTTGATATTGAAGAAGGAGACCCTCTCCCTAGTCTCCGGCATAGGAACCAAATATGCACAATTGAGTCTAGAGCCACGAGATCATCTATAAATCTCATTAGGACACTTTTAATGAAGACTCTCTGTTTCACACAATGTGGAAAGAGAGATTATATCTTTTGAGTCCTACGCATTATCCTTGTGGTATTTCCAGAACATCTGAGTGATATGCCAACATATTCACAATCAAGATGGAAAGCCTTCTGGAGCCAACATCAAACAAGCTCCTGGTGGGTGGCATGTGAGATCTATCCAATAGATCAACCATGTGACAACTGAAAATAAACAATGGGGTGATTCAATCTTTTGAATCAATCCTAGTTCAGGTTATGGATTAACGGATACCTTTGAAAAACTGGTCGTTGTGCTTAAAAACTCTTTTCTTTAGCACATCGACTGTGTACTAATATTTCAAAATAAAAGGTGTTTATGATTGATAATTGATTTTCATTAAAACCTTCGTTGTATTGCAAAAACAATTTCTATTGAGCAATACACGATTGTTTTTTTTTGAAATCTCTTTTCATCAATCAGTCAATCTAAATTCGTTGGTTCACTCACTCCGTGTTGTCTTCTTTGAGACGTTCCGGTTTGAGAACGCTAGAGTAGCTACGAAACCCTGTCAAGGAAATTCTTCGAATTATACCGATCACGTGCGATTTTGTACTGATCAATGGGGAACCGTGGGTCGTATACCTCAATTCAACGAAAGTGATCAAAGACACTTTCGAACTTTATTGCTAATTGTATGCGAGTACGCCCGACGTTTGCAGCTGATCAAAATGAAGCGGTCAATCCATAGCCACATGCTCACACTACACATTCATTTCAAAAGAAATCATGATTAGTGCATCAATGACTCTGATATTCTCACTCCATGCTTCGCTATGTCACGCCAATATCATGAATCAATAAAAGCTTCCGCTACTCTGATGAGAATACATCATGATCCAGAATGTGAGCATGTCGGTCCAAATGTCACAACCTCATATAATACCAACACCACAAAGGAAGAGTCAAAGATTTATGTTAGCTGATGATCTCAATACTGGCTCAAAACTCATCATCACGTGGATCAGTTAAAGACCTCCACTTGAAATTATCCAAACATGCGGAACATGAAGAATCAAAGTCTACGAGCTACTGAGCAAAGAACTTAATCAAGAATTCTAGAATAATCTAATGTAATATATGTTTGTATTCATTATAAATTGAGGTGACCTCCCTTAGGGGGAGATTGTTAGGAATTAGAAAATTTAATCGTTAAAGAGTCGGTCACCTCAAGTATATGTATTCGATAGAAAGCTCGTAGTCATAGTCAAGTTATGTTAGTTAGTAGTTTGTTAAGTAACATCGTGGAGGACGGACGGGTCTTTACCCACTGTATGCCTGATCCACAGCCCGTAGGTGGCGTTTATTTGTAAGACACTATAAATACCCTCTACCTCCCAAGGTAGAGGGTTGAAGCTTCAATACCATTTTTCTTTGTTTCACATAGTTCCCAACTCTCTTCTATTTCTCTCTCTAGAACTTTCTCTCTCTAAACATAGTGAACGCCCCATATGGTTATGGTTTAATGTGTTTGTGAAATCTAATATCCTACATACGTGAAGAGCAAAGTTTCATGTTTTATCACCTCCTCAAACGTTTCGACGAGGTCAACAAACCTAAACAACCTCGAGCTTAAGGATTTAAGTGGTGTCCTAGCCGTAAGCTTAACTTAGATAGTTTAGGAATCATATTTCATGTTTAAGTCATTCTCTTAGTTTTAGAGATATGTAGATCATTTCTCGTATTTTTATTGAATGAAATTACATGTTATATGCCATATTGTCTTGAGAATATGTTTGGTTCCTTAATACATATCTCATTTTGATGTTAACATCACATTTTACATCACCATTGCCGCCTTTAAGCCTACGATAGATCGAGATCCCTCAAAGTTTAGCTTAGACGGATCCCTCCAAGAGGGAACAGGGATCCATGCAACAGAAGACCAGTTTACTACTAAATTGAGTCTTATTTGCAGGAAATTATGCTCTATATACTTGTTTTCTAACCATTGTTTTGTAGATTGTGGAAAACTAGAAGGGGGTTGAATAGTTTTGCCAATTTTAAGTTAGTTTCAAAAACTTTAGATTCGTTAATATGTGAGATCTTATGGATGTAGAGAAAGTATAGATCTAATTATAAAGCAAGTAAATAAAGTAAATCGAAGGGAAAGAAAATACACAACAGATGTATAGTGGTTCGGCTACAAGGACACCTTCCTTGCCCTACTCCACTCCCCGAGTCACCTACTCGAGAGTTCAAGCACTATGTCAATAAACTCCTTCACTTGGCGGAGAAGCCTTCATAACGTTGCTTACACTTTTTCGGGTACAAAGCTAGATACCGAGTCCAGTAGCGGTGGACCAAACCAAAAAAACTATTACACAACAAATATGTGAAATATCAAATACAAGATCTTCGCTACAGAAATCTTTGCGGAGTGACAAATCAATCAAGGACCCCTTGCTTGGATGACTTGTAGAATCTCGTGATCTCGCCTTAGAGAAGGACCTATATGAGGATCACAATAGAAAGAAAGAAGAACAACTCTCTAGATCAAGTGATCTATATGTTAGAAGAGAATGAGAGTGTTTGAGAGATTTAGTAAGAAGAGGGGTGAGTTAGAATGAAGAAATGGCTCTCTATTTATAGGAAAATTTCTCCTCTGTTCCACGGATCCCACGGATCCTTCCCACTTGGGATCCGTCTAGTGTAATCCTGGGGATCCGTAGGACGCTCCTCTTTGCCCATGGGTTTTTGGTTATGGGTCATGGGTTATGGGTTGGTCCATGGTTTTTCTCTAGATTCAATGTATCTAAGTATACATTGTATCTAGCCAACTTGGGTATGGGTTATGATCCATGGGTTATGGTTTTACCCATCCTAATAAAGTATTACAACAAATGTTTATTATACATGTATTTATGTATATATCCTTCCAAAGATTTGCATATATATCCTGCATGCATAAAATCATTGTATTATATCAAAACTAATGATATATATAATTATTACTTATATATTTTCCATTGTATTTAAATGGCTTTATGTAAATGCTTTACAAAAATAACATGTATCCTTATAATTATACTTAAGATAACATTATATTTGTTATCAACAAAACACAAAGAGATCGCAAAATATTAATAAACGTTTTACGGTTTATTTGTATTAACAATCTCCCCTTTTTGTTGATGACAAAACATAATGTTATGATGAGTAAAACTTAAGAATAGATGTAAGTTTTGAAAGCCCTAAGTTTTACTTCTTCCCCCTCTTTTGTCGAAACAAAAAGTTAACCCTTGGAAGAAATAAACATAAAAGTGTGGAAAAATTGGTCCACGTGATAGTTAACTCCCCTTGACGCGGTAGCTCCCCTAGTTTGGCGCAAGTGAAAAAAAAATAAAAATCCTACAAAAAGAAAGGTTAGTAACATGCTTAAATAATCTTGTGATTGCCGAGAATCAAGATTGGGAGCCAAGGTATGTAAACAAGGCCTTGTAATAAAACAACAAATTGTAGTGGTATTTATGCCACCTACAAGCATGTAAAAATAAGAACAAGACTTGTTCTTGAAAATGACTTCAAAAGAAAAAGTACTAAAAATAGAAAATAGTAGTAGTGATTCCTTCCATGCTTGCATAAGGTTATGGATGGAGGTTTGGATGAGTAATGGTATTGATGCGATCAAGGATGAGGTTGAGTATGAATCGCATTTCTTCCCTAACTTCTATTGCAATTTCCCTAGTGGATTGGCAATGTTCACAATGTAGATGATGTGGGTAATGAGTGCGGAAATCTTTCGGGTTGTTTTGATTTGTGAGTTACGGAAGTTGTGGTGGAAAAATAGGAAAATATGGATCAAATTCGGAATGATTGAAGTGGTGGTGGAAATAAACCTAGATGTTCTTGTAGTTTAATGGGAGCTAAAGGTGGTGATGTTTCAAGATCATTGAACATTGTGTTTGGAGAAGTTGGAGGTGTCAAAAAGGCTAATTCTTTTTGCTTTGGTTGTAGAGATCTTGTTGGAGTCTTAAGGAGTTCCAAAAGAGTGATTTTAGGTGGTGAATGATTTGGTGATGAAGTTGGTGTACTGATGGTGAGGGAGGTGCTATTATGGAAGCATCTTGTGGTGAGTTATTTGATGGTGATGAGCCATATGATGGTTTTCCTAAGCAACAAGATCGGATACTAATCCGTGCGGATATCCTAGAGTTTGATTTTGGTATTTTGGAAGGTGGAAGTACAAAGGTTTGAGTTTCATGGAGATGATTGTTTGTACTAGGTGATTCATCTAAAGGGTTTTTGGATGACATGGTGTATTGTGTTTGTGAGGATGAGATGGATTATGCAAGCATTTTGGGAGTTCTATATATAGAAAAACAAAGCATTGTAATGAATGCTTGACCCAAAATGTGGATTAAAATCTAATGATTAGATATGAATTTAAGGCATGTGATCATGAGAACACAAGCATTAAAGAGCATACTCCCAAAAATAAAACAAATGTGGATTTTTCATCCAAAGTGAGAAAATAGAAGGTAAAGACAGCTTCTGTTTCACGGATCCCACGGATCCTTCCCTTGAGGGATCCGTCCCAGCATGAAGGGGGATCCGTGGTCGGTGATTCAGCAAGACAAAAATTTTCTTTTTGGAAACATTTGTGCCTAGTGTGTGCCTATATGCAAACTATTTGGAGTTACGGTTATCTCGACCCCTAAAAAGAAAAGGAAAAATAAACTAGAAGTAGAAAAGCATCATTTTGAGATAACCCGAAAACACATATTTAGTACATGAGTACATAATTTAGTGTTATCAATGCTCCTAATTCATTGTTGCTTAAATGAATGTACCCGAAAACACATATTAGTTATGTGTCCCCTTTAGCATTCAAAAGACATGAGATGTAATGAAAACGGGTTTTTACTTTGTATTAATAATGGAAAAGCGATTTGTCCTAGACGTGAGAAATTGCTTTTGTGAAATTGATATCGGAAGGTATCATCCTTTTAGAAAACATTTTGAAAAGAGGTTTTCTTTGAAAATGTGTATGTAGTTATGTGTTTGTAGCTTGTAAGAAAAAAATAAGAAAGCTATAAGTGGAAAACTTATCTTGGGTTTTGAAAATTCCCGTATTGTTTGTGAGTTGTGCATGAAATAGAAATCCTAGACTCAGAAAGAAGAAGGCTAGTGTTTACATACCTTCTAGAGTTAAATAAATTACGACGTTTGTTCTATTAGACCAAGACCAAGACGAAGTAGGTTGAATTGTTCCCGCTCAACGGTTTGGTGAGGACGTCGGCTATGTTGTCTTCGGATGCTACCTTCTCAATAGAGATGTTCCCCTTTTGAACATTGTCTCTTAAGAAGTGATGACGAATCTCTATATGCTTTGTGCGAGAATGTAATACCGGATTCTTGCTTAAGTCGATGGCACCTTTGTTGTCACATAGGATGGCTATGTCGCTTAGATGAATGTCGTAGTCGACTAACGCTTGTTTCATCCATAGTGCTTGTTGGCATGCTTTGTTGGCGGAGACGTACTCGGCTTCGGTTGTTGATATTGCTAGTGCCGTTTGTTTCTTAGAAAACCAAGATGTTAAACAACATCCCATGAAAGTACATACCCCACTTGTACTTTTTCTATCAACATAATCACCTGCATGGTCAGAATCTGCATATACAATTGTTTCTACTCCCGTGCCCTTAGGATACCATAATCCTAATTGTGTTGTACCCTTAATGTATCTAAATATCCTTTTACGGCTTCTAGGTGTGATGTTTTAGGGTCTTCTTGAAACCTAGCACATAAGCAAACACTAAACATGATATCCGGCCTACTTGCCATGAGGTAGAGAAGACTACCTATCATGCCACGATATTTAGTATTATCTACGGATTCGCCGTCTTCATCTTTTGTGAGTTTGGTGTCGGATGACATTGGAGTCCTAATTGGTTTGACTCTTCTAGACCGAATTTCTTTAACATCTCCTTTATGTATTTAGATTGATTGAAGAAGATACCATCTTCTACTTGTTTGATTTGTAGACCAAGAAAGAAACTAAGTTCTCCCATCATACTCATCTCGAACTCGTCATGCATGATTTTAGAGAAATCATCACACATGTCTTGACAAGTGGATCCGAATATAATATCATCTACATATATTTGTACTATGATTATATGTGACTCTCTTTTCTTAGTAAAAAGTGTGTTGTCAACTAACCCCATGGTATAGTTGTGTTTAATTAAAAATGACTTGAGTCTATCATACCAAGCTTTTGGAGCTTGTTTAAGACCGTAAAGGGCTTTCTTTAATTTATACACATGTTTGGGTTTTTCAAAATCGATGAAGCCAGGAGGTTGAGCTACATATACTTCTTCATTAATGAAACCATTTAGAAAAGCGCTTTTGACATCCATTTGATAAAGCTTTAGATCATTAGCACAAGCATACGCAAGAAGTATTCTTATAGACTCTAATCTAGCCACGGGGGCATAGGTCTCATCAAAGTCTATTCCTTCTTGTTGGTTATACCCTTGGGCAATGAGTCTAGCCTTGTTCCTAGACACTACTCCGTTTGCATCTAATTTGTTTTTATAAACCCATTTGGTTCCTATTATGGTTTGATTACTAGGTGGAGGGACAAGTGTCCAAACATCATTAGAAACAAATTGATTTAGTTCTTCTTGCATAGCCATTACCCAACTCTCATCTTTTATGGCTTCTTGTGTATTCTTAGGTTCTAAGGTTGAAACGAAACAAAACAAGCTACTTTGGTTTTGAACTTGAGACCTTAATGTTCGTTCGTTTAGCTTTCCTATGACTTTATCTACGGGTTGATCTTTGGACTCTTTAATGTTTATTATTTCATCACTTAAAGGTTCTTCTTCTTCATTTATCTTTTTCTTTATTACTATAGCTTCACTTTCTATAATCTCGTCATCGACAAGAGGTGGAGAGGGTTTGGGTGGACTTTCATCAAATTTTATATTTAATGACTCTTCTACCTTCATTGTTTCTTTGTTTAATATGACGTAAGCTTTGCTATTTGGCGAGTAACCTAGAAAGATACCTTCGGTTGATTTAGGATCAAATTTTGTAAGGTAATCTTTAGTGTTAAGAATAAAACATTTACTACCAAAGACTCTAAAGTGATTTAACGTAGGCTTTTTGCCTCGAGTAACTCATATGGATTTTTACCTAAGATTGGTCTAATTAAGACTCGATTGAGTATGTACGTTGAAGTATCAACGGCATTACACCAAAACTTTTGAGGTATGGATTGTTCATTAAGCATGGTTCGACTCATTTCTTGTAGGGTTCTATTCTTTCTTTCAACTACCCCATTCGATTGTGGAGTGCGTGGAGCCGAGAAGTTGTGAGTAATACCATTAGCGTCACAAAAGGCTCCAAATTGCACTTCATTATCGAATTTCCTACCATGATCCGTCCTAATAGACACTATAGGACTTCCTAGTTGTCTTTGGATCTTTTTGCTTAATATTTCAAAATAATTAAAGGTTTACGTTTTGTTCTTTAAAAATTTTGTCCATGTATACCTAGAGTAATCATCCATTATGACCAAAGTGTAGTAGTTGCCACCATAACTTTGGATAGCGGATGGACCAAATAAATCCATATGTAGTAATTCTAGACACCTAGTTGTAGACACCATGTTTTTAGCTTTATGACTAGAATGAGCTTGTTTTCCTACATTACAAGCATCACAAAAGTGATGTTCATATTTTAACTTAGGTAGATCTCTTACTAGATCTTTGGATGATAGCGATTGAAGAAGTCGCATGTTGGCGTGACCCAATCTTGGATGCCATAAGGTCGAAGTATCATCCATAGAGGTAAGACATAGTTTGTCTTTAGGTTCATTACCGATTTTAATGACATAGACTCCATGCTTCCTAATTCCTTTTCCTATGGTTATGCCATTTTTTAATATCTTACTACCGGTTCTAGTAAAAAGTACATTGCACTTTTTATCACATATTTGTCCTATACTTAAGAGGTTAAAGTTTAGGTTTTCAACGTGACACACATCGTTAATGGTTAGAGATTTGTTATAAATCGTATCTTTACCGATGATTCTACTTCTGCTATTTCCAAAAACCACATTACTTCCATTGAAGGATTCATATGTGGAGAATAGATCTCTATTGCCGTTCATGTGCCTCGTGCACCCGCTATCCTTGACCCATTCATCCGGGTCTAGGTCGACCTTTAAGCATACCTCGTCATTTGCCATGAGACAAATTTCTTCGTCCTCCTCGTCGCTCATTCCCCACGCCACTTAACGCCTTTTGATCATCACATTTGGGACACTTACTAATAAAGTGGTTTGGGTCCCCACATTTAAAGCAAGTAAGATCATCTTTTGGCTTCTCGTCCTCTTTGCTTTTTCGAAAGCCTTTCTTATCGTCATACGGTTTTTTGACGTATCTTCCCTTTCTTCTAAAGAACTTTTTAAAGTCCCTTACCACCATAGCATACTCCTCGTCGTCACTACTTGAAGAGGAGTTCTCTTCATCGCTTGAAGCCTTTTTGGCTTTAAGGGCAAGAGATTTGTGTTTCTCTTTCACCTATGAGGCTTCGGAGTCTTTAGCAAGGACAAGCTCGTAGACTTTTAGGTTGCCTATGAGTTCATCGAGGGTGAGTATTGTCAAATATTTTGATTCTTCGATCGCCGTCACCTTGGATTTCCACTTCGATGGAAGTGCCCTTAGATATCTCCTAACATGGTTACGGCTAGAAAAAGATTCATCAAGTGCTTGTAAAGATGTAATAATAGTATTAAAGTTAGCAAATGAATGATCTATAGTTTCCTCATCCGATATTGAAAATTGTTCATATTGTTGAACAAATAAATCAATTTTATTATTTTTAACTTGTTGGTTGCCTTGATGAGTTACAACTAAAGAATTCCAAATTTCTTTAGAGGTTTTAAGCATAGAAATTCTTTCAAATTCCTTTTTCGGTAAAGCATTATATAAAACCATTTTGCTTCACTATTTTAGAAAGCTTTTCTTCAATTTCATCACTTAGTTTTATCATGAGGTATGTTAACTAAATTTCCTTTATCATCTTTTGAGGTAGCCTCAAAATCGCCTTCAACAATAATGTACCAAAGATCAATATCTTTATATTTCACAAATGTTTCGAATCTATTTTTCCAATATATAAAACCATTAGTTTCAAGTAGTGGTGGTCGTTGCATAGATTGCCCTTCCTTATAATTTTCAGAACCCATAGTGATCGAAAAGTTTTTAAAATACAATTTTACTTTAAAACTTTTATAAACTTAGCTCTTGATGCCAAGTGTGGAAAACTAGAAGGGGGGCTTGAATAGTTTTGCCGATTTTAAGTTAGTTTCAAAAACTTTAGATTCGTTAATATGTGAGATCTTATGGATATAGATAAAGTATAGATCTAATGATAAAGCAAGTAAATAAAGTAAAGCGAAGGGAAAGAAAAGACACAACCGATGTATAGTGGTTCGGCTACAAGGACACCTTCCTTGCCCTACTCCATTCCTCGAGTCACCTACTCGAGAGTTCAAGCACTATGTCAACAAACTCCTTCACTTAGCGGAGAAGCCTTCACAACGTTCCTTACACTTTTTCCGGTACAAAGCTAGATACCGAGTCCGTAGCACGGTGGACCAAACCAACACGACTATTACACAACAAATATGTGAAATATCAAATACAAGATCTTTGCTACAGAAATCTTGCGGAGTGACAAATCAATCAAGGACCCCTTGCTTGGATGACTTGTAGAAAGCTCGTGATCTCGCCTTAGAGAAGGACCTATATGAGGATCACAATAGAAAGAAAGAAGAACAACTCTCTAGATCAAGTGATCTATATGTTAGAAGAGAATGAGAGTGTTTGAGAGATTTAGTAAGAAGAGGGGTGAGTTAGAATGAAGAAATGGCTCTCTATTTATAGGCAAATTTCTCCTCTGTTCCACGGATCCCACGGATCCCTCCCACTTGGGATCCGTCTAGTGTAATCCTAGGGATCCGTGGGACGCTCCTCTTTGCCCATGGGCTTTTTGGTTATGGGTCATGGGTTATGGGTTGGTCCATGGGTTTTCTTTAGATTCAATGTATCTAAGTATACATTGTATCTAGCCAACTTGGGTATGGGTTATGGGTTTTTACCCATCCTAATAAACTATTACAACAAATGTTTAATTACTACATTTTTATATTTAAATGGCTATATGTAAATGCTTTACAAAAATAACATGTATCCTTATAATTATACTTAAGATAACATTATATTTGTTATCAACAAAACACAAAGAGATCGCAAAATATTAATAAACGTTTTTACGGTTTATTTGTATTAACATAGATTTTCAATACACACATGAACACTTTGACACCCTTAGCTAGGGGAGTTTCTTGTCAAAGAAAAACATTGCAAAATCATTTGCGGTATCATTCACATATGATTACATTACATGACGTCCTCCTTGCAAAGGTGCAATCATCAAGGGGGAGCATATTCGTCACAAAGACGAAACCATTTGCAAACATAATTACAATGCACTAGTTTAGTGTTTCTACTTACTTGACGCCCTCACAAAGGGATGGACTCGTCAAGGGGGAGCTAAGTCCAGAATACTTCTCCTCACTTACTCTCAATTTTTCATCTTTTCTTTCTTTTCACATGTTTTTCTTAAAACAATGTGTTAGTTTCTTTTCGACGATCTTTTTGTTTCGACAAAAAGGGGGAGAAGAGAGTAAAAACTCCAATTCAAACTTTTACGAATTTTAGTTTTTCCTTAAAATAATCTTATGTTTTGTCTTCAACAAAAAGGGGGAGATTGTTAATACAAATAAGCCGTAAAAACGTTTATTTATATTTTACGATCTTCAAATGTTTTGTCTATAACAAACGTAAAATCATTTTAACGAAACAAATAAAATACGTAAATAGTTTGAGCAAATAGTTTACTAACACACTTACATTTTCATATAAATAACTAAACAAGTTATAGTGTTTTTCATGTTATAGTAATGCATATGTATAACAACTAGTGTTTACATATTGGGTAGATATATACATACTTAGTATGTATTATAATGGTTAATAGAATGGGTAGAAGTTTAAGTATTTGACCCATTGACTTAATACATTGAATGTAGTTGGGTAAAACCCAAAGTCCATGACCCATACCTATGGAGCATAATCCATGACCCATTGCATAAGTCATAATGGGTATTATCCATGACCCATTGAGCTAACCCATAACCCATTGACTAGATGCATTGCATCTTCTAGATACATTGTATCTACTTAGATACCCATGGTCCAAAGTCTAGGACCCATGACCCATAACCCATGACCTATAACCCATGGGTAATGAGGAGCGTCTCACGGATCCCTCAGAATACACTAGACGGATCCCCACAACAAGGGATCTGTGGGATCCGTGGAATAGTAGCATATTTTGTCTAGAAATAGTGAGTCATTTCTTCATTGTAACTTAACCCCTTTCACACACATTTTCTCTTAGTATTGTAAACTCTCTAACCTCATATCCAAGGGATCTTTCTATGTAGTTTTGTGTTTGTGTGATTCTCTAGGTTCCTCTTAAAGGCGAGATCACCACTTCTTGAAGTCGACAAGCTCAATTCCATGGGTTGCCAAGCTTCATCATCATCAAGACTACTGATGGTATCTTTTTGATAGTTCTTCTCTTTCTCATTAGAAGTTTTGTGTCAAAGACATAGGTGAAAGATGTCTAAAGGATCAAGACGAAGGCATTAGTGAAAGGTGTCTAAGAGTCGTATCAAAGGAATTAGTGAAAGGTGTCGAAGATCCGCGTCAAAGGCATTAGTAAAGGGTGCCGAAAGTCCATGTTAAAGGCAATAGTGAAGGGTGCCTAGAAGTCGAGTCAAAGGCATTAGTGAAAGGTGCCTAGGGTGGACATTCGATATAGTGTGTCGATGTACAAGATAGATTAGTATTGGGTCAAAGGATATTGATATCCTTGTTGCTGTTGTCATAAGGAGTGGGTCTCCTTGGGGATAGGTGTTGTGTAGTGTTGGGTAGTAGTTCCTCCTTTGTAATGGAACTCGGTATCTAGCCTTGTACCGGATAAAGTGTAGGCGACGTTGTGATAGGTTTGGTTCTACCTCGTGGAAGAACCCGGTGTCTAGCCTTGTACCGGATAAAGAGTAGGCGACGTTGTGAAGGATTCTCCGCCACAAGGAGTTTGTGTTGTGTAGTGATTACGAACTCTCGAGTAGGTGACTCGGGGAGTGGAGTAGGGCAAGGAAGGTGTCCTTGTAGCCGAACCACTATAAATACTCGCGTTGTGGTTTTGTGCTTCTTACTCTTTATCTTTGCTTTATTTATTTATATTCTTATCAATCAACATCCAACCAAGTTTTAATCGGTAAAACTATTCAACCCCCCCTTCTAGTTTTCCACACGACCATTTGGTTCCACAAACAAAATACCAAATACATGTCGTGCTGAACCACAACTTCCAATTTTGTAGTAAATATACCTAGAGCCTGAAACATGCAACTGTAACAACTTAATGAACTATGTGCATATAGTAAGGAACGCTTGTGTGCCTCAAAAATGTTACAGCTGACATTTGGAACAACTTTTACATTGACATTGCAATAATACTAAGTGATATTTATATCGGTGTGCAATAAGTTGTCTCATTCTTGGATTTTCGTACTGTTGTCAAAAGTAAACACAAAGAATAGCCAAAGTAAAATCGTAACAAACGCTAGACAACAAACAAAACAGCGATACACTAAAAGCCATAATTCTTTATTACCAAAATATTCATTACATCATTATCACTATAATAGGTTCATAATCATAGACAAACCAAAATTGCAATCTACCAGAGATCACATACATCCGCTAACTATACATAGGTGCATAAAAATATTAAAAACAGGTAAAACTATACATAACCTATAGATCTACTGAAACAGACCTACTTAATAACCATCTTAAAGACTACCACTAACATAAGCTACTGCAAATCGAAGACCAACAAAACCTATTGTCAACCATACTAATCATCGGACAACTCCTCATCAATCTCCATCAATCTTACATGCCCTTCCTTCTCCTCAATCCCATCCTGTATTCCAGCAACGACAGCAGTGAGTGCTCGAAGTGCATCGCGCTCAATACGTTGAATGTCCACAAGACACCCCAAACCATCAACGGCCTTTTCATTAAACGGCCCAAAACGTGCGTCTCCCTTATGGTGTGCTCTCGCTTCTCGATTTTCCCGCGTAGCTGTCTACACTCTTCCTCCATGCGAAACAGGAACCCACGATCTTCGGTGATTTCACTATTAAACAGAAATTTAAAAGTCGTAGTCAAATTATCCAAGTCACTCGCCCGTTTTAGTTTTTCAATGTTAGGGGGGTCGCCGCCATGGTTAGGGATGGTAGGTGAAGACAAAGATTAATCAACAGTAAAGGGAAAATAAGTGCTAACACTGGTAATCGCAATAATATAAATACCCAAATCTAAACCATAACTATCAGAAATTTTTTTAATAAAAGGATGAAATCGTAATCGAAAAAAATGATTGCAAAACATAACTGAAGTGGTAACTGAAACAAAGAGTTCATCTACCCATAGAAAATTATAATTCCACAAACCAAAGCAATATATCAATACAAGAACAAAAAAACCCCTACGGTTCATCTTTTGTTCCCAAAAAAAACCCAGAAAAGAAGTGCGCCTATTTTAGTGAGCCCAGGGCTGCTCAACTTCACTAACGAAAAAACAATGTTCACTATTACAATAATACTGTCAAAAACGCTAACACGCAACCATTTTCTGACAACATATATTGTCAGAAAAAGACTTAGAAAAAAAAAGAAAAATGATGCATCTACGACCTAAAATTTAAATCAAAAAGATATAGTCAGACATTTTCCGGCACCATCAGTAAAAAGACCCGCTACAAGTTTCATAAAAAGTTAATCACATAACTCACAACCAACAACTATACGGTAACTATACGCCATTATACAACAGCACTCACTCAATGTTTTAGGCAAAAAAAAACTCCAAAAAAAGGGCAAACCAAAAAAATGACACCGACAAATCTTGCACGCCATGCTTTACGTTAAAAAAAACGACACGCCGCGTCGCGGCAGACGCTCCCACCTCGTTATCAATAAAATTAAAAATGTTTATTGTAATATTTGGGGTGCGTAGTTAACACGTCGAAAATGCAAGGAATCCTCCAATCATCCATGCTATCGTTAGAGAAATCTATATGATAATTAATAATTATGACCACGTGATATTTTATATTCACATAATTCACGATAGAAACAAATTAATTATACCTGCATATAGAACAAGATAAGTTTGAGAATCTAAAACCAAGTTTCTAATTAAATATACTCCATACCGTGAATTGAAATAAAGGAGTTGGATTGCTCGCGTTGTTGCGGAGCTTTTTTTTAGTGACGTCAGTGACATGAATAAAGTTGCTTATATTATTGCTAAAGGAGGATGGTGATACAAACACACCACTTGTTGTTGCACATGTATTTGGTGCCTGTTTTGTTCCGAGCGTTTTGTAAATGATATATGAATTATTTTAAATTACAAATTACACGTGAAACAAACAGTTTTCAGCATGTATGTTGTTATTATTTTCCATAAGCCGCATAGATCTTGGATGTCAATATCAAGGTGTTTGCAATTTACAAACGCGCATAATCACTAAGCTTATATTTATAGTAAATAAAAAAGAAATTCATTATTCAAGTTAAAAGCTTTGCAATATTCAGCTTGTTTTGTTCACAATTTTAACACCTTTTCAAAGATATATACTTTTATAAGGAAATCGCTAAGTATTTATTAGTTATTTGATAAATAAATAGCTAAAAGTATAAGGTAATTATCCAAATTTTTATTTTATTTTATTAAAATTCTTGTTAAACAAAGTTTAGAGTAGTTTTTAAATTTATTAGATATGTAAATGCGTGACAAGAAACTAGTTATCTTTAAATAGAGGGGCATTATTTTCAAAAAACTTATATATTTTTTGTTTTCTTTTTGAATTTGTTTTTGCTGTATAGTATTTTACTTGATATATCACATGTGGTATAACAATAATATATAAGTCGAACACTCAACATGCTGTCGTCAAATGGACATAAGTATTTGTGTAGAACTCCAAACGATTCATCGTTTTTGACATTGAAAAATACACATCCTTACTTTTGCAACCATATTGATCCTCCAACTGATTCATCGTCTTTTATAATCAAATTTACTTGATGTATCACATGTGATATAACACTAATATGTAAGTTCGAACACTCAACATATTGTCATAAAATGAGCATAAGTAGTCGTATAAAACTCCAAAAGATTCAATATTTTTTATTGAAAAGTAGACAACCTTAGCTTTTCAACCATATATTACACATAATATTGAACCTCTAAATTAATATGGTTTATTCATATAACTTGGAGAAGATGGAAAAGAAAATTTGATATTAAAACTCTCTTAATATATCACATGTGATATGACACTAACATGAGTTCGAACACTTAACATGCTGTCGTAAAATGGGCATAAGTATTTGTATACAGCTCCAACAGATTCATTGTTTTATGCACCAAAAAATAATAATTATGTTCATTTTACAACAGCGTGTCCAGTCTTCGAATCTAGAAATTTGTGTTATATCACATATAATATATCAAACGAGTTTTAATATTAAAAAAATCATATATTTTCTCTAACTTTTATGAATAAACAGTAGTGATTATGAGATTAAAAAATTATGTTTGATATATGGTTGAAAAGCTAAGGATTCGTAATTTTAAATGTAAGAAACGATGAATCATTTAGAGTTCTACACAAATATTTATGCTCGCTTTACAACAACATGTTGCATGTTCAAACTTATAGGTTATTGTTATATCACATCTATACATATATATGAGACTACATATGTCACGTCATTAATGCTGACTAGGCATGTTAATGTTGACATGACGCATGTATGATGACATGGAAATGCTTACATGGCACATTATCCGAATACATATTCTAAAAAATTTATCACTTGCAAGAGTCAAACTATGGACTGGACGTCCAGACACGAGTGCCTCAACCAGTGAAGCATGCCACAAGTTGGGATATAAAATTGCATTCCCAAATTGATAAAGAGGGATTCGTAATATATGACTTTTTCCACAATAATAACTCACTGTACCTGCTATATCTCAATCAGTAACGTCTCCCCCTAAAAATCTGGCATTTCCTCTCAATCAATAACATCAAAATCAATGCATTCCATATTTTTCACAACAAAACAATTTGTAGCCTCCGCCCACATCAAAACAATCGCCACAATACATTGCAACAAAATAATCTAGTTTTTACTCATGGAGTTCGTATTTTAAAACGCAACCTCTAATCACGATTTGGCTAGGTAAATTGAATTAGTCAAGTTTAGGGTTTTTTAACCATTATTAATGACAGTTTGTGATTGTCCAATCCTACAATTTCGATCAGGCACGTATGTATTTTAGGGTCTCATGTTATGTTATTTTAGTTTCTTCATAATTATTCGTTCATTTATAAAACAACCAATTTGTTGCAATGATTACTTTATAATCTGTGTTTGATTATTTGATTGTATTTTTATGATAATCCACGAATTTATTGAAGTCCTGAATTATTTATTATTATTTTTTTTTTGAAACATGATGTTGTTTTCGAATGTAGTAATTTGACTATCAAATGTTTGAGCTTTATGCCATGTATCATTGTTATGATGATTATTTTTATGATGTTTTTGGATCGTTTTATCGTTTGATTGTTTGATCGTTTGACTATCAAATGTTTGAGCTTTATTGCTTTTGAATGTTAATTTTAGTAACTAAATTTAATGTATACCATGTGCTTGATAAAATGTTTGAATAAATTTCACATTGTAAACTAATAATACGAACTGAATAAAAATAACAAGTATTAATACACGTCGGCGAGGAGCCTTTATGTTCAAGGAAATGAGATAAATGGAGCTAGGGTCAATTCAAGTTTTGATGTCCATCAGTTTAGTTACATTCTTCGGTTCTGTATGTGTTGTGTGTAACATATTGGATTTCACAAACACACTAGATCATAACCACAAGTAGGCGTATAATATGGTTTTAGAGAGAGAAAGTTAGAGGTTGGGAACTTTAGTGAGAGAAAGAAAAATCTTATTATGAGCTCCAACTCTCTACCTTGGAAGGTAGAGAGTATTTATAGTACTTACATAAATCGCCACCTAAGGGCTGTGGATCAGGCATACAGTGGGTAAAGACCCGTCCGTCCTCCACGGTGTTACTTAACTAAATACTACTTAACTTGTAATAATCTACGACTACGAGCTTTCTAACGATTACATATACTTGAGGTGACCGACTCTTTAATAACTGGATTTACTAAATCCTAACAATCTCCCCCTAAGGGAGGTCACCTCAAACACACATTAAAAATTACATTGAATACAAACAGATATTACATTATAAATTGTTCTTGCATTCTTGATGTAGGACTTTGCTCTGAAGCTCGTAGTCATCGATTCTTCATTATTGCATGTTTGGTTAATCCAAGTGGAGGTCTTTATCTGATCCACGTGATAATGAGTTTTGAGCCAGCTTTGAGATCATCGGCAATCATAAATCTCTGACTCATCCATTGTGGTGTTGGTATTATGTGATGTTGTGACTTTTGGACCGACATGCTCACATTTTGGATCATGATTTCTTCTCATCAGAGTAGCGGAAGCTTTCGTTGATTCATGATATTGGCAGCAGCGTAGCAGAAACATGGAGTGAAAATATTAGATTCATTGATGCACATAATCATGATTTCTTTAGATATGAATGTGTTGTGTGAGCATGTGGCTATGGATTGACCGCTTCATTCTGTTCAGCTGCAAACGTCGAGCGTACCTGCATACAATAGTTAGCAATAAAGCGCACGAAAGTGTCTTTGATCACTTTCGTTGAATTGAGGTACACGGCCCACGGTTCCCCGTTGATCAGTACAAGTACTGCCTGTGATCAGGTAAAATTCCGAAGAATTTCCTTGACAGGGTTTAGCAACTACTCTAGCTGTTCTCAAACCGGAACGTCTCAAAGAAGACAACACGGAGTGAGTGAACCGCGAATTGAGATTCACTAATTGATAAAAGAGATTTGAAAAACAATCGTGTATCGCTCAATAGAAATTGTTTTGCAATACAACGAAGGTTTTAATGAAAATCAATTATCAATCATAAACACCTTTTAATTTGAAATATTATTACATCGATGTGCTAAAGTAAAGATTTTTAACCACAACGACTGGTTTTTCAAAGGTATCCGTCAATCCATAACCTGAACCAGGATTGATTCAAAAGATTGAATCGCCCCATTGTTTCTGTTCAGTTGTCACATGGTTGATCTATTGAATAGATCTCACATGCCACCTACCAGGAGCTTGTTTAATGTTGGCTCCAGAAGGCTTTCCATCTTCATTGTGAATATGTTTGCATATCACTCGGATGTTCTGGCAATACCACAAGGATAATGCGTAGGACTCATAAGATATAATCTCTCTTTCCACATTGTGTGAAACAGAGAGTCTTCATTGATAGTGTCCTAATGAGATTTATAGATGATCTCGTGGCTCTAGACTCAATTGTGCATATTTGGTTCCTATGCCGGAGACTAGGGAGAGGGTCTCCTTCTTCAATATCAACAATCTCTAAGAGAAAGTCGATAGATAATGTTGGTTCCCCGTGAGAATGAAACAAGTCCTTTTAAGAGGAACTTGAGTAGTTTGGGAAGTTGTAGTGCGGTCGCGTCACTTTGGGTCCATGACGTCTAGCCTTCAATACCGATGTTACCTTGGTAACCACCAGTAGCATATGAATTGAACCGGTTTACGCCCTAAGGTTGAATATATGGAGGGCTATTTATTTTCACCCTTTTCTCATTCAATTCTTTTTCATTCTTCAACCCCTTGATGCTTACGAGACTTCATAACTAGAACCTTGTTGGGTTTATTCCGATACTAGCTCAGTCTCAGTCCGCACTCTTCCCATATCTCATTTTCTCCTTTTTTCATCATACCTAAGGACTTCTACACTATCTAGTGGATTGTCCACCGGTAGATCCCTCCGGTTCTGGCGGATCATGGGAACAATACCTAACCTTATCATCCTTATATCACCATACATAAAGTAAAGTTGGTGGGTCTATTTGGTATTGTTCATCTGCCATTGGAACCAATTGAAAACCATTTGAAAATCAATCCAGATACTTGTGATATATTATCAAAACATTTTGTACCGAATTGTTTTGATAATTTTAGAAATAGAGCTCCCCCTCAACATGTGCATCTTGCATCATTTTGTAATAGAAATAATTTTCATCTTTGAGGGGTTGGCTTGCATCTAAGAGTAGTTATATGAAGAATGTGGTTTTCAAAATAGTTGCTCCCCCTCAATATGTGCATGGAAATTTGAAAATGTTTTGCACATATTAGGAAAAGACTACACATTGAAATAAATTGATCACGTTTCAAATCTTAGTGGTTTAAGATAGATGCTCCCCCTCAACATGTGCATGGAAAATTTGAAATCGTTTGGCACATGTGGGAAGGAGAGCTTGTACATCCTTATAAAACCATTTACAATTATCGATTAAATCCAATTTAAATCACAAATTCTCCCCGATCACAATTATCAAATCATTTGAGATTTGTGATCTCTGTAGATTTAAATTGATTTTGAAAGCTTTTAAGGAGAATTGTGACTTGGTTATGAAAACATTTTCACTGATAAGGATCGGATTTTGAGACTTTAAACTCCATTGATTAAATATTCATGATTATCTTTTGAAAACAATTGTATGACAAATAACCTTTTGATTTAATTGAAATCATTCTCCCCCTCAATCAATGACTTAAGTTGTTGATTGAGAGATAAATATTATGACAAACGTTAAGTCGAGATGATTTTCAAAAATAGAGTCCGAGTTATTTTTCAAAGCAATTAGTTTTCATAAGATAGTAAGTAATTGTTTATAGAATCAGAGCATGAGATTTGAAAACTAAGATAAAGCATGGCTCTGTTCTTTCTTTGAAAAACGGGTTACTGCCTGAAATGACAATAAACCATTTTTTCACTTTCTCCTAAATTTTTTTTTTTTTTTAAGAAACGATCTTATGTATATTCGAAGAACATCTAAAGACCCGTGACATTCTTTGAAAGTCAACATAAAGTCCGTAGATAATATCGAACAAGGAAAAACATGACAAAATAACAATATTTTTGGAATTTTTCAAGATTTTCTAATTTTTATGGTTTTTTTTTTTTTGAAAGTTTTATATTTTTCTCTTTGCTTTTTGAAGATTTTGCAATTTTGTATTTTGCTTTTTGAATAGATATTTACAAGAGATAGATGAAGGAAAACCTTTTACTCCTCTTCTTCCTCTTGAAGACGTTTGAGTGTTTCCGGTTGTAGGCTCTTAAGACCAAGTCGTGGAAGGATAAACTCAAAACGTTCTCTAGGAAGAGCTTTGGTGAAGATGTCGCTAACGGTATTCAGTCCTCACAAAATAGAGTTCCACCACACCGTTTTCTACTTGCTCCTGATGAAATGATGTCGAATGTCGATGTGCTTTGCTCTTGAGTGTTGTACGTTGTTGCATGAGAGAGCAATAGCACTTTTATTATCAGTCTGAGAGGGATTTTGTTAATTCAAAGCCATAGTCAGATAATTGGGATCTCATCCATAGGATTTGAGCACAACAAGATGACATGGCTATGTATTCAACCTCTGTAGAGGAAATAGAAGTACTCATTTGCTTCTTTGAAGACCAGCTCACAAGCTTATCACCCAAAAACTGAGCACCTCCAGACGTACTTCGACGAGTATCTTGACATCCTGCATGATCAGCATCTGCATAGGTTGTTAGTGACATACCGGTGTCCTTCGGTACCAAAGTCCCATATTGATGGTTCCTTGGAGATACCGAAAGACCCGTTTAACCGCTTCAAGGTGCTTTTTGGTAGGCTTAGCGTGATATCTAGCACACATGCAAACAGCGAACAAGATGTCCGGTCTACTAGCTGTGAGGTACATCGGGGATCCAATCATACTACGATATTTCGTTTGGTCTACCATGATCCCTGAGTGGTCCTCATCTAGTTTAGTACGCTCTATCATGGGAGTGTCAACAGGGATACTAGAATCAAATCCAAATTTCTTTAAAATCTCATTTGCATATTTAGATTGATTTATAAAAATGCCTCCGGGACTTTGTGAAATTTGTAATCCCAAGAAAAATGACATTTGTCCCATCATTGACATTTGAAATTTAGAACCCATTTCATTAGAAAAACGGTCACACTCATTGGGGTCAGTAGAGGCAAAGATAATATCATCAACATATATTTGAACGTGAATTAAATGTTTGCCTGACTCCTGGTGAACAATGTCGGATCAACTGCTCCTTTGCTGAATCCAGTGGATAGAAGAAACTTTGATAGCGTATCATACCATGCCCTTGGAGCTTGCTTTAAACCGTAAAGAGCCTTCTTCAAACGATAGACGTGAGTAGGTTGCTCTGGATTCACAAAGCCTTCAGTTGGTGGCGTATACGACTTCTTTAAGATCTCCGTTAAGAAGCGCCGTCTTTACATCCATTTGATAGACTACCATGTTCTTACTTGCAGCATTAGCCAAGAAGATTCGGATTGCCTCGATACGAGCAACAGAAGCAAATGATTCTTCAAAGTCAATACCCTCCTCTTAACGATATCCTTTTGCAACCAATCGAGCCTTGTTCTTTAAAACATCACCATGCTCATCAAGTTTTACTTTGAAGATCCACTTTAGAGCAATGATCATCGCACATCGAGGCAGGTACTAACTCCCAAACATCTAGTCGATCAAACTCATGAATTTCTTCTTGCATGGCATTGAACCATTTGTCTTCATTCATGGCGGTTTTAACATCTTTTGGTTCGATCTTAGAGAGTACGGAGTTGAAAAAGCACCATAAGGCATCGGTTGCAAGTTCTTTCCAAGTGGATACTGGACGAGAGAGTTTTCCAATGATGTTGTCCAATGGATGATCATGTGTCCATTTTCTGAGGTGTTCATGTGGCTGTTGTTGAGGGACTGAGGTAGCAGAGTCGATATCTCCTGATGAAGATGGTTTTGATGATGATTCAGGAGCAAATATGTTTTCAAATGGAGCATCTTCGGGAGTAGCAAAGGGGTTAACTTCATCATTGATGCCAGAGACAATTCCATGATGTACATTCGATGATTGATGATTTGTTGATGAGACAGAGTGATCAGCAGCAGACACTTCTTGACTTAATGATATTGAGACTGAAGGATTGACTTCATTCACAGGGATAGACGCAGCCTCTGTTGATGGAATTGACATTTCATCAGCATTTGGTTCATAGTGTTCATCAAACATTGGATCAAACAATTTCTTTAAATCATCTTCGATGGAGGTACATAAGGAGTTCTTTGGAGAGGATTAGAAACAAGAGTAGAACCGATAGGACTACTTGATGAAAGTGAGTTGCGGGTCCGTAGGCTGGTTTGTCCCGGAGCCATTTGACCGGTCAGCTCATCGAACGTAACGTGTATTGTTTCCATGATATTTCAGGTTCTCTTGTTGTAGATTCGGTAACCCTTCTTGTTTGGTGCATAACCAACAAAAACTCCAATATCTGCCTTTGCTCTTAATTTACCTAAGTCTTGACCGTCATTCATTGGATAGCACAAAGCACCAAACACACGAAGGTAGGAGAGATCAGGTTTTCGTTTATGAACAAGTTCATATGGAGTTTTTCCATGAGAGGTATGAATAAGGGAACGATTTTGGGTGTAGCAAGCAGTGGCAATGGCTTCAGCCCATAGAAACATTGGAACCTTTGAATAAATTAGCATTGTTCTTGCGGCTTCCACAAGAGTTCGAATTCATCTTTCAACTACACCGTTCTGTTGAGGGGTTCGTGGAACACTTCTTTGATGACTGATTCCAACAGTTTCATAAAACTGAATTAAGTCTTTGTTAACAAACTCTGTACCATTGTCTGTTCGAACTATTCTAACAGTATTGTTGAGTCGAACTTGTAGTTGTTTGATAAGTTTGATGATGACATCTGGAGTTTCATCCTTTGTCCTCAAAAACTTTACCCAAGTAAATCGAGAGTAGTCATCCACACCGACTAAAATGTATTTCTTCCCATTTATCGTTTGCACTCTCATTGGTCCGCATAGATCCATATGAAGGGTATGAAGAACTTCCATTACTGAGTTTGTGGGTTTTGGTTTGTGGGCATATTTCGTGCTTTTACCCAATTGGCAAGCTGAACAAAGATGATCTTTTTCATATTTTAATCTGGGTAAGCCTCGGACAAGATCCTTTCTAGAAAGGTTATTAATGGTGCCGAAGTTCAAGTGATTGAGACGACGATGCCATAACCATGACTTTGTTTTTGAAGCCTTTGACAACAAGCAGATTGGAGAAGACTTCATCATGTCTTCGATAGAGATGGTGTATAGGTTAGAACCACGAGTACCTCTTAATAATTCCACACCATCAAGTTCTCTAACGAAGCAAGTATGTTTTCTAAAGGCCACTTCTAGATCGGAATCACAGAATTGACCAACAGAGAACAAATTATGACCAAGACCTTCCACATAATATACCCTGGAGATTACACTTTTGCCAACTACATAATCATCATAACCCATAATTGCTCCAAAATGGTCATTCCGAATCTAACAGTCCCGATGAATTTACTCACGAAGTTCATGAGCCGCGACCGGTCTCGAGTCATATGCTTGGAACGACTGAGTCCAAGTACCACGAACGATTTGAACGATCTGCAGGTTGAACACTGAGACAAGAATGGATATCTGGATAATTGGGATCCCCATGCAAGAATGGGTTCCACTTGGTTAGTAACATTGATTGGAACACCCACATCAGAGGTAGAAACAATGGATTCATTAGAAATAGATGCATGCTAGTGTCCGTATTTGACCTATTCAAAGTATGTTCACTTCTTAAGGGAATAGTTCTACCAGTAGGCATCCATTTTCTAGTGGGCATTGATTTAGCAACGTTAGGGCAAAGCTCATTAATCTTACGGCCAAGGGTATCCATTGATAACTTATATTACTAAATTTCCTTCATGTGGGTTTCCACTGTTTTCTAACTTTCTTTCGCCTTTGCCTTTTAGCCTTCTTAGCTTGAATTTTAACATTAACAGTTTTATTAGGGCATTTGACAGCATTAGACAAAACATTCACACCACATTCATGATTAGTAACAGAAATCAAGCAGTCATCATTACATGGTATGCGAATAGTAGCGAATTCAAATTAATTACGATGCGCTTATAGCTAATACTATAATCAACACGATTTGTTTTATTCAACTCAAACTTAATATTCCTAGGGTGATCTTCTACTCTCTTCCAATGCACATTCTTAGCTTGCGAGGTCCTATCTTGCTTGGTATTTCCTGGAGGCTTTGACCCGCTTGCTTTAATGTCACTGATTACTCCTGTAGAGGGAATTATGGGAACATTAGTTGGTTGATCTACTTTTTGCATTCCTGAACTAGATGTGCAGGGATCTGAACTACTTGAAGGCACATTAGTGTTCACTTTCTTAAAACTAGGCATAGAATGATTTGAATGCTTGGTACTAGGCATAGAACAAGGCATCACAGATTTTCCTTTTGCACCTAAGGATTTAGGACATGTTGCAATTTAACATTCTAGCAGCTCCTGAGATCGTTTAGCCTGAATGCAAGCAAACCTAATTTCTCTATCAAGAGGCTTATTTATGAAATCCTCTTCCACAATCTCACGGAGACATTCTAGACTATCCTTAAGGTGAGCACAATAGTTATGAAACACAAGTTCATTATTCCTAAGATGAGGAGGAATGTATTTAACTGATCCACAGTATATTTGCGTCGAGGATGACTTTGATGCAACATTCTCATTAAAAACAAGTGGCGGTTTCCCATTTCCTGACTCCTCGATTCTCAATTTCTTTTTGTAAAGACGTTATTTTTTAGTTGTTTTGGTCACGAGTGACTTTCATTGAATCATATAACTCTTTAAAGTGTCGTTTAACTTTTTCATTTTCTTCTAGAAAACTCTCGTTTTCCTTTTGTAAGGCATTAACTAAGTTTTGAAGATGAAAAGTTTGAGAATCTTGAGAATCTAAAGGAAAAGGCATTTGGGATCCAGTCACATTGTTCTTTTCACCCTTTAATTGAGAGATTTGGGCTTTCAATTTTCTGATCGTGTTACAATGAGCTCGAATCTGTTCATCACGTTTGCTAATTTCAAAAACTGCATCAAATTCAGGAGCATCCAAGGATGTCTTGATATTTGAGGTTTTAACATTTTCTTTGAGATGTTGATATTTTAATTGCAAAGCAAGATGCTCAACTTCCAATTTAGAAAAATGTTTCACCAAATTATCATGATCATCTGTTCAACTTTATCATTTATTTAGAGTTAGTTTTATTAAGCTCAATGACACGATCATGGGAGACTTTCAGAGCAACAGATAATTCATGAAATTGAGAAGCATTAATGGAACAATTTGTAGCAGTGTAAAACACATCTTGAGTAATACATTCATAAATAAGATTCTCATTCAAGGTATGCAAGTTCTTCCTCTCAATCTCATTATATTTTAATTCTCGCTCATAGTCACTAACCTCAACAATCATTGCATCAAATTCCTTTTCCATTTCTTTAATATCTAAGTCCATCCCTTTTTAAGACTCTCAAATTGATCTTTTAGTTGTTTAAAGAAAGGCATGACCTCGGTTAAATAACATTCTTTAGTTTGCTCAAAACCCCTTTCCCCTTCATTATCCCAGTGGGTGTGATCCTTTTCTTACAAGTTTTCTCAAAATCAACAAATAGTTGAAAGATAACATATTGACTGATTAAGGTCTTGCTTTTAGTGGCAATAGTTCTAGGAACTAAATGCATTGGTGTATTTGGAGGATACACATTCTTTGAAGGCATTTTCCTAAGGGAAGGGTTTGTTACAACAAGATTCTCTGTCTTTTGCTTATCTAAATCCTTTTTCCGAACACTTGTTGGTGTTAACAACGTTTGAGGCTTAAACTTGTTCAAGGAAATCCAATTTTCCTTTTGTAATCATGGGGTTTGATCGTTATGTTATTCTCTTTACATTCAGGATCTTCTAGCTTCTTATTCATTTTCTCCCTAGATGCATCATCTAATTTTCTATCTTCCTCGGTGCACTCAACGCAACTAGGTTTCTGTCTAGGTTTAAGAATCTCATTACCATCATAGATTACATTATGGGCAGCTCTAGCCTTTTTAACAACCTCGGGATTAGGTTCCACAACAAGGGGAATGCTATGCTTATCGCTTAAAACTCTATGCTTAGTGATCAAGTGAGCAGTCTGAATGGTATTCCCTTGTACGTACAACTTATTTTCAAGCTTGTTTTTCAAAGTTTTTAGATTGGAAAAATCATTCAAAAGTTTTGATTCCTTAGCATTGAATTCTTGCTTAAGCATTTTAACATTTTCTTGAAGTTCTTGTTTTTGCTTAGCGGTTTTAGAAAGCTTTTCTTGTAAGGAGTTTAACTCTTGTTTTAATACTTCTTCTCTAAAATTACTTTTTCTAATAATTGTATGCATTTGGTCATCCATTTCCTGCTCACGGTGTGGTTAACTCAAACTTAGCACGTTGTTCATAAATAGCAACTTGTTCTTTATAGGCATTAGTTCAGAGATAACAGAATCATCGGGGCACATGCGGTGTATTTATCAAAGACATAGTCCTCATTGACTGCGGAAGATGCATTACTTGGTACAACCTCACTTTCACTTTGCTTCACATATTGATCATATGGGACAATATTGCTATTACCCTCATCATCAATATCGGATTCATAAGTTTCAAGATTTTGTACTTTATTATGCATCTTTTGCTCATCAACATCATCATATAGTTTTAATACCTCAGAAATGATTTTGTCTTTGGATGGACCAGCATGTTGTGGTGGAGAGACCTTTGGAGAGACCATAGGTGAGATGCTAGCCATGAAAATTGTTTGGGCAGTAGGTTCATCATCGACATCAGAGTCAAATGCATCACAGTCACCTACTTGAAATGCATTTTGATGATTATGACCTATCTCCTGAATTGGTTGTTCATCAACATTAGCATCATAGGTTCGGGCATTTCCCTCAGCAAGGAACAACAACTCCTCTTCATCCAAAGCGGCTCCATTATCCTGAGCTTGCACAAGCAACATCTTGTCTCTGAAGTATTCGCATTCGTGGGCGTTTTGGAGATGTGCAGTTTCTAGCAATATGTCCCTCACCACCACAGTTGTAGCACTTATTTGGCTTTGCTTGACCTTGATTCCCATTCCTTCCCCTATTCTGATTTACCCCATATCCTCTACCAACTCCATTCCCATTGCTCAACCATCCCTTGTTCGTATCGCCTTCCTTGAAGAGGTTGCCCCATAACCTTTCCATCTCGACAACACATGATTGTGTAGATTGGATGCAGTTTTGATCTCATTGTTAGTGTGAAGACTGTTGGTATGTGGGTGAGGGTCATGTTTTGTTTAACCATAAGAGCCAGTTGATTAATGAAGTGTCCCATGACAGCATCAGCATCAGCTTGCTTGAACCTCGGATCGGGAATGAGTTTGTGATTACCATTACCCGTGGGTATGACTTAAGATGCTTTGGTAGTAATACCAACATTGGTGTAGAAGGCAGTTGAGTCATTTGACGAACTTGTTTCTCCCCGCTTGATTTGAACTGCTCAAGAATCCTTTTTCAAACATTGCATGTCTCTCATTCTGAAGAAGGAAGGCATATAGTTGCTCATAGTTTGTGTCCTTCAATCCTTTGGTTAGCTTCACAGAGGTGACAAACTTGTGCCATTCGGGATTCATGTTGTTCACAAACTTTGAGTTCATTTGAATGTTTGGCATAGTCATTCTGATATTCCTCATATCATTCACAAGCTTGTGGAATCTCACGTAGTATTCATAGATACTCTCATCAGGTTTCATCTTGAAGTGCTCAAACTCATCATACAGTTGTGATTCTCTGTCTTCCTTGGTTAATTCAGAACCGGAGAGAAGCATCTTGACATTATCCCAAACGCGCTTTGCTTCGGTGTTGTGATTGATCAGCTTGTAGATGTCTTTTGGAAGACCTTGAAGTATGATGTTTAAGGCCCTGATATCAGCATCGAATCTCTTTTTCTCCTTATCACTGAGCTCATCATATGTCTTTGGTCTGTCCAATCCAAGGATCATGGTTCCATCTGCAGCAGTATCAATTATGTCTCTTGTAGTCTCAATCGGATAAGGTCCTTCATCAATGGATTTGAGAATGTTGACCTCATTTTCCTTTCCAAGACGGTACAATCGATTCGTTGAGCCCAAGAGTCGTAGTCGGTTCTCAAGCATGGGTGGACGAGTATCGAACCATTTTGCTTGAACATCCTCGAAGCAGTGGAGATGATTGTAGGTACGTTGGTAGACATGTTAACAGATTTCACGGGATTTTATAACTCTATGATTAAACCGGAAATAGATTCTTTCACGGGATTTTACTAAATCAAGAGAAAACCGTATTACAAACAAAAATTCAACCAAGTCGCTAAGAAACCTTGAACCAAGTCGCTAAGCACCAAGTTGCTAAGTATTATGAAATCAAGTCGCTATAATGCCAAGTCGCTAAGACACAGTCAAGTTGCTAAAGAACAACTCGCTAAGATCCAAGTCGATAAGAATTATGACAACAAGTCGCTAAGCACCAAGTCGCTAAATAGCAACTCGCTAAGGTCCAAGTCGCTAACACCAAGTCGCTAAGAAACTTAAGTACAAGTCGCTAACAAAATTGAAAGCA
>OU343222.1:279513210-279571367 GCA_910596185.1 Chrysanthemum makinoi
AAATCGATGTGTCCGTAAGTTCGCCGGTTTAGTGCGGGTTCTAGCGAAGTCTCTCGTAAGCCATTTGTGAAAGTTCATCGTACCACATTCATCGCCTCCATGATCCTCCTAGTTCTATTGGGACACCCCGAATGCCCTCGAAGTTATTCAATATCCAATGAAGATTCCAATATCACCTTTTGCTTTCGCTTTCCTAGATCTTCGTCGTTGTCTGGATAGCACAAAGCCAAACACGCGGAAAGTAAGAGATATCGTTTTCGTTTTTCACAAGTTCATATGGGGTTTTATTGAATCTGGATGAATGAGGGATCGTTTCGAAAAGAAACAAGCAAAGGCAACAACATCAACCCATAGAAATAACGGTGCACTAGAATAGATTAGCATTGGCGAAAGCAGCCTTCCACAAGAGTATGATTTCTTCTTTCAACTACCCCATTCTCAGGAGTTCTCGACAACGATGTCCGATGAGTATTCCAACATCTTCAAAGTAAGCTCTTAACTCCTCGATGAATTTCGTGTCGCTATTCGTTCTACAACCCTACCGAGTTTGAAGAAGTACTTGAATACGCCAAGGTGATGATGATGCCCGGTTCGCCTTTTGATCTCGAAACTAACCCATGTATATCTTGAATAATCATCGACGATAACAAGAATATACTTTTTCCCATTAATGCTTTTAACTCTCATTGGGCCACATAAGTCCATGTGCAACATATGCAACTTTGCTTCCTAACTAGGTACGGATTTGGGTTTATATGATGCTCTTTTGCTTTTTCCTTGTTCGCATGATGGACATAAGTGATCCTTGGTGTATTAGAACTTTGGAAGTCCGCTGATCGATGTTGTTTTGGCAAGTTTGTTAATGGTGTCATTGAGATGAGATAATCGCTCGCGCCACAACCGTGACTTTGTTCCGTATGTCGTGGTCATAAGACATATTGGTGATGAAGAGGCCATTTATTATGTCGATAGCATACAAGTTTGTATCACGATTCCCGCTAAGAGATTAGTGCCATCCAAGATTCTAACGAAGCAAGCATTTTTCCTAAAAGCAACCTCTAAATGCGCATCACGTAATTACCGACCGAAAACAAATTGTGTCCCAACCTTCACATAGTAAACCCGAAAGTGATCAAATAATTTCAAAAGGTAGATCTCCATAACCCATGATACTGCTACATGATCATTTCCAAACGCATCGTTCCTATGAATTTCCGCACGAAGTTGACGCCAGCCGCATGTCTCTGCAGCCAAAGACATATTTATAACCTCGCCAATAAATGTAAGAAGAAGATTTTGGAAACCGCTTTGATTTTGGTTCCTTTGGGTTAGAGGTAAAACCGGTCACACTCATAGAAGTTATCTACCGAAAGGTGGGTTCTTCACTCATTCTACCATTCTCGAGTGTGAAAGTTCTACCCGTAGGTTTCCAAATGTCATCCCTAAAGTAAACGCTATGCTTCCTATCAATAGTGTAAAGCCTAAGTCTTGCAACTAGTCTTCCTACTGCTAGCATAAGTTCTTTTAGAACGCTCTTCTTAACGTTTAACACCATTCTTAGAAACACAAGCATCATGAACATTAGTTAAAGATTTCTTGCAAGTTAAACAAACAGATTCATTAAACTTAGCAGATTTCATGGGTTCATTACATTTAGATGAAATGTCTTTCTTATTACAAAGCGGTAAATTCCTAGGTTCTTTTCTACTTTCTTCTCTTTATTCAAGCTACTACTCTTAGAGGCGACGACTCTATTGTTCCTTGTATTGCTCTTAGGTTTAGTCTGTCTCCTAGAGGTTCTTTCTAGTCCTCAGAAGGTAAGGCACACATTAGATTCACATTTTTATCTAGAGAAGAGGTTTTCTTCCTAGTCTCTTTAGAGTGCTTTTCTAAACTTATGTCGTTTGTTCCATATGTTTTAGATGTGGAGGCAGACGCATTAGTGGTACTCATCTTAAAAGGCCAGTGCTAAAACTTTTGATTCTCGATAACCGCTTCCTTTTTCAACATTTTGTTTAGGCAAGGCGGGTGGAGTGACTGGTTTTGATAAATCATTTTTCTCATTGACTTTTGGAGGAGGCATAGAAACAGTACATTTTGGTTTGAAAACCGTTTGGAAACATTTGCTTTCTCCTCGTGCAATGGTTTTGTAATCTTAGTATCCACCGCCTTTTCCTTTTGATTCCAAATGAGCCCTCAAAAGATCATTTTTCACTTTCATGTCAAGCACGCCATACGACAATTTGTCATACTTTGCATTCCTCGCCGATCAAGTTGTTGAAAATATGATACATTTTCTTTTTCAAGTTTTTCAAGAGCTTTTTCATATTTTGAAACAATTTCGAGGTCTCGTGACCGAGTCTTTCATGATCTTGAATGTAATATGTTTGTAAAATAATGGACATAATATCAAGAGTCATAACATCTTCAAGAGAGAGAATCATTTAAAGTTTCCAAAACTTTGATGTGTTCAACACAATCATTAGCTTGCTTTACCAGGGATTTATGGTCCTTGACAAAGTCATTGCTTTTCAAAATGCTTGTTCAAAATGAATTACCCTTGAGTTGATGTTATTCAACAGGGGCAATTTCAGTTCAAAATACTTTTTATTTTCATTATCAAAACTATTGAACCGTGATGTTTGTTGTAATATTGGTTTTAGTTTAACAAGGTCTTGAAGATCCAATTCTTAGTTTTCACATTTTCAAAATACTTCTCGCATCACTTGTGTTAAAAGGATTGTTTGAAGACATTTGTTCAATGTTCGAAAGAGAATTGGAGACAACAACTGGTTTTGAAACAGGTTTTGAAACATGTGTTGACTCTTTGTTTGAAACACTTGGTGTGATGGAAAACTTTGACTTTTCTTTTTGATTAACAAAAGTAATTCCATTAATTTTGTTCCATTTGTTATAATCAATTGGTTTGATTTCCAGATGATTTTGTTTCATTTTTGATCTACTCTCCTCGTGATAGTTCTAACGCTTCAAGAGAGTCATGGACAATTATGGGTTCATGCAAAGGTTTTCCATTGTTCAACACATTCGCTTTTTCGAGCTTTGAGGAAACAAGGAGGTGTGTTACCAAGAACCATTTTTTGTGTTGTATGAAAATACGGATTTGTTTGATTAATCAAAGATATTGGTTGATTTATTTAATGACCCGTTGTAACAAGCAAATTTTCCAATTTTTGATTTTTCGCTTTATCAAAAATTTCATCAAGAAGAGAATCTTCGCTTTGAAAAATCAGCTATCAACCGCTTTTCTTTTTCAAGATCGAAAACATTGCTTTTTGATTAGAAAGTTGGTCATTTAGATCAGAAATATCCTTGTTCAAAGATTTTATTTTCAAGTTCGTGATTCACATCAAGTGTGTCATACTTGATTTTGCAATTTTCTCTTAAAACGAATTTCGTAACCAATTTCTAATTCTAATTTTGTTTTATGAAATTCAAAGGTTTTATGCTCTCCTTGTAACTCTCAAGCTCGTGGTCAATTTAGCATTCATGCCTTAACATTGCATTGACCTTTAACTTTCTCATTTCAATGCCACAATTGTTGATTAATGATTCAAAATAAGCACGTGTTTCCTCATCGCCAAGATTTTGTGCCACACTCAGGATCCACATCCGAGTTTCGAGTTAGTATTGCTACAACTCTGATTATCCATGTATGTATCATAAGTAGGTGCGGATGTCACGAATCGTTGTTCGTTATGAGTAAACACATCAAATATGACATTGTTATAGCATGGATAAATGATTGGTACCTCGATGTCGCATTGGCGCCATAGACAGAGGTGCGCCGAGTCGTGGTCGATTTAGTCTCCAAGATTTGCCATGAAGATGCAGTTCGCATTGATTTCTAGTCTTCCAAATCATCCATAATAGCCATAAAGTCATGTTCCTCAGACTCAATTGAAGTCCGATTGTTCTTTTGTACCAACATGATAGCTTTTGAAGATACGCAAGATCCTTTTTTCGGCTTAGTGGACAATTCTTGCCATGTGACCCACTCTTGACAGCTTGTAACACTTAACTCGACACTCGATTCACATTTCCATAATTCCCAACGACTGAGTCGCAACATTCCATTCTCGATACCCATCGCTATTCCCAACATTCACCCATCCGGATTTCCAACAACATTCACCAACCGATACCCCGAACGCTTGATTACCCATGCGAATCCAAGAGCATATCTCTACCGATTCGAATAACTCCAACCATTTGTCCTGATGACCCATATTCAAACCCTACTGGCATTTGCTCATAGTGTTTGATGAAATCCTTTGGTTGTTGTTAGTTGTGTGAATAGCGACTTTCGAATGCTTTACCCAAGAATGCAAATGCATTTGACAAAGCCTCTTCTTGTTCAATTTCAAGATCGCGATTCCTTGTTCCCGGTATTTTGATACGTTGTTGTTGATTGACTTGTTGTTCTGGTGGATAGAATTGTTGTTGAGGAATAACAGCTTGTTGTTGTGGAATGTATTGTTGCAAGTTGTTGTTAGTGGAAGATGAAGCTTGTTGTTATGAATTCACCGGTGTGAGTCTTTGCAATGAGTGCCAATGGATCATGATTCTTGCCAATCTTTTCTAACTTCATTCACTTCATTCGTTTTGTTTCGAAAATCGTTGAGTTGATCAAAGTTCACTTGATGTAAGTCTTTTGTTTGGTTGACAATAGTGACATATCGCCCCTATTCTTCCGAAGATTGTTCAAGAACTTGATGTTGCTACGATAGTTCTGGTGTCAACTTATTTCTGATAAGCTCATTCATTAAAGTGCAAAACCTTCCATAGTAGGATTCAATTGATTCTCCTAGAGTAGAAGTGAACTTCTCCATGCAGCTAGCGCTTTGTCTCGTGTCTTGTTGAACCATTGTTCCATGACAAAGCCGCCTAACACGCTCCCACATATCGAAAGCAGCCACAACCGCTTCACAAAGAAAGATATCTCTTGGTAAACCCAATTGGACAATATGAATTGCCATGTCATCTCGCTTCGACTTGTTTCGATCCTCTTCGTATTCTCGATTCTTTTGAACACGCAAGATGGTGGGACGAGGTGTTGCATCGTGATCTCCAGGACATGGACTTGTCGAGGCTTGAAGGGTCCATTCGTAATGGATTGAATCATCAATTTTCCATTAGGTTTGGTCTTGATGTAGCGAAGCATACGACTTTTCCATTGAAGATAACCACCCTTTTCCAACATAGAGGACGGTTTTCACACCTACGCATGAATGTCTCGTTGAGTTGCCATTGATGAAGGTATGATATGATAAAGTTGATGTAGGATCGATTCAACGATAAAGGAGTTGTGGTTGATGAAGATTAAGCTCGATTGTTGTAGTGAAAATTTGCTCTAAAAACTTAAAAACCTCAATAACTTCGTTCGAGCTTTTAGGACTCAAGGTTGACCTAGTTCATTCAACGGCCAATCTCCTTGTTCTCACGATCGCTTTTGATGGGTAGCCGAAAAACGAGTTACTTGTCAAAAGTTATAGCCATTTGAAGTTTTGCTCAAAAAACTTACTGCAAAAACCTGTTTGCCGTAGAAATTAGTGCTACGCCGTAGTATTGCTTATGCGAGATTCTTATAAGCGAACGCGATTTACGCCGAACCTTTTAGGCTTGCGTAAGCTTATGCGAAACGTAAATGCTTACCAAAACCCACGCCAGAGCTGCGTAGAGTGTTACCGTAGTGTTTATGCTTATGCTAAACTTAGGTTTAAAACCAAAAATCCTTTACACCGTCACAAAGTAAAAGATATCCACAAGTCGAAGTGTTCCACACACTTATCCAAGTGAGGGAAGCACCGAAACCTTGTTTAACAATATGGTTCACCAAAAGTTAGCGCGTAAAAACTGGTTTTGACTTTCACGCGTAAGAAGAGGGTTTTGACCAAAAGATGCTTACGCTGCAAAACAGCCGCTTTTTGCAAAACACCTAATTTTCACCAAACACGTTTCAATCGATTTCTTTTGCACAAACTACTTCCAAAACACTTAAAGATCAATAAAGTCTACAACTTTAAGCTTAATACCACGTAAAAATCAAAACTTTATGACAAAGAGGTCTCGTTCTATGTAAAAAACGCAACCTTTTTGAAAAGCTTTAACCAAAAAACGAACACAAACACTCCTAAACCATTGTTAGGCGATTGATACCAATTATAGGACCTTGTATTTATATCAACCTTACGCGTATATACCTTCAACACACACGATGAACACGTAACAAACACAAATGGTTTGGGACTCTGCGGTGAGAGTCAGGGAGATGAGTTTCACCTATGACTCTCTTTTACACCGGGGCTCCCACAACATCAAAGACCCTTGGATTCTTAGCGCCCAACCTTCAATGATATTTTTCCCTTTTAGTTCATCTTGAAGAGCTCGATTTTTTGACTAGTTCTGTTTGAATTTGTGGTGATAGCCTCAAGCTTAGCTTGTTTTAACAAAAGTAATTCATCTCTACACTTATTTAATTCAAAACTTAGCTTATTGTATTTTGAAAAAAGATTCAATCGTTGCTCTTCAACAAACTTAAGGTCAACATTGATATAGTTCATATAAGACCGCCAAACGAGTCATCATCCATAGAAAGTAGAATATTTACCTTCTTCATTGTGATGTTGACCCATTCTCCATTCCTGACATGATGTTTTCCAACGCAAGCTTGTCTTCCTCTCGGCCATCAATGCACCGACATGCACCATTTCATCATCGATGAGACCGCTCTTCATCCCGCCGAAGGTTTCAAAGAACAAGACTTTGTTTTTACCCCGCATGATTGAACATTTTTGTTGTTTCGAGGGACCGCCTCAAGCAATGCAAGCTTAGCTTTGAATTTCCTATACTTAGCTTCAAAATCAACAGTTTTGTTTTGATCATATTTGTTTTGAAAGTTTTGATGAGACTGATAGATTTTTGGTTGAAATTTGCTAAAGCTTGAGGACCGATTTGACCCTGATGGTTTATAAGAGGGTTCAAATTGTTTTTGAAAAATAGTCTTTTGCAAATGACCTCTTTTGTGACACTTAAAGCATTCAGTGTCCTCATTTGCTTTAGCATTTGAAAAACTTTTGTATCTTTTTATAAACCTTCGAGAGTTAGCAAGAGTGCCCTTCCTCGAAATTCAACCAGTCATTTAGGTACTCCTCACTTGATCTCTCATCAAGCTCATCATCTGAATTTCCTTGTAAATCTTGAACCACATTGTTAGAAAAGAAAGCAGTTGATATAGGTGTTGAAGTGGTGGTCAGACTTTGACTTCCCGAGACTTGTTTAAGTCGTATCGCCTCTGTTAATGAGGTTTTCCTCATAGACAAATTTCCCATAAATTTCGTGAAGTTCAAGATTTCGATATGATTAGCATTCCTAAGTCCCCAGAGAAATTCAACCACTTATCCGGGAGACTATTGACAAAACCAACATTTATTTCATGTTTGGACAACTTAACACCATCATTAGACGCTCATTTAAAAGAGATTTGTACCGGTGTAAGTGAGACGAGTTTCGAGTCCTTAGCCCTCGAAGGTGTTATACTCAAGTTTCGTGTCCATTATCCGTTTTCCTTGGTATCGATGGGCCTTCATGGCTATGAACTAGGTCATCCAGTTTGTTCGGTTTGCATTACACTTATAACCGACTCCATAATATCATCATGAAGACATGATATGATGATACTTTTGAGTCTTTGGTCCTGGTTGACCACTCTCCTCTCATCCTCGAAACACCGAAGCTGTTTAGGCAAACCTTCGCCAGTTTTGGGATAAATGGACCTTCATTTATACACTTGATATAATAAGGTTCCATCTCAATCAAATAGCAAAACATACGCTTTTTCCATTTGTTGAATTTACCAACTTCAAGTCTAGGGGCAACAGCTGAATAAGCTCCACCCTTTTTATCGACTAGTTGGGGTACATCCAATGTTGCAAAAAAAGGTCTACAAGGCCGATTAATCGCCGCCTAGGCGCTACAGGGCCTCTAACCTTGCCGATTTATGTAACTGGGTCAAACAAACAGGTCAACGGCGATCAACGGCGGTCAATGGTGGTCAAACTTGCTGGAAACCTATAAATCTTGCCAGAAATACCCAAAACTCACCGTAAACTTATTTTAATCACTTATAGTAATTGTTTAAATCTATTACAAGTTGTTTTTTAGAAAAATTCTTGCCGAAAATACATAAAGCTAGCCAGAAATACACAAAACTTGGCGGAAATACCCAAAATTTTCTAAAACTGTCAATCCGATTAATCACCGATTAATCCCGCCTAGACCTATTACAAGCTACAAGGTGGTCGATCGCCCGAATACCGATTCACGATTTTTGCAACCTTGGGTACATCAAATTCAGCCATAAGGATCCTGATTTAAAAACGTTTTAGAGCGGCTTAAAAAGTTTTATAATCGCCGCCTCGATACCACTTGTTGTTCCTCATTCACTATCTTCACTATCTTAAAAACGCTAAGTATATAAAACAAGTTAATAGTGAATCTATGACTGAAAAGATATAAGTAAAACACACCGATTAATTTTCAACATAATATTCTTTATTAGATATAAATCAAAACAAGAACACATTACCCAAGTACTTTATGAATAGTACTTGGGATTGAAATGACAAAGGTTGGTGACTCCTCTCGAAGCTCAGGTTAAGTCTGAGCACAACTACAGTACCCATCAGTGCCTCGTGGATTATTATTTGGAGAAGTGAAAGATGGCTTAGTGTGTGTGTTTTTTACAATTCACAAGCTTAATCTTTCACTCCATCTCTTATGCTATTTATACAAGTATGAGTTTAACTATTTCTAAGTGACAACCGAACTTAGAAGACAAAATATCTGATGTATTTTGTCTTTGTTACAAAGACTATTTTAGGTAAGAGACAGCTTTCCAAAGGTCGCTGATGACACCGAGCCCGATCGCTTGCCATTCGTAGGGTTTGACTTTGGTTGATAAGGACTTCGCCTTATCTCGATTCAAACTTATCCCTCGCCATTCTTCATATCCTAAGTCTTCTACTTCTTTTGTCTTCGTAAGTAATTGGAGAGAGTTTAGGGATTCAGTGAGTTATTGTCATTACTCAATCGATCTATCATCTTCTTTCGACTCAGCCACCCTTTCGCCTTTATCGGACGGAGACTTCTTCTTTTCCTCTTACTGAGTGTCTGATGGCTCACGAGAGACTATGCACTCAAGGACCTGTTAGTGTTTAATGTACTAAACACTTGGGATATTTTCTATTCAAATCCTAGATTGCGGGTTTCGGTATCGAACCCAACAAATAGTTGCTAGAATTTTCATCTTCGCTTCATTTGTGACGGAGGGAGGTTTCGTGATCTATTTTGAGTCGTAGCAATATTTCTCGCTCGTACATATCACTTTCGACCGGGGCTTGATGACGTACCCTCCGACGTCGAAGGACACCCTTCGATCTCAGCTGAATTTGTATTACGAAGACCCAAGTCTTCTTCATAAGGTGGCTTAAAATCATTCATCATTGATATGGTTACCGGGAATCGCCAACAGGCCTATACCCTTCGGAGTCTCAAGGCACCAAGACAAAGGAGACTTTGACTTGGTCTTCCCCACGCTCCCACTATCTCCTTAGCTACCGCCAAAGACGAGAGAGGAGGATGAAGCCCTAGCGTTACCACAAATCATGGAACGCCCCATGATCTCCCAACGTAGCAACACTCTCCAAGCTTATTTCTTCATCTATAAATAGGTTGGACGAGTCATTTCAATGGTATGTTCACTCAACACAATATTTCACATACTCCATATTACTTACAATACATATCACATACTTACTCTCACACCGGAGGTGGTTCGCAGGTCCAACCCCTCGCGCAATCACTTAACGAAGTCTCTACTATTTCTTATTGCGATTGGTTACAAGTTTGGCAAGCATATCACCCCTCATACCCTTCGATCACCATCGAAGGCCTGGTCGTACGAATTATTGTACAATCACCAACTTTACCATTTATCACAAACGATAAGTAAACAATGATTAATCCAAAACTCAAAAACCAAAGCATGTGTAACTACGTTTATTGCAAAACGTGTTCTGAATTTCCAGGAATAATTGACAAAGAACCACAATCATCGACCAAGCAAGTAAGTTATAATTTATATTTTTTTATTATATATATTTATGTTGTAATCGAAAAACGGATTTAGGTAAGAAAAGAATTTTGACATATTTTTTTAAAATATAAACAATATCCATGTCGGGCTTGCATTGAGAATGTTAAATGTATGCATAATTATGGTGGAAGGATTATAACTTATAGGATCCAATCCTAATTCATTAATACATACACGTTTTATGTGATTTTAAGTGTGCCAGGTTTTCTCAATATAGTTTTTATCAATAAATATTGTTTAATTATGATTACTAGTCTCTGACTGATATATATATATTTTTTATAATATGTCTTAAATTGTGTTTACAATTATATTATTATTGATTTCATGCATATACCTTTGTTTCATAATTGGAGTTTACCATGGGAATCAACAAAGAAATTGTCAAAGATAATAAAGTCAAGTTATCAAATAACATTGATTCGAATTTGAAAGTTAATGGTACAAATTCGGATTTGAAAGTTAATGATACAAAGAAATTAGATAATTCTAATGTTGTTGATGTTGTGCTACAAGCTATTGAAGATTTGAGGAAAAATATAAAGTTGGTAAATGGTTGGGATTGGATAGATTGCGACTATTATTATGAGATGATGATTTTCGGTCCAATGGATCCTGCATTTTTTTGTTTCCGTCTGACATGTTATGGGAATTTGTCAATGTGAGTGCATTGACGAGGAATGTAGTTTCCTAATAAATGCTTGCAACAGTTCATGCGAAGAATTGGTATTTATATACGTTTTTAATATTATAAAAAAAAAAACACATTAATTTTGTGTTCAGAATTGTCTTTTTTCAGGCTAAAGTGAAGTGGGAAAAAAACTACAAAAACACATGAAATTATGATGATATGTCTCTTTTAGCAGTTCATATATAATTGAGAATTGAGCGAACAATTATATCATGAATTTGTTTATTTGTGTTTTGGTTTGCATATTAGAATTATGTTATGAATTTATTTATTTATTTTTATTGTGTTTTGATTTGCATATCAAAATTACATGTGTTTCTTATATAAGCAAATTACCATAACAATCCATATCCTAAGTCATATTACTAAACCTGAACTTTTTATATACCAAACACCAAAATATGCCACTATCACCTTTTCCATTCTCTCTACACCTCGTTTCCATCTCTCACACACTTCGGTTTCATGTTATTGCATCACGCGCCCAAACATTCGCTTTAGCAAGCCTTCTCCCAAGCACCCCACCACCAGTGTGTGTTATCCTACAATATGGATTTCAAATTAAAAAATTTAGCCAAGATACAATACTTGGATTGAAAGCCTCTTACTATCACCAACCACCTAGTTATTCTCCCAAATAGTGCATCAGGAGTAACGTAACCCATCAACCGTCAACTCAAATAAAAATTCAATCACCTCCAGACCCTATGTTCCTGGCACCAAACTTCAGCTGCAACTCACACACATAAAAGGGGAACACGACCACTTCTAGAGACTCCAAATATACATCTACATTTATCTCATTTCAAAGGACTATCCATAAATTCCCAACCAGACCCAACCAAAATCTTGAACAAAATACTGCTACGAGAATGATCAAACTACTTTTAAAAGCGACATCTATTTACCAACAAAATGCTTCACCAAGCCCACCATGGCAAAGACCACGCCCATGGCAAGACTTCCCCACGCTTGGCCACGCCAGAGCCACGCCCGGAAGGCCACGCCGTCCACGCCGTGGCCACGCCAGCATTGTCACGCCTGCCTCGCCTGGCTGAAAGTTCATTTTCGTAAATACCTCGCGAACCTATTTCGTGAACGGTAACATTTTCATAAATTCCTCTTCTTATATTATGTTTTATTATATTATCTTATTTCATTCATATTATTTTATTTTAATGACTATCATTGCACTTGAACAATATTGATTCTATATATTTATTAAATTAAAACTAATCTAACACAAATTAAACTCAAAGTCTCGTGCGTATACGAAGATCTAAAACTAGTTTTATAAGAAAGAGGAATTCATGCACATTCGTAGAAAATAAATATTTTTAGTTTTGATAACACCTAAGTTGTATGTTGCTTGCAACACATATAAATCCTCCAAATAAAATAAGATCGTATATGGATCTGCATAATATGAATCGCTGATTTATAAAGATAAAAGTAGGTCATAATATCATATTACATGATTTAACATGCTTTGAGAAGGGGAATTGATACTTACATTATATCTTTTGATGCATACACCATAATTTGGGCATTACAGTTTGTACCGTACAATATTGTTATGCATAAATTGTGATGCATGCAGGAGAAGATTTAGTGTGAGTATCACCCTCGTTTGAGAAGTTGTAACTCTAATTGGGTTTGCTAGGTTTTTAAACAAGTAAAACAATCACCTTGCTAAGTTCTTTTGTCACTTCTTTTCATGACAAATTGAAGCATAATGGGCAAAAGATAAAGGTTCTTTCCAAGATGCTGACCATCTTTTTTACCAATACATATTTTTTTTTCGGAGTAATTATTCTCAAAAAAATTGAATGCCATTCGTAATGGTCACACACCAAAAGCATACTATAATAATGTTCTTGATTACTTTAGGCGTGGTGTTATGGTTGACAACACCACACCACGCGAAGGGGTGGTTTGGCGAACGAACAATCATGATGTAGGGTAGGGATGGCGGGCGTAGGTGATGTTTTGACGTTGGTTTGGTGAAATTCTTCACCTGGCGAAAAAGAAGGGAGAAAAGCGGGAACGGTCCAAATGTGACCGTTGAGAATTTAATTAAAAAAAAAAATTATTTAAAATGTTATCATTATATTTACCTATAAATTTTTTTTTCGTCACTCATTCAAATATCGTCTTTCTCTCATTATCCAAACAATACAATAATAAATATTTGTAATTTCTTATTACCCAAGTGAATTCTGAATCGTTCTTGTTTACTTCTTCCGACGAAGAAGAAGTTAATAGTATTAACTTTGAATTTATCAAACCTGCGTCATTGTATTATAAGAACAAAAAGGTGAAAGCTCACAAATTAAAAAAAATGTCATACATAGAGATAGTTATGGTGCTTATGATCGTTTAGTGGTCGCTTACTTTCGCAATACTCAATGTATGACGAAATATATTCCGGAGGAGGTTTCAAATGAGTCGGAAACTATTCACAAGCATAGTTGAAGATGTAACTAATCATTGTAATTTTTTGTAAAAATATCGATTGTACGGGAAGATTGGGGGTTTCCTCATTGATGAAGTGCACCTCGGCAATTCGTCAATTGACATACGGATTGAATTCTGATGCCTTAGATGAATATATACAATTGTGTGAGAAACTTCTCGTGATTCTCTTCGATATTTTTGTAACTCTACTATAGAAATATATGGAGACGAGTATATGTGAAAACTTACTTACCAATGTGGAAAAACTTTATCGATTTCACGAAGAAAAGTACGAGTTCTCAGGAATGTTAGGAAGTCTTGATTGTACGGGTTGAGAGTGGGCTAATCGTCCAACTGCATATTGCAGTCAATATTGTAGACGTGATCATAAACCAAACCCATTGAGACTTTGACATATGCGGTCAATATTGCATACTTGGACATAAATAATAAGATTCTTAGCAGATTATCACTAAAGGCTTATTAAGAACTTACAAGCTAAATTCATAATCGATATCTGACATTAGCGAATTGAGACTTATATGTAACTTTGCCATTATAAAATTCATGGGGATCGAAATTTATAGTTTGCTCTTTAGCAACCATATATGTTCTCACCTATGACCACGTGAATCTTGATTAAACTTACCACTAAAATTTAATACTCCAACCGCATACCATGTAATTTGTTATGGAAATGAAAAGGACGAGAAACAAAATTTGAAGACATTTAAAAAATTCCATGCAGTAAATAAGCTTAAATGGTTACACGGTTACACTTACACAACGTAGGACGACATGTGCTCTCAAATGCATGATCAAAATGAAAGTTGGACAACAATTATTTCAAGAAATAAACTGGTGTGAAAACATTTTCAGCGACATATAATGCAAGTTAATCACATGAGAGGCGGGACGGAGCCGTATGATGCGAAAGTCTCACGTACGGTTCCTGAAAAGGAAGGATATACATACTACAACAAGTGATGTACAATATGCACATTATAAAATCACATTTGTAATGCACATGATACAACAATATATATACATGTTTATAGTGTGCACATCACTTACTATAGTGTACATATTACCTCCCTAATGACATACGACTACTTAAACTTTTTATTCATTATTATATTATTATACAGTATCACATAAAATATGTTTTGTAGTTTAGTTACGCGGTCTTTTGCTTTTTAGTACATCGCTTGGTAAATATATAATTGTGTTAATCGAATAAACATTATAAGCTGATCAACCAAAATACATTGCATATCAAAGTTTTTAAGATCGGGATCTTACATAAGATCATTTTCGTTTTTGCAAGATCGAAATCATAAAATCAGATCGAGATCTTAAGATCCTACTATAAAGTTTATGGAAAACTAGAATATGGGGTTGAATAGTTTTACCGATTAAAATTTAATTTCAAAATTATTGATTCAAATTTACATGAAATCTTCCGATATAAATAATAAATAAAAAGAATTTAAACAATAATAATGATAATAAAAAAGATGCAAAGTAAATAAGTAAAGAATATAAAGATCAAACCGAGACACAAGTATTTATAGTGGTTCGGCCACGAAGACTCCTTTCCTCGCTTACTCTACCCGAGTACCTAACTCGAGATTTTGTGAACACTATGTCAACAAGCTCGTTAACCGGTGGATAAACCTTAAAACGTCGCTTACACTTTTTTATGTACTAAGCTAAATACCGAGTTTAGTTCAAGGTAGAACCAACCTAACGTACTTACACTTTATCCGATACAAAGCTAAATACTGAGTTCTATTTCGAGGTAGAACCAACCTAAGATCTAACCGATATAAAATTTACAAAGGTGCATGATGTGATGAACAATGAATGTGTATGTAAATGATATACAAAGAATAACAATATGATCTAAGTATGTTAATGAAGACTAGCTACAAGAAGCTTGTGGCTTGGATGTCATGCATGCAAGTGGTGATGATCTTTCCTTCAACAAAGAGGTTAGTTGATGATTACTAAAAGAGTAAATTACACCGTTCGTCCTTGTGGTTTGCGTTGACCGCAGGGTTTCGTCATTTGACCAAAAAAGTTGCATCGTTCGTCCTTAAGTGTGAAACGTTATGCGCCGGTCTCGATGACCAAACGACGTTAAGTTTGACTGTTAAACTCGGGTAAAAATACTAAAATACCCTCACTATCTTCTTCTCTTAACCATTACCACCATCATTTCAAGTTTCTTGTCTATCCTCACCATTTCTCTCATTTATACCCTAACCCTAAACCTAATTCATCTCTTTATCTCTCACCTCATCACCGGCCGCCACCCTTCCACCACGGCCACCACGCCTCGTCGCCACCACGTAACCACCATCACCCACCATCATTTCATCTCAATTTTTGAAGACCGAATGTTTTGGAGTCGTTTGAAGAGTTATTGTCCGTGTGTTTGTACGCGACTCGTCACCATCATCATTTCCTTTCGCCTTTTCTCGTTTGGTAAGTTTGTTAAACGAGTTGGTGTAAAAGGTTTTGACCAACCAAACACAATGAACCCTCACGTGATGAGTTATGTACCAATCAAAACAAAACCAATCTAGCCTATACTATTAGCCGAATAACAAGAAATAAGCAAACAAAACATACTCTTAGTAGCCTTGGTGTAGGTTGTAACAACAAACCAAGCGCACCCATGGTGGGTTGCGATTTGGTGGGCTAGACCCTCAAGCCAAACACCAGATTGGTGTGGTCGTGGGTCGCAACTCGTAACAAACAAACACACCTAAGTGGTTTCGACACATCAACAAATAACCTCAACGAAAACCTCTTGGCCGCCGTGGCTCTGGACCAAACACAAGCACAACAAATATGCACCCCTTCAATGCCATAGACGCATACAAACACAACCCTTGGGGTGTCTTTTGTGAGTCTAACCGAGACAAACACACACCATCTTGAGTGGCTTCAAACCCGTAACCCTAATGGGTCGACTGAAATCCAAACGGGTCCTTGACCAATTCGACCTACAAACTAAGTCAATTACACTCTTTAATCAAGATTCCCACCACACAAATGTTTTGATATCAAACATGTTTCTAAATCATTTGAAATCCACAAAAACTCATTAAACTTATATGTAGCCAGTTTTATTATTTTTCTTTTTGAAATTAGAACACTGGGTGGTTCATCGCACCCAAAGAAGAGAGAGAACTAAGGTGGAGATGGTGGTGGTGGTTGCGCGTGTGGTGGTGCTATGGCTTCACAACACGAACCAAACGGAATCCAAATGAATCTGTAACCCCGTCGCTCTAAACTCGTAGCAACAAATGCACCCTTGGTCTTGCTTTTGGCCTTGAACCACGACCATAGCAAAGGACGGCTTGGTGAGGCTATGGAGAGGCGGGAAAGAGTGGCTGTGTGAGGAGGAGATGGAATGAGGTGTGAAAGAGATGGAGGATGATAGATCTGATCTAAATCTATTTTGTGATAAAGGGGGTGTTGAAATGACGAATTTACCCTCATGTGCAAGTCACATGATGGGTTTTTAACGGTCAAACTTAACGTCGTTTGGTCAAAGGACGAATGGCGCATAACGCCACACTTGGGGACTAACGGTGCAACTTTTTGGTCAAAGGATCGAAACCTCGTCAACCAACAAACCACAAGGAACGGTGTAATTTACTCTTACTAAAATGAATATAAAAAGCTATGTAATGATTAAGGAACTTAGAAGAGTATGAGAGATATGGGAGAAATGTGTGTGAAATTCGTATCTCAAAATGGTGAAACGTGGCCGCTATTTTTAGGCAGCTGAGTACCAGGCCCACGGATTCGGCATATCCCTTTTGAAGGGATCCGTCCTTCATAAACGAAAGGATCCGTGGGTCTGACAGATAATCTGGATTTGGAAATATCGAGATTTAGAAAGTTTTTTGAGGTGACATTTCATAAAAGTCAACTTTAGAAGACCTCATTGATGAGGTAAATATTACTTTTGACTTTCTTTTAAATAAAGTGTAACATGTAAATTAAAGTATGTATATGTCTAGTTGTTTTAAAAAGAAATGCAAGTAAAAATGTATAAGTTATTTTTAAAAAATAATGTAGAGACTTAAAAAAAATAATTTTTATAACTAGTAAGTAATGTGTTTTGGTTAAAATTGTTTTTTGATCATTACAAAAGACTTTAGATAATCATTTATTGATACCTTTAGTGATATAATGATTAGTTAGAAAACTGTATATTAAAAACTTATAGACTTTACTTAAAATAATTTTATATTTGTTATCGACAAAACTTAGAAAGATTGTAAAATATAAATAAACTTTTTTACGCGTTTTTTTTATATTAACAAAGTCATTTTCTTAATAATATTAGTAATATTATTAAAAAATATAGATTATTATATATTATAACACAAAATTATATGAATGCTTAATGAAAATGTTGTCTTATATTTTGAATATAGAATGTTTAAGAGAATTTACATGTTGTTTTCTAAATTCTATAAAAAATAATCAATAACTTTATAGTTTTTAAGTTTGTAGTTCAAGAAAAGTAAGATCAGATCGGATTAGATCATAAGATCTTATGATCAAGATCGGTATCTTATTAAATCTTAACTTTGTTAAGATTCTACATAAGATACATATCATTTTTGATTTGTAGTATCGAAAAATCGTAAAATTGTTAACAGCTATAATGCATACAATGTCAAGTAAGGTATAAGAAAAACGTTATGTTTATATGTTTTAATCTTTGAAAAAAAGATAATAACATCGTTGTGTTCTAATAAGCCACTCCATGACTTGTCATGACCAATCTAACATGTTAATAAACAACTGGGTGGTCATCATAAGAGAATCCATCGAAAAGTTTGTACTAATATATTACCAATAAACCATATTACACACATGTATAATATAAAAAAGGGATTAAGTCGTAGAATAGCAACGTACTTTTTCAAGTGTCCCATTCTGGTACGTGTACTTTTTTTAAGCTGTAGAATAGCAATGTACTTTACATAAGTGTCCCGTTTAGACGTAGTATTTTTAAGTTGTAGAATAGTAATGCATTTCCATGTGTTCCAATTTGGTATATCCTACTTTCCATAAGTGTTTAATTTGCACGCCATCCCTTACTACTAATTGGAACACTTATGAAAAGTACATTATTATTCTACGACTTAAAAAAGTACACGTACTAGAACGAGACACTTATGGAAAGCATATCATATTCTACGTACTTTAAAAAAAGACACGCACAGAATGGGCTTTAAAAATGCGTTTATTCTACGACTCAATCCCTATAAAAAAAACAAGATATCCAGTGCTACATGTTGACAAACGCAACGAAGATATCTTTTTAGATACAGAATAAAAGTTGTTTCAAATAATTGATTCACTGCGAAAATCACAAATAATGCAATGATTGGAAGCAACACCAAAAACAGCCTAATCAATAGGATGTAATAAGATGTATTATCAAATGATGATATTCTTCATAGCGAAACTCATAAAATAATAACTTATACAAACTAGTTTTATTTAAATTTACATACAAAGTTTGGATAATCTAAAAAGGTGCCGCTTCAATTTTAAGTTCAAACTCCATAAGCAACAATTTTGAAGGTAGCGTTGCAGTGTTTATTTGCCTAATACCCCGGCAAAAGCCTCGTTGTGAGACCGTGAAAACAAGAGCTATTGCATAATCGTATTTGTGTTTGATCCTCTCTTCTCCTAGTTCAAAAAAATACAACTCGTTTTCAAGCACTTATATTTCTTCATAGCAGATTTTTGTAGGGTCGGCTAAAAAGTGAAATATGTCATTTGTTTAATCTCAACCTCTTTAATTTGTAGGAAATAAATGATCATTGTTGATGATTGACTGACATGCGACCTTTAAAGAAAGGCTGCTTCTTGTTCGAATGGGTATAACCAAATCTTGTTTTTATATAAATTTAACAAAAGTGTTAGCGAGTCGAAGCAAGCTTGAAGTTGATAAAGTTGGAGCTCGACTTGTTTAGTTGTTTGGATCATTATCTTAAAGCTCGAAGCGAGTTATTACCCCGAGCTTTGCTGGTTTACACCCCCCCAAAATTAATATAGGGTCCTACTAATCTTGCACCCCCTAAAAAAATTTTAGGGGTGTTAAAGTTTCCGTCAATCATTTGTTTTTTTTTTTTTTTTAACTTTTACTCTTTATTTTTTGTCACTTTTTTTTTATACAAGTCTTTTTTTTTTTACATTTACTCTTTTATTTCTTTTATAAAAGTAAGATTTTTTTTACTTTTTTATTTCTTTTTTATCAATAAAGTATATAACTTTTTACAAGTTTTATTTTCTTTTTTATTAATCAGCTTTTAAAACTTAAAAAAACGTAGTCGGAAATTTTTGAGGCCAGTTCGAAGGTTGCAGAAAAGTGAGATGTTATCTCACTTTGCCGTCATTCTTCATCATCGCCTCGAAAATTTTTAGGCCAAAATCATCATCGCCAAGTATTTTTCATCGACAAAGTTCACATTCACAATAGTAAAGATTCTCAAATCTGCATAAAGCAATTCACTAACAATAAAGATTCTCAATCAATCTGCTGCTTTCCTTCGTTATAAAGAATATCACATTCACAATTCACAGCTCATACCACAAAGAAGCAATCACAACAATCACAGTTCATACCACAAAGAAGCAAAGAATCACAGTTCATACCACGAAGAAGCTAACTAGGGGAAAATGTCGAGCTCACCATTTTATACCAATGAGGTAATAAACTTTACAATATGACATGCAAAATTATAAAAAACGAGATTTTTAATAGACTCAGATTATTATTGTTTTATCATTTTGGCTGCAAATTTGAAGGTTGCAAAGTCATTTTGCCATGCCATTCGATTATGCCACGCCAAATCATTTTCGCTGAAAATCAACAAAAGTTTTTTTTTTATCATCATCGCCGTATCTCGAAATTTTTTTGTGCATGTTTTCGGCTTATTTTTTTGGCTTATGTTTTCGGTTTATTTTTTGCCAAAACAACCATGAGCCAAAACAGCCAAAAACAAAAATAACCACTATCATAAACTTCAAAACCAAAAAATACTTGATTATGATAGTGGTTATAAACAACCAAAACTGCCATGAGCCAAGAACAACCATGAGCCAAAATAAACCGAAAACAAAAAATAACCACTATCATAACCATGAGCCAAAACTGCCATGAGCCAAGAGTTGCAACGACGGCGGAAATGGTTCATTTAACCACTATCATAAACTTCAAAACCAAAAAATAACCACTATCATACGCAACCATAGAAAAAGAAAAGCCATGGTATCAACTGAGATATTGCGCCACCACACAACCATGAGCCAAAACAACCAAAAACAACAGGCTTTCACATACGCAACCATAGTTGTTTTGGTTGAACTGATGAAACTATCGAAACCATCCCGTTTACTTTCACATACGCAACCATAGAAAAAGAAAAGCCATGGTATCAACTGAGATATTGCGCCACCACACAAAACACAAGCCAGGCACCCCATAGGCCATGGTATCAACTGAGAAAGCAATCCCACGGTATCAACATGCACAACAAAAACTCAAAAACCCGAATCTAAAACTTTAGATGTACGGCGCGTCGGTGAGAAATACCGCGCGTGCCGTATGTTAAAATGATCACCTTTTCCCGATCTATCCTTGGTATATGGGGTGAAAATTTCCGGTCTTGCGTGGCCGAAATATGGCGGAAAGTTTTAAGGCCGGAAAGTTTTAAGCTAGAGAGAGAAGAGAGAGACAAAAGAGATAATAATTGTGTGTGAGACAAAAGACAAGGGGAGATGTATTATTGAGTGGGAGTGGGTAAAAGGCAAAAGAGGGGGGCACACGGTTTTGCTAAAACCGGTTTGCATTATTAATTTTTTTTTTCAAAAGTAAATGTAAATAAAAATGTAAAAAAATTATTTGTAAAGAAAATGTAAAGTATTTCAAAAGTAATTTCAAAAGTAATTTCAAAGAAAATGTAAATTATTTGTAAAGAAAAATTATTTGTAAAAAATGTAAAAATTATTTCAAAAGTAATTTTTTTTTCAAAAGTTATTTGTAATGAAAATGTAAAAAAAAAAATATTTGTAAAGTAGTTAAAAAAAAGTTATTTCAAAAGTAAACGTAAATTTGCGTAAGGTTTATAAATTTATGTAAGGTTTGTTAAAAAAAATAAAAGTAACAATAAAAATAAAACTAAAAATAAAAGTTCTTGTGTTTTTTATTTTTTAGGTGTTCGGTAATGAAGATGCTTTAATTGATTGGGTGAAATCTACTGCTGAATCGATTGGTTTTCTTATTGTTAAAGGAAGAAGTAAAACAGATAGGGGCTATAAGTACTCTATCGAATTGTTGTGTTCTAGATATGGGACGTCTGTACGTGAAGGTTTAGAAGATGAACTTGAACGGCAGAGTAGTACCGCTAAAATTAATTGCCCATTCAGATTACTAGCGAAATTTCATAAACGTAAAAATGGTTGGATATTGAATGTCAAGTGTCTGAGGCATAATCATGTATTCGTAGACTCATTCCATGGTTTTTCACAAGCCATGCGATTAAAAGAAAATGAGTTCGTTTTTGTGAAGCAGATGACGTGAACAGCATGTAGCACCACGAATTATACTTTCTGCAATAAAAGAGAGCGATCCGAATAACGTGTCTGGCATTAAAACGATATACAATGCACAAGACAAGATACGTCACGCCAATCGTGGTGATTTGACTCCGATACAACTCCTGTTAGTACATTTGCGGCGTAAGGTTATACATATTACCCTAGGATAAATGACCACACAAATGAACTGGATGAAATATTTTTTGTTCACCCGACGTCATATGCCTTGTGGACAACATATCCGGAAATCATGCTGATGGACTCCACATACAACACCACGATGTTTAAACTGCCATTCTTTATAATTGTTGGGGTTACTCCAACAAACACAACATTCTCAATGGCGTTTAGCTTTTTGGACAAGGAAAAAAAGACAAATTTCAAATGGGTGTTGGAATGTGTTAAGTTGGTGATACAAGAACAATATTACCCACGGGTTATCGTCACCGACAGAGATTTAGCGTTGCTTGGGGCATGCGAAGAAGAATTCCCAAACGCTAACAGATTACTCTACCGATGGCATATCAATCAAAATGTGCTAAAGCATTGCAGACCCAAATTCGATTCGTTAAAGGAGTATGAGTCCGTTAGATGGACATGGGAATTGATGGTTACAGCTCTCAATCCGAAGATGTGTTCACGCATTATTACGAGCACCTACAAGATTTATTAGCCCAAAACCGGTACTTAACCATTAATTCTTTGTTTTATTATTTAATAAATAACTACTCGAATTGTTTTCTCACTTTGGTAATTCTTTGTTTTATCGATGTTTTTCAAGATTTCCGTAATCGGCTGCAAGATTACGACAACATGTTTGTGTCATACATTACCGATCAATATCGCAGCTTCGCCGACAACAACATGTAGAGTTGAGAGTCAACACGCCGTTGAAGTTATACTTGGGCAACACACAGTCCAGCTTAGACACGTTGTTGTGTTCGGTCTACAAGATTATAGCTGCGAAGAAACTGATACGAGCCTCTTGAATACAAGCAAAATCAAGAAACTGCATGCGTGTAAGGATAAGCTATTTAGCGAATTGCGCTATAATGTTTCAAGAGATGCTTTACTACTGTCACTCGCAGAAAGTCAACGGGATGGCGACCCACATCAATGTGATCATCAGTTGCGGTCAATTTATGGTTTACCATGCTATCACCAACCTGTAATACCTTAAAGCAAACGGTATGAATTTCAAATTTATGCCTATCAAGTTATTCTCCCCGTCGATACCGATAATTTTAACTAGTTCCTTTTTCGAATACAGGATTGCCTATTCCGCTTGGTTTTGTTGATAATTTTTGGAGAACCTTAAGCGTTCCCTGGCCAGTTGTCCGAAATACTCAAGAGTCTGAAGAGCCTCAAGGGCCTGAAGAGCCGAATATTTTCTTGTCAAGATGACGCATACAAAAATTCCAAAGTGTTTATACCGAGCATCGTCGTTTGTCAAAAAATATGTTAAACAGGCTCAGAGGTATATACGCCTCATTCTGTTCACCAACAACCTGCTGTTAAAGAAAGTAATCGTGGACGTCCGAGCGCAAAGGACAACAAATCCAAGTCTAAACCAAATATCCCGGATTTGAACGAAGGACTTAACGAAGAACCCCCCACAAGGCACCGCAGAAGCTACACAAAACCTAAAAAGTCCTGTATAAATAAAGAATCATGAGACACGCTTCTTATGTGGGAGAGCCTTCTAACGCCTCGACTTAAACGAAGGACCTAACGAAGGACCTAGCGAGGGCGACTTAAGACACCACTTCAGACGTTCCGTATAACTTTAGCGAATATTGTATGACTGAAATTCCATTGGTTTTTCGACGCTGGATCATGGGGATCTTTAACGTGGAGGGTGATGGAAATTGTGGCTATCGAGCTGTTGCCGTAGGTCTTGGCCGTCATCAAGAAATGTGGCCCAGATTCGAAGCTCTTGCAGGGCGGTAGACAATAACGAGGAAGTTTACGGAGGTGGGGTAATTCTTTTACATCTATACGTAACTCGATGAATTGGTTTAGGGTGCAAGCACCCCGGCGTTATGGATGACTATGCCAGAACTGGGAGTGGTTATTGCTACATCTATTAACCGTCCTATTGTATGTATAACCAATTCACAATCTCTTTTGTGTCTTCCGCTTAGAGGTTCTCCCGATTCAACGAAATATTGTCTCCGGTTGTGATTCTTCGTGTGGGGAACAACGAATGTGCTCACTTCGTTCTTGCGTTTCTTGATGAAGACTCACCACTCCCGTATAATCACCCACAATGGAGACATTATAGAAATGCCGAGGCCGCGCCATGGGAACATGTGTTTGCTCAACGACAGAGGATGTTTAGATATACGTAGAAAACGATTATTGATTTATATTGTAAATGACAAAACATGTATAGACGATTAATGATTTATATTGTAAATGACACAACATGTATAGACGATTCTGATTTATATTGTAAATGACAAAACATGTATAGACGATTACTGATTTATAGCAAACGACTCGTCATTTTTTGTTACAGATTTCTTAGTTTCTAGTTATATTGTAATTTTGTGAACCATGTATCAACTATTAATCTATAACAAGATTGGTTCTTGTGAACCATGATATTACTAATTTATGTTGTGAATAATTATACAAATTCTTTTGGCCAGATGCAACAACAAAATCCTTACTTGTGTCGTTGTCAACGTGGATTAATAAATGAAAGAACATCCCACCACCAAGACTCGTGGTCTCAAAAGTATTATGCATGTCCTTTCTCAAAGGTAAATAATTAAACGTTTGCTTATTTGCGTAAATATATCAATAACTTGTTTGTTTAGAATACATTTCTTCTAATTGTTTCGTCATGTACACGCCAGGGACTAAAGACTATGGGTGTCGATACTTCATGTGGAAGGAAATATTTCAACAAAAGTACTTTGGTGAAGCCTCTTCTTCAACGCAGTGCTCAAACTGCGAAACTAAAGATACAACGATCAACATGCTATTGGCTCAAAACAATTTGTTGCAGGCAAAAATAAAGGCGTTGGAGGCATCACTGGAATTGGCAAGAAATCCAATTGATCACGATGTCACCGAGTGGAATACTCTATGAGCTTATAGATGACATTAATAATCTTCATGTCAGTAGATTTGTTGTAATATTGAAAACATTGTTGTTTTACTTGTTTAATGTTTTATTGTTATTGTTTAATTAAATGGAAACAAACACACAATTAAAAAGCATAACGTAAAATAAATATCATATAAAAACACTACACAATTAAATACACTATACATATAAAAACACTACACAAATAAATACACACTATATATACTCTACAAATAAAAACACTATATATATACATTACACAAATATAAATTATACACAAACACAAAACAAAAAAAAACTAAAAACTAAAAACTAAAAAAAAAAAAAAAAAAAAAAAAAACAATCATTGGGCCAATCATGATTGGCCTACTATGAGATGCAAAGGAAGGATTTCATGGGGTGCAATATTAGATCACCCCTTAATATATCATGAAAGTCATTTTCAAAACAAACCGATCTAGTCAAAGTGAAGGTCAAAGCAACACCACAAAAAGAGACAGAAACAAATATTCTTTCTTCTGTCAACTGCATAAACTTACACAAAAACAATACAATAATTAAAAAAATAAAAATAAATTCCCTCCCACTACCATAATCCCACACACAATGATTCCCTGACTCACACATTTTATAAAAAATTCAACCACATTTTATAAATAAAATTCAAATAACAGACAATGCCGGAGCTACGACGGCTCCGATCAAGCTACGGCGGTGGCAGCTCTGAGACAACTTTAAGTGTTTTGTCTTCTTCAGGTTCGGTTAGCGTTGATCGGTGTTCATCTGGTGCTGCTTCTGATGTACTACTTGATCATCATCACACTCTCTCGTATTATTATATATTTATAAGCTTGTGATTATGTAATTGAAATGTAATGTGATGAATTTGAATGTGCATGTGTGAATTAGGTTGATGATTACTTGTTAATGTGAGAATTAGGTTTAAATTTGGAAATAGTCTTTACTAGTAATTATAAGTGAGCAATTTGGCGTTAGAAAGTATAGGGATGATTCAAGCTTCATAGCCGTGTTGTTAAAATTAAATGTTGTGAACAAGATATATATATTAGGTTGATTTTGTTGCGCTGTAGATGGAGTAGGAGCGGGAGCTAAACGAATCAACGATTATTATTGTGAGCCGCATGAAGTAGCATTTGATTTTAAGAAATTCTTATGAGTTATCTCTCCCAAACAAAGCTAAGAAGCTTATTTTGTGTGTCAAACATTGCATGTTAGCTTTAGAGAATAAGATTAATGATCTATTTGATGTTAAAAAAGTAAGGCATGATTGGAGCTTAAAATTTTTCGTGATTGAAAAAACATAGTAAATGCGATAATGTGATTATTACTCAGTGATTTTATGATTTATTTTTGTTCTTTTTTGGTAATTATGTGAATGATTTGGTACTTGAGAACCTAGGGACGATTTAAGCTCGATTTCGTGTTGTTTGGAACGTTATTAATGCAAGAATAAGGTTAGTTTGATTGATGTTTAGTGAATTGTTTTGTAGTAATGTAGATGATTTGGTATTAGATAACTTAGGGATATAAGCCGGAATTCGTCTTGTTCGAAAATGTTATTAATGCGAGATGATATAAGCCTGGATTAGTCTTTCGTTGTAATTAGGTGAATGATTTGAAGCTCAAGTTCTTCTTCTTAGAAATGGTGTTGATGAGAGAATCATGTTGAAACGACTTTTTTGTAGTTAAGTTAATTATTTGGTATTAGAAATTCTAAGGATCTCAAACTCATCTACTCTGAAAGTACCAAAAGGTTACGCATGTTAAATTTAGCATGATTTGATTGTTTTGTAAGTATGTAAATGATGTGGTACTATAAAACCTAAGTATGATTCTGACTCAATTTCGTATTCTTCGATAACTTGCGCTGCTTGTGCATGTGAATTAGCTTGATTTCATTGATGTTGAGTGAAATTTTGTTTGTTTGTAGTAATGTGAATGGTTTGGTATTAGAAAATGTAGAGACGATTCGATAAAAATTTGTGTTGGTTTAAACGTGTTTTGATTTGATACAGCACTGGTCATCATCACGGGGTTTAGATCTAGATCCAAAAAAGAATTTTAATGGAGGTCCCTACCTAATTCGGAAAAAGTTGGAAAAAGCAGAAGGTATAATGTGACCTTCCTAATTCATGTTGTATTATTTAATGATGATTTAAAGGCTAAAAGCATTGAGCTGTAAAGAAATTCAAATTTTATAGGTCGTTTCTGAATTTTGAATTAAATGCAGTAGCTATAAAAGAATACAGTGATGCTGAGACAGATGGGGAGAATCAATCTCTATTTTCGGCAAGAAGCTCATTCTCACATACTAATAAAGGTAGCAGTTGGATTTTGATTACACCATGTCTTTAAGTTGTCATGGTTACTTTATGCTTTTACTATAATAGTCAATTAGTTGGTTATCTGGTAGCTAATGCGATTCTATCCCTTTTATTAGAAGGCCAATATCGAAAGTCAAGATCTGAAATTCTACTAAGGAAGTCTGATCGGAGAAGACCTGCATCGCTGGATTTGAACAATCAAGTAATGAATGTCACTAGCTCTTCCCCAAGATTAGGTGCTGCCATGAAAAGCTCGGGTTCATCTGGGAGAAGTGGTATGTTTCCAAGCCCAGGAACGCCAAATTATCGTTCCACGAGCTTTGGGGTTCAGAAAGGCTGGAGTTCAGAACATGTTCCTTTGCATACAAATGCTAACCGGGTTACGATTGTGCCTTATAATAACGGAAAGAATTTGCCCTCCAAATGGGAAGACGCTGAGAGATGGATAATTAGTCCAGCTGCAGGAGATGGTGCTTTAAAGCCTTTGGTGAAACAACCCCAAAAGCGACCCAAGGCAAAAAGTGGGCCGCTTGGGCCTTCGGGGTCGGCTTACTACTCTATGTATTCTCCTGCAATGTTTATTATCGAAGGAGGGAATGTCAGGAATCTTGTTACCGAGTCATCATATTCAACTGGACAAAATGGGGATAACAACTCAATGATTCAATACCAGGATGGGGTTGACAGCAATGGGAACTTCCATCTACTGATGGATTCGTCCATTGCAAAGTCAAGTAGTGTACATGGTTGTTCTGAACTGCTGAGCCAGTCATTGTTGCGGATTACTCAAGGTAAATTAGTATCTCCTCTTGCTTCATTCAATTTTAGAAAACCATAAAATTAACAAATCTAGTCTCTTTATCTTAGTTTCATAGTTTTTGCGTATGTAATGACATGTATTCATTGTCAAATCTGCGGTTTTATTTTTATGTCTTACGTGAACAGGCGAAAAAACTACTATTCATAGACCTGTAGCATAATCCTGATATATATTTCATTGGTTAGCTGCATCCTCACATTTTAATTTCAAATTATAGCTTTTTTCAGAAGCTAAGTGGTAATGCCAATGTTCGTCAAAATAATTTGCTGCTATAGAGGCTTAATTGTTGGGGTCTCTCCTAAGTTGCAACACTTTTTCCAACCTCAAGTACTCTCTGGACTTCACAAACTAGATTACATAAATATAAGATTATAATGCTTACACTATAAGCAACGAGGAAGGTTCTTCTGTCCAATTTTTAGTTACATAGCCTTGTTCTAGATTCTGGTGCTCCGATAGAAGCAGGTAGACATAAACCGTGAGTGACACTGTAGCTACGAACAAATTTCTTTTTTGCTTCTCTGTTGCTATTTCACGATGCCTGATCTGTGTGTAGACATCTATGGCTATATTGTTATAATTGTGAGTATAATTGGCTTTCATCACCATACAGATGATAAAATTGGTGGTTTTATGGATGCTGCCACCGACATTTCTCGGGATGTCTCAAGAAGGGATATGGCAACCCAAATGAGCCCGGACAGCAGTCTTTCCTCATCGCCAAGGAGGAGGAGCGAGAGGAGGACCTCTAGTTCTGTGACAAGCTCCATACCAACCGTAGCAGATTTGCAGCATGTGCCTTCTTCTAAAGCAGATATCAGGGATGTACAGGTTGATGATCGGGTCACTTTGACTCGATACTGTATTAAAAACAAAGCTCAAATTCCAAGTAAGGGGTCACACATTGTGGATGACTGGAAAAACGAAGGCTCAGATGTTCAGTCTGCAGATTTGGAAGCTTCAGAGATCAAAAAGAGCCTCTCAACGTAAGTGACACCTTATAAATCTGTTTTTTCTTCATGCTACAACGCTGGTCTCATGTATATATATTAATTTCAAGGAATAAAAGATTCACTATGTGACTATTAATCCAATGGGCAGAATTCCCGCTTTTTAGAAACTCACAGAATAAGTAATAGCTAGAAACGTTGAAGACAGAACTGGCATTCAGCTTGGCAATAAGTAATAGCTACAGTGTGGCAAAGGATCTAAGAGTCAGCATTAAGCTTGGTATTTAGTATCCACGAAACTATCACATGCTAAAAACTATATCTGTCATTACTTTCGTATGTTGATATTCAAATTTTGATAAGTAACTATGGACTGGAGAGTCAAATTCCCCATATCCCCCCGAATAAGATAATGCTAAATCTTTTGTTGGACCTCTTTCACCAGAGTTAAGAGGGAGGAAGCTAAAATTACTGCGTGGGAGAACCTACAGAAGGCAAAAGCAGATGCAGCAATAAGAAAATTAGAGGTTCCTTTCATGTTGATGCTTTTAGTTTCATATCTTGTTGGCACATATAATTTCACGTCCATTATTCAAGCGAAATACATTTAGGATATTTGGTGAAATATCTTCATAAATTTTATATAATCGTGTTTCAGTTTCACTCGTAAGATTTCTGCATCGGTGGTTTATCCAGTATCCTGTGCATGCATACAGATTGTTTTATAAATATTGGGGGAGTTGGTTCTTACTTTTTTTTTGTGTTTCAGATGAAATTGGAAAAGAAGAGATCATCATCCATGGATAGGATCATGCACAAACTACGATTGGCTCAGAAGAAGGCCCAAGAAATGAGAGAATCTGTATTATCTAACCAGTCTCATCAAGTTGCTAAATCTTCACACAAGGTCATCTCACTCATCAAGACTCGCCAGATACGTTCCTTAAGTGGCTGTTTTACTTGCCCCGCATTTTGAAAAACTATTTGTGTTCGGTGTCAGCCTCATACACCAGGTAATCTCATTAATTTCTGGATCTGAACATTGTGGATACATAAAACATTAACATTGCACTTGGAAAATTAGCCATTCCATTTAAACCATTTTCAGATTTCTTGGAGGTGGCAATTTTGACCCATTTATGTTGTATGTCTAAACGGGTCAAATGTTTAAGTTAAAAGAAATAGTAACATGATTTAAAAAGGTCAAATAGGTTAAAATCCCAATGTGTAAAACTACAAAATAAATCATTGTAACAATATAGTTTTTATAATCATATGTCACGTACTAAGTAATAATCATCATACAAAAAGCTAAGAATTTTGGACAAAAATGTGTTTTAAATCAACCCAACTAGACCCGTATAATATTTTCCATTTCGACTGAACTCCATTTGACATTTTTACCCAACTTGTTCGGCTACCCGCTTGTTTTGGGAAGGGTGAGAGGGAGCCTTAAGAAAACCATGTGTTAGAGGGAGGGAGGGAGTTTTTCATGGAATTCGGTAAGACACGCAAAATCATATGAGTCACACAGATTGACATGTTTTGAAGTTGGAATCCAAAATCTTATCTGTTCAACCTACTTATATTAAAGATTGCTCAATTTATAACCAGGAATTGCAGTCTGAAGGTGAATCAAAGGTTTTATCAGTCAGAAGTCTAAATGGTCCCAGGTGCCAACATTCTCATAACCTAGTTAGTCTTGGATGTATCTATTCTTTAGTTTTGTTCTGTGTATACTAATCTTTAGCTTTATTAACAACCAAAAATACCAAATTAGTGAATTACGTTCTACGATTGTTGAAATTTAAAACTTCATTTTCATTGTGTGACAAGCTTTATTAATTGTTGAATTTTAACACTTCATTTTCATCTCGGCTTATATATCGTTAGTCATGCCAGTCATGGACTAGTGGCTAGTACAAGATCATACTCAAGATAGGTTAAATTAAACTTATACAGTCTATTGAACCACAAACTGCTAATCCTAGACTCATCAACCTCACCATTTTAAACGCTTTTATAGTCCACTCTTCATCGTATTTCCTGGTTTCTTCTAAGGATACCTGGGAAATCACATCCAAGAGGGTCCATATATCTTTGTTGCACATCTTAAAGAGTCTGAAGCAATTAGAAACATGTGTGCTGATAAATAAAATTCTTTGGGTTTTTTCGATGGCACTCAAATACTTAAGTCTAGCCGACACTAGGGCGGTTTAGGGACATGACTTCAGGATAGGGCTGTTAACAGTGACCAGAGCTGGCTACTTGTACACTAAGCAAAAGGTAAATTAAGAAAGTTGCTGGAAAGCAAACCAACTCTTTTGATCATAGGGCCCAAACCCATACGCCCGACATCAATTATTTTTTTTTTATCTCTTTGTTATACAAATCATTTGAAATTATGAATTTTGATAACCATGTAATTCTAGGAAATGTATTCAGCTATTGATGGTTAGATTTAAACTTCGAATTTTGGTGAAACCTTGTGAATCTAATCGTAACAGTGGATAACTTGTATAGGCCACCCAAAATATCCAAAAGGTTTGTTTAATATTTTGGTTTTGTCTATGCCAATATAAGTCAGTAACTTGTAAAATAAGAAAGAATGAAGCTACAGTACCTATTAAATTCTATCTAGATATGAAATTGGGACAAGTCTATGAGAGCGACTTATTATAGTAATATTTTTGACTGGTTTTTGGCCTAACCAAGTTGGTTGATCTAGGTGTTCTTAAGAAAGTTGGAACACCTTCTTAGACCGATAAGGTAACTTTAACCTTGTTCAAATTTTGTTGAGTGTCAGTTCATCTTTCCCTTAAGATCTAGTCTCATGCAATAAGGATTTGTTTGAATACCTTTTAGTCAGGAGTTTGGGTTAAACACTTAAACCCATAACTTATTTTCTCATAACATCTATTCACTGGTCTGGACATTTGCGATGAAAGAGTGTGGTCTGGACATTTGCAATGAAAGAGTGATACTACATTATTCTATTTGATAATTATTCTTGTTAAAGTTGGTGTTAAACTAAAAAGTATGTTAAACACTTGTGTGTTTTCGCATCATATGACTTGTAGGACGAAAATAGAATTTATCAACATCTAGTTTTCATATTTCTATGTCAATTACAACAAAGAATAATCATAATATTCGTTTGGAACATCAATTGCTACATTTACTATATGCTTTAAACTACTACATTTTTTTTCCATATATATGTACACATGAGAAATGAACAATTTGGTTTGAGTGTTTACGCTGATCTTGGTTGACTCATACACTTCTTGATACAACAGTGTAGCGTTTAGTTGTTATTTATCTTCATCACACTCCCCTCTTAATGCACCAGCTAATATTTCTGTCATTTTTGTGCAAAACGTGCATGTTCATCTTTTGTCATGTTAACAATAGTCGATACAAGATCAGTCCCGAGTCTAGTGACATCAATGTAGTCTTTACAACCATGAGCTGCTAATCCCGGAAATACCAATCCGATCAACCTGAACAGTTTTTCAGTATGCTCTTCCCTGTATTCTTTACCCTTCCAGTACGGCAAAATGAAACCCCTAATTATCTCCCAAAGCGCGTTTGTGTACTTGGGTATAACCCACACCAACGAGAAGTAGTTTTTGTTTGGTTCTTCCTCCATAACCTAAAGATTAGTCATACAAACATAAACTCACAAAGAAATAGAACTTTATGTATGATCATAGCATATTAGAGTATATTATTCGATGATGCCAACATGATCGCTTTGGAAGTAACGATCATATTAAACTAAAAAACACAACTAGACGTACCTTGCCATTGTAGAAGCTATCGAAGTATAGACTTTGCCCGAAGTGCTTAAAGAATAGAGACTTGACATCATAAGGCAATCTAGGCACTATATCATTGCAATAGACGTATCTAAAATACCTCAAACCATGATCTTCAATCATCTTCATCATGTATTTCCCAAACCACTCATCCCCTACTCTTGGCTGCCCAAATGTGTACACGCCTTCTAACCTCTTCAACAACCATGTCTCTTCATGTAACCCAAGCACACCAGCGAATAATATTGCCAATGCTGCTCCTAAACTATGGCCCGTCAAAATAAACTTTGCGTTTTCATTCTTTTCTAGAATCTGTTTGAGCTTTTCTCTGATCATGTAGTAAGCAAAAGGGTGCTCATCGGTTGGATTTTCGAGTTCTATTGGCCAACCTTTGATCTTTTGTAAGCCAAGTGCTTTCATGAACCCACTGTGGATTCGACCAATGGGTTTGGAGGTGTTTGTGTCTTTGAGCTCGTACCAGGATATGTCGACGTCTGTTATCCAGTCATTGGCATTGAACGGGCCGGTTCCTCTAAATGCTACTACTATCAAGTTTGGGTCTGATGTATCTTGGAACATGGTTGCATATGTTGTGAATTGATTCTGGTAATCTACAACACATTTATAAATTTTCAGATTAACATGTCATGTAATTTTGCTATACAATAAAATCTACACTAAATTAGTTACCCCCACTATTTTTTATACGTAAATAATATTTCATTATAGTAGTTTGATACACATATTAACATTTAAAGTAATTGTAAATTTTGAAATTGCATTTCAGACGGGGTTCAATAAAACAAAGTATGCGTCCAGATTATCAGTAAATTGAATTAGTTTTACCATTAGTTTATATTAACGACATAACCAAACATGTAACACTCGTGTTTCTGAAATTTAGCCTTGTCAAAATATTTAATATTTAATCAAATGTAAGTAACGCAAGACTTTAAACAAACTTTCGTAGTTCGGGTTGAGCCCTGACGGAACTATAAATAAAACAAAACTTGAAAAGTTATTCAATGAAGTGCCCAACTTCTCTATGTCAATCATATTTTCTCCTCTAAATGTCTCGAACGAATACAAAGACCATTTGCATTCTAATTTAGCTCAACCTATAAATTTTAAGTGAGATACACCCACGATAATACAAGCCTAGTTAAAGTCATATTTGTGTGGCTCTAGTTACAAAATAAATAGTATAAAAACTATATTTGTATATATATATGTTACTACATATAAATCATACATATTTTTGTTTTAAATATCTACACTTATATAATGTAAGAAGATCACTCGCTCATATTAGTTATTAAGACATTCTAAAACTAAAAGTTTAAGCAATACAACTACAAATGCATGCTGTACAATTAAAGGTGTGTTTGTCAAAATTGGCATTAGCATTTAGCGGCAGAAATAGTTAGCAGTAAACAATTAGTAGTAGCAGTTAGCAGTAGCCGTTTATTTTATAAAAGAGTTGTAGTTGTAATAATAATGTGTAAAATGACGTAAGGGGGCATACATATTCAAATATAATCTCTTTAAATAAGTTGCATTTAAATAAGTTGCATGGATGTATTTAAGTAATTCTTTAATTCCACCGCTCTTAAAATGTTGTTTCAATGAACATTTAACATTTAGCCTTTTTTTCTTTTCATAAATGCTAACCGCTGATCATTCCAAACAAGCATACAATTAATAATGTTAAATGCTAATTGCTAAAAAATGCTCTTTTATGCTTGCTACCAAACACACCATAACTTATGTATTTTAACACCTTGAATTAATGTAAATATTAGAACACCCTTTAATGCATAAATAGTTAAATATAATCAATAAAACACATGGTACAAATCAAACAAGCCATTAGAATAAATTTTTAAATACTCTACTCAAACACACTAAGGGGCCGTTTGGTTTGTTGTTAGGAATCACAATAGGTATCGGATTTGGTATGGGGTAGAATAACAATGGATATGAAAAAGTGTATTATTACGATTGTTTATGTTTGTTTGATAAAATATGAAATGAAAAAGTGTATAGATATTTGAATTTTGTAGTAGAAAAGAGAGAGGCCCGCGGGAATGATTTCATAAATACCAAATTGATATGTAATAAATCTATGACTATGATATACTCATTTTATTACTGGGCCCTCAAAACAAACACCTATAATTACTTTCATAGTCATAGTCTCATTCACATAATGGGATATCAAATGCACCCTAAATATTCCTAAAATAAAAATTAATGCAATATATCAAAATAATAATGATAATAATAATTAAATGCCATGCCTATTTTCTTACCATCTACTTTTAACATAATATATCTGGCATTATTTAAAGTTATTAAAACCTAAAATTCACGTCTTTTATAAAGTTATTATCATGAAAAACATATTATTAAAAACATTGTTTATTGAAAATTTTAATTACAGATTACCCGCTATAGCAATACGTGAGTACCCTGCTAGCTACTAATCATGCATGATTTATAACACTTTAAAGAAAAATTTTAAGGAGTACAAAATGTCATACATATGATACAAAAATTATAGCTATATAACTATTTCTTAATAATTTAATTTATGAATTAATGAGACTTACGAAATAAATTTTAGTAATCTATATCAAGTATATACCATTGAACTAATATTACCGACTTATATCTCATTGAACCAACATCTCGCGAGTAATCTACAATTATTATATGAATTACTTAAAGTTATTCAAACAAATATCATTGCTATTTGTAAAGTTATTCGAACGAAAAACATAAATTTGAGTTTTATTACAGGATACCCGTCGCTGCAGCTGCAGGTACCCTGCTATTATAAAGAAAAATTTGGATATTAGATTCAGAATGACGGTCTTTATTTAGTACGCATGTGTATATAAAACGATCTTACAATAGAAATTGTATATACCGCGACATATGTTTCTTACCATTCCAAAACTTGTAGAAACCAATATAATCCATCTGAAAAGAAAAACACACACAAAAGGGGAAAAACGATCAATCATAAAGTTGTTTAATATATTGCCAGAAGTTAATTTGATACGCTAATTTCTCAAAAGAGATGGTATAGTTGAAAAATTAACGTGAAATTAGTTGTGAAATCAGTTGTAAGGCATATGTGTTGTAACCAAAAATTTCAATATAAGACTTAATTCGGTTTACGCTTTACAATTTGTTTGGATTATTATGATAAAAGTTGTAAATCAATATTTTGTACAAACAACTAGGATTAATCGATTTATTTAAAGCGAAACAAAACTTGTACTTTACATGTTGTATAATCCGAATTGAAAGATTAACCGAATAATTTTTGCACTACTAGAAGTTTTCGTGTACGTACACTAGAAATTTTAAGATTATTTGGAAAACTAAAAGTGTGATTAAATGTAACAATAGTTGATTGATTTATAAATAAGTGATCCCTTTTACTTTCACCAACAAAATGTTGTCATATATTGTCACATCCGCCAATATATGCTCTTTTCGTATACTTATTTTGTATACTAGTGATCACATTAATATAAAAAGCGTGACCAAATTTGTATGCTATTGATCATCTTAATTTTATGGCTTTTTAGGTTTCTACAAACAGAAAAACGAGAATAGAGATTAAAGTTAGTTGACCTTCAGGTGATCTTTGATTGCAACCTTCACAAATGCCTCATTTTCATAAGACAATTTTGCTGCCATTATTGCTAGCGACTGATTATATCTTCCATCACCCTTTTTAATACTTGCATCCAGTTGCAACCGTGTGTCGAGTTCTCCAATAAACGACATAAACTTTTCTGGTGATTTCTCAAGGTGCACCACCTTCCCTACATTACGTGACCGAAATCAAAACCATCATATGATTGTTGCTCTGCTAATATGCATAATTATTCTGACAAACACAAATCAGCAAGCCTAAAAATTTTCGTGGCTGATAAAAAGACGTCTCTAAGACCATAGGCTTTTGGCCCAACGATATGTGATCAGTGACCCATCAACGGATCAACCAACACAAACAAGTTGTGAGTTCAAGAATTATTAAAGATTGTGAGATTATATTTGTGAGATAGACGGTGTAGGTTAAAAGAATTTGCCATTCACAAGAAAGATAAAAAATAAAAAGTCGCTAAGTTCATTAAAAAAAAAAAAAAAAAAGAAATTGTTTAAACCTTGTATACTATTGATCACAAGTCCAAAAAAACCTCCATTGCTCGACAAAAGATTTAACCATGTTTCGATCCAAGACCCTATCCTGGCCATTGGCTCCTTTGCCCAAATTAGCAACTTTTGTGCAAGCACTGAGGCGAAGATGAGCCATCGTTGCCAAAAAATCCCCACTAGTCTCTCATCATCTTGAGAGCGTTCATTGTAAAAGCTTTTATTGTTTAAAAATTTAGTCGAACGTATCAAAATACATGCAATATCAAAGAGATTTGCTTTTTTGGCATCAACCAATAAGCAGTTTTCATAGAATTCTTTAGCATTTGCCATGGCTAGCTTTGAAGAAAAGTACACAAAGAAATGAAGCAAAGGTAACTTTGATATGACACATACATATACACAATCTTTTAACACGTTTTTTTTAATACATTGACTTTTGACTTATAAGATAACCACAAAAAATATGTCGTTTATTCAATTTTTTTCCACACGCTTTTTTACCAAGTGAATAAAATTCTATTCAATTGTTTGAACTTATAGTTGAAGCAATTTCCCGTAATCATTTTTTGACCCATTCGATTTCGGAGATTAGTGCTAATTTTTTTGTCCTTTGGGCTGAAATAAAAAAGAAGACCGTTAGCTTGCCTTGAGGTTTTAATCCGAGACTAAGCTCCGACGTGAAAATAAGTATATGTTTAGTATGAAAATATGCGATAATATAGGGACAAGAAGAGATAGTCTATATCGGAGTGTGAGAGAGTGTGTGTCATTCATCTAAGTGAACGACTCTATTTGTATTACCTGGACTTGGTTCCACGACACGAGCATTGAGGAGATGAGTTTGTCGTCTAGGCAAAGCAAGTAAATCGCTGATGAGGTTAGGCGCTGTCTTCGGGTGTCATCTTGTCTTGATGTCGCAGGTGGCCATTGTGGACCACTCTACTTCATTTGTACGCTATCGTACAACAACTGTGGTACGACCTTAGCTCCGAAGTAGTCTTAGCTCATATGTCATTGCCTCTGGACCTGGAGTGACCTTCGTCACTCGAGCTACTCTGCAGTACCGTTTCAACATACGCTATTACTTCCATATCCTCTCTTCCTCTTTATAGTTTAAGTGTGATTATCTCTTCCTAACTATCCGGAGGAGATTATACCTCATCATGTCCCTCCAATCTAGTATCAACGTATTATCAAAGAGTTTGTACTAGACTCTAAAAATTTTGTGGCTCCAAATTTGTTGAGAATGTATCTCATTCGAGCCTCTCGTATGGTGTCTCGGATATGCATTTTCATGGCTATATCTTTCCTTCTTTCCCGCTTAAAAGGTTAGTGAGCATTGTTTTATCATCCCTGGTGACGTGACTGAGCCTCATCCAACCATGTCATATGTCCTGGTGGGTTGACACGTAATGGGCCTGACAGGCCCATGTGCCTTGCTCCTTTTTCTGTCCAAGGCTTATAAATACCCCCTAATATCGCATTTTTAATTTTATCTATCCGCTGGATACTACTATTTCGTACATGTGATCGGAGTCTGCTTCTTACGCATCTTGCCTAGCTACCTGCGGATGTCTCCACTGCTGCGCATTCCGGTTGAGGTATTAGCTTTGCTCTCAACTTTTCTCATGGCTAAAAGGGATATGCATTTATATACTTCTGAACTGAAGCAATCTGATCTAGACTCCTTAGTTCATTCTTATAACATTCCATTAGAGTTACACCCGTGGTTGCCTGTCCCGGGGGTTAAAATGTCGGAGTAACTTGATGATGCTATAAGGCTATATCACCAGATTTTTGACTTTTCTGAAGTGAGAGTACCCTTTTCATCCTTCCTTTTGGTTGTCCTTGGACACTTTAGGGTACACCTTTCCCAACTCGTTCCTCTAGGCTTGAATAAGGTTATTACTTTTGAAGTTATATGTCCGGCTTTAGAAATTGAGCCCACCGTGACCTTATTCCGGGTTTTACAAACTATTTCCAAGCTGGGGCATTGGTTTCCTTTGCCAAACATAGGAGACCTTCCCCAATATGTATGGATGATAATAGGTCCGGGATGAAATTATGGAAAAATAAGTTTTTCTTTATAGATAGGAGGGCTATACATGTTCACATGATTTACATATTTCAGACGAGGTCCCCATTATAGGGTTTAATTAGGCAGCTGTTGACAAAATGTCACTTCACTATGTTATACTTCGGGATCTTCCGGAGGGTGTCTTAGTTTTGTCAGGTTTGAGCAAGGTTTGGAACGATACCTCGACCGATCTAGTGTTGAGGTGCCAAAACAATACTGGTACGAGGAGAGAGGTGTTTCTTTTTTTCCCTTGCTTGAATCATGTCTTTTCATTCTTTAGTTTCTAACGGCTGTGCTTTTCTTTCTTTTGCAGTCATGGGCGTATTTGACTTTCTAGCTATGTCGAGCTGGAAAGGAAACGAGCTTTATGAGGAGACTCATAATCAGGATACAACTATTCCAGATCGAATCCCTAGCCAGACTACTTCTTCGGCTCCTTTTGGTTCAACCATTCCTCCTCCCACCACTAAGGACCTTATTGCTGCCACTACTGACGCTAAAGTTGTTGTTAAGGCAAGGGCGACTGAGAAGCGAAAAGCCTCTACTCCTCCGCACAACCCTCTGAAGCATCAACGAAAAGGAAGGTTTTGAAGAAAAGTTCCGAGGTGGGTTCCAGTCGGAGCCATCCTGATGATGGCGATAAGGGAAATGATGGACAGGGTGTTAAGACAGTTTTTGTAGCACCAGCTCTTGTTCCCCTCCTTGCTCCGGTGTTATCATTGCATGTGGGGAGCACCGTTAGTGCTACGGGAACTGTTCTTACCGAACATGTTACCGTTCCCCCACCATGCTGAATCTTTTGTTAATATTAAATGTGTTAAACATAGTTCCTTCGAAAAGGCCGAGTGAAGGTAAAACACCGCATTTCCTCTTTATTCTTTTTCTTTTGTAAGTAAACATCACTTGTTCTTTGTAATCCTTTATAGGTTTAGAGTATGTAGATAAAGGTGATGTTTGTAGGATGCATATGAATGTTAATGCAGATCGAGTTGGTACCGCTAGTGATGAGATTGTGAAGGAACTGTTTCTGCCTCTCCTAGGGCCTTACCACATGCCTTACCCCTACTCTATAGGGGAGGGCAGTGAACCACCCATGTATTCTCTGGAGGCATGGGAGATTCTCACCATCCGGAATTTGGTATCCTTTCGAAAGAGATTTTCAAGGATCCTCGCGTTTGCCAAGCTGTTATCGACAGAGTTCCTACTCCGGCGGAGCTTTTGTAGGTGTAAGCTCTTTCTACACTAGAGCTGAGCAGTTGTATTTATGTACTTCAGAGCCTACTTGTTTCCTATGGGAGGTAGTTGAATGCTTGGTATACGTCTTTGGTTCAACCCTTTGATTCTCTTGGTGGTGAGACTAAGAAAAAGGAGAAATTTCTTTAGGACCAATCTATTGTTTTTGAGAAACTGAAGTCTTAGTTGGCACGCCTGAGGAAAGAGAAGACCGAGGTTGAAGAGAAATATCTTAGTCAAGCTAAACAACATCTAGAGGAGATGAGAAAACTAGGATGGAGCTTGAGCTTCGTGGCTCCGAAATAGCAGGCCTCAAGCATCAGATTTTTGAGTATAGAAAGGATATTGCCGGCTTTCGTAAGGACTCTTCTTACTTTCTTCGGTTTGGTTTTGAGAACTTTGTTCAGAAATTTCTCCGCAGTGAGGAGTTCAATGAGACACTTGGTGGTCTTTTGACCCTTGCTGTTAATAGTGGCTTCGAGAATGGTATAGGGGTAGACAAAACTGATGAACAACTTAAAAAGGTTTGTGCCAAAGTTTCCCACTTTGTTCTCGGTGCCAATAGGGAATTGAATAGGCCTACTATGGACCTCTCTGAATCGGAGTTTTCATTCTTCCTAAAGGTTGCCAAGAGTTTTGAGTTTATTTTAAATGAAATAGCTAAAGTATAGCCCGACAAAGTTGCATCTTCTGTTCGGGCTCATTTTGAGTCAACATCCTCCGCCAGGGCTCGCATGTTTAACAAGCCCTTCGGTTCTACTGGATCTTCAGAGAAGAGGAAGAATAAAGAGAAGAAGCAGAAGACATTTGGGTCGACAGAGGATGACCACAAAAGTTGTGGTCACCACTAACATTAGTCTTATAACTAATTTTGATGATGATAAAGTTCAGTATTACTAAAAATTAAACAATCAGTAATATTGTCATTCGTTTAATCATCAAAGCATATGCAAGTTTTATAGAAAATGAGTGAGGGTATTAAATATGTACGAGTTAAGTTATTAAGCTTTAAAGTTACGAAATATAATTTTGTAATTGAGATTTGTACATTACAAGGTTTTTAGCCCGTGCTTCGCAGCGGGGTGCTTGCATACAGAAGTATTATTTAACGCTCGAGCTAAGTGTGGTCCTTTTAGATATGTTTAGTATTTGAAGCGTGAACAATATAATTAAGCGGTTGCGAATTTACCAAAAAGTATGTAATCAAGCCTTGGCTGCGTTGCTTTTTATATAGAGATTTTTAATAAAAAATGATAGAATGTCGTTATTTAACCACCGTTAAGTAATGACCGTTAGTAGGACTGTTTGTGTAACGAACATCTAACATGAAGGACCAATTATGTAAATTCTTTTTACATCGTTAGTCTCTACATGACCTATTTAGCAACACAAGTTAAACCTCAGGGACTCTTGTCGCATTTTTGTTTTTTTAAAAGTATTTAAAAAAAAAGAAAAAAAAAGTAACGACCGTTAGTTACTGCGTTAAGTAATGGCCGTTAGTAGGACTGTTTGTGTAACGAATATCTAACATGAAGGACCAATTACGTAATTTTTTTTACATCGTTAGCCCCTAGAGGACCTATTTTGCAACGCAAGTTAAACCTCAGGAATTTTTGTCGCATTTTCGTTTTTTAAAAAGTAATTTTGTAAAAAAAAGAAAAAAAAGAAAAAAATAACGACCATTGGTAGATAACGGTCGTAAACTAACGACCGTTAGTTACTGTACATTTCACTGTTCATGAAACTCCTATTGGGTGTGGAGATAGCAAAAAAAAAAAAAAAAAAGAGTGGCTAAAGCCACATTCATAAATGTACTTATAAGTAATTTGTTTCAAAAAATCTAAGGGGCATTTTGGTTTGTTGCTAGAAATCACAATGAGTATCGGATTTGGTATGTGGTAGAATGACAATGAATATAATTAAGTTTATCATTACTATTGTTTATGTTTGGATGACAAAATATGATATGAAAAATTATATAGATATTTGAATTTTGTTGTGAAAAGGAGAGGGGCCCACAAAATGAATTTCACAGACACCAAATTGAAAAGTAATGAGTCTATAACTATAATATAACCATTTTATTCTTGGACCCACTAACCAAATACCTTAAATCGGTATGAAAACCATTAATATGTTAGTTAAACACATTAGTCAATTTTCCGAAAGGACCTACAACTATTTAATCTACATAAATGATGATGAAAGAAATTGATATTATTCTTTCACTTTCTTCGATTAAATGCATTAGTTAGTACACTATTTGAATGTAATAAATTTGTAACTCAAAAAATCTAATATGTTAGTTAAACACATATGTCAAGTTTTTCAAGAGACCTACAACCATTAAATTTATACTACATATAAAGAGAAAACACACTTGTTTAAAACTTAAAAACTTAGAAAATAAATAATGTTGTTAGACTAAAATACCTTCACTTATAAAATGCAATGCAATTTATTAAATATTTTAATACTTAATTACAATTTAAACCACTAAAATTTCTCTCCTGAGATCGAATCTGTTGCTACCTCCCTCGGATGTTCTTTTGATCATCTTCCTTTTCTTTACCTTACCCTTCCTGTTGGGAAAAAGATGCGCTACTGTGATGGATGGAGTATGGTTGTTGATTACTTTAGAGAGCGCTTATCCTCTTGGGAAGCTAGATCTTTATCGATTGGGGGGAGGCTTACCCTTGTTAAGTCCATTCTTGGCAGCTTACCTATCTACTATCTCTCGCTCTTTAAAGTTCCTTTAAAGGTCATCAATGCTATCGAATCCATCATATGCAGATTCTTTTGGGGTTTCAAGGAAAATCAAGGAGGAATCTATTGGGTTAAATGGAAATCCATTCTCTTAGATTCCAAGTTTGGTGGCTTGGGTGTGGGGTGCCTTCACTCAAAAAATCTTGGTCTTTTAGGAAAATGGAAATAGAGGTTCCTTACCGAGAAGCGTGCTCTTTGGCGGGTTGTCATAAAAGATTTCTATGGAAAGAATGGCGGTTTTAATGCTCCCAGCAGCACCCTTGGCAGTAATGGTGTTTGGATGGACATCCTTAAGGCTGTTAGGTCCATTTAGGATATTGATACCAATTTTAAAAGCTCCTTTGTTGGTAAAGTTATAAGTGGGGATAATATCTCCTTTTGGCACGATCCTTGGTGTGTTGATGTTATGACTCTCATGGATACTTTTCTTAAATTATATGCGCTTGAAAATAAAAAAGAGTGCAAGGTTTCTGATAGTTGGCGTTTGGTCAATGGTATTTTTTTTGGGGGGGGGGGGGGGGGGGGGGGGGGGGGGGGGGGGGGGGCGTTTGGGACTAGAGGTTTTCGGCTCGTGACAGAGCTATTGATGATCTCTCCTATCTTATCTCTTATATTGGTAATACCCCCTCTCCACTTTCGGTTGTGATAAGTGGGTATGGGATTATGACCCTTCGGGTCTGTTTAAGGTTAGTTCTCTATCCATGTAACACCCCCAAAACCCGAGGGTGCCACTCAATTGGCATCATAACACAGGTAATAAAGAACAGATAATAAAACCCGTTTAAGAACTTTTATTAATAAAATAATAAAGTTTACAAAAGTTAAATTGTTTCGGAAATATGGCCCATTAATAAAAGGTGGTTCCAAATACATCAGTATAGTCTATGACCATGCCATGCCAAGCCCTGCCTTGAGATCGTCACACTTCAGGATCAAACAACTGAGAAAACATGCTAAAAAGGTCAGCTATAAAGCCGGTGAGTTCATAAGTTTATAGTAAAGAATTAAAGCAATCAAGTTGTTCTATGGACAAAAGTGTGCTCGATACACCGCGTGTAAAGAGTCTTCCAAATAAAAGTGGTTTTGTCTATTACTCGAGTTTTAAGTTCATGTTACCAAGCTACAACAGTTCCACATGTGTGTAAGTAGCATGTCAATATGTTTATGGTGCCCTTAGCAAGTGTGTATTCCCATTAACACTTGAGTTCCGACATGGTATACGTCCGGAGACAAGTTGGCGCTATCAACTCGGACGGAGGCGTTACCCTCAATAGATCTATTTATAACATTCGCGCTCCCCGCAGGGATTAATTGTACATGACAGGCGGGCAAGTGGGAAATAAGTTCCTTAGGCTACACTTGTAATAATGGTTTACACTAGAGTTTCAGTTTCAGTACATAAAAGTATTTGTTGTCCATAGAGTATTTGCTTTAAAGTAGTAAATCATCAAGTGTATTGCATAACAACAATAGTTCATAAAGTGGTTTGCATGAAAGCGATAGTCCATAAGGTGTTTGCATACAAGCAATATCATTCATAAAGTATTTGCATAAAAGTAGTTGTTAACCATATATAGTTTGCATAAAAGCGATGGTTATTTATAAAGTGTTTGTATAAAAGCAATTATCATTCATAAAGAGTTTGCATGTTTCTCACCCCAAAACAATTATAAAACAGGTAAAGTAGGGGTTATGAACTCACCTTGGTATGCAGAAATGTAAGACATCACAACTAACTGTTAGGAATTAGAAAATTCGGTCGTTAAAGAGTCGGTCACCTAAAGTATATGTATTCGATAGAAAGCTCGTGGTCGTAGTCAAGTTATGTTAGTAAGTAGTTTGTTATGTAACACCGTGGAGGACGGACGGGTCTTTACCCACTGTATGCCTGATCCACAGCCTGTAGGTGGTGTTTATTTGTAAGACACTATAAACACCCTCTACCTCCCAAGGTAGAGAGTTGGAGCTTCAATACCATTTTTCTTTGTTTCACATAGTTCCCAACTCTCTTCCCTTTCTCTCTCTAGAACTTTCTCTCTCTAAACCTTGTTAACGCCTCATATGATTATGGTTTAATGTGTTTGTGAAATCCTATATCCTACAATTGGTATCAAGAGCCATGCTTTGATCACTCATCTTTCATGCTCTTTGTTTTGGTGGATTTCATAAGGTTTTTGGGGTTTTAAGTGTTTAGGAGAGTTTGAATCATTTGGACAAATTCTAGTGTTAAAGTTTGAATTTTGTTTGTACTTTTGTGTTTAGGATCATCATATGTGTTTAAGTTTTGAATTGAAAGGCTTAAATCATTGTGGTTTGGTTGTTTTTTATTGATAAAGTGGTTGTTTTTGAAAGTTGTACGAAGTGAGTTGAGTCTCGGAGTTGTGTTTGCTCGAAGCGAGTTGCTTTGTTATTGGAAGCGAGTTGGTACATGCGACTTAGCTATTTAGCGAGTTGACTATTTATGCGACTTGGGCTCTAAGCGAGTTGTTTCTTTAAGCGACTTGAGTTCTAAAGCGACTTGGCTATTAAGCGAGTTGTACAACTAGCGAGTTAGTTTAAGCGACTTGGTGGATAAGCAAGTTGTTTTTGTTTGCGACTTGGCTATTAAGCGAGTTGTCTCTTTATGCGACTTGGCTATTAAGCGAGTTGGTTCTTTAAGCGACTTGTTTCTTTAAGCGAGTTGTCCGTTTAGCGAGTTGATACCAAAGCGAGTTGACTGTTTAGCTACTTGTCTATTGAGACTTGTCACTTCTTCGTGCTACATTTTACGGTTGTTCTTTTGGTTTAGTAAAATCCCGTGAAAGAATCAATTTCCTGGTTTAAACAAAGAATAGTAAAATCCCGTAGAACTTGTAATCATGTCAAACATCGCACCTACTATTGTTTCTTCTGTAGCTGAGGACGTTCAAGCTGGATCGATACTCGTCCACCTATGCTTGATGAATCGATTATGACTCATGGGCTCAACGAATCCGATTGTACTGTTTGGGAAAAGAAAATGGGGTCAACATTCTCAAGTCAATCGATGAAGGACCTTATCAGATTGAGACTACAAGAGACATAATTGATACTGCTGCAGATGGAACAATGATCTTTGGATTGGACGGACCAAAACGTATGATGAGCTTCAGTGATAAGGAGAAAAAGAGATTCGATCTGATATCGGGCTTCTAACATTATACTTCAGGGTCTTCCAAAAGATATCTACAAGTTTATCAATCACAACACTGAAGCAAAGGCAGTTTGGGATAATGTCAAGATGCTTCTCTCAGGTTTTGAATTAACTAAGGAAGACAGAGAATCACAAATGTATGATGAATTTGAGCATTTCAAGATGAAACCTGATGAGAGTGTCTATGAATATTATGTGAGATTCCACAAGCTTGTGAATGATATGTGGAATATCAAAATGACCATGCCAAACATTCAGCTGAATTCAAAGTTTGTAAACAACATGAATCCCGAGTGGCACAAATTTGTCACCTCTGTGAAGCTAACCAAAGGATTAAAGAATACAAACTATGAACAATTGTATGCCTTCCTTTTTCAGAATGAGAGGCATGCTATATTTGAAAAAAGGATTCTTGAACAGTTCAAAACCAACCATGGAGAAACAAGCTCACCAAATGATTCAACAACTTTCTACACCAATGTTGGTATTACCACCAAAGCATCTCAAGTCATACCCGTGGGTAATGGTAATTACAAGCTCATCCCTGATCCAGCATATAAGCCTCCCGACTCAAACACACTCATGGAAAACTTCATCAATCAACTGTCTCTCATGGTTAGTCAAAACATGAACTCTCTCCCACACACCAACAATAACCTCAGAACAGCATCCAATCCACACATTCAAGTTACTGTAAGAGATGGGAAGGTTATGGTGCAACCAGTTCAAGAAAGGCAGTATGAACATGGAAGAGGTGGAGTTGGTAGAGGATATGTAGCAAATCACAATCGTGGGAGGAATCTAAATCAAGGACAAGCAAAGCCAGTCAAATGCTACAACTGTGGTGGTGAGGGACACATTGCTAGGAACTGCACATCTCCAAAACGTCCACAGAATGCAGAATACTTCAGAGACAAGATGTTGCTCGTGCAAGCTCAGGATAATGGTGCAGCTTTGGATGAAGAGTAGTTGTTGTTTCTTACTGAGGGCAATGCCAAGACATATGATGCAAATGTGGATGAATGACCAATTTAGGAGATAGGTCACAATCATCGAATGCCTTTCAAGTCGCCGATTGTGATGCATACGACTCGGCGTCGATGATGAACCCTCTGCACAAACAATTTTCATGGCTAGCATTTCTCCAATGGTCTCTCCTAAGGTCTCATCATCACAACAAGCTGGTCCATCCAAAGAATCAATCATCTCAGAGGTATTAAAACTATATGATGAAGTTGATGAGCAAAAGATACATGATAAAGTTCAATTACATGAAACTTGTAAATCGAATATTGTTAATATGGGTAATAGTAATATTGTCCCATATGATCAATATGTGATTCAAAGTGAAAGTGTGATTGAACCAAGTGATGCATCTTCTGCAGTCAATAATGACTATGTTTTTGATGAATACACCGCATGTGCCCCGATGATTCTCGCTATCTCTGAACGAATGCCTATAAAGAACAAGTTGCTATTTATGAACAACGTGCTAAGTTTGAGTTAACCACCCGTGAGCTGGAAATGGATGACCAAATGCGTACGATTATTAGAAAAAGTAATTTTAGAGAAGAAGTATTAAAACAAGAGTTAAACTCCTTACAAGAAAATCTTTCTAAAACTGCTAAGCAAAAACAAGAACTTCAAAAAAATGTTAAAATGCTTAAGCAAGAATTCAATGCTAAGGAATCAAAACTTTTGAATGATTTTTCCAATCTAAAAACTTTAAAAAGCAAGCTTGAAAATAAGTTGTATGCGTACAAGGAATACCATTCGACGCTCACTTGATCACTAAGCATAAAGTCTTAAGCGATAAGCATAATATTCCCTTGTTGAGGAACCAAATCGAGGTAGTTAAAAAGGCTAGAAGCTGCTCATAAAGTATCTATGATGGAAATGAGATTCTTAAACCTAGGCAAACACCGTCATGTATTGGAAGCACTGAAGAGGATAGAAAATTAGATGATGCATCTAGGGAGAAAATGGATAAGAAGCTTAACGATCTTGCATGTAAAGAGAAAAACATAACGATCAAACCCCATGATTACACTAAGGAAAATTGGATCTCCCTTAATATGTTTAAGCCTCAAACTCAATTAACCCCGAAGCATTTTTGGAAGAAAGATATGGATAAACAAAAGTTAATGTACTTGTTGAAACTAACACTCCCCTTAGGAAAATGCTGCAGCTCTCGTGTATCCTCCAAATACACCAATGCATTTAGTTCCTAGATCTATTGCCACTAATAGCAAAACCTTAATCAGCCTGTATGTTGTTTATCAGTTGTTTGTTGATTTTGAGAAAACGTGTAAGAAGAGAATCACACCTACAGGGATAATTGAGGGGGAAAGGGGTTTTGAGCAAACTAAAGAGTGTTATTTAACTGAGGTAATGTCTTTCTTGAAAAAATTAAAAGGTCAATTTGAGAGTCTTCAAAAGGAATAAATTGGATATTAAAGAAATGGAAAAGGAATTTGATGCAATGATAGTTGAGGTCAATGATTATGAACAAGAACTCAAATATAATGAAGTTGAAAGGAAGAACTTGCATATCTTAAATGAGAATTTGATTTCAAGTTGTGTTGCTCAAGATGTGTTTTACTTGTTACTAAGCACTCTATTACTGCTTCTTGATTTCATGAATTATCTATTGCATTGAAAGTCTCCCATGATCGTGTTATTGAGCTTGAAAACAAAAACTCAGAACTAAATGAGAAAATTGATCACGATGATCACGATAATTTGGTAAAACATCTTTCTAAACTAGAAGTTGAACATTTTGATTTGCAACTAAAATATCAACATCTTAAAGAAAATGTTAAAACCTCGAATATCAAGACATCCTCGATGTTCCGAGTTTGATGAAGTTTTTCGATGAACAAAGCGTGACGAACAGATTCAAGCTCATTGTAACACGATCAGAAAGTTGAAAGCCCAAATTTCACAATTAAAGGGTGAAAAGAACAATGTGACTGGCTCCCAAATGCCCCCTCCTTTAGATTCTCAGTATTCTCAAAATTTTCATCTTCGAAACTTGGTTAATGTTTTACAAAAAGAAAACAAGAGTTTTCTAGAAGAAAATGAAAAAGTTAAACGACACTTTAAAGAGTTATATGATTCAATGAAAATGTCAAAACCTCAAACATCAAGACATCCTCAAATGTTCCAGAGTTAGATGCACTTTTTGAAATAAACAAACGTGACGAACAGATTCAAGCTCATTGTAACATGATCGAGAAGTTGAAAGCCCAAATTTCACAATTAAAGGGTTAAAAGAACATGATGCCCCAAATGCCTCCTCCTTTAGATTCTTAGTGTTCTCAAACTTTTCATCTTCAAAACTTGGTTAAAGTTTTACCAAAGGAAAATGAGAGTTTTCAAGAAGAAAATGAAAAAGTTAAACGACACTTTAAAGAGTTATATGATTCAATGAAAGCCACTCGTGACAAAAACAACGAAAAAATAACTTCTTTACAAAAGGAAATAGAGAATCGAGAGTCGAAAAAGGAAACCGCCACTTGTTTTAATGAGAATGTTGAATCAAAGTCATCACGCAAATATACTTTGACTGTTAAATACATTCCTCCTCATCTTAGGAATAATGAACTTGTGTTCATAACTACTTGGCTCACCTTAAGGATAGTCTAGAATGTCTCGTGAGATTGTGGAAGAGGATTTCATTAATAAACCTCTTGATAGAGAAATTAGGTTTGCATGCATTCAGCCAAACGATCTCGAGTGCTAGAATGTTTAATTGCAACATGTCCTAAATCCTTAGGTGCGAAAGGTAAAGCTGTGATGCCTTGTTCCATGCCTAGTGCCAAGCATACAAACCATTCTATGCCCGGTGTTAAGAAAGTGAACACTAATGTGCCTTCAAGTAGTTCAGATCCCTGCACTTCTAGTTCAGAATGCAAAAAGTAGATCAACCAACTAATGTTCCCATAATTCCCTCTATAGGAGTAATCAGTGACATAAAAGCAAGCGGGTCAAAGCCTCCAAGCAATACCAAGCAAGATAGGACCTTGCAAGCTAAGAATGTGCATTGGAAGAGAGTAGAAGACCACCCTAGGAACTTTAAGTTTGAGTTGAATAAAACGAATCGTGTTGATTCTATTATTAGCCATAGGCGTCTTGTAATTAATTAATTCGCTACTATTCGCAAACCATGTAATGATGACCGCTTGATTTGTTACTAATTATGAATGTGGTGTGAATGTTTTGTCTAATCTGTCAAATGGCCGCTTAAAGCTGTTAATGCTAAAAATCAAGCTAAGAAGGCTAAAAGGCAAAAGCGAAAGAAAGTTAGAAAACAGTGGAAACCCACGGGAAGAATATTTAGTAAAATAGGTTATCAATGGATACCTTCTGGCCATAAGGTTAATGAGTTCTGCCCTCAATTTGCTAAGACAATGCCCACTAGAAAATGGATGCCTACTGGTAGAACTATTCCTTTAAGAAGAGAACATACTTTGAATAGGGCAAATATGGACACTAGCACTGCATCTACTTCTAATGATTCCGTTGGTTCTACTTCTGATGTGGGTGTTCCAATCACTGTTACTAACCAAGTGGAACCCATTCATGCATGGGGATCCCATTATCCGATTATCCATTCTTGTCAGTGTTCAACTGCAGATCGTTCAAATCGTTCGTGGTACTGGACTCAGTCGTTCCAAGCATATGTGGAGACCGGTCGCGCTCATGAACTTCGTGAGTAAATTCATCGGGACTGTAGATTCGGAATGATCATTTGGTGCAATTATGGGTTATGGAGATTATGTTGTGGTGATAGTGTTATCTCCGTGGTATATTACGTAGAAGGTCTTGGTCATAACTTATTCTCTCGGTCAATTCTATGATTCGATCTAGAAGTGGCCTTCAGAAAAGATACTTGTTTCGTTAGAGAACTTGATGGTAAAGAACTTTTAAGAGGAACACATGGTTCAAATCTATACACCATCTTTATCGAAGATATGATGAAGTCTTCTCCAATTTGCTTGTTGTCAAAGGCTTGTAAAACAAAGTCATGGTTATGGCATCGTCGTCTCAATCATTTGAACTTCGGCACCATCAATGATCTCCGAGAAAGGACTTAGTTGTAGGTTTACCTAGACTAAAGTATGAAAAGGATCATCTTTGTTCAGCATGCCAATTGGGAAAAGGCAAGAAGTATGCCCATAAACCCAAACCTACAAACTCGCCATTCTGAAGTTCTTCATAAAATTCACATGAATTTATGTGGACCCATGAGAGTGCCGAATATCTTTGGGAAGAAATATGTGTTAGTTGTGGTTGATGATTACTCTCGATTCACTTGGGTTAAGTTCTTAAGGACAAAGGATGAAACTCCGGATATCATCATCAAACTTATCAAACAATTTGCGGGTTCGACTTAACAAAACCGAATCATCCGAAGCGAACAATGGAACTGACTTTGTTAATAAACAACTTAGTGAGTTTTATGAAAGTGTTGGAATCAGTCATCAAAGAAGTGTTCCACGAACTCCTCAACAGAACGGTGTAGTTGAAAGACGAAATCGAACTCTTGTGGAAGCTGTAAGAACAATGCTGATTTACTCAAAGGTTCCAATGTTTCTCTGGGGTGAAGCCATTGCCACTGCATGCTACACTCAAAATCGATCCCTAATTCACACTGCTCATGGAAAAACTCCATATGAACTTGTCCACAATAGAAAAACTAATCTCTCATTCCTTCGTGTGTTTGGTGCATTGTGTTATCCAACTAATGAGGGCCAAGACTTAGGCAAACTTAAAGCTAAAGCGGACATTGGAGTTTTGTAGGATATGCACCAAACAAAAAAGGATACGAATCTACAACAAAAGAACTCGAAATATCATGGAAACAATTCACGTTACGTTTGATGAGTGACCGTCCAATGGCTCCGGAAAATCCGATTCTGGACCAGATCTCAACCTTCATCAAGTAGTCCTATCGGTTCTACTCTTGTCTCTAATCCCTCTCCAGCAACTCCTTATGTACCTCCATCGAAGATGATTTAAAGAAATTGTTTGATCCAATGTTTGATGAACACTATGAGCCAAATGCTAATGAAATGTAAATTCCATCAACAGAGGTCGCTCCTATCCTGCCAATGAAGTCAACCCGGTTTCAATATCATTAAGTCAAGAAGCGCTGCTGCCGATCACTCGTCTCATCAACAAATCATCAATCATCAAATGTACATCATGGAATTGTTTCCGGCACCCATGATGAAGTTAATCCCTTTGCTACTCCCGAAGATGCTCCATTTCAAAACATATTTGCTCCTGAATCATCATCAGAACCATCTTCATCAGGAGATATCGACTCTGCTACGTCAGTTCCTCAAACGCAACCAAATGAACACCTTAGAAAGTGGACACATGATCATCCATTGGACAACATCATTGGAAACCCTTCTCGTCTAGTATCCACACGGAAACAACTTGCAACCGATGCCTTATGGTGCTTCTTCAACTCCATACTCTCTAAGGTCGAACCAAAAGATGTTAAAACTGCCATGAATGAAGAAAGTTGGTTCAATGCCATGCAAGAAGAAATTCATGAGTTTGATCGACTAGATGTATGGGAATTAGTACCTGCTCCAGATTGTGCTATGATCATTGCTCTAAAGTGGATCTTCAAAGTGAAAATTGATGAGCATGGTGATGTTTTAAAGAACAAGGCTCGATTGGTTGCAAAAGGATACCGTCAAGAAGAGGGTATTGACTTTGAAGAATCATTTGCTCCTGTTGCTCGTATCGAGGCAATCATAATCTTCTTGGCTAATGCAGCTAGTAAGAACATGGTAGTCTATCAGATGGATGTAAAGACAACTTTCTTAACGGAGATCTTAAAGAAGTCGTATCGTCGGCCAACCCGAAGGCTTTGTGAATCTAGAGCATCCTACTCACGTCTATCGTTTGAAGAAGGCTCTTTACGGCTTGAAGCAAGCTCCAAGGGCATGGTATGATACGCTATCACAGTTTCTTCTATCTATGGATTCAAAGAAAGGAGCAGTTGATCCGACATTGTTCACCGAAAGTCGCAAACATTTAATTCACGTTCAAATATATGTTGATGATATTATTTTTGCCTCGAATGACCCCAATGAATGTGATCGCTTTTCAAATGAAATGGGTTCCAAATTTCAAATGTCAATGATGGGACAAGTGTCATTTTTCTTGGGATTCCAAATTTCACAAAGTCCAGGAGGCATTTTCATTAATCAATCTAAATATGCAAATGAAATTTTAAAGAAATTTGGATTTGATACTTGTGACACCGTTGACACTCCCATGGTGGAGCGCACCAAACTGGATGAGGACCACTCAGGGATCATGGTAGATCAAACGAAATATCAAAGTATGATTGGATCCCGATGTACCTCACCGCCGAGACCGATATTCGTTGTATGCATGTGTGCTAGATACCGGCTAAGCCTACCAAAAGCACCTTGAAGCGCTTAAACGGGTCTTTCGGTATCTCCAAGGAACCATCAACATGGGACTTTGGTACAAGGACACCGGTATGTCACTAACAACATATGCGATGCGATCATGCAGGATGTCAAGATACTCGTCGGCACGTCGGAGGTGCTCTCGTTTTTGGGTGATAAGCTTGTGAGTTGGTCTTCAAAGAAGCAAATGAGTACTTCTATTTCCTCTACAGAGGTGAATACATAGCCATGTCATCTTGTTGTGCTCAAATCCTATGGATGAGATCCCAATTATCGAACTATGGCTTTGAATTCAACAAAATCCCTCATCTTGTGATAATAAAAGTGTCATTGCTCTCTCTTGCAACAACGTTCAACATTCAAGAGCCAAGCACATCGATATTCGGCATCATTTCGTTCGGGAACAAGTGGAAAAAGGTGTAGTGGAACTCTATTTTGTGAGGACTGAATACCAATTAGTAGACATCTTCACCAAAGCTCTTCCTAGAGAACGTTTTGAGTTTATCCTTCCACGTCTTGGTCTAAAGAGTCTACAACCGGAAACGCTCAAGCGTTTTCAAGAGGAAGACGAGGAGTAAAGGTCTTTATCCATCTATCTCTTGTATATATTTATTCAAAAAGCAAAATACAAAATTTCAAAACCTTAAAAAAAAAAAAAAAAAAAATAAAAAAAAAAAAATAAAATTCCAAAAAATTATTGTTATTTTGTCATGTTTTTCCATATTCGATATCATCTACGGACTTTGTGTTGACATTCAAAGAATGTCACGGGTCTTTAGATATTCTACGAATGTACATAATTTTGTTTAAAAAAAAATGAGGCGGAGAAAAATGGTGGTTTATTGTCATTTCAGGCAATAACCCGTTTTAAAAAGTAAAGAACAGAGCCATGCTTTATCTTATTTTTCAAATCTCATGCTCTGATTCTTAAAACAAATGTTTGTCATCTAAAAGACAAATGTTTCTCTTTCCAAATATTTTTCCGTCTAATGATTCTTCTGAAAAATATTTGCCATCTAATGAAAACTAAATTGCTTTGAAAATACCTCGTACTCTATTGTTCTTGTTAATCATCTATGCTTATCATCTGTCAAAATCTCTATCTCTCAATCAAAAACTTGTGTCATTGATTGAGGGGGAGAATGATTTCAATCGAATTAAAAAAAAAAATTATTTTGAAAGGTTATTTTTCAAACAATTGGCACGTAAATGGGAAAGGTTTATTCTTGGAAAATAAAAAATAACAATGTTTTATACAATTGATTCAAAACCTTTGCTAATGTTATGTTTTCAAAAGATACTCTTGCATGTTTAAACAATGGAGTTTAAAGTCTGAAAATCTGATCCTTATCAGTTAAAATGTTCTTTTCAAAAGCAAGTCACTATTCTCCTCAAAAAGCTCTCAAAATTTAATTTAAATCAATAGAGATCATAACTCTCAAAGGATTTGGAAAGTGTGATCGGGGGAGAATTTGTGATTTAAATTGGATGTAAACTAATAACTTGATAATTGGTTTTACAAGTATTCAGCAAGCTTTCCTCCCCACATGTGCCAAACGATTTCAAATTTTCCATGCACATGTTGAGGGAGAGCATCTTTTTAAATCACAAAAAATTGAAACGTGATTGATTTATCTCTAAGTGCAGGTTCCCTCTAGTATGTGCAAAACTCTTTCAAACCTCGAGGCACATATTGAGGGGGAGCAAACTTTTGAAAACCTCATCCTTCCTCAATATGCTTTATCTACTTGATTTAATCAGGGAAGTGATGTTGACATCTTTTAGAAAATGGTAATCGAAGAAGTTAATTCTTCCTCTTACCTCCGTGTGCTAAAACGATTTCAAATACATGAGGCACATGTTGAGGGGGAGCTCTTTTTCTAAAAATATCAAAAACAATTCAGGTACAAAATGCTTTGATAATATATCACAAGTATCCGGATTGATTTTCAAATGGTTTTCAATTGGTTACAATTGCGATGAACAATACCAAATAGACCGACCAAATTTACTTTATGTACGGTGGTATAAGGATGATAAAGTTAGATATTTGCTCCCATGATCCGCCGGAACCGGAGGGATCTACCCAGGGACAATCCACTAGTTAGTGTAGAAGTCCTTAGGTATGATGAAAAAAAAAGGGGAAAAGTGAGATATGGGAAGAGTGCGGTGAGATCGAGCTAGTATCGAATAAACCCAACAAGGTTCTAGTTATGAAGTCTCGGTAAGCACTGAAGGGGTTGAAGAAGAAAAAAGAATTAAATGTGAAAAAGGGTGAAAAGAAATAACCCTCCATTTATTCAACCTTAGGGCAGAAATCGGGTTCAATTCTTATGCTACTGGTGGTTACCAAGGTAACATCATTATTGAAGACAAGACGTCATGGACCCAGTGACGCACTGCACTTCAAATTCCCAAACCACTCAAGTTCCTCTTAAAAGGACTTGTTTAATTCTCACGGGGAACTGACATTATCTATCGACTTTCTCTTAGAGTTTGTTGATATTGAAGAAGGAGACCCTCTCCATAGTCTCCGGCATAGGAACCAAATATGCATAATTGAGTCTAGAGCCACGAGATCATGAAATAAATCTCCTTAGGACACTGTCAATGAAGACTCTCTGTTTCACACAATGTGAAAAAAGATATTATATCTTATGAGTCCTACGCATTATCCTTGTGGTATTGCCAGAACATCTGAGTGATATGCAAACATATTCACAATGAAGATTGAAAGCCTTCTGGAGCCAACATCAAACAAGCTCCTGGTGGGTGGCATGTGAGATCTATCCAATAGATCAACCATGTGACAACTGAACAGAAACAATGGGGCGATTCAATCTTTTGAATCAATCTGGTTCAGGTTATGGATTGACGGATACCTTTGAAAAACCGGTCGTTGTGCTTAAAACTCTTTTCTTTAGCACATCGACTGCGTACTAATATTTCAAAATAAAAGGTGTTTATGATTGATAATTGATTTTCATTAAAACCTTCGTTGTATTGCAAAAACAATTTCTATTAAGCAGTACACAATTGTTTTTCAAATCTCTTTTCATCAATCAGTGAATCTTAATTCGTTGGTTCACTCACTCCGTGTTGTCTTCTTTGAGATGTTCAGGTTTGAGAACAGCTAGAAGTGCGCTAAAACCCTTTCAAGGAAATTCTTCGAATTATACCGATCACAGCGTACTTGTACTTGATCAACGGGGAACCGTGGGCCGTGTACCTCAATTCAATGAAAGTGATCAAAGACACTTTCGTGCACTTTATTGCTAACTGTTCTATGCGTACCGGACGTTCGCGGTATGATCGAATGAAGCGGTCAATCCATAGCCGCATGCTCACACTACACATTCATCTCTAAAGAAATCATGATAAGTGCTTCAACGACTCTGATAATTTCACTCCATGCTTCCGCTATCTGCTGCAAATATCATGAACAAGAAAGCTTCCGCTACTCTGATGAGAATATATCATGATCCCGAATGTGAGCATGTCGGTCCAAATGTCACAACATCACATAATACCAACACCACAATGGATGTGTCAGAGATTTATGTTAGCCGATGATCTCAATGCGGCTCAAAACTCATCATTCGTGGATCGTTAAAGACCTCCACTTGAAATTATCAAAACATGTGGAACATGAAGAATCAAAGACTACGACTCTTGAGCAAAGAACTTAATAAAGAATTCTAGAACAATCTAATGTAATATCTGTTTGTATTAATTGTAAATTGAGGTGACCTCCCTTAGGGGGAGATTGTTAGGAATTAGAAAATTCAGTCGTTAAAGAGTCGGTCACCTCAAGTATATGTATCCGATAGAAAGCTCGTAGTCGTAGTCAAGTTATGTTAGTAAGTAGTTTGTTATGTAACACCGTGGAGGACGGACGGGTCTTTACCCACTGTATGCCTGATCCACAGCCCGTAGGTGGCGTTTATTTGTAAGACACTATAAATACCCTCTACCTCCCAAGGTAGAGGGTTGGAGCTTCAATACCATTTTTCTTTGTTTCACATAGTTCCCAACTCTCTTCCCTTTCTCTCTCTATAACTTTCTCTCTCTAAACCTTGTTAACGCCTCATATGATTATGGTTTAATGTGTTTGTGAAATCCTATATCCTACACTAACATCAAGTAATAAATGAGCACGGCTCCGACACACAACCTAGATAAGTATGGTGTGGTTTTTAGTCTAAGTTTCGTATTCAAATGCATGCTGTGTAGTTTAAACAACGTTTGTAAGTTTACAAGTATTTGTGATTT
>OU343222.1:279571467-279676698 GCA_910596185.1 Chrysanthemum makinoi
TAATAGAAAGTCTCTAATACTTGTATTCTTAAGCGAAAATCAAACACAAGTATCAACACAAATAACTAAGAATACTTTGATCCTCTATGGATCTTTGAATAATACTAAAACTTGTTTTTCAATGTCTACATCATTCATACTAATGTGTTCCTTTTATACACAAGGAACCCTAAACCGTTTCCCAAGAAACGTATAAACATAAAACTAAATAAGATATACATGATCACTTCCTAATAATGCTCATGCATATCCTAACTAACTATAAAATACGCGGAATATTTATCTCCGCAGAAACCAACTACACGGTTTTGTACTTCAGCAGAATTAATTCTTCTGCATATTCCACAAGACTTCAGCATAATCATTAGCAGCAACTTCAGCATAATTCTTACTTAGTATAATTCCCAAAAATAATGCATTGTAATGAATGCTTGACCCAAAATGTGGACTAAAATCTAAGGATTAGATATGAATTTAAGGCATTTGATCATGAGAACACAAGCATTAAGTAACATACTCATTAGTAAAAAGAAAAGATGATGAAAATATAGAGGTTTTTAGAAAAAGTGAGAATAATAGACAAGAATTTCAGCTTCTGTCTCACGGATCCCACGGATCCTTCCTTGAGAACCGTCCAGCGTGCTGCTGGGATCCCGTACGCGGTGACTCAGGCAGCTTAAAATTTTCCTTTTGGAAACATTTGTGCCTAGTGCGTGCCTATATGCAAACCATTTGGAGTTGCGGTTATCTCGACTCCTGAAAAGAAAAGAAAAATAGGCTAGAATTGAAAAAACATACTATTATGTGAGATAACCCGAGTGCTCCTAATTCATTGTTGCTTAAATGAATGTACCCTAAAACACATATTAGTTATGTGTCCTCTTTAGCATTCAAAAGACATGAAATGCAATGAAAACGGGTTTTTACTTTGTATTAATAATGAAAAAGTGGTTTGTCCTAGACGTGAGAAATAGCTTTTATGAAAGTGATACGTGAAGAAGTATCCTTTTAGAAAGCATTTCGGAAAAAAAAATTCTTTGTTTGAAGAAAACGTTTATCCCAAAAAAAAATAGGTATGAGCTTACGTGTTGTAAGAGAAACTTACCTTGAAAAGTAAGGATAAATTATGAAAGTACGAGTTGTAAATAAAACCTATCTTGGGTTTTGAAAATTCCCGTATAATTTGTGAGTTGTGTGTAAAATAGAGATCCTAGACTCAGAAAGAAGAAGGCTAGTGTTTACATACCTTGTAGAGTTTTAAAAACTAATTACGACGATTTTTCCATGATACCAAGACCAAGACGAAGTAGGTTGAATTGTTCCCGCTTCAACGGTTTGGTGAGGACGTCGGCTATGTTGTCTTCGGATGCTACCTTCTCAATAGAGATGTTCCCCTTTTGAACATTGTCTCTTAAGAAGTGATGACGAATCTCTATATGCTTGGTGCGAGAGTGCAATACCGGATTCTTGCTTAAGTCGATGGCACCTTTGTTGTCACATAGAATGGCTATGTCACTTAGGTGAATGTCGTAGTCAACTAACACTTGTTTCATCCATAGTGCTTGTTGGCATGCGGTGGAGACATATTCGGCTTCGGTTGTTGATATGTTCAATTCCGTTTGCTTCTTTGAGAACCAAGATGTTAAACAACATCCTATAAAAGTACATACTCCACTTGTACTTTTTCGGTCAACATAATCACCTGCATGGTCAGAATCTGCATATACAATGGTTTCTACTCCCGTACCCTTAGGATACCATAATCCTAATTGAGTCGTACCCTTAATGTATCTAAAAATTCTTTTGACCGCTTCTAGATGTGATGTTTTAGGATCTTCTTGAAACCTAGCACATAGACAAACACTAAACATGATATCCGGCCGACTAGCCATAAGGGTAGAAGACTACCAATCATGCCACGGTATTTTTGTGTTATCAACGGATTTGCCGTCTTCATCTTTGTAAGTTTAGTGTCGGATGACATTGGTGTTATTATGGGTTTGACTCTTCTAAACCAAATTTCTTTAACATCTCTTTTATGTATTTAGATTGATTAAAGAAGATACCATCTTCTACTTGTTTGATTTGTAGACCAAGAAAGAAGCTTAGTTCTCCCATCATACTCATTTCGAACTCGTCATGCATGATTTTAGATAAATCATCACACATGTCTTGACAAGTAGATCCGAATATAATATCATCCACGTATATTTGAACAATGATTATATGTGATTCCTTTTTCTTAGTAAAAAGTGTATTATCAACTAACCCCAGGGTGTAGTTGTTTTTGATTAAAAATGACTTGAGTCTATGATAAGGTTTTAAAATGTACCTTTTTGAGGGGTCGTTTAAGCCCTTATTTGATCACTTTTATATCCGTTATTACTTAATATCGTTCCTTTTCACTTTTTAGGTCTCTTGAAGGCAAATTGCTGTAATGGCACTGGACGAAAAGGCGCGGAATACGAAGAAAATGGCCAAAGTCAAGAATCGAGACACTCAAGCTGCTGAAATACAAGGTGGCGACGTCACTGCTTAACGCGACGCCGTCGGAGCACTTCGTGGCGGGACGGTAGCCAAATTGCTTATTTTCAAGTGACGGTGTCAGGCTTTAAAGAGTAGGTCGTCGCAACTCAGACGGCCTAGATTTGATCCAGGCGGCGTCAGAGACTGAAGGGGACGGCGTCACAAGAACAAGGTGACGCCGTCGCAAAACTAACGTGGCCAAGACAAAACCCTAATGATGGCGACCCGACGGCGTCACAAATCATAAGGTGACGCCGTCGCGATTGTAATCTTATATATAGAATCCGAAATTTTCAGTTTTAGTGTGTAGTCTTTTGGAGTAAAAACCTAAACCGAACCAAGGCTGTCTTGTACAGTATTTTAGGGTTCCAAACCCTATCTTACATCAAGATAAGTGTTTTACTTTATTAATTCAATTATGTCTTCAATTATTTGTGTGTATGCTTGCATGTTCTCCATGTTCGGCTAATTTACTTGTGTGTTTGCTTAGGGAATATGAAACTTAATTATTGAATATTGATTGGTTGTCTCTTATCTTAATTGTTAATGATCTAGTAATGCGATAGGTCATTCGTTGTGTAATTAATGTTTGATTAATCTTTGTGAACCTTGGACTATGACACTTAGAGCAGTTGTAGGCTAAACTATCCAAAGAGTGCCTTAGAGTTAGAGTTTATAATTCCTAGAGGTTTTGTAGACGAGACCCTTTGGTAAGTTCAAAGAGTTAGGGATAAATGCATACCCTACTACTTTAGACACACAACGCGATTAAGAATAAGGACGTGACAATTCAACCATCAATAGGAGATAATTAAGGAGTAATAAAACCTAAGTGAACACATCTTTAAACTATCATACGAGCACACAATAATTAGACATAGACTACATACACCTTAGATTAGATAATTAGACAAGTAGAGTGATCGGTAGAAATACCAACCCCAAATCCAAACCCGAGATTAGACCTTTCCATTTTCTTAAAAAAAAGATAAAAAATAATCTTCCTCAACCCCAACCTTAGCATAGTAACTTCTCACTAGCATTCCTATTCCCCTAGATAACGATATCAATACCCGTGGCTTACCCTAATACTACACTACAAGGATTAGGTTCACTGCCTAGGGTGTTATAAAATTGCTCGAAGAAAGGAAGTTCCTTTGACCCCGAACGACGCGTGTAGCGTTATCAAGTTTTTGGCGCTGCTGCCGGGGAATAGAATAGCTAGTTAGTAGTCCACCTCGTTTAGGTTTCTTTGCTTGATTCCTATCAAGTAAATTTTTCTTATTTTTAGCTTCCTTGTAGTCTTACCCCCTTCTCCGTGGAAAAGCCTTTGCCCAACAGTGTTTTACACTTTTCGTCGAGGACATGTCACCGGCAAAAGGTGGGATTAATTATTTTAATCACGTAATTAACTAATTAGCTAATTATTTGAAAACACTTTCCCCGGGGACATGTCTCCGGCGAAAAGTAGTGTCACGTTGGACATGTTTAACTGGCTCAAAATGGCTGCGGGACCCACATGTCCCCGTGGAAAGTATTCCCGAGAAGGTATTGGCGGGGGACGTTCGCCGGAGACATGTCTCCGAGAAAAGGTTTCGTAGGGGACATGTCCCCGGCGAAAGTCTCAAAATGTCCGCTACGAATCCAGTCATTGTTGTAGTGACTACGGTGTAATCAAATTTTATTAGGTTAATTCTTATTATAATACATAGTTAAATATCACAATTAGTTTAGACTTTTATTAATAAACACGCGACTCGGTAAAAAAAATTCAAATTAGACATAAAATCGGGAATTCGGAATTTAGGGTTTTACACCAGAGATGGCCACTTCTACACGAAGCAAAAGGTAAATTAAGAAAGTTGATGGAAAGCAAACCAACTATTTTGATCATAGGGCCCAAACTCATACGTCCGACATCAATTTTTTTTATTTATTACGTAGTATTTTTTTCATTATTATTTTTTTATTATTATTATTTTTTTTTATCTCTTTGTTATACAAATCATTTGAAATTATGAATTTTGATAACGATGTAATTCTAGGAAATGTATTCAGCTATTGATGGTTAGATTTAAACTTCGAATTTTGGTGAAACCTTGTGAATCTAATTGTAACAGTAGATAACTTGTATAGGCCACCCAAAATATCCAAAAGGTTTTTTATACCATGCTGATTAATATTTTGGTTTTATCTATGCCAATATTAGTCAGTAACTTGTAAAATAATAAATAGTGAAGCTACAATACCTATAAAACTCTATCTAGATACGAAATTAGGACACTCATGAAGTCTATGAGAGCAACTTTATGATAGTAATACTTTTGACTGGTTTTTGGCCTAACCAAGTTGGCTGATCTAAGTGTTCTTAAGAAATTTGGAACACCTTCTTAGACCTATAGGGTAACTTTAACCTTGTTCAATTTTTGTTGAGTGTCATTTCATCTTTCCTTTAAGATCTAGTCTCATGCAATAAGCATTTGTTTGAATACCTTTTAGTCAGGAGTTTGGGTTAAACACTTCAACCCATAACTTATTTTCTCATAACATCTATTCACGGGTCAGCCGGACATTTGCGATGAGTGATACCACATTATTCTATTTGATACTTATTCTTGTTAAAATTGGTGTTACACAGTATGTTAAACACTTGTGTGTTTTCGCATCATATGACTTGTAAGACAAAAATAGAATTTATCAACATCAACATCTAGTTTCCATATTTCTATGTCAATTACAACAAAGAATCATCATAATATTCGTTTGGAACATCAATTGCTACATTTACTATATGATTTAAACTACTACATTTTTTTCCAATATATGTACACATGAGAAATGAACAATTTGGTTTGAGTGTTTACGCTGATCTTGGTTGACTCATACACTTCCTGATACAACAGTGTAGCATTTAGTTGTTCTTTATCTTCATCACACTCCCCTCTTAATGCACCAACTAATACTTCGTCATTTTTGTGCAAAACGTGCATGTTCATCTTTTGTCATGTTAACAATAGTTGGTACAAGATCAGTCCCGAGTCTAGTGACATCAATATAGTCTTTACAACCATGAGCTGCTAATCCAGGAAATACCAATCCGACCAACCTGAACAGTTTTTCAGTATGCTCTTCCCTGTATTCTTTGCCTTTCCAGTACGGCAAAATGAAACCCCTAATTATCTCCCAAAGCGCATTTGTGTACTTGGGTAAAACCCACACCAACGAGAAGTAGTTTTTGTTTGGTTCTTCTTCCATAACCTAAAGATTAGTCATACAAACATAAACTCACAAAGAAATAGAACTTTATGTATGATCATAGCATATTAGAGTATATTATTCGATGATGCCAACGTGATCGCTTTGGAAGTAACGATCATATTAAACTAAAAACCACAACTAGACGTACCTTGCCATTGTAGAAGCTATCAAAGTATAGACTTTGCCCGAAGTGCTTAAAGAATAGCGACTTGACATCATAAGGCAATCTAGGCACTATATCATTGCAATAAACGTATCTAAAATACCTCAAACCATGATCTTCAATCATCTTCATCATGTATTTCCCAAACCACTCATCCCCTACTCTTGGCTGCCCAAATGTGTACACGCCTTCTAACCTCTTCAACAACCATGTCTCTTCATGTAACCCAAGCACACCAGCGAATAATATTGCCAATGCTGCTCCTAAACTATGGCCCGTCAAAATAAACTTTCCATTTTCATTCTTTTCAAGAATCTGTTTGAGCTTTTCTCTGATCATGTAGTAAGCAAAAGGGTGCTCATCGGTTGGATTTTCGAGTTCTTTTGGCCAACCTTTGATCTTTTGTAAGCCAAGTGCTTTCATGAACCCACTGTGGATTCGACCAATGGGTTTGGAGGTGTTTGTGTCTTTGAGCTCGTACCAGGATATGTCGACGTCTGTTATCCAGTCATTGGCATTGAACGGGCCGGTTCCTCTAAATGCTACTACTATCAAATTTGGGTCTGATGTATCTTGAAACATGGTTGCATATGTTGTGAATTGATTCTGATAATCTACAACACATTTATAAAGTTTCAGATTAACATGTCCTGTAATTTTGCTATACAATAAAATCTACACTAAATTAGTTACCCTCACTATTTTTTATACGTAGATAATATTTCATTATAGTATTTTGATACACATATTAACATTTAAAGTAATTGTAAATTTTGAAATTGCATTTCATACAGGGTTCAATAAAACAAAGTATGCATCCAGATTATCAGTAAATTGAATTATGTGATGTATACATTTAAAGTTATATTTTGGCTTTTGTAGTTAGTGGTTTATTAAAAGATTTATAAAAAAGTAAAGAGGTATAAAAACTTGTAAATGATAGTTAGCATTCATTTCAAACTAATTATGTGGGATAAACATTAACCTTTTCATTTTATGTCATTAAGATGTTTTAGTTGGGTATATATATATATATATAAATATATATATATATATATATATATATATATATATATATATATATAAAGGGTGAGCATATGACCGAACGGACGGACCGACCGAAGGACCGACCGGACCGAGACGGACCGACCATTCGGTCCTGTCCGCGGTCCCGCTTTTGGGCTAATGGTCCGGTCGGTCCGGACCAAAACCGACAATTTGGCCTTGTTGGATCGGACCGACCGGACCGGTCCGGACCGACCACATTCGGTCCGGTCTCGGTCTTGGGTTTTTGCCGAAATCGGTTTTCGGTCCGGTCCGGTCTTGGCCGGTCCGGTCCGGTTTTTGGACCATGCACACCCTTATATATATATATAGAATTCATCCTATGGTCTTTTAGTTGGTTATATATATATGAAATTATCCCTTTCATTCCACAAAAAGGTATAGATTGGCGGGAACACCCTGACCCCGGATGTCTTTTGGCACTAGCTATTGTCCACCCCACAAGGAATAGCTCCGGCAACTCTCCTGACCTTTTAATTTAATGGTTATGTTATGTGAGATGTTTATAAAACTTTAAGAGGTTTTTTACATAATAAAATTAGGTTTATAAAAAAAAAAGTTTAATTAATAATATTACGCAACTATAGACCTGAATATTAATGTATTAATAATCTTTGCAAGTTGCTAAAGAAAAATAGTTTGCTCTCACCCTTTGAATGACCCCAATTAGATGATGAATTGATGATGATAAGTCAAATAAAAGGGGCTAGTTTGCATGATTATAAGTCAAATAAAAGGGGCTAGTTTGCATGATTTTTACTCCGCAATTGATAGAAAAAGAATTCAGGCCAAAGTATAAGCACACAAACCGTCTATTACCTTAAAACAAGGTTTTCAAGATCGGTATTTTACCAAGAATCATTTTCGTCTTTGCAAGATCGTGATCGTAAGATTGGATCGGGATCTTAAGATTCTACTGGAATGTTATTTATTAATAGTTTTTATAATATCATAATAAATCTACAAATTATTATACATTAGAAAGACAACATACTATGAATTTTTCATAGAAATGTTGTCCTAAATTATAATTATAAAATGTTTAAAAAGATTAACATGTTGTTTTTTGAATTTTATAAAAAAACAACTCATAAATTTGTAGATTTTTAGTTTGAAATACAAGAAAAGTAAAATCGGATCGAATTAGATTTTAATATCGTATGGTTAAAATCGGGATCCTATAAGATCTTAAGCTTGCAAAAATCCTATGTAGGATCCGAATCATTTTTGCTTTGCAGTATCGTAAAATCGTAAGATGCTAAAATCATGATCGGGATCCTGACAACTATGCCTTAAAATATTAAGAGTATATAATAATATGGCACCTCGGCCCATGCTAATCTTTAGTATGACTCAGTTAACTAGTTTTTACCGTTAGTTTATATTAACGACATAACCAAACATGTAACACTCATGTTACCAAAATTTAGCCTTTTCAAAATATTTAATAACGCAAGACTTTAAACAAACTTTCGTAGTTTGGGTTGAGCCCTAATGGAACTATATATAAAAAAAAAAAAAAAACCTTGAAAAGTTATTACATGAAGTGCCTAACTTCTCTATGTCAATCATATTTTCTTCTCTAAATGTCTTGAACGAATACAAAGACGATTTGCATTCTAATTTAGCTCAACCTATAAAATTTAAGTGAGATACATCCACGATATTACAAGCCTAGTTAAAGTCATATTTGTGTGGCTCTAATTACAAATAAACAGTATTATATAAATCACACATATTTTTGTTTTAATTATCTACACTACGTATAATGTAAGAAGTTCTCTCTCATATTAGTTACTAAAGGATTTTAAAACAAAAAATTTAAACAATACAACTATAAACACATAGTGTACAATTAACTTATTCACCAACATATATATTTACAAACTAGAATTAATGTAAATATTAAAACATCATTCAGTGCTAAAATACAATAATAAAGCACATTAAACAAATCAATCAAACTATTAGAATAAATTTTTAAATACTCTACTCAAACACACTAAATATTCCTAAGATAAAAATGATGCAATCTATCAAAATAATAATAATAATAAAATTGCATGCCTATTTTCTTACCATCTACTTATAACATAATATATTTTATCATTATTTCTAGTTATTAGAACTTAAAATTCACATCTTTTATAAAGTTATTGCACGAAAAACATATTATTAAAAAACAATATTTGTTGAAAAATTTAATTACAGAGTATGCGCCACTGCAATGCACGAGTATCCTACTTGTTACTAATCATGCATGATGTATAAGACTTTAAAACAAAAATTAAAAGATGTTTTGAGGTGTACAAAATGTTATACATATGATATAAACAATTATAGCTATATATATATAACTATTTCTTAATAATTTAATTTATGAATTAATGATTATGAGACTTACAAAATTAATTTTAATAATCTATATAATGTGTATATATCATTGAACTAATATTACTGACTTATATCTCTATATTAAACCAACATCTCTCGCGGGTACTCTACAATTATTATATGAATTACTTTGACATTGCTTAAAGTTATTCAAACAAATATCATTGCCATTTGTAAAGTTATTCAAACATAAAATTGTTTTTTGTTATTTTGTTTTTTGTTTGTTTTTTTTTTTCATAAATATTTTATTACGGGATACCCGTCGCTCTAACGTTTGGGTACCCTGCTAGTATAGAGAAAAGTATGGATATTAGATTCAAAATGACGTCTTTATTTAGTACGCGTGTGTATATAAAACGATCTTACAATAGAAATTGTATATACCGCGACATTTCTTACCATTCCAAAACTTGTAGAAACCAATATACTCCATCTGAAAGAAAAACACACACACAAAAGCGAAAAAACGATCAATCATAAAGCTGGTTAGTATATTATTGCCAAAAGTTAATTTATACGCTAATTTCTCAAAAGAGATGGTATAGTTGTGAAATCAGTTGTAAGGCATATGTATCATAACCAAAAATTTCAATATAAGACTTAATTCGGTTTACGCTTTACTACAATTTGTTTAGATTATTATGATAAAAGTTGAGAATCAATATTATGTATAAACAACTAGGATTAATCGATTTAAAGCGAAACAAAACTTGTATACTTTACATGTTGTATAACCCGAAGATGTTGAAAGATTAACTGGATAGATTTTTACACTACTAGAAGTTTTCGTGTACACTAGTTTTTTTTAAGATTAAAATAGCATAATATTATCACATCAATTTTTGGAAAATAATCGGGAAAACTAAAAATGTGATTAACTTGGTGTTTAAATCGTAACAATAGTTTATTGGTTTATAAATAAGTGAGTCCATCTATTGTCACCAATAAAATGTTGTTAGATATTGTTACATCCGCCGATCTATGCTCTTTTTGTATACTATTGATCACATTAATATAAAAAGCGTGACCAAATATTTTGTACGCTATTCATCATATTAATTTTATGGCTTTTTCCACAAACAGAAAAATGAGAATAGAGATTAAAGTTATTTGACCTTCAGGTGATCTTTGATTGCAACCTTCACAAATGCCTCATTTTCATAAGACAGTTTTGCTGCCATCATTGCTAGCGACTGATTATATCTTCCATCACCCTTTTTAATACTTGCATCCAGTTGCAACCGTGTGTCGAGTTCTCCAATAATCGTCATAAACTTTTCTGGTGATTCCTCAAGCTGCACCACCTTCCCTGCAGTACGTCCAACAAATTAAGACCGGAATCATAACCTTCATATGATTGTTGCTCCGCTAATATGCATACATTACTCCGACAAACACAAATCAGCAAGCCCAAAATTTTCATGGCTGATAAAAAGCCGTCTCAAGACCATAGGCTTTTGGCCCAATGAGATGTGATCAGTGACCCATCAACCAACACAAACAAGTTGAGGGTTAAAGAGTCATTGAAGATTGTCAGATAGGAGGTGTAGGTTAAAACAATTTGGCATTCAAAAAATAAATAAATAAAAAAAGAACGTCGCCAAGTTTATTAAAGAAAAAGAAATTGTCTAAACCTTGTATACTATTGATCACAAGTCCAAAAAAACCTCCATTGCTCGACAAAAGATTTAACCATGTTTCGATGAAAGACCCTATCCAAGCCAACGGCTCCTTTGCCCAAATAAGAAACTTTTGTGCAAGTAATGAGGCGAAGATGAGCCATCGTTGCCAAAAAATCTCCACCATTCGTCTCTCAGCATCTTGGGATAGTTCGTCGTAAAAGCTTTTATTGTTTAAAAATTTAGTCGAACATATCAAAATACATGCAATATCAAAGAGATTTGCTTTTTTTGCATCAACCACCAAGTAGTTTTCAGAGAATTCTTCAGCGTTTGCCATGTCTAGCTTTGAAGGCAAGTACACAAAGAAATGAAGCAAAGGTAATTTTGATATGACACATATTTATACACCATCTTTTAACACGTTTTTTCTAATACATTGACTTTCTACTTATAAGATAACCACAACAAATATATGGTTTATTCATTTCTTTTTTTCTACACGCTATTACCAAGTGAATAAAATTCTATTCAATTCTTTGAACCTATAAACATTCATATAATTATTACGTTAATCAAGAAAATATATTAAATAATCATCCTAATGTTCACACTATTAAGTGCAAAGAAAATAAAGGCTACACTTAATACGTGGAGAAATTAAAATTTTGACCACGTTTAAAATTGTAGAAACTAATTTGTGGCACTCTTGTTCTTCACTGTTCACTCTCGCTTGCATTAGAAAATCAAACATGACAAATTAGTTTTCACATTTCTAAGTGTAAGAAAAATCTTATATTCATCCAGTATTTTAGATGTAAACTTTTCTAATACACGCATAAGTGAAAAATTCTTATGTTTGAATAAACTTCAAAATTTCAGTACTTTATAAAAGCGTGTAAGAAAATGGAAAATTAGCAATTTTTAGATGTAGCGATTTGACCTTAACGGCTTATCATGTGTACCACGAGTTGTGATCCTTTGCAAAAGGGGTACAAATGAAAAAAAATCTAAAAAGTATTGCTGACCGTCCAAGCAGTCCAATCTACAACCAAAATCAATCTCACGGTCGGTATTCAAAATAATAATAATAATAATAATAATAATAAAATAAAATGACGCGGGTCTAATAAATAAAAGGGTTAAAATAGTAATTACACAAAACAAAACCGTCTAATCAACCTTCTTTCCCACTCTCCCATTCCATTATTTCTCTGCCAAAAATCTCACACAATCTCTCTCTACATTTGGGGATCTAATTGGTGTTTTATCGGACCAAAATCAATACATTTCAATCGTTTTTGAGGATCAAAAAGCACAGATTTACACTTGAAAAGGTGAATCCAGCCGGTAAGTTCAATTAATTTTATTTTAATTTTATTTTGTTCTTTCCTTAAATTTGATTTAACTGAAAATTTAATCTGCTTTAATCAAATCAACAAATGAAAATAAAGGAGAAGAGGATGAAAAAGATTTACGGTTAAAAAATTTAGTTTATTATTGTTGTATAATCGAATTTTAACTATCTTTTATATGCATCTCATCCCAAAATATGATACATTTTCAGTTTTAATTGAGGGGTGTTTTGAATTTCTTTTAAATTTCTTTTATTAAAGCATATATTTTGAGGGTACTTATCTGTTAATGATTTTCCAGGGTTTAGATAGTATCTAATTATGTGTTGTGTTTTAAGTGATAAATATTGGTAGTTATTATGTTACAACAACTTATTTATGTTATTAGGGGGTGTAGAGGTTTGCTTGGTTAAGGGTGTGTTTGGGTATGCTTATGTGAAACAACTAAATAAGATCTTCTACAAAAGCACCTCAATGTTGGCATCTCATGAAGAAATTATTGGGCACAAAACACGTATTAACCCATATGTTAACAATTTATTCGGTTTTGAGAATGCAATAAGCTTACCCAAACACCCTGCTAATAGCTTATTCACATTGTTTTAAACACAAATGAGAAGTTTTGGATGAAGAAACGTGTTTATGCTTTTTTTTTTCAAACTAGTTATATATATTAGATACAAAGTTACAACTTATGCTTGTTATGTTTTGTTCATCAGTTAGTGTAAGTTATGATTGTTAACTTATTGTTCATCAATTATTGATTTGTTCATCAGTTAGTGTCAGTTGTTCATCTTGTTTTTTATCATAAAATTGTGTTCATCAATTATTGTTCAGTATTAGGTTGTTTTGTTCATCAGTTATTGATTTGTTCATCAGTTAGTGTCAGTTGTTCATCTTGTTTTTTATCATCAAATTGTGTTCATCAGTTATTGTTCAGTATTACGTTGTTTTGTTCATCTGTTAGTGTCAGTTGTTCATCTTGTTTTTTTATCATCAAATTGTAATCATCACTTATTATTCAGTATTAGGTCATTTTGTCCATCAGTCATTGTTTTGTTCAACAGTTATTGTTTTGTTCATCATTTAGTCATTTATTAATCATCGTAGTTTTCTTAAGAAGTTATTTTCGAGTGTTAGGTTACTTTATTCATCAGTCATTGTTTTGTTCATCGGTTGTTGTTACTCAAATTTTTTGCTCATCTAAGTATGTTCATCAGTATATGAAAAGAAAGAGCAAATTTAGAAAAATCATTTGATGAAGTATATTTTTTTACTCTTTTAGAAACTAGTAGCAGCAAAAAAACAAGAGCAAGGAAAAAAGGTCAAAAAAATCAAGACCGTCTATGGATAAAAGGTATGTTCAATAGTATGTAATGTTTGTTCAAAATCTGATGAACCTTCAATGGTAAAAAATGTATATGATGAGCAAAATTATGTTCATCAGTTATCGTTCATCAGTTTTTATTCATTATTAGGTTGTTTTGTTCATCAGTTAGTGTCGGTTGTTTTTCAGCATGTTTTTGTTCATCAGTTAGTGTCGGTTGTTCTTCAACATGTTTTTTGTTCGGCAAAACGTATGTTTATTAGTTATCGTTCATCAGTGTTTATTCATTATTAGGTTGTTTTGTTCATCAGTTAGTGTCGGTTGTTTTTCAACATGTTTTGTTCATTAGTTAGTGTCGGTTGCTTTTCAACATGTTTTTGTTCATTAGTTAATGTCATTTATTTTTTATTTTTTTTAATTTTTTTTTATGAGTTAGTGTCAGTTATTATTCATCAAGTTTTTTTATCATCAAATATTGTTCATCAGTTATTGTTTAGTATTATTATTTTTTTCATCGGTTACTTTTAGTTATTGTTTTTGTTCATCAGTATTTTATCATAAAAAATTGTTAAGTTCGGTAATAGTTTGTTATTATTCATTATGTTCTATAGGTGCAAAAGAAGCGAATCATTTGATGATAACATTTTCACCAAGGCTTACAACTGAAGACAAAGAAAGCACTCTAACAAAACTCAGATCGCGCGATTGAAAAATATTTCAACGAATACTTCGATCTCGAAATGGTTCTTTGTTCCTAGTGCTTTTGTTCGTAAACAATGTTTGAAATATGTGATTGGTTTGGTTAAGTAGTCTGGAATATTAGGTTAGTTTTTTTAAATAGCTTTAGATCTCTAAAACATTTTAATGTAAATTGAAGAATACTTTGGTTTAAATATCAATGTTATCACTTGTATATCGTATTGCCGTGAACTGATGCATTATAAAGCATAAATCTACATCCATTTTTTTTTACAAAAAACTTGTAAGTAAATTGATGAACACCTATCAAATAAACTGATGAACAAGAACTATCTGTGTTTAGTATATCAATTAAGCTAAGATTTGTTCAACCATTAGCTCATCTTATAGAGTTGCTCATCAATAAAATTGATGAACAAGTTATTATATATAAAAAATAAAGGAAAATGGCACAAAACAAACCAACGGGCCTCTGGTCCAGCGGTATGGAGGTTTTACCCTCCTAGGCAAGGTCTCAAGTTCGAGTCTTGTTTGTTAAGCGATAGGGGTTTCTCCCGCGTGCGTAAAGGGAAGGGTGCCATTGACAAGTTGAGCGGTGATGTGAAACTGATCATGTGTGAGAAAAATTAAAGAAAATATGCTACAATGATTGAGCAAAAACAGAAAGAAAAAAATATGCTACAATGATTGAGCAAAAACAGAAAGAAAAAAAAAGTAAAACACGTGTTTTTGATAATGTGAAACTGAGTTGGTGATGTGAAACTGATCATGCGCGAGAAAAATTAAAATTGCACCCTACGCCTTCTACCCTAAAAACCCAAGCATCCCATTTTTACATGCCGGCATAAGACAACAACCCACCGTCAAAGAATAGAAAATGGAGTTATTGGTGGAATCCCATTCCGTCCTGAATGAGCTATTCCATTCTTAAGTCAAACCAAACTCAACAACATTTTGCCTGTAAATCAATAATAATGATAGAATAATATGTTACAGTCTATGACTCATTCCAATCTACTAAAAACAACATTTTAAATAATAGAATAATATGTTACAGTCTATGACTCATTCCAATCTGCCAAAAACAACGTTTTATTCTGTGTAAAATACTTAATCTTTAGCAGTTTAGCTTTATGAAACTGAAGCTGCCAAAAAATACGAAATTATGTTCTAGAAAATACTTTCTGTTTGTTCCACATATTATTTGGAATTGACATTTTCGTTAAGCGTGTGATTCTAAGAGATGTATTTAGTTATTGATAGTTCAATTTTCTTGGTCAAACGTACATTAAGACAATGGATAACGTACACATAAACCACCCAAACTATTCAAATAGACTCAGCTTACTCTACTGTCGAAACAAAGCTTGTCTAAAAAACTATAAAAGTATTATTTTCAATTTTCATTTCGTCTAGTAGAATCAAAATGAAGTTATCTTCAAAACAAAGCTTGACTATATAAGCCTGTAACTTGTAAAATAAAAATGAAGTTACGGTACCTACGAAATCTATCTAGTATCTAGTTATGCACTCAGAAAGTCCATGAAAGCGACTTTATAATTTTCTAACTAGTTTTTGGCCTAAGCTAGCATAACGAAACTAAATTACTACTTGGATGAAATAAATACTCTTTTGAATTTTGGGATACGCTATGCATTATCCCGTTAAAAACTATCATTGCATTAAATTTGGTGTTACACCAAGGTGTATGTTCAACACTAGCGTGTTTTCACGTCATATGACAATTAGTAGAAAGAAAATATAAATTTATTAACACCAAATTAGCATACACTACTACAGAAAATTTTATTTTCATAACCTCTAAGAACGATTAATATATAAATTATTTGTTAAACAAACCGCCTTCTCCAAACAAACCGCCGTCTTCTCCAATCGAACCGAATCTGATCATTCCAGCTTCTCTCCGTCGGGTTGGGGGGAGGGTTTAACATGGAAAACATTACTAATCATCAGGATACAGGTTGGACCTTTGTCGGTCGTAATCAGAATCGCAAAAACATTGAAAACCCCTTATCATCAGAATCGATCATATACCACATCCTCGTTTTTTATCACAAATTTCCCCAAGCATGTCGATGCAAAACAACTATGGAAAACATGCGAATCGTATGGGTGAATAGTCGACGCCTTTATCCCAACGAAACTATCAAAATCTGGAAAGCGTTTCGGCTTTGTACGTTTTCAAGGGGTATCTAACGATGAAGATATGGCACTTAAACTCTCAACCATTTGGATAGGTAGTTTCCACCTTTTTGCGGCGGTATCCAGGTTTCCGAGATCCAATAACCCTAAATCAGAACATAAGCCACCACCGACTCATATCCCTCCACAAAATAAACAATCTGATCATCACTCTTTCAACACCAAAGAAGCCAAGCCGATCTCTACTAAAGCGTCACGTTCATATGCATCTGTAGCGAATGGAATGTATCAGGTTCGTAATTCTTCTAAATCTAATGTCCCTCCGTCTATAATTATTGAAGATCACGATCTGATACACGTAGAGAACACATCTACGGTTTTATTGGTTAAAGTTAGGGAAGTGGGAACCATGAACTCAATTTATAATCTAGGCAGTAATGAAGGTTTTTCAAACCTTCAAATTCACCATGTGGGTGGATTATGGATTTGGATTCAATTTCCAGATGAAGTATCGTGTACGGCCTTCAAGAATAATAACACAGTGAAGAATGCATTCACATCCATAAAAACAGTCTCTCCAAACTTTGTCATTGATGAAAGGCTCATATGGATAGAAATTAATGGTCTTCCACTTTGTGCTTGGGGCTCATCTGCCTTTAAAAAAGTTGCTTCAGCTTTTGGTAAATTCATGTTCTTTGAGATAGATAAACTTCCCTCGGTCGGTACAACACACATTTGCATCTCAACCAATCGAAAAGATTTTATCTCGGAAACTACTCAAGTTTCAATTTTTGGTGTTTGTTATGATGTTCATGTTCAAGAATTAGGTACGTGGAAGGCTAATATTCGAGATGATGACGTTTCTTCTGACTCTGACTCGGAAGCTGACACGGCTAACATTAGTACCCCATCAGAACACTCTCACAATGACGACCATATTCACATCAATGTGTCTGATACATTTGTTGCCCCATCAGAACATTTTCACAATGACGACCATATTGACACCAATGTGTCTGATTCATTTGTTGAGGAGACTATACCTGCTGAAACACCCAATGCAAAACCTACAGAGCATACCAGCCCCATTACCTCATCAGAACCTAGTTACCCACCAGGTTTTGAGCAATTTAAAAGCACCAAGAAAGATTCTTCCCTTCAACCGAAAATTGCACCAATTGTAGATGGATTCTCTGTCATTAACGAACTATCTCGAATCATTGAAGTTATAGGCGCTATGGGTTATAATGTCAAACCATGTCGTAAGGCCATCCAAACTCTAATACGTGATACAGGAGATAGTATTGTTGATCAATGAATATCTTATATATTAATATAAGAGGTTCTCGAAAGTATAGGAAACGTAGATGGGTGAAAGAATTATGTTTCAAGCATAATTTCCATTTTCTCAATGTCCAAGAATCGAAGATGACAAGGTTAGAATTGTATCGGTTGAAAACTATGTGGGGGAATTATTCTTTTGATTTTGCGTGTAGCATGTCTAGAGGTCATTCTGGAGGTCTCATTTCTATGTGGGATAGTTCTCTTTTTGTTAAATCTAATCTTTGGTGTGATGATAACTTTATCATCGTTCAAGGTAAATGGCACCATTCAGATGTTACATTCTATATGGTTAACGTTTATGGTCCTCAGAAATCATCGGCTAAATCATCTTTGTGGCAACGACTTCATGAGTTCATTTCGAATAACCAAGGTAGTTACGTTATCTGTGGTGATTTTAACGAAGTTCGTATAGAATCTGAAAGATGTGGTTCTATTTTTTCCCACTCTGAAGCTCAAGTATTCAATTCCTTTATCGATAACTCGAGTCTCAGTGAAATCCCTATAGGAGGTCGTCTTTATACATGGATGAACAAAGCAGGATCTAAACTAAGCAAACTTGATCGCTTCCTTCTGTCTCATGATGTTACTACAATTTGTCCAGACATCAAAGCTATTGTTCTAGATACACTTTGGTCCGATCATAACCCTATTCTCTTGCATGTTGATAAAACGGACTTTGGCCCCATTCCATTTAAGTTTTACAACTCTTGGATTCAGCGTGAGGGTTTTGATAATTTGATCAAAGTACAAATGAAGAATACCATCTTATACATCAGGGGCACGTTTCTCTCAAACAGAAGTTAAAGTTCTTCAAGACTAAAATCAAAGAATGGCGCAAACAATCTAACCTTACGAACGCCTCTCGATTGCATGTCATCCACTCTACCCTTAATGATTTAGATAAGAAGATTGATTCTTCTACTGCCACTGATGAAGAACTTCAATCTCGTTTTCAACTGATGAAAGAACGAGATGATCTCGATCGTCTTTTATCCCTAGATTTAGCCCAAAAAGCTAAAATTCAATGGGATGTAGAAGGGGACGAGAACTCCAAGTTTTTTCATGGAATTCTCAAACAGAAACGTCGCCATCAGTCTATTCACGGGATCCTTATCGAGGGCGAATGGATTACTAATCCTCTTACAATCAAAGAAGAATTTTACAAGTTTTACAAAAGAAAATTTAAATTAGTTGATTCTTCTTTTGATGTGAATTCGAATCTAGGTTTTGCTATGCTCTCCTTAGAAGACGTCACTATGCTCCAACAGAAGGCCACGTTTGATGAAATTCGTAAAGCTGTTTGGGATTGTGGCAGTGGTAAGTCACCAGGACCAGATGGTTTCTCGTTTCTTTTTATTAAAACATATTGGGATTTATTTAAAGATGATATAGTGAACTTTGTTAATCACTTCATGGAATCCGGAACCATGCCTAAAGGTACCAACTCCGCTTTCATTACGTTGATTCCAAAAATCCCAAACCGCATTCTCATTAAAGATTATCGTCCGATATCTCTCATTGGGATGCAATATAAAATTATAGCAAAGTTACTTGCTAACAGGCTTTCTACAGTTCTTGATAAGCTTGTTAGTCCAACTCAATCTGCATTCATATCGGGTCGTTAGATTCTAGATGGACCTATTATGGTTAGTGAAATCATCGAATGGTACAGGAAGCGTAACAAAAGGCTTATGATCTTCAAAGTCGATTTTGAAAAAGCTTTCGATTCAGTTAGTTGGAACTATCTTGACTTCATTCTATCTCAAATGGGCTTTGGCAATTTATGGCGCTCATGGATTCGAGCTTGTTTAAATTCATCTCGTACATCCATCTTAGTCAATTGTAGTCCTACTCCGGAGTTCTCTTTGGAACGCGGTCTCCGTCAAGGAGATCCACTTTCTCCATTCCTCTTCATTCTCATAATGGAAGGTCTTCACTTAATTCTGGAAAAAGCTAGGCATGCCAAGCGTATCAAAGGAGCCACAGTTGGGAATCCGAGCATTAACTTATCCCATTTCTTCTTTGCAGATGATGTTATGATTGTTTCAGATTGGGACACTCTTGATCTTCAACAAATTACAAACTCCCTTAATTCCTTTTATTGTGCATCAGGTCTGAAGATTAATATTTCCAAATCTAATCTATATGGTATAGGGGTTTCCGATGACGATCTCCAATCTATGGCTCGCGTTACAGGTTGTCAAGCTGGTTCATTTCCTATTACATATCTCGGCCTCCCAATTGGTAAGCGCATGCATTACTTATCTTGTTGGAACAGCTTGATTGATAAATTCAAGTCAAAATTTTCGAATTGGAAAGCTTCTCTTTTGTCTATCGGAGGTCGATTTACTTTGATTAAATCTGTCCTTGGAAGTTTAGGTATTTATTACCTTTCCATATTCAAAGCACCTGAATCTATTATCAAAATTCTTGAAAAAACGCGTGCTAAATTCTTCTGGGGAGGCACGCAAGGAAATAACAAAATGGCTTGGGTTAGATGGGATAATGTTCCTGCATCTCATGATCAAGGAGGCTTGGGTATTGGTAGTTTAAAAGCGTTCAATCTTGCTTTACTTCAAAAATGGAGATGGAGGTTCGTCACCAATCCGAACCTTCTATGGGTTAAACTTATTAAAGCTATACATGGTTCTGAAGCGGGTTTCGATGGTAAAGGTTGTGCTACATCAGGAGTTTGGTCTTATATTGTTGGTACCACTAATTACCTACATTCTCACAGTATTCTTCCTAAAGACTCTTTGAAATGTCTCCTTGGTAACGGTACTTCTATTCGATTTTGGAAAGATCTTTGGCTTGGAGATGAACCACTATGTTCTAGATACAATCGCCTTTTTCGACTAGACATTAATGAGAATTGTTTGCTAAGTGAGCGTTACAATGAAGGAAGATGGAATTGGCAGTGGCTTAGGCCCATTGCTTTTGGTCGAACTGAAGCAATGCTACAATCTCTCATTACTGAACTTGCTGAAGTAACTCTTTCTTCTTCTTCTGATCAATGGAAATGGCACATTGGGAATGATGGTACTTTTTCAGTAGCTTCTACTCGGACCCACTTAGATCATCTTATGCTTCCAACGTTGGCTTCTTCAACAACATGGAACCCTTGTCTCCCAAGAAAGGTAAACATTTTTATGTGGAGATTCAATTTAGATCGTCTCCCACATCGCCTCAATCTTTCAAAGCATGGCATTGCTATCAATTCTATTCTTTGTCCGATTTGTAAAAATTATGTGGAGTCGGTTGAGCATTTATTTTTCTTTTGCGAAGTTAGTGCTCAGATTTGGTGCATGGTTCGAAATTGGTGTAACATTACGGACAGTCATACGCCTTCTTACACTGATTGGCTTTCTTGGATGGATAACATTGCGGGTTCTCAAGTAAAAAAGAAACGTCTCTTTGTCATCATTGTCTCTATGTTCTGGACCATTTGGAAGTATCGTAACGACATCACTTTTAACTCTCACCACTTGAGGAAAAGTGATATTTATGATCTTGTTCGTTTATATTCTTTCAATTGGTTAAAATTTAGTGGTAGATTAGTTTCTAATTGGAACGAATGGCTTTGTAACCCTTTGTAATTTTCTAGCAACTTGCTAGTTTTAATAAAATTTTCTGCTGTTAAAAAAATATAAATTATTTGTTGGAAACAGTTCTCGCTAAAAGTGTGCCAAATAATTAATACTTTTTGAACGCTTTCTTAAAGACCATTCTAAATTTTGATAAAGCATTTTGAGATACAAAGAACGGTCGGTTGACCAGTCTTCACTTCTTCGGTACCAAACGACTATCTATTCCAACACACTTCTTCACTACCAAACATCTATCTATTCCAACTTTAAATTTCAAAACCACCCTCATTTACTCACACTACAATCATTAATGCTTCAAGATCTTGTTTAAGGTAAATAACATTAACTCTTCAACGCATTAGTTATACTAGACGAGTACCCGTGCCTAGCGGCATCGGTTTCTAGCGGCAGACAATTAACGATATGTGATATTGTGGTAAGTGTTTCATATAACGTTCAAAATAGAACGCGAAAAAATCCCGATGAGACCCGATTCACGAGTTTGTATCGGTTTTAACGGGTCCTATCTGGTTCATTTCCGGATGGCTTTAATTGGTTAGCCGAAAATCGGTGGCGACACCGGTTCCCGGTTGAACACATTGGTCTGGTCCGATCCAGTTTTCAAAACTATATGTAATCAACTTGTTAGCTTGTATGAAGTTTTGTGTGTTTTATCTATACTACATTATAAAGGATTTGGGACTTCCTATAAAAGGAAGTCTTAAAATTTTAAGACAAAAAACATTACTATAAAAGGAAAATTAGAAAATTAATCTAAAATTTGAAAATTTAAGTCTCATTTAAACCATATAGTAACCCCCTCCAATAATGATATATTTTAATAGAATTTTTTATAAGAAAAGCTCACTAAACTTATAACCACTGCTAAAATTTGAAAAATACAAGTGCTGACTATTTACGCTATTAATAATTTAGACGTTCTACTACATTATAAAGTACTTGGGGCATGCTAAATAAGGAATGTTTAAAATAAAATAAAAACATTTGCTCGCCACAAAAATAGTTACCGAGTACCCCGCCGGCCGCGCCCAATTGCGCGGCGTACCCGTCTAGTTAATTTGTAAAATGTGTATAATAACATGTACTTTTCATTTTTGGGTCTGTTAAAAATTCATTAATTAGTGTGTTTAATTATTTTATATTTTGGATTATGTTGTAGCTTCTTTAAATTGTACGTTATGAAAATTTTATTGTACTTTTTAGTAAGGGATGTTTTAATTGTTTTTAATTTGGTAGATGTGCTTTTAATTGGTTGTACAATGTGAATAAATTATTGTACTTTTAAGTAATGAGGTGTTTTAATAAGAGTATTAATTACGCTATGCATTTCTCTCTCATTTGACCAATTTTAACAATTCAACTCTTCAACTTTTCACCTTTGACCGTTTTTCTATTATATGTAGTATAGATAGACGAGTACCCGCGCCTAGCGGCAGCGATATCTAGTTTTCTGCAAAGTTCCGATGACCCATAAGTTTCTTTCAACAAACTGTATTTGTAGCATTAGAGAATCGTTTTCGAATAACTACAATTCTGATGCGTGGTTGCATAGCAGCATAAATATATAGTTTTTTAAAAAATTATGTGGAGTCGATCTAAGTGTGTGAGTATATTTTCTAATACGATTGTTTTAAGTTATTAAGATTTTTAGTAATAATAGATTCAAGCATTTCAAAAAGCAACGGTATTATGTAGTTAGCAATATTATATTGTAGTTTAGAGGTATAGCCAACATGTGTGACCGTTTTTTCTTGTTTTGTCAGTAATTTAGGCAGTGATAACTATTTTTTTTACATGTGTAACATTTATCATTTGGTGTGTGGCTTTTAAAATTGTAACTTTGCAAATTGGATATCACCATATAAGATTATTTTGTACTATCAATTTGTATAGATATTTATGCATTGTTCAAAGCTATTTGTTTGAGGTACAAATAATTATCGCTAAAGATAACAATACTATTTATTTTTTGTGATTTTAATAAACTTACATAACATTATTGATACACTGGACAAAGGGCTATACAATATATATTAACTTTTAAACGACGATTCATATATGCTAGTCCCTTAAATGGTGCAAGAGCAACATTTTTTAAAATAACATTATACAAATGACAAATTACATGTGTCAAAACAAAATAAACCATTACTTGGTCTCTCATTTTAAAAAAAATTGTCACGGGTTCCACAACTACTTCATCATTTCTCATATAATTTTGTCAAATTTGAAACCCGATTTCACCCGGGTGGTTCAACTGGTTGAACCGTTCCGATAAAAAAACAGGTCGATTTAAACCGAGTCAAACCGATAGGTTGGGTCGAAAAAATGTCAAATTAAACCGGGTCAGCCCGCCGGGTTTGAAGCGTCCCCTGTCAACCGGTCGGTTTCAACAGGTCAACCCGGTATCGGTTTTAATTGGTTGTTTTTAATTTGGTAGATGTGCTTTTAATTGGGTGTACAATGTGAATAAATTATTGTACTTTTAAGTAATGGGGTGTTTTAATAAGAGTATTAATTATATTATTTATTTCTCTCTCCATTGACCATGTTTTCAACATTCAACTTTCAACATTTTTCACTTTTTCCACTTTGACCATTTTTCCATTTTATATAGTATAGATAAATGTAGTAGTTTGTTTATATAGGTTGTTTTACGGGTATGTTAGCGTTTATATATTTGTAGAACTCATTAGTTTTGTAAGTCATATGTTATAAAATTTATACCCGTCCAAAATTAATTTAATAGAAATTAATTTTAGAAAGTCCTCAATTTTGGGATTGCTTTTTGAATACTTTGTTTCATCTAGGATGTGTATATGATTTAACCAGTTTACTATTTAAGAAAAAGTTGGTGACATCTCACTTTTACTCCTTGGAGTTTGCATTTTATACGCATTCTTGGAGAGTTAAAGGGAAATGCTGCTGATTTTTTGTTCAATAGTCAACTCGTTAAAATGTATACGCAAATGAAGCAAAGTGATAGTTCACGTTCTACCCCATAATATATAGAGTAAATTACACCATTCGTCCTTGTGGTTTGCGTTGACCGCATGGTTTAGTCCTTTGACCAAAAAAATTGCACCGTACGTCCTTAAGTGTGAAACGTTATGCACCGTTCGTCCCTCCGTCCAACGGGGCCCACAAATTCCCACTAACGTCAGTTAACTCACTTAACCCATGAGGGCATATCCGTCATTTCCCAAGTACATTGCATTTATTAAAAATTCATTTTTCACATTTAAACAAAACACACAAAAATAAAATCTCCTCTGCCTTCTCATCCACCTCGCCGGCGACACCCTTTTTCCGGCCACCACCGTCGCCGAATTTTTTTCCGGTGAACCCTTCTTAGCCGAATCAAATGATCGATCACCTTAATAAACACCAAACACAAAATTCAAACCAACCCAATCTTATCAATATGGCCATTAACAACTCAAACAAACCTTAAAGTTAAGTTTACTAGCTTCATTGGCTTAGGCTCATTTAAACAAAACATGATTACGGGCTAGAGGACCATTTATAAAACCAAACGCACCATTTGACTGGAAACACAATACGGAAACACAAATGCAGGTTATGTAAAACACAGAGATGCAAACACCCTTGGTGTTGCTGTTGTGAACCTGAGACAAAATGGACCCTAAGTGGGGGTCCTGTCTGGACTAAGCTAAACCGAGCACATCCTAATCGGGTTCCACAATTAAACCAAAGCAAAAATAACCACACACCCAAATAAATCTACAAATCAAATAACAAATCCAAATCTCTACCCGAGGCTAAATTGAGTCGATCCAAATCAGAACCATAACAACAATATCAATCCCCAAATCAGATTCAGGTCTGACCCGACCCGTGTTTAAACCAGAATCAAACAAACACTTTAACAGTAGTTCACCACACGAAAACAATGATAATATTGACCAAAACGTTTTTAAACATGAAAATATACAAAGCCTTTGCGCGAATTGTTAGCTTATCAAACCTTATGTAAAATATGTTTTTAACTCAAATAAGTGAAGAAGATGATGAGAAATGATGGAAAACGATTTTGTTAACTTACCAACGAGAAGAGAAGAAAGATAGAGACGGATAGATGTAAACTCGACCCGAAATCATTTTGTTTCCACTCGACAACAACAATTACAACATCACCATTTTATTTCAAAACCTCCAATCACATAACCGGTAGCATGTGTTCATCCGAAACCAAAACAAAAATAAACAACAACGACAATAACAACAAGAGCATTATCAAAACAGATTACTTTCTCATCATAGATAAAGTAACCTTACAAGTCAATCCAAGGCTTCTTTTATGGTTTTCTACCCATGAGATGATGAGATACTAAAAACAAGTACTATTAGACTAATAAAAAAAAACCTCATTTCTACAACTCAAAGTACACCTTTTCCATAGCTGAGTAGACAAGGTTGAGAACATTGGGTACCCCACATCAGTCACACACAACTAGCTTCTGATACAGTTCTCCAGATACAGCAGCTTCCATGGTTTCTACAGGATTCAAACGCCCATCGTCCCCTTCTGCATCACTAGTCGTCTTGGGTACATCCTCAGGATTGATCACACCACCTCCTTCAAGAAACAAAGTCAACAAATTCTTCGAAAACCCACTAAGCAAAGCCACCCCTCTCATAATCAGTCTCCCATGGATCCGACGATGTGGTGAGGTGGTGGTGGCACGTGAGTGTATACCAAGAGGTGGGGGAGGGTTTTTAGGCGCGTGACCTAGTGGATCGGAAAGAGGGGAGAGTGGGGAGTGTTTTGAGGTGGGTGGTGTAGTGTGGTAGGCGGCGGTGTGACGGTGGTTGTGGTTTAAGGTGGTCGGCGGCTAGAGATGGTGATCATGATGATGTGTGTTTTCTGTTTGTGTGTGGGTGGTAAGTGGTGATATACAGTACCACTTTGGACGATTTATGTAATTTTTACTTTAGTTAACGGGAAATGACGGATATACCCCTTTAAAAACCTTAGTTAACGGACGTTAGTGGGAATTTGTGGGCCCCGTTGGACGGAGGGACGAACGGTGCATAACGTTTCACACTTAAGGACGTACGGTGTAATTTTTTTGGTCAAAGGACTAAACCATGCGGTCAACGCAAACCACAAGGACGAACGGTGTAATTTACTCTAATATATATATTACTACTATGATGCCCATTACAAGTTTAATTTACAGCAAAGAATATGCACTTGGAACATCAATTGCTCCTAGTACTTTTTTTTATGCAAACTCAAACCCAATCATATAGCCGAATGCTGTTCTGTATATTTTTTGAATGATAAGTCTTGGTCGACTCATACACCCCCTAATACGGATATAACAATGCAAGTTGTCGCCTGTATCTTCGTCACACTCCCCTATCAATTCACCAACTAATACGTTCATTAGTCATTTTTCTTCACAACTTGTTCATCCTTTGTCATGTTCACAATGGTCGGTACAAGATCAGCCCCAAGTATGGAGACATCAACGTAGTCTTTACAACCATGAGCTACTAATCCCGGAATTACCAATCCGACCAACCTATACAGTTTTTCAATACGTTCTTCCTTGTATTCTTTACCCTTCCAATACGGCAAAATGAAACTCCTAATTATCTCCCAACATGCATTTATAAACTTGGGAATAGCCCACAACAATGAGAAATAGTTCTTGTTTGGTTCATCCTCCAAAACCTAAATGAAAACTTAAAGATTAGTCGTACAAACATAAATAACAAACACATAGAACTTTATGTTTAGCATATTAGAGTATATGATGATGCCATCGTAATCTCTTTGAATGTACGATGATAGATAGACCAACTTTGGTGTTACACACGTACCTTGCCATTGTAGAAACTATTGAAGTATAGACTTTGCCCGAAGTGCTTAAAGAATAGAGCTCTATCATCATAAGGCAATCTAGGCACTAGATCATTGCTATAAACATATCTAAAATACCCCAAACCATGATCTTCAATCATCTTCATCATGTATTTCCCAAAACACTCATCCCCAACTCTTGGCTGGCCAAATGAGTACACACCTTCTAACCTCTTCAACAACCATGTCTCTTCATGTAACCCAAGCACACCAACAAATAAGATTGCCAATGCTGCTCCTAAACTATGGCCCGTCAAAATAAACTTTGCGTTTTCATTCTTTTCTAGAATCTCTTTGAGCTTTTCTCTGATTGTGTAGTAAGCAAAAGGGTGCTCATAGGTTGGATTTTCGAGTTCTTTTGGCCAACCTTTGATCTTTTGTAATCCAAGTGCTTTCATAAACCCACCATGGATTTGACCAATTGGTTTGGACGTTTTTGTATCTTTAAGCTCGTACCAGGATATGTCAACGTCTGTTATCCAGTCATCGGCATCGAATGGGCCAGTTCCTCTAAATGCTACTACTATTAAGTTTGGGTCTGACGTATCTTGAAACATGGTTGCATATGTTGTGAACTGATTCCGGTAATCTGCAACATAAAATCATATTTAAGAGATACTATTGTATTATTGGTGAAAAATGATTTTTACACTATATGTTGCGACCAATAGAATTATTTTGTGCATTAATGAAATATAATATTTACGGTTTATGAACCTAGCTTGAAAGTGAACATCTTTCCGACACACCGCGACTGTACAAAAAACCTAGTTGAAGTCATATTCTCTACGACTCTAAGAACTGTGGTTAAGAGTAATAATCTATTACAATTGATAGGAAAAAATGAAATAATCTAATACAATCAAATTTTGATTTGTATCTATGTTTTTAGGGTATTGTGATCTTTTTTCTAAGAATTTTCATCCAATGATAAGTTTTTTTATTGGTGATTATGTGATGAAAACACTTAAAAAAATATAAAGAATTTTTTAACCACTACTTATAGAACTCAAATAATCAAAATCCAAAATATAAAGATTTCTTGATCATAGTTTATTGATGACAATTTTTTAATTCAGACTACATAAAACGTGATCCCTACAATAATGCCGTATTTACCGGGTCATGAGTTTCTTACCATTCCAAAACTTGTAGAAACCAATGAACTCCATCTGCAAGGAACCGAAATTAAAGAACACAGAAAATTTATTAAAAAAAAAATGCGTAAAATGGTGCTGTTAATAACCAATGGTCGATATGATATGTAAATATTTCTTATGATCATAATCATGAATAATTATCAAAAAATAAAATAATGATTATCAGTCAACAATGTCTTCTATATTATAGATCAAGTTAAACGCCACGTATTACTACCATTAGAGAATGTTAATCATGAAACATTTTGCAAAATGTGTATTAGTGCAAAGTATTTTGCTTAAATCTCATCATATATAAATGGACTTGGTCCACCTTATTCTTTTTGTTGAAAGCTAGTGCTGCTTTTAGACTTGAGATGTCTCTTATATATGGTTTAATAGAATCCTCGTACAAATAATGCAATAACAAATTTATATTGAACTCTTATTTGTATATAGTAACATAATTGTTTATGTTGTGGATCTATTGAAAAAAATTATATATATTTTAAATGAGAAAAAAGAAATAATAGGGAGATGCATATATTTTTGTGAATGCATCTAATATTTGTGGTTGTGATTTCTCTCATTTTTCTCATCTTAATTATATTTCTCACTTAATCCTTTAATAGGTAGGTTAACAATCTTTCATGAATAAAATTCGTTTCAATATTATTTAAGCTTTTCGTCTTATATTTAGCAATGCTTATCTTTTTTCCGGCCCATTTAGAAACTAAATCCTAGCTCCATCATTTTAGAGTGTTAGATCTAATTCACAACTAATCTTAACTACAAGCAACCCATTCATTAGAACAGTCAAGAACACAAATGCCTACAAACTTTAATTTTTTCTCTTACTTAACTTATATATATGACCGTTCAATAATTTAAATAAAGCGAGTTTCTTGTAGAAATGAGTTGGATTTATATGATATTTTACTTTCCACATATAATGAAATAATTTAGCAAAAAGTAAATCAGGGTTAAGGGTTTTCAAAATGTACGTACACAACACTGAAATCAGTAACTAAAATTAATAGTTGCATGATGACCATATAAACTGACAAACTATTGTTAAATGAAAATTGTGGTCATGTTTCAATAAAACAAATCATAGGTTATCGTGAAAACATAATCTTGTGTTAACTTGTTTCGTAGCTTAATTGCTCATTTGTATTAAGGAAGGGATATATACTATACACCATTCTAAGTAATGTTATATAAGACTAATTATATGTGCAAGTACAAGTAAGATTTAAAAGTAGAAACATGGTAGTTTAACTTATAATTTAAGGGTGTTAAAGATCAATTCCATTAATAAATAAATTGAGAGAGATTTAAATTAGGTGACCTTCAGGTGATCTTGGATTGCAACCTTCACAAATGCTTCATTTTCATAAGACAATTTTGCGGCTAGTATAGCTAGCGACCGATTATATCTTCCATCACCTTTTCTAATACTTGCATCCATTTTCAACCGTGGGTCGAGTTCTCCAATAATCGACATAAACTTTTCCGGTGATTCCTCAGGCTTCACCACCTTCCCTACAATCCAACCAAGAACCATATCAAAATCATCGCCATACAGTGGTCCTATGGTCGTTGCTCGGCCAATTTGCCAGCACTTAACCAAAACCAAAAGCCTTGTGGTGGCAACATAGGAGGTCTCAAAGATAATAATCACATGAATGTATTTCACACTAACCTTGTATACTGTTGATCACAAGTCTAAAAAAACCTCCATTGCTTGACAAAAGATTTAACCATATTTCAACCGTAGAACCTATCCGAGCCATTGGACCCTTTGCCCATATAAGAAACTTTTGTGCAAGCACAGAGGCAAAGATGAGCCATCGTCGCCAAAATTTATCCAGGCTTGATCTCTCAACATCTTGTGACTGTTCTTCGTAAAAGCTTTTACTGTTTAAATGATCTGTTGAGCATATCAAAATACAAGCAATATCATAGAGACTTGCTTTTTGTGCATCCACCACTAAGTAGTTTTCACAGAATTGTTCAGCACTTGCCATGGCTTTGAAGGTAAGAACACAAAGAAAAGAAGCCAAGGGTATTTGATACTATGACACAAATGCATACCATCTTTAAGTAATTGACTTTTATTTATAAGATGTGACCTTAAATTAATGGCTTATCATGTGGATTAATTAATACTCCAAAGTCACGTAATTAAAATATTAGATTATACATAGTTAATTATGGATATTAGTAGATGTACTTGAATAAACAAAGCTAGCCAGGTTGGGCAATATATGAAAACTAATTAAGTTGATCCTTCAACACATTTTGTACATCTCTAAATATGACTATAAATAATATGCGGCTAAAATAATAAAATGAACGATGCAAGATGCTTGAATCTCAAAATGAATCTCAAAATGAATCTCAGACTCTCATAATAGCCCTTGAAAACCAATTGAGACTCAAGGTTAGAGGTATTAGATGTGCCAATGGGACTGAATTCAAGAACAAACTTATGGATGAATTTTGTGCAAACAAAGGCATAAAAAGGGAGTTTAGTATTGCAAGAACACAACAGAATGATGTTGCAGAAAGGAAGAATAGGACTTTGATTGAAGCAGCAAGAACAATGTTAGCAGATTCTCATCTACCTATTCAGTTCTGGGCAGAAGCTGTAAGTACTGCTTGCTATGTACTTAACAGAGTCTCAGTTACCAAACCACAGATGAAGACACCCTATGAATTGCTGATGGGCAATAAACCCAACATTCGTTTTATGAAACCTTTTGGATGCCCTCTTACTATTTTAAATACTATTGATAATCTGGGGAAGTTTGATGGCAAGTCAGAAGAAGGATACTTATTGGGTTATTGCACTAACAGTAAGGGCTTTAGAGTATACAACAAAGTCACTAAGAAGGTTCAAGATTGTCTTCATGTTGAGTTTTTAGAAGATCAAGACAATGAGAAAGGTAAAGGTCCTGATTGGATGTTTGATCTTGAGGTTTTAACTCCATCTATGAACTATGTACCTGTTAGAGAAGAAAATCAACCAGTGCACAGTGGAGAAGATTTACAATATGTTGTTCATGGAGTTCATATTAGACATGATGTTGTTCCTGATGAAGATCCTGTTAGTCCTAAACAAAGTACTGAAGTTCCAAAGCAAAGTACTGTTGCCCCACAGCAAAGTACTGTTGTTCCAGAATCCTCTTTATCTGCTGAGGATCAATCTATTCAAGAGGAACTTAATCAGATGCTTCTTCAAGATGTTTTAGCACATTCCTACACTGATGAACAAAGGAGAGCTTATGAAGAGGCAAAGAAGAAGAACAAGACTGCAGAATACTCTCACAGTACTTTGGACAGTACTTTTGAACAAAGTACTGCTGCACCAGTTAATAGTACTTTAGATGATCTGGATGATCCTACTATGCCTGGATTAGAAGATACTGATGATGAACTAGAAGATGATGGTATTTTCACAAATTCCAATGAAGGTGCTGATGTTACTAATTTGGAGGATAATTATGGAGTTCCACAATCTCCAAACTTAAGAACTCATAAGGATCATCCTTCTAATCAAATCATTGGTCCTTCTACTTCTGGAGTGATGACTAGACACAGAGCTAAGACTTATTCTACACCTCACAATGCTTTACTTAGCTTTGTGTATAAACAAAACAGGCTGAATCATAAGAACCATCAAACCTGTCTATTTACTTGTTTTATCTCTCAAGAAGAACCCAAGAATATTGCTTAAGCTTTGACTAAAGAAAGCTGGGTTGAAGCTATGCAGGAAGAACTTCTTCAATTTAAACTTCAAGAAGTTTGGGTTTTATGTGATCTTCCAGATGGAAAGAGAGTTATTGGAACCATATGGGTTTTTAGAGTCAAAAGAGATGAACGAGGTAATGTTATCAAGAATAAGGCAAGGTTAGTTGCACAAGGATACAAACAAGAAGAAGGAGTTGATTATGATGAAGTGTTTGCTCCTGTAGCAAGAATAGAAGCTGTAAGAATATTTCTTGCTTTTGCTTCTTATATGGGATTTCAAGTTTACCAGATGGATGTAAAGAGTGCCTTTTTATATGGCAAGATTACAGAGGAAGTTTATGTCAAACAACCTCTTGGTTTTGAAGATCCTAAACACTCAAACAAAGTCTACAAGGTGGTTAAGGCTCTTTATGGCCTTCATCAGGCACCTAGAGCTTGGTATGAGAGACTCTCCACATTCTTATTGCAACATGGATATAGAAGGGGAGCTATTGACAAGACTTTGTTTATCAAGAGAGACAAGAAAGATATCATGTTAGTTCAAGTTTATGTTGATGATATCATCTTTGGGGCTACCAACAGTCCATGGTTAAGGAGTTTGAGCAGCTGATGCAGAAAGAATTTCAAATGAGTTCAATGGGAGAGTTGACTTTCTTTTTAGGACTTCAGGTTAAGCAGTCAAAGGAAGGTATTTTTATCAGTCAAGACAAGTATGTTACAGACATACTTAAGAAATTCAATTTTGATGATATGAAGGCTGTTACTACACCCATTAAATCTATCAATTCATTGGGCAAAGATGAAGATGGACAACCTGTTGAAGTCAAGCTTTATAGATCAATGATTGGCTCTCTTATGTATCTCACTGCATCAAGGCCTGATATCATGTTTGCAGTTTGTCTATGTGCTAGATATCAAGTCTCACCAAAGATCTCTCACATGAATGCAGTAAAGAGAATCTTTTGTTATCTGAAACAACAACCAAAGTTGGGGTTGTGGTATCCAAAAGAGTCACCTTTTCACTTAGAAGCTTTTTCAGATAGTGATTATGCAGGTGATAACTATGATAGAAGATCAACCACTGGAGGATGCCAATATCTTGGAAGAAGATTAGTCTCCTGGCAATGCAAGAAACAAACAATTGCAGCAACATCCTCTACTGAAGCTGAATATGTAGTTGCTGCAAGTTGTTGTGGACAAGTTTTGTGGATGCAAAATCAGCTCTTGGACTATGGATTCAATTTCAAGAATACTCCTATTAACATTGATAATGAGAGTACCATTTGTATTGTGAAGAATCCAGTTTATCATTCCAAGACCAAGCACATACAGATTAGGCATCACTTTATCAGAGATTGCTATGAGCACAGGCTTATAAATGTGGTTAAGGTTCACACAGATGATAATGTAGCTGACTTACTCACCAAAGGTTTTGATGTTTCTAGATTCACTCACTTGGTGGTGAGCATTGGCATGATTAACTACTGAGCTACATTTAAGGGGAGGACTATTTAGTATTTGTATAGTCCTGTGTATTGCTTGAGGGGAGGTTAGTTATGTATACTTAGTTGATACTGAAGAAATTGGAAAAGTACTGTTTTTCGTGAAAGTACTGCTTGGAAAGTACTGCTTGGAAAGTACTGCTTGGGAATGTACTGCTTACGTGGAAGTACTGTTTGTCTTATTAAAGTACTGTTCCAACGGATATCTTGAGGGGTAATTATTGCTAACGGTAACAATGTTATTTTAGGCTGTGATTTTTCAAATCTCACCTATAAATACCTACTTTCCGATTTTCCCTCTCATATTGATACATTAGAATCTTTTCTATCTTTTTCTCATCATATTCATATTCTTCGATTACAATTCTTTTGTGCTTACATAATCAACAATGGCGAATCGTCCTACTGTTTCAAAGCATAATATGGTCGCTAATTTGGATAAGACTGATGCGAATATCCTTTTTCATGATATAATTGATTATCTTACTAGTTCACCTATCAGTTATGCTCTTTTAATGGAGCCATATATAATTGAGCCCTGGATTCAAGAGTTTTGGGCTAATGCTAGAGAAAACATGGAGAATGATGAATATTATATTCGATCAACTGTTGCTGGCAGAACTATTAAGATTACTGAAGCCTTAATCCGAGAAGATTTATTGTTCAATGATGCAGATGGGGCTATACGGTTTGATAAGCAGTTGATATGGGATACTTTTCGGCATATTGGTTATGAAGGATCTTTGAATGAACAAACATTTCGAAAACAACTGTTTTGTCCGCATTGGAAGTTTTTGGTTCATGTGCTGCTACATTGCATAAGTGCTAAGAGTACCTCTTGGGAGCAGTTTGGGTCAAATATAGCATCTGCTATGGTTGGGTTAGCTACAGATAGAGTTTTTAACTTCTCAAGGCTAATACTGGATGGAATGCTCTCACATATTTCACATGGATCAACTTGGCTTATGTACCCAAGGTTTATACTCTGAGTTTTCTTGAACAAGCAACTTTCGATGTGCCAAAACCTCTGACAGCTTTATTGCACGATTTGTTGTTCAACAATTGTCGAAGATTTTTTACTTTTATGGCCAAAAGAAGTGTTTTATCCAGGGTCAAGATACCTTTAACTACTTCATGATGGATGTTGTTCAGTTAGTTAGAGGCGTCACGGAAGGCGATGAGACCTCTCATCGAAGGTACGGCATGATCTACCGCTTGTTTACTGCAGGTATGTCTGCAGATACTGCTTCTTCACAGGCTACATCAAATGAAGGTACTGCATCTCTACAAGGTGCTGCTTCTCCTAGTACTGAACATCTAGAAGATGTTGCAGCTTCACCTTCTCCATCTCCACAAGGGTCTGTTCCTTTTTCTCAACAAGAGGATCATTCACCTATTAGAGGAGAGGATACACATACCATACCTCCTGATGACATCACATTGGATAACTATGTTTTGACAAGGGAGTTGGTCAAGTTGAAAAAGACTACTGAAGTTCAAGCCAAACAGATAAAGAAATTAAAACTGAAGTTTAGAAGGCTAAAGACTTTGTGTGGCCCTTAGTTCAACAATTTCGAATCTGGTTAAATCCAAAAAAGGCATAAAAGCGATCTAGGAAAAACAAGCGCCAAAAGGTTCATCAACAATCTTCTATCAACTTGGGGAGGAATTTAGAAGAAGATAATTTGAAAGAAGATGTTGAGAAGGAGAAAAGAACCTGAAAGTACTTGATGAACAAGTTCAAAATCTTGAACAAGTTCAAGGTACTGAACAACAAAATACTCTTGTACCGAACAACAAGTACTTGAACAACAAAGTCTTGTTTTCAACAGCAAAGTACTTTTAGACAAGAAGTGATAACTCCAAGAGTCTTTAATTTTGAAGAGGAAGCTGGTCCTTCTACAACTGTTATACAAGAAGAGGAGGAAGCTATACTCAAACCAATTCATTCTGCAAGTGATGATGAGTTCATTGCTACAATTTTTCAAGATTTATCACAACCTAGAGGTGGTGTTATTATTAGAGAAGTGCAAGCAGATGAACAACAAAGAACTTCTCAACCTGCAATTGATCCTAAGGATAAAGGGAAAGATGTTTTAGTAGAAGAAAAGAAGAAGAAACTTACTTTGGCAGAGATTAGAGAAATTGAAGTTGCTAGGAATAAAGCTGTGCTAGAAAGCTTCAAGAAGAATTAAATGCTAAAGATAGAGCAGCTCAAGAAGTTGAAGAAGCTCAAAGTAGAGAAGCGGCTAAGAAGTTGCAAGAACAATTAGATCTTTGAAGGCGAAGAACCATTACAATCACCTACTCCTGTTAGATATATGCCTAGAAGACCTAATTTAGCTAAGGAAAGAAATGCTATGATGGCATATTTGAAAGGTCGAGGGTATAAAGGATTGCAGAAGTTGAACTATGTTGACATGAAAAGACTCTATGATGCTGAGACAGAAGCTTATAAGAAGAGTGTTGCAAATATCAAGGATTTTAGAGAAGATGCTTCTTGACTGAAGTCGAAAGGAAGAAGCTTAAAAAAGAAAAAGAAAAACTGAAGAGAGATAGACAATTCTCAAAGAAAGAAAGAGTTGAATTAAGATCTGAGTCTAAAGATGCATTAAGAAATTATCTCAGAGTGGTAGATTTTGATTATTCAAAAGAAGATACTGACATGAAGATGAACAGATCTCAGATTAGTGCTTTTGATATTGTGAAATCCAAAGAAGGAGATTATATGATTTTTCATAAGGAAGATGAAAGCTTCAAAGTTTTCAATAGGTTATGGGATTTGTTACATATTATAGATAGAGTGGATCTATTCTATCTATATAATGTGGTGAAAGCTTATTTTGGAGATATTCCATCGAAGGAATTGGTCAGTTTTGCTTGGAGATCTTATAACTATGTGGGAAATGAAGGAAAGCACTGATGATATATGGAAAAATCAAGAAAACTGGGAAATTGTTTACTGGAGATTCTTTGAAGAATCTGGAGTTCATGTTTTAGAGCCGAGAATGGTAAAATGATACACATGTTTGTAAACGAAGATATCCTCTCCAGTTGATCTCATGAGAAGAATGCTAGAGCATGGATTGGAAGTAGAAGAGGATAATGAAACTGCTTGCATGGTTATCAATCTATTTATCAACTGGACTACCATTCTTTGAAGAAGATGAATAAACTGGTATGAGTTTTATTGAATAATTTATTTTTGATAAATCATTACTTTATTCAAAGTACTGCTGATCAAACAGTACTTTCATCAAAGTACTGCTTGCGATTTAAAACCAGTTAAGAGATTTTTGTTAAAATATTAAATATTTTGAAACAAAGGTTAAGTGAATTAAATGGATTTTGAGATGGAAACATCAAATAGGTAATCAATCCACCATGGTTACAAAAGGATTGGCTAATCCATTAGCAAACGGCTCTGGTAAAGATATATCAAATCCATTTTTAGTTGACAACTTGCTAATAAGTTGTATGGTAATCAACTCACCATATCAGTTAATGTGAAGAGTTGGCTAGCCCACAAGAAAATGGCCTGTGGTAAAGGCAGTGGAAAAACCATTATTGGTAATTAGTTCACCATTAGATAGAAGAACTAACTAGTCCGAAACAGCTTTTGGTAAAAACAAATCAAATATGTTGATAGCTGATGATTTGCTAAAAATCATATGGTTATCAATGTACCATGGTCTTGCACACCAAAACATTTGGCTACTCCAAAGATAATGGCTTTGGTAAAAAGATCTAAATCCATTAAATTTTCAATGATTTACCTCTCACAGGAGTTAACACACCTGGAAGTGATGAGAATAGTATGCAACTTAAACGGAATTAATGTACAAATTGTCATATGTTGCTTGTGTTGTGAAAAGATGGAGCTTTCTGAATGCTGCTGAGAAAGAACAATTCTAAGAGATACTTTGACAAGCACTGAGACTCTCAGAGATATAATGTAAAGACTAAGAAACAATCTATCCTTAAAGATGAAGCATTAAAGATACATTCACAAGGGAACTTGAAGTCAAGCAAATAGAATTCAAGTTAGGGGAGGATTGTTGGGATATGAAAGTGCTGAAGACATGAAAGTATTGAAGATATGAAAGTATTGTAGGCTACGCAAAAGTACTTTGGAATAAGTCAAAGAGTCAAAGTAATCTGCTAAAGACAAAGTCAAAGTCGCATCTAGAAGTCAAAGTACTGCAAGAACAAAAGAACTGTTATTCGTTTATAGAAAGTATTGTATTCTATGTTTAGATTACTTGTCGTACAAGGTTATCAATTGTAAACCGACTAGGATATCCTTGAGCCTATAAAAGGACTCCTAGATTGGCATTAGAGGTACGAAGTTAAGAAGTCTATGAGTTTTAGAGTTTACGAATTCACAAGTTGATTAGTGTTTTAGAGAGAAGTTCGATTATCTTAGAGTTGTATTAGAGTATCTGCATAATAAGCATATTTAGAGTTTATAATAAAAGGTTATTCTTCTTAGCTTTATTAAGTAAATTCCGCGTACTTGATAAAGATTGCTCAGTGTTTCTTTATTAATAACTTAGGATTTATCTGAGGTTATTAAACCTTAACAAGCTAGTTAAGTTAGTTTGATTAAAGTATATCGATCCAACACTAAGGGTTTTATTTCGGTCACTACCCCCTCCTTCGTCCATGTCCATCATATTGCCTAAAGCTTCAAAATAATTTGATATAGCAGTAATATTAGCACCTTTTTAGTATTCATTCCCTTTGTTTTCTCTTGTGGTGTCTCTGTCTTCATTTTAGATTGAACTTGTCTATAGACCATGTGGGACTTTGAACCAATATGAATTCTACGTACATCTTGCCTTTGGGTCATCACATTCTTCAATGCATCCGATATGAATTTTTTGGACATTTGTAATTTGAACATCTTGATAGTTTCCACTCGCATTCAATGCGAATAGTGTTCATAATATACCGTAATACACATCACCCTCTATTTTTGAAATTGCCATCGCGAGAGTTTCTTTCAAGTCAACATCAGCTCGTAAGTCAATCATAGCTCTCGCGTCAATCATAGCTCTCGCATAGCTCGACCTACCCTATGACTTCGTGCACATAGCTAAAGTATACGAGTCTAACATCAATGGGGTACCAATTTTTGTTGCAATAGCACTCAACCCATCCTCTGTAAATACAATGATATGAAGATTATAAAATTTAACCCATACAGGAATAGTACACACATCCTCCTTCAATAAATTCGCGTCCAGAGACCATTTCTTCAGAATTAATGGCACATTACGAATAAACCATGGACCATTTTCAAGCATTGCATCCATCTCTTCCTTAGAACTAAACTTAAAAAAGAAAAAACTTTTAGAGTTCATCATAGTTCTAACAAGGCCATACTTGCTCCAAGTGTTCTTGACATAACTTTCAACAACCGAATATGCTGCTCTCTTTCCTGGAATACATCCATAAACAGAATTACTAAATCGTTCATACACTTCAAGAACAGATCGAAGCCAATGAAAAAGCAAAATCAGCCCCATTACCAGTTAGAGCTACTAATGTACGAAAATTAACATTTTTCTTACTTGGTTTAATATGTAGAAGCTTAGCATAGGAAACAAGCCCCGAATCATACCAGCCATATCCTTCCCCTTAGTAGAGTATCATTCATATTGGGTTTTAAAGGTTCCTTACATCTCCTAATAACATGCATTTCCCTTTCAGCATTTGGCGTTCAATATTATCAATCTTTGCAGCTAAGGAACTCGTGTCCTCCGCATTCAAACCATCACTACCACTATTGATGGCTATTACTTCCTTATCATTAGCATTCGAAGAATAGCTCGAGTTAACCTTATTATAAGCACTCGAAGAATAGCTCGAGTTAACCCCATAAGTTGTTTTACTAGAATTCAAAAAAGTTGTTTTACCAGCATTCGAACCCTCCTTCTGTTTGACACCCTCCCCCTCGGATTAAAAAAAGCCACTCTTCATTCCACCTACATGCGCACCAAAACACCCTAGCAGACAAAAATCGCAATACCGGTTACATAGTTAGACCACAAATCTCCCAGCCCAACCACATCTACGAACAAAATAGTAGTAGATGTTAAACAATAATAAGCACCCCTAACCACAATAACTCAGCAACAAGAAAACAAGAAACCCTAAAAAAAATTAAGGGTTGTGTGAATTGGGCACCAGCAACACACAAGAACAGGTGGCTTAAACAAACCCAAATCAGCCCTAGGATCGACTTGAGTACATTATAGATCACACATCCACGATTAACAAAAAATTAGTTGAATTTATGAAACCCTAAAAGCAGGTGTAGTATTCGATTTAACCAGCTTGTAACCTAAACGATTAACAAGCTGGAAAAGAACGACTAGTACAGTGATTTAAGGATTAGACAATGAGTGAACGACCGATTCTGGATGAGAATAATATCCGATTAAGCACAAGACGATTGAAAGAAGAAAACCGGTTAGGGTTTTTTGTTTTCTCCCAAAATCGCTAGAGAAACGGTATTTAGGAAGAAGATGGTTTAACATGTGTAAATATAAAAAATACTAATACCATACAACTAATGTATACATCCTTGAATGTTAGAAACTAGCTATATACACATAATTACATCATAAGTTCTTACACACGATATAGATTCTAATTTGGAATATACAAAAAGACTATTTATCGAAACCAACTCTTTTTTGTGTTTATGTCTATATATGTTAGCTACTCAAGTCAATCTTTTTGTTGCCTTTGTTTCAATTCTATTACAATTGCAATATAAAGATATCTTAAGTCCAATCAATATTGTAAAGTAAAATAGCATAGAGTGGGTTGAATTTTTTAGTATTGGGTAGTAGATAAGACAACTCTATAACTTTTCGACTTGTTTACAAACTGTTTTATACAAAGATAATAACGATACGAATTTTGTGAAAACTTATAAACACACGTCTTGAATAGTTATGATAAATAGGCCTACTAATTAGACCTATAAATAGACCTACATCATTTACATATTCAGTTTTTGAAATACACCACTTTATCTCTCCTCATATTAACCAATCATTTTTTAAATACGCCAATCACATTTGTAAGTCTCTTTTTAAATCCATTACTTAGGCCTACAAATCATTTTTCATAACTATATACCACTTTTAGTTTGTACACTAAAAGTTTCAAGCATGCAAGCATCGTGTGTTGTATTTCTTTCAAAAGTTTAATGAGTGGAATACTGGAATGTTATGCAAGTTTACTATTATCTGTATATAAAACGTTTTGTTATAGTTTAGATATGACAACTACACGAGTTTTGTGAAGTACGTTTGCCGCTTCCATGTTTAAGATGAAGTTGATTTGTCGTGTGAACGTATGAGAATTTTCCAAATTTAGTTTGGATTCAAATGGGATAAATGTGGGGATTTATTGCACAGTGGATAAATTTAAAAAGTGTAGCGAAAGCTATTCATAGAGCGACATGTGTCTCTTATTTTATTTTATTTAAAAAATCCGTTTAGGGTTATAATGGTCATTTGACTCGTTTTTTATTTTCCATCTCAAATTTCAAACGCACATATCTCTTAAACGATAAACTTTTAGAAAAAATCGATATCACCATTTTTTTTAATTTATTTCTCTTTACTTTGGTATAAATTTTGTTAATTATTTCGAAACCTTTTTTTTTACATATTCATTGAGTCTTAATTTCCTTTATGTTTCTTGTCATTTTCGACCCTATTTTTAACCTTCAAAATTATCGAATCATAAAATACTTAAAACACGAAAGTTGTATACTTTAGTTCAATCTTTACACAGGTTTTTGAATCACTCAAATCCGATGTCATATAAATAAGATATCACCCGTTAATACGTTTTACTCATATTTGTTGCACACTAATTGTTTGATGAAATATCCAACTTAGTTTTTTAGTGTTAATATTTCTTTACTAGCTCTAAATTTTGTACCACACCACATTATTAATCATTTTATTAATGTAAGATTCAAAAAGTGATGTTTTTTAATCGTTAATTTTTTTTTAAAAATGTACATTTTGTTCACCAGTTAGTTTTTTTTCATTAGTTAATCTTGTTCATTAGTTAGTATTGTTTATCAATTAGACTTTGTTCATTAATAATCTTGTTCAAGAGTGATGAGGTGATGAAAAATATTAACTGATGAACAAGACATACTTCTGTTCATCAAAATGAGATTCCGTTCATCAAAAAATATCATTCATCAATATAAAGTATAAATCATCAATAAAAGAGTTGTTATTTTTTCATCTATAAAAAGAATTATTCATCAATTCTCTTTAATTTTATTCATCAGTTAAATTACAATATTCGGCAATTAAAAACATTGTTTTATCGTATACTTTGGTCATTAATACAAATGTTGTTTATCAATAAAAAATGTTGTTCAAAAAATTATATTGTTCATCAGTTTTCAAAAACAAGCATAGTGTTTATCAATTGTCTAAAGAAAATCACAATATTTATCAGTTAAGGTTACAGTATTCATTAGTTGGTTGTTTGTTAATCAGTTAGTCTTTGTTCACGAGTTCAAAAAAAAGCTAAAAGTAACAAAAATAACAAAAGATGTATTGTAATACACCAATTAGTGTATTTAAATGTACTTTTATAAAATAAATCTCTAGTTCGGTATGATTTCTTACCTACTTGTTTGAATTTGTCTCGTAGAGGTATCGAGATTCAGTCTATCATTTGTCAGAGTTGTAACAAGGAGGTTTAATCCACGAATCATATATTTTTTGCTTGTTTGTTGGTGAGAAATATTTATCGGAAGATTGCTACTTGGTGGGAGTTACCTTATGTGGAGTTTGATTCTTATGAAGAATGGCTTGATTGGCTTATTTCGCTGAGAATGAGTTCGAGACATAAAAACATGTTGGAAGGGATCTTTTATGTTTTGTGGTGGCTAGTATGGAATCATCGAAACAAGTCACTTTTTGATACAAAGAATCCTTCTACGGCGATTATTTTTTATGTTCTTGTATATAGATCCTCCTTTTTTTTTCTTTATTTATTTTTTTATTTTTTTTTGAATATTAGGGGTGGCAATTCTCGACACGACACGATAAAAGACACGAATCCGACACGAAGTTAAACAGGTTTGGGTTGAGGATAAATAGGTTTGGGTCAAAAATGGGTCAACCCATCTAACCCGTTTAATAAACGGGTCATGTTTAGGTTGAGTAAGTATTAAACAGGTCAACCCGTGAACCCGTTTAAGTATATAAGATCTTAAAAATAAAATATATAACCTGGTTTTTATGTTGAATGTGGATTAAATATATTTTGTTATTTACTTAGTATGAGTGAATTCTAATTTTATATCTTAGATTTCATGAAAATTGACGCTTGTAATTCAGAAAATTGTCGCATAGTTATTTGCATGTTATTCTTATCATATTTTAGATCCTTATATCATTTTTTGCGTTTACACTAGTTAAATCGACAAACCACCAACTTTATTCACTGCTTGACCTATTTACTTAAATGGGTTAAACATGTCACAAATGGGTTACACGTGTTATGCAGGTCTGGGTTAGGGTTGAGTTTCTTGACACGATTAATAAATAGGTTGTGTTTGGGTAAAGGCTATACTAACCCGCCAACGCGCGAACCCGAATAGCTTAACACGACTCGATTGCCACCCCTAGAAGATATAGGAGTAATGCTAAATTTAGTTGGATAGAGTGGATGAAAAACCCGAACCTTATTTCTTTGTAGCTTTTTCTAGCTTCTTGCTAGTTCTAATATAAATCCGCCGTTCAAAAAAAATATCTTTTAGGCATTTTATCAAACACTTTGTGTGCACTAAATATGACTAAGACGTCATCTAACGTGCGATATCTCACTCATATCATATTGGATTTGAGTAATTTAAAATTTTGGATAAAGAATAGCCAAAAAGCTACAACTTTCGTGTTTTAAGTTTTGCATAGTTCGGCCTTTAAAGTAGACAAAATTAGAGCCGAAAATGCCGAAAATTTAAAAAAAATCAACACCCACTTAAAAAGTTGAAAAAAAAAGTTGCGATTCATATATCAAAATGCATACCAAATTAAAGAGAATGAAATTTTAAAAATTATGATGGAATTGGTTTTTTGTAGAAGTTTGTCTTTTGAAAGCTATTTACGTTTGAAGTTTATAGTGGAATTAAAAAAAATTTGTCAAATGACCAAAATATCTTCTTACTGAAAATACTAAAGGAAAAAGGGAAGGAATGGGTGGTGGATACGTGACACAAGCTTATTGGCTTTCTATACTTTTCAGACTTTTAATTTTCAAGAGATCGCAACTCGTGGGATAAAATGGTGTAAACTGTAAACAATGTACTCATATATTTGTATATTCTTGGAAAAGCTAAATAACGAAAAAAATCAGTATTGAAATGATGCATTTATGTTTATTGAGTTCGCTAAGTTTCTTCTGGATTAACCAAGTAATCATGCAATTACAACAAAGTGCGGCAAGTGACTATTCTTTTTTAGGGAAATACTAATATTGTAACTAAAAGCAAGCAATTTGCGTAAAAAGACATTCTGGTCGTATGCTTAATTATCTAGAATAAGGGGTTATTTGACAAAACTACATGATTTAGCGCTGAATGATTTAAAGACTCTGAATGATTTTAAGCCTCTGAACCAAATGTTACAAAATGAAAACTTGTTGTTTGGCAAGTGTTCTGAATACATATATCGTGTAAAACTAATTCTTAAAAATTTACACATTTTTCTTGTACGTCGCATATTGTTATTTTATTGTGTTACGCTTACATAATATTTTTGCAAATATTAGTTTATGTAGTTACATATAATGTTACAACATCTAATAACCTTGTTATGATAAAATACAAAGGACATAAACTTACAAAACTAAAGATGATGAGACCAAAAAAAAGCGAGGAATTAAAAAAAATAAAATAAAACACGTATGTAAAAATGGAATAAACTTATATATTAAATGTTCATTTAATAATTATAAATGAGTTGAATTGAAATCATACAAAAATAGGCTTTTGAAGAGGCGCTGGATCAATTTGCATTTCTTAAATGATGGGCCATTAAGTACCTAGTGGAATCATTAAGTGACAGAAGAAAATTTATCAAACAACAAACTTGCTGACCGATTCAATGACAAACTCATTAAGAGCCTATCAAACAGCCCCCAAGTTTATAAGAGCAAGCCCGCAGTTTTATATGGGAAATGAGAAAGACTATTCTTTTTTGTGTGGTTTAATGGATCACGTACGGGAATGGGCAAAAAGAGTGATGCATTTTCCTATTGTTAGCCGACCTAGGGTTGTCATACGAAAGCAGACACTTATATTATGACACGAAGGCTTGTTTACAAAAAGTGCATGTTTTAAGCGAATGCGAGGAGCAACATCACTCAATTTATTCACTCATTAAATGGCATTTAGCTTAAGAGGCAATAACGGTGCTTTACATTTACCATTCTGTTGGCAAAGTCTACATGGGATACAACAATTCACAGTGCCATTAAACAAAGACAGTAAAGGTAAAATCGGACTCAACCATAGCAGGGATCAAATGGTACATAAACTTACCGGATATAAAGAACCTTTTTTTTTGCGGTCGAGGTAGTAGCGATCAAGATAGTTGAAGAATCTGGAAAGCCATCGAACCATTACTTTATGGTTAGACCATCTTCTCACAAACTCTATCAACAAAAATTCATCATGCTTCTTGCTCAAAGAAGGTAAAACCTGTATCACATACATTTTTTTAAATCCAAACAAAAGTAAAGATCATTCTAGCTTAACATTGTTTTTTTTTATTGTATCATGTGATAGACACCCAACCACAATTATACACTTTCCTGATATATATATATATAAATATATATATATATATATATATATATATATATATATATATATATATAACTATATCTTATAATCACCAAATCTGGTTACCAAATGAATGAAATTTGAGATGTTTTATTCATCAATCAATAATAGCCCGTACATCGTGTATGAATACACAATACAGATACATAAAAATAAACAAACAATACATATACATAAAAATAAGAAAACAATACAATACATCGAATATAAGCAAAAAGATAAGTTGTTTTACCGTCGAAGTAAGGTACTCTATAAAGGCCATCTTATATTTGTCATGCAACTCTGAAGAGTAATCATTTGGTACTTTTTTTGTGCAAGTGTTGTAGATGGTTCTGGTCCCAAATTAAGGACGCACTTATATAAAATTATCCGAGCATAGTAATAATATAGAACCAAAAGCTATATTGTTTGAAAAACAAATCTGTTTTTGAGCAAATAAACAATATAGGGAAGAAGGATACGTGTAGAGCATCATGCAGTCATCCGACTTGAACTGTGGCTCGTCATGATCATCTGGAGTCCTCTTCAAATTGTTTATGCCCGTCTCCATAAAGGCCCTGTTAGACCCGTATCCCGGATACAAATAGGCCCCACTTTAGATGAAATTGACCAAGGTTTAACGTGATTGGTTAGTCAACGAATGTTAAATTGACTAGTCAACCCGATAGTCAAACTAATAGTTAACACATGTTATGTTATAGTTATAGAAAGAAGGGGGACCTAAGTTGCCATTTTGTAAATATGTTATGAAAGTATTGGTGGCCAATATAGAAATAATAGGACTTGAGGGACCTAATGTGCCATATAGCCAAACTTGTCACCTACAAGTATTTGGATACTTCTCATATTATGAAGGGAGTTCCAGAAATGTGTAGGAGGATGTGATGTACGGTTTAGAGAGAAAGGATGGAAAAGAGACCAAGTTATGATGATCAATTATGGTGTCTATATGTTCCAAATCAAATAGATGAAGCCCTAACAATGATTTCTACCAAAGTGAGTCTCTTAATTAGTGTTTAATTGATGATTGAAAGGTTGGGGTTTATGAACCCTAAATGGGGAAAATGGGTAAATGATGTTTATTAACTAATTGAGGAAGTTATGATGAATATGGGTTAAGTATTATTGAGTTAATTGATGAAATTTAATTAGGGTTTATGTAGAATAATTGGGTATTTCATCATATGATCAAGATACGATCATATAATGATTAAAGAATAAAATTGGGTAAGTTATGGGTTGTATAAACCATTAATATTGATATTGTTTTTATGTTGAAGTAGGTTTTGATGATGATGATGTTATTGGTTTAATTAGCTTAGATGAGAGGTAAGTAAATGGATTATAACAAGATGTTATATTGAGTGTATCATATTTGTATTATGTGTTATGTGTTAAATGATTATTTGTTTTAAGGTTATGAATGGCCTAATGACTACTATGCTTGGCTAAGAGGAAGATGTGGCTAGTTTGTTAGACTAGCTAAATGAGTTTAGCATAGTTGACATGCTATTGATGACATTTGGAGTTTAAGAGTTAATGTGTTTTTAGTGATTATGTGTTTAGCAAAGATGTGGTTAGCCTATTTGTGAAGTTGGCACGGTATGTAGAATTTTGTGTGTTACAAATGATGGGTAAAGTGAGCTTATGATGCAAATTGTGATTAATGATATATGATAACTTGTTATGTCTTTTACTTACTAAGCGAAAGCTTAAGGTTTAGTTGTTTAACCATTTTGTAGGTTAAATTGTGAAGAAGTTAAAGCGATTGGAAAAGGCTTAAGGATTGGAAGAGTGTATGTTAGAAGGTTTGTATGCAAATAGGAGCTTAGGTAGAATACCGAGCTCGAAGTCAAAGTTGTTCCCCCGGGAGTTTTAAATGGGTTAAATGTTTGTAGTGTCAAGTATTTGAAATGGTTTAATAGTCATTTTATAGGTCCTAAAGCATGTTAAAGAGTTATGTTTAAATGGTGTATGCAAACGGGTCAAAACGGGTATTTTGGTATAATACCCGTCACTTTGTAAAGCACGTTTCCGTAGGTCAATATGACCAAGTTTATGCATATATTTGATGTTTATAATGACCTAATGATTTCTGGAAGTTTTGGTGTTATGTCATGTTATAGAAGTCGTTTTTAGGAAAATGGGTCAAAAGTATACAAAAAGGTTATGCAGAAAAAGGGGTGTTTGGGACAAGGTCTATTTCAACCCATTTTGGGTCAAACGGGTCAGGAATTCTATGAAACAACGTATATGGTATATTTTTAGTTAATATGTATTACATATGTTTAAATACAAGTTTAAAGTATTGATTTAATGTTTAAATGTGTTATGGGTCGATTTGAGAAAATAGTGCACTTTAGGTGTCCATAGTGCATAGCATGGGTTATAGTGCACTTTAGGTATCCATAGTGTATAACATGGGTTATACAACACTTTAGGTGTCCATTGTGCAAAAGAGGGGTTATAGTGCACCTTAGGGGTCCTTAGTGCACATGAAGGGTCATAGTGCACTTTAGGGTGTCACCTGTCGTTTTAAAAGTATATGAGTCTAGATTCATTTAAAAATGGTTTCAAGGTCTAATATGTCTAAGGACTTTTGCCAATGGTCAAAAGAGTAATAAGAGGTAAGTTTCGCGTCATGTCATTTTCGTGAAAAGTTTTGAATTTTTGGTCAAATCGGGCACTGGGCGTAATAACTTGGTATCAGAGCTTCGGTTTAAGTGAATTAGGTTTCCACTATAGGTTGCCTAGTCTTAAACCACTCGTAGAAGCGTTGAACGTAAGTGTTAGTGATGCGGAAAGTAATCGTTAAGTATGAGATGGATCATGTCTTTTGTGAGATGAGCTTATTGATGATAAGTGATGAATGTGTGTGTTATAGTGTTGATGTGTATGAGATATAAGTCCGTGGAAGACTTTAAGTGTTTGAATGATTAGTTAGCCGTGCACCTCGGTTGGTGTCGGTGATTGTGTTGTGTTTATATGCATGTATGATAGAATAATGGTAATGGAATGCGAATAAAAATGGTAAGTGGTATTATAGATGGGCTAATAAGTGAATTAAAGTTTTATGATGTCTTAGTTATAAGGTAGACTAGTATTTGTGGCTAATTAGAATGTTGATGCTTAGACATAGATGATTATGCATTGTGATATGTGAGCCATAGACTATATGAATTGATTATGATTACGAATGTTTTAACACTTGTTGGATAAGTGTTAAATGTTATTGTTTATGTGATGTTAAGTCTATGTTAATTTATCATATGTCTAAGTAAAACATAAATGTTCCTGATAGCATGATGCATAGAAGTGTATGAGATAAAGTAAGAAATGATTAGTGAAGCATGTTTCTAGCTTGGTGCTTAGAAATACATGATTGAGTTTGATTGCGATTGTTGTATTAGAATGAATGATTAGATATAATAATGAATAAGATGTTTGAAGCATGATTCCTTACACGCTTAATTAAAATGAGAAAAGTTGAAATGTATGGTTAAGATGTGATGAGATCATATTACATATAAAACATGACAAGTGAAATGCGTTAGTAATAAATGTTAGCGTGATGAGTAAAAGTAGTGAATGAGATAGATTGCGCTAGAATTCATAGTGATATGAAGTGCACTAGAAAGAATTGTAAAACATGAATCGAATCATGTTAATATATTGAACATATGGATGATGATAAGATGTGCGACTTATGCTCATGAAAGAGTTGAATAGGCCAACGTGATACAATGGCATATAGTGGAATGTGTGAGTCAACTTGGGGTTGATGGATGAATGATAAATTGCATTGTGAAAATGCAAGTATAATAAATTGACAAGTATTATATAGAAACTTGTCTAGATGAAAGTGAATATGGTAGAGAATGTTGAAATTTCTTAAGGAAATGAGAATTAAGGAAATGATAGTATTTACTTAATGATAAAAGTACATGAAAGATAAAATGAGTAAAGATGTTAAAGTAAACATAGCTTTGATCCGATGCTCTAGTTTTGGTATCCTTCGGGATAGCCCAGCTTGCCTTTTATGGCATGTGTTTTGGCATCCTTCAGAATGGCCTAGCTTGCCTTCGCGGCATGGTTGTTAGCTTGCCTTCATGGCATGGTTGTTTAGCTTGCCTTCGCGGCATGGTTGTTAGCTTGCCTTTAAGGGCATGGTTGTTAGCTTGCCTATCATGGCATGTTGTTTAGCTTGCCTTCGTAGCGTGTATAAAAGTTTATTGAGATTGGATCCAAGGCTAGAAAGATGGATAATGAGTAAATATGCGTGTTGTGTCGGGTGTGGATAAGTAGGATGATTTATAACTTCATTATTTGAATGGATTGGGACGCCTTTTCATTTAAATAGTGAAATTATGAATCACCCAACCATAAGTTTATATTTCTTGATTTATATCGTTTGGGATGCCTTTCTATGTAAATGAGGAAGTATAAATGAGTGGGCTTATGTGTATCCGATATAACATGAGTATAATTAAGAAATGAGAAAGAGAAGATTTAAAATAAGTTAAATATGATAAGAAATGGGAAAGCGAGTTTATGATAGTAGTGAGGTTATGTTTAAAACTTTAAAATAGTTGTCTAAAGTGAAAGTTATTTTATAAATTGAAAAGATTATAAGTTGAAGATATAGCTAGATGTGCCTTGAGGCAAGTGATAAGCGTGATAAGAGCTAGATAGTGTTAGCACCTTTATGAAAAAGGTGATGATATAAGTTAAAGCTTAATGTTATAGACTTAGTTAATTGAATTTTCCGAGTGACTTATCGTCCCTGGCGAAAGTGTCTAAAGAAAAGTAACATGAGAAATGACTACGGAAGTCATAAATTGAATAAATTAAGAGTTGAGATAAGGTTATAGAGTGCCATGAGGGCATGTATAAAGTGAAAAAGGACCGTGGTGGTCGTAAAATTTATGAATTTTGAGAAAGTTATAATGATACATAAAATGCTATAGTAAGAATATTGATGAGATTGTAGAATGATGATAGTAGAGTACAAAAAGCATTGACTAGATTTGACTTATGTAAAGTCAAAGTGGTACGTAAGTGACCAAATATGTGGTCAAATGTTAAGTGAGTTAGTTATGGACATGTTTAGTAGTGTATATTTATGTCTTATGTGACATAATGACATTAGTAAGAACCGTTTGATTTTAGAAATATAGCGAGAGATAGAATGAATCATGCGTGATAAGCGGGTTATTGTATGTTTAGAGTTGCAAGATCACGTAGATCGTTGCAACGCAATGTGTATGATTTTGTATATGTAGAATGAGATTTAGTTTTGGATAGTAATAGACGAGAGATTTCGGGGCCAAAATCTAAATAAGGGGGCAGAATTGTTAGACCCGTATCCCGGATACAAATAGGCCCCACTTTAGATGAAATTGACCAAGGTTTAACGTGATTGGTTAGTCAACGAATGTTAAATTGACTAGTCAACCCGATAGTCAAATTAATAGTTAACACATGTTATGTTATAGTTATAGAAAGATGGGGGACCTAATTTGCCATTTTGTAAATATGTTATGAAAGTATTGGTGGCCAATATAGAAATAATGGGACTTGAGGGACCTAATGTGCCATATAGCCAAACTTGTCACCTACAAGTATTTGGATACTTCTCATATTATGAAGGGAGTTCCAGAAATGTGTAGGAGGATGTGATGTACAGTTTAGAGAGAAAGGATGGAAAAGAGACCAAGTATTATGTAAATTATGTAAGCCATGACGTAGGTTGTAACTAGTACACCTACCCTCATCTTGTATAAATAGAGGCCTCGCCTCATGGAATAAAGTGTGAAATATTTTGTGTGTGAAATTCCATTGTGAATTTTATAATTAAACTTTGTTAAGTTTAATTGGAGATCATCGTATCTCACATATCTGTTGAAACGTCTGTCGGAATTCGTTTCTGAATAGCAGATTATCACTATCCCTTGGAAACATCATCATAAATTTTTGAATCACCATCATCACCAACCGTAAAAATCATCACCTTTTCAAGATGCAATTTACAAGCCAATTGTCATCATCATCAACAACAACCATGATTAAAAATCAAGCAATCATTGATTCGTTCAAGTCAAGAAATATAAATGGCAACCACACGGCGGATGATCAATTATGGTGTCTATATGTTCCAAATCAAATAGATGAAGCCCTAGCAATGATTTCTACCAAAGTGAGTCTCTTAATTAGTGTTTAATTGATGATTGAAAGGTTGGGGTTTATGAACCCTAAATGGGGAAACTGGGTAAAGGATGTTTATAAACTAATTGAGGAAGTTATGATGAATATGGGCTAAGTATTATTGAGTTAATTGATGAAATTTAATTAGGGTTTATGTAGAATAATTGGGTATTTCATCATATGATCAAGATATGATCATATAATGATTAAAGAAAAAAATTGGGTAAGTTATGGGTTGTATAAACCCTTAATATTGATATTGTTTTTATGTTGAAGTAGGTTTTGATGATGATGATGCTATTGGTTTAATTAGCTTAGATGAGAGGTAAGTAAATTGATTATAACAAGATGTTATATTGAGTTTATCATATTTGTATTATGTGTTATGTGTTAAATGATTATTTGTTTTAAGGTTATGAATGGCCTAATGACTACTATGCTTGGCTAAGAGGAAGATGTGGCTAGTTGGTTAGACTAGCTAAATGAGTTTAGCATAGTTGACATGCTATTGATGACATTTGGAGTTTAAGAGTTAATGTGTTTTTAGTGATTATGTGTTTAGCAAAGATGTGATTAGCCTATTTGTGAAGTTGGCACGGTATGTAGAATTTTGTGTGTTACAAATGATGGGTAACGTGAAGCTTATGATGCAAATTGTGATTAATGATATATGATAACGTGTTATGTCTTTTACTTACTAAGCGAAAGCTTAAGGTTTAGTTGTTTAACCATTTTGTAAGTTCAATTGTGAAGAAGGTAAAGCGATTGGAAAAGGCTTAAGGATTGGAAGAGTGTATGTTAGAAGGTTTGTATGCAAATAGGAGCTTAGGTAGAATACCGAGCTCGAAGTCAAAGTTGTTCCCCGGGAGTTTTAAATGGGTTAAATGTTTGTAGTGTCAAGTATTTGAAATGATTTAAGAGTCATTTTATAGGTCCTAAAGCATGTTAAAGAGTTATGTTTAAATGGTGTATGCAAACGGGTCAAAACGGGTATTTTGGCATAATACCCGTCACTTTGTAAAGCACGTTTCCGTAGGTCAATATGACCAAGTTTATGCATATATTTGATGTTTATAATGACCTAATGATTTCTGGAAATTTTGGTGTTATGTCATGTTATAGAAGTCATTTTTCGGAAAATGGGTCAAAAGTACACAAAAAGGTTATGCAGAAAAATGGGTGTTTGGGACAAGGTCTATTTCAACCCATTTTGGGTCAAACAGGTTAGGAATTTTATGAAACAACGTATATGGTATATTTTTAGTTAATATGTATTACATATGTTTAAATACAAGTTTAAAGTGTTGATTTAATGTTTAAATGTGTTATGGGTCGATTTGAGAAAATAGTGCACTTTAGGTGTCCATAGTGCATAACATGGGTTATAGTGCACTTTAGGTGTCCATAGTATATAACATGGGTTATAGTGCACTTTAGGTGTCCTTAGTGCATAACATGGGTTATAGTGCACTTTAGGTTTCCATTGTGCAAAAGAGGGGTTATAGTGCACCTTAGGGGTCCTTAGTGCACATGACGGGTCATAGTGCGCTTTAGGGTGCCGCATGTCGTTTTAAAAGTATATGAGTCTAGATTCATTTAAAAATAGTTTCAAGGTCTATATGTCTAAGGAATTTTGCCAATGGTCAAAAGAGTAATAAGAGGTAAGTTTCGGGTCATGTCATTTTCGTGAAAAGTTTTGAATTTTTAGTCAAATTGGGCACGGGGCGTAATAATTTGGTATCAGAGCTTCGGTTTAAGTGAATTAGGTTTCCACTATAGGTTGCCTAGTCTTAAACCACTCGTAGAAGCGTTGAATGTAAGTTTTAGTGATGTGAAAAGTAATCGTTAAGTATGAGATGGATCATGTCTTTTGTAAGATGAGCTTATTGATGATAAGTGATGAATGTGTGTGTTATAGTGGTGATGTGTATGAAATATAAGTCCGTGGAAGACTTTAAGTATTTGAATGATTAGTTAGCTGTGCACCTCGGTTGGTGTCGGTGATTGTGTTGTGTTTATATGCATGTATGATAGAATAATGGTAATGGAATGCGAATAAAAATGGTAAGTGGTATTAGAGATGGGCTAATCAGTGAATTAAAGTTTTATGATGCCTTAGTTATAAGGTATACTAGTATTTACGGCTAATTAGAATGTTGATGCTGAGACATAGATGATTATGCATTGTGATATGTGAGCCATAGACTATATGAATTGATTATGATTACGAATGTTTTAACACTTGTTGGATAAGTGTTAAATGTTATTGTTTATGTGATGTTAAGTCTATGGTAATTTATTATATGTCTAAGTAAAACATAAATGTTCCTGATTGCATGATGCATAGAAGTGTATGAGATAAAGTAAGAAATGATTAGTGAAGTATGTTTCTAGCTTGGTGCTTAGAAATACATGATTGAGTTTGATTGCGATTGTTGTATTAGAATGAATGATTAGATATGATAATGAATAAGATTTTTGAAGCATGATTCCTTACACGCTTAATTAAAATGAGAAAAGTTGAAATGTATGGTTAAGATGTGATGAGATCATGTTACATATAAAACATGACAAGTGAAATGCGTTAGTAATAAATGTTAGCGTGATGAGTAAAAGTAGTGAATGAGATAGATTGCGCTAGAATTCATAGTGATATGAAGTGCACTAGAAAGAATTGTAAACCATGAATCGAATCATGTTAATATATTGAACATATGGATGATGATAAGATGTGCGACTTATGCGCATGAAAGAGTTGAATAGGCCAACGTGATACAATGGCATATAGTGGAATGTGTGAGTCAACTTGGGGTTGATGGATGAATGATAAATTGCATTGTGAAAATGCAAGTATAATAAATTGACAAGTATTATATAGAAACTTGTCTAGATGAAAGTGAATATGGTAGAGAATGTTGAAATTTCTTAAGGAAATGAGAATTGAGGAAATGATAGTATTTACTTAATGATAAAAGTACATGAAAGATAAAATGAGTAAAGATGTTAAAGTAAACATAGCTTTGATCCGATGCTCTAGCTTTGGTATCCTTCGGGATAGCCCAGCTTGCCTTTTATGGCATGTGTTTTGGCATCCTTCTGGATGGCCTAGCTTGCCTTCGCGGCATGGTTGTTAGCTTGCCTTCATGGCATGGTTGTTTAGCTTGCCTTCGCGGCATGGTTGTTAGCTTTCCTTCGCGGCATGGTTGTTTAGCTTGCCTTCGCGACATGGTTGTTAGCTTGCCTTTCAGGGCATGGTTGTTAGCTTGCCTATCATGGCATGTTGTTTAGCTTGCCTTCGTAGCATGTATAAAAGTTTATTGAGATTGGATCCAAGGCTAGAAAGATGGATAATGAGTAAATAAGCGTGTTGTGTCAGGTGTGGATAAGTAGGATGATTTATAACTTCATTATTTGAATGGATTGGGACGCCTTTTCATTTAAATAGTGAAATTATGAATCACCGAACTATAAGTTTATATTTCTTGATTTACATCGTTTGGGACGCCTTTCTATGTAAATGAGGAAGTATAAATGAGTGGGCTTATGTGTATCCGATATGACATGAGTATAGTTAAGAAATGAGAAAAAGAAGATTTAAAATAAGTTAAATATGATAAGAAATGGGAAAGCGAGTTTATGATAGTAGTGAGGTTATGTGTAAAACTTTAAAATAGTTGTCTAAAGTGAAAGTTATTTTATAAATTGAAAAGATTATAAGTTGAAGATATAGCTAGATGTGCCTTGAGGCAAGTGATAAGCGTGATAAGAGCTAGATAGTGTTAGCGGGTGATGATATAAGTTAAAGCTTAATGTTATAGACTTAATTAATTGAATTTTCCGAGTGACTTATCGTCCCTAGCGAAAGTGTCTAAAGAAAAGTAACATGAGAAATGACTACGGAAGTCATAAATTCAATAAATTAAGAGTTGAGATAAGGTTATAGAGTGCCGTGAGGGCATGTATAAAGTGAAAAAGGACCGTGGTGGTCGTAAAATTTATGAATTTTGAGAAAGTTATAATGATACATAAAATGCTATAGTAAGAATATTGATGAGATTGTAGAATGATGATAGTAGAGTACAAAAAGCATTGACTAGATTTGACTTATGTAAAGTCAAAGTGGTACGTAAGTGACCAAATATGTGGCCAAATGTTAAGTGAGTTAGTTATGGACATGTTTAGTAGTGTATATTTATGTCTTATGTGACATAATGACATTAGTAAGAACCGTTTGATTTTAGAAATAAAGCGGAGATAGAATGGATCAAGCGTGATAAGCGGGTTATAGTATGTTTAGAGTTGCAAGATCACGTAGATCGTTGCAACGCAATGTGTATGATTTTGTATATGTAGAATGAGATTTAGTTTTGGATAGTAATAGACGAGAGATTTCGAGGCCGAAATCTAAATAAGGGGTAGAATTGTTAGACCCGTATCCCGGATACAAAAAGGCCCCACTTTAGATGAAATTGACCAAGGTTTAACGTGATTGGTTAATCAATGAATGTTAAATTGACTAGTCAACCCGATAGTCAAACTAATAGTTAACACATGTTATGTTATAGATATAGAAAGAAGGGGGACCTAAGTTGCCATTTTGTAAATATGTTATGAAAGTATTGGTGGCCAATATAGAAATAATGGGACTTGAGGGACCTAATGTGCCATATAGCCAAACTTGTCACCTACAAGTATTTGGATACTTCTCATATTATGAAGGGAGTTCCAGAAATGTGTAGAAGGATGTGATGTACGGTTTAGAGAGAAAGGATGGAAAAGAGACCAAGTTATGATGATCAATTATGATGTCTATATGTTCCAAATCAAATAGATGAAGCCCTAACAATGATTTCTACCAAAGTGAGTCTCTTAATTAGTGTTTAATTGATGATTGAAAGGTTGGGGTTTATGAACCCTAAATGGGGAAAATGGGTAAATGATGTTTATAAACTAATTGAGGAAGTTATGATGAATATGGGTTAAGTATTATTGAGTTAATTGATGAAATTTAATTAGGGTTTATGTAGAATAATTGGGTATTTCATCATATGATCAAGATATGATCATATACTGATTAAAGATTAAAATTGGGTAAGTTATGGGTTGTATAAACCCTTAATATTGATATTGTTTTTATGTTGAAGTAGGTTTTGATGATGATGATGCTATTGGTTTAATTAGCTTAGATGAGAGGTAAGTAAATTGATTATAACAAGATGTTATATTGAGTTTATCATATTTGTATTATGTGTTATGTGTTAAATGATTATTTGTTTTAAGGTTATGAATGGCCTAATGACTACTATGCTTGGCTAAGAGGAAGATGTGGCTAGTTGGTTAGACTAGCTAAATGAGTTTAGCATAGTTGACATGCTGTTGATGACATTTGGAGTTTAAGAGTTAATGTGTTTTTAGTGATTATGTGTTTAGCAAAGATGTGGTTAGCCTATTTGTGAAGTTGGCACGGTATGTAGAATTTTGTGTGTTACAAATGATGGGTAAAGTGAAGCTTATGATGCAAATTGTGTTTAATGATATATGCTAACTTGTTATGTCTTTTACTTACTAAGCGAAAGCTTAAGGTTTAGTTGTTTAACCATTTTGTAGGTTCAATTGTGAAGAAGGTAAAGCGATTGGAAAAGTCTTAAGGATTGGAAGAGTGTATGTTAGAAGGTTTGTATGTAAATAGGAGCTTAGGTAGAATACCGAGCTCGAAGTCAAAGTTGTTCCCCGGGAGTTTTAAATGGGTTAAATGTTTGTAGTGTCAAGTGTTTGAAATGATTTAAGAGTCATTTTATAGGTCCTAAAGCATGTTAAAGAGTTATGTTTAAATGGTGTATGCAAACGGGTCAAAACGGGTATTTTGGCATAATATCCGTCACTTTGTAAAGCACGTTTCCGTAGGTCAATATGACCAAGTTTATGCATATATTTGATGTTTATAATGACCTAATAATTTCTGGAAGTTTTGGTGTTATGTCATGTTATAGAAGTCGTTTTTCGGAAAATGGGTCAAAAGTACACAAAAAGGTTATGCAGAAAAAGGGGTGTTTGGGACAAGGTCTATTTTAACCCATTTAGGGTCAAACGGGTCAGGAATTCTATGAAACAACGTATATGGTATATTTTTAGTTAATTTTTATTACATATGTTTAAATACAAGTTTAAAGTGTTAATTTAATGTTTAAATGTGTTATGGGTCGATTTGAGAAAATAGTGCACTTTAGGTGTCCATAGTGCATAACATGGGTTATAGTGCACTTTAGGTGTCCTTAGTGCATAACATGGGTTATAGTGCACTTTAGGTGTCCATTGTGCAAAAGAGGGGTTATGGTGCACTTTAGGGGTCCTTAGTGTAAATGACGGGTCATAGTGCACTTTAGGGTGCCACATGCCGTTTTAAAAGTATATGAGTCTAGATTTATTTAAAATGGTTTCAAGGTCTATATGTCTAAGGACTTTTGCCAATGGTCAAAAGAGTAATAAGAGGTAAGTTTCGGGTCATGTCATTTTCGTGAAAAGTTTTGAATTTTTAGTCAAATCGAGCACGGGGCGTAATAGGCCCATCCTTCATCTAATTCAATTACTTTTCGTTTACTCATTCTAATTTACAATGTAGCACCAAACTTACAGCCCCTAAAACAAAAACACCATTATTAAATTTCAACCATTTTATGCAACAGCTATTACAAAGTACTACTTCAGAGTTAAGAAACGATAGGTATCAAAATTAACTCCATATGCTTGTCCCAAAATAAAAGATCTGAAATCAATATGTCATCAACAGACTCAAATTAACATTTTGGTAGCCTTTTACATACCATAAATACCTACAAATGGTACATAAACTTTCCTGGATCACCGAGTAAAAAAGGTTCTTTATACATTTTACACCTCCATCCTTCTGCTCAATACCCCGATACACCAACATGTGCGTTTCTTCTAAACTTTAACAAAAAACATATAAGAATGTGTAAAATTACCATTTAGGTAAAATTACCACAATGGTTGACATTCAAACAGATAAGAATGTGTAAAATTACCACAATGGTTAAGTATCTTGATTTTTCTCTACATCTTTTTCGGTAGCCGGCATGTACCCTTCATAGGTATCAAGCAGAGTGATATAGAGTCACTATCATCAGTTCATATTCATAAGCTTTAACTAAATTACTTTTCCAAAGAACATATTTCTCAAATACTTTCTCAAAACAATCTCATAGAAGTGTTCCTTTACCCCATTATTATTGATAAGGAAGTTCATTATCTCAACGACGTCATTTGTTGAAGCCCCATGAAGCGTTACAAATATCAAAAACCAAAGAATCAAGTTAGACCACTAACCAATAAATCCTACTAATTTACTACCTATGAAATTCTTTCCTTCAGATAATATTTATTTACCTTTGATCTTTAAATTCATTCAACACATACAAAAACATGTGATATTGATTCATGTTCTTACCAAAAGTGTCACGAACGTCCTCCAAATATGTCAATGCATCAATGGTTGTACGCCTCTGCTTATGAGCAATTGACTCCACCTCCTGGTCCACCTCATGTGCTCCTGATTTACCAGAACTTCAATTACGTAATTGAAAAAACATTTATAAAGTAAAATAACACTCAATACTGAAAAAATTTCATGTTAGACCAGACCTTCTTGCATTCCTTTTTTCTACTGTCCACCGTTGCAACGTCCTCCTATTAATCCATCATGCTTCACGAGTCAAATGGGTAAACATAAAAGATTAATTAAAACATAACATAATAGTATAGCTTATTAGCAGGATTCAGATCAACAATCATTTGTGTAAGAATCATAGCTTGAGATATAACTCCCCACACATTGAAACCACAAACCCTATCAATCATAACCTACACAATAAAAAACGAAAGTAAACTTCAAGAATCACATGAATATCAATTCAGGCATCAGACACATGAAACTAAGGCAAAAAGGCCGTTACTAATTAAAACTATGTTAAAGCATCCGCATATAAGAATCAGATTAGCCAAAACGAATCAAAAACATGTAACTGCTCACCAATTTATTCGTCAAACAACACAAACTACGCACCAACAGACGGGAACCAACACCAAAGGAAAGAGTAGAAGCTCGAGACCAACCCTGGTTGATACCTGTTTGAGGCGGTGAGGAAAACAGGCTGAAGAACATATGGCTAATGGACTGAAAACCTGAAAGCTGGGCTAACTAACGGGCTAAATATTAAATAATTTTATATACCTTACTTCAGGAGGAGGAAATTCACGCTACATCCCCTAATCTCAAAAGGGGTAAATTAGTTTCAATAGGATGCTTCAAAAACCTGCAAAAAGATTGCAAAAACCAATCAAGAAACAATCTCTATAAAAAATAAAGATACCCAATTGATGCGCGTACAAGGCGCGTTCGGGGTCAAAGGAACTTCCGTTTCGTCTAGCAAGTTTTTCAACACCCTAGGCAGTGAACCTAATCGTTGTAGTGTAGTATTGGGTAAGCCTCGGGGATTGATATCGTTCTCTAGGGGAATAGGAATGCTAGTGAGAAGTGTACTACGCTAAGGTTGAGGTTGAGGAAGATTCTTTTGTTATCTTTTTTATATTTTTTAGAAAGCTAAGGGTAAAATCTCGTGGTTTGGATTTGGGGGGTGGTACTTCTACCGATTACTTCTACCATCTAATTATCTAAACTATGGGTAGTATTATGTCTATTGATGTGTGCTCGTATGATGATTAAAAATGTGTCTACCTAGATACTATTAATCCATAGTTATCTTTTATTTGTGGTTGAATTGACACGTCCTTATTCTTAACGCGTTGTGTTTTCTAAGGTCGTAGGGTGTGCCTTTTTTCCTAACTCTTTGTGACTACCTTAAGGTTATTGCCTATGAAATCCGCTAGATTAATCATAAACTAACTTTAAGGTTATCTTTGGATGTTTAGGCTACGAAATCCGCTAAGTGATTCCTAAACTAAGGTTCACAAAGATTACTCAACCATTTAAACACAACGATGGCATAATTTCACTCCTAAGCCAATTACAATTAAGATAAGAGACAACCAATTAATAATTAATAACTAGGTTTCATAGATCTAAGCAAATATACAAGAAATTTAGCCAGACATGTTAAACACGCAAGCATACACACATTCAATGGAAGACATAATGAAATCAATGAAGTAAAAAACTTATCTTGATGTATAATAGGGTTTGAGAACCCTAAGATACTGTCCAAGTCGGACTACAAACGTTTAGGGTTTTTACTCCACAAGTCTCCCCTTAAAATTTTGAAAATTCGATTTCTATATATAATTTAACACTTGCGACGGCGTTGATATGTGTCTAAATACATATATATTTTATATTGTTTAAACCCACAAAAACGACCAAAAACACACAAATGACCCTATAATTGTTACAAATTCATCTAAATGTGTTTTTATGTGATTCAGGTACAAAAAGATTGAAAACAAGTGAAAAACATGCAAAGTTCACAAAATTGTCATTTTCAGTCCCTGGAGTTTCACAAATTGGCAAAACTAGTCCCTGAAAGTTTAAAATGAATAAGAAAAGTCAACTTTAGTCCTTGGATAATCAAACATGTGCACAAATTAGTCCTTGGATAAAAGTTTCTACAAATGGCAACTTTTACCCCTCAAAATCCAAAAATGACATAAAGGTCCCCCGGGTGTTTTAAATTGTAAATAATGCAAATGAGGTCCTTTGGTTTAGCAAACTTGGCATTATTAGTCCTTGTGATAACTTATGAAATATTACAGGTTTAGTCCTTCAAGAATTCAGAAGTTACAACATTGGTCCTTGGGCTTAACTACTACAAACCAAACCGGACCCTTTGTATTAAATCCTTAAATCCAAATCCAGCCCAAATCCAAACCCAGCCCAACCCCTTTATAATAAAACCGGTTTGACCCCAGTCAAACCCACCACCCTTCTCCTTCCTCCTCACAACCCCGCCAAAACCAGAAACCGCCCTCCACCTTGCCTGGTTTCCTCCACCACCTGGCCACCACCTTTCCACCTCACTACCTACTCTCACCACCATCTTCTTCCACCTCCACCAGCCTACAATGCATTTAATGCATTCCCACACCATCGACATCCCCTGTACCATCACATACCCTGCTTTTGCTATCAACTCTACCACTTGACCTCTAAACCCACCAAATATGTCCCCTCCACCTCTACATATGAACAAGAAGCATTAATTGCTCTAAAAACTGCCCCAAGCAGTCTATAACACTTTTGGCGCCAAAAGTAGTTTAAATGGCTAGGATGAATTCAGAGCAATCAAAGGTCAAGAATTAAAGTGTGATTTGACCAGGAAGCTAGTGGGAACTCAAATGGCTATAAAAGAGAAGAGGAGGCAAAGAGAAGACAACTTTGGACTAGCCATTGTTCACGTAGTGTAATTTTAAAATGCTTTCTTTAAATTACTTTTCATTTACAGTTTTGATGTTGTAATTTTCATCAAAGTAGTGTAATGAAACTTTATTTTCAGTTTAATTTCAAGTATCATTTCAGTTTCAAGTTCTTGCTTAAATTCCTTTAATTTTCAAGTCACTTTAAATTCTTGTTATGTAGTTGTTTAATGGACTTATTTAAGCTCATATAAGCTCCTGACAAAGCTTTAAAGCTTTTAGAAACCTTAAAACAAGTTTAGTCTTTAAAATTCAGAAAACATTAAAAATCAAGAAAAACAATGAAAATCCAAAAATAATGAAGTGATCTTGGTGAAACTGCATGGAGCAAGGTTAATTGTGGATTGCCTTTGGTTTAGAAGCTTTGTGGAAAGCCTTAGGATGTGTTATGTGGCCATGGTTCTCATTTTCAGCTTGGATTCACTTGTAAGCTCATTTTTACCATTTTTGCATTTTATTGTTTCAGTGTTTTAAATGCTTTAATTTTCATGTTCATGTGTTTCTCTTTGTTGTTTGTTAATGATATTATAGCTTAATCTTAGGTTGGTATGTTTTGGATTGCATTGTGGTGCGATATTGCACTTAACGTCAATATGCTAGTTTTTAACAATCCTAGACCTAGACTTGTGTGACTACTTGTTTAGGCTTAAAAGGTCCATTTAACACTTTGGTTCCTCTAGATTTGATGGAATTGATTTACACTATCTTTTGCTTTGAAAAACTTCTACATGTCTATTTTAAGGTTGTTTTGATTTGATAATGAAACTGTGTTTAAGGCTGTGTTTGTGGTTGCTCTTGTTTGATGTACTCTTCATATGGCCTAAGTAACTCAGTGGAATACTAACCAAAGGGTGTAGCATGGTAGAAAGTCAATTTGACACTTGACAATCTCATTATGAGCACTGTGAGGTTGTTAGATCCTAGAATCTTGCATACTTGTTCAATTCTTGTGTATCTTTGTTTATTTCATGTTCTTATAGCTTAATATAACATATTAAATCAGTAGTTTAAGTTTTAAACTCAGTTTAGTCAACACTTTAGTGTTCTTGTAAAAAGTCAAATTTTCCTTTTTGTCATTTTTGAATAAACTAGATAATTTTCTCTAGGCTTTAATATTAAATTTCATAATCTGTGCTTTTAGGATGTTTTAGTTTTGTTGCTAATCTTGCTTATTCTATTTTTGTTAATTTTTATATGTCATGTTTAATAGCTTATTTATGTGCTTATTCTTAGCTGTTTTTGCCCTGTGCACTATCTAGGCAGTCAATTGCATAAGCCTTATGGAATTGATCTTAGCCTGAGTATTTGGCTTCTTTGTGTTGCCTGTGTGGCTTATTTGTTATGTTTATGCTTGCTTTTACATTTGTAGCTTATTTAGATAACTTAATTACTTTTACCTTTTTTGTCCCATCTTACTCACTACACAGAAGCAAACTGTGTAGTGGAGTTGTTTTCCTAAGCTCATGAAAAGTTCCTTATTGACCTTGAGTTTGTGATCTTTGGCTTCAAGTGAGGCTAACCAATCATACTTGTTTAGTGTTTGTTGAGCTCTCATGAGCTTATTTGATAAGTTAATTTAGAGCTTGTTGTTTGCCCATTCTCAACAGTTCACTGAGAATTCAATGAACTTACACTATTACCAATAGCTCTAAGAAGCTCCTTAGTGATCATGAGCTTGTGAGATTTAGTTCCCTGTGGAGCTTATCTCACCAACTTAAGATCCTATGCTTAATTTTCCCTAGCGACTTATTTGCTGGGTGCAAGTAGCTTGAACTTATCACCATTTTGATAAGTACAGCGATAATCGATATACTCATAGCTTCTTCATAAGCTCACAAAAAGCTTATCCTGTGGACTTAGCTTGTGATTTTGGTTTCTTTTAGAAGCTAACTCACTAGACTCGAGTTCCAATAAATTCCATGTTGTAGCTTATTAAGTAGGGCAACCAGCTTTTTGTTTGTCCCATTTCTATACATTGAGAAATCAGTGTAATTGTGCCAACTTCATAAGCTCCTTAAAAGCTCATCTGTTATCCCCACAGGTTGAGCTTTGGCTTTGGAATCCTCACCAGCCCATCTTGCTATCTAAATTCTTATTTTGGTTTATTAAGCTTATACCCTCAGCTTAATTTGTCATTCAAAAGGCGGGTGTTTTATCTGCAGTGTAATTGAAGAGCTTATTAGCTTATCCCAAGCTTATGGGTGAATTCCAGCACACATGCTTGTTCATAATTGTCCATATAACTTGTATACATATTATTTTTCTTTTACTTTCCAGTGTGGAGCTTATACCAAGCTTTTGCAAGCTTCCATTCCATCCAAGTTAAGCTCAAAAAGCTTAACTGTCTAAACCTTAAGCTCACACCACCTCAGTCCATTTTCTTGTTTATATTTATCCATTGGACTTGTATAGATCTTATTTTATCTTTTGTTTCCTGTATAAAGCTTTTTCCTAGCTTATTTTAAGCTTAAACTCCACTGTGAAGCCAAAAGCTTAACTGTTGGACTCATACGCTCACAATTTGCTTATTTCTAGGTTTGTATAGTTTTGTTTTCATTTAACTTGTTTAATATCCGTATTTAGTTAGTCCAGAAAAAGAAAAAACCAAAAAGCTCCACTTTAAAGCTAAGTGATAGCTTCTATTTAGAAGCTTATTTGCTTATTAGCTTATTTTTGTTAAGGACATATAGTTTTTAGATTTTTCTTAGGTTCCTTTATTTATTTAATAATTATGTAAAAATTTTCAGATTTTTCTTTATTCATTTAATATTTTTAATAAATCAATAATAGTTTTAGTAATTAATAGTATAATTAATAATAAATGGAATAATTGTGTAAAAAATACATTTTCAGTTTCAAAAATTATTTTATAATATTTCGATTTTTCATTCTTTATTTCATTTAGTTAAGTTAATTTTAGATTTTCTTATTATTTAATTCATTTTTAAATACATTTAATTCAATTTTAATTTATATTAATTAATTTAATAGTGTAAAATTTTTTTTTTTCCAATAATTTTCTTATCTTTTTAGGATTCCAAAATATCTTTTCACATTTGTGGGAATTGTATCGGATCGAATTCACTTTTTATTTTGTTACGTTTACGTAATTGATACGTACACGTACGCATTTTAGTTTTTTAGGTTTTCTAAACTTTTATATAAATTTGTAAATTATAGTTAAAATATTTTAATTATATTTAATTTGCATTTAAGTCGCTAAGGCATGCAAATTTCTACTATAGTTATAATCGTTTTATTTTATACGTTTACGTTTAATTTAAGTTAAACGTACGTTTGTATATCTTTTACGTTTTTAGGTTTCTAATTGCACGTTTTTAACAAAATAGCCGGATGTGAGCTATCACTATTCACATTCCTAGTGTTAGTCAATCATATTCCTGGTTTTGTATATTCAATATCATTTCAAGACACACTGATTCGTATTACAGTTTACACACCTCGTTGGGACATAATGACCGGGAAACACTAAAATCTCCGATAATTGCATTCGTTCTCAAGTGATTGACTCTTGTTGACCATTCAACTGGTTAATTTGGGTTGACGTTTGGACCAATCAAATTTTCTCATTTGTGTTAAGTAGATAACGTACTTGTATATATATTATACATAATATTTCATTTCCAAAAACAATATAAAACACAAAAATATTTTTTCTTTTCTTTCTATATATATAAAAGATAAAAATACAAAAACATTTTCACTTTTCTGTTTATATTATAAAATCAAAAACCAAAAATATTCTCCTTTCCTTACTATGAATATAATTAAAATATTCAATTCATAATTCTGTGAGTGGTGACCCCACTCCAATTTCTCATCCAGTCATTTCCCCATGAACCATTTAATCAAAGGTCAAGCTAGCGACTTGTTATCAAAACATAGCTTCTCATGAACCATTTAATTCAGGTCGAGTAAGCTAAGAACCCTCGGAATCAAAAATCAGCATTTACTTAAAAGATAGAAATACGGATGAACACCCTTAATGATTACCCTTTCTACCACCTTAGTGTGGGGAGATGCCCCACATGTTGTATATAAATCAAAAAATGAAAAAATGTAAATATTAAAAAAAGAGAATAATTATTGTGTTTCTACACTTAGCTAGTAATGTTATCTTTTTACGTTCAAGGATTAGCATAATAGCGGGACTTTGAATATTGAGGACATTCATTTCCATGGGAAATTCTGGGCGAATTTGATCATAAATGTACCCTTTTAGTCCCTTTTCCCCCTAAAAATGGCCAAATTTTAAAATTTTTAGTAGAAGTACTATGTACTAAACACAACAAATGGTAATCAGTCCACCATGTCTAACCCACATAAGGATTGGCTAATCCAGGAGCAAACGGATCTTGGTAAAGATATCTCAAATCCGTGGACGCTTGCATTTGCCCAAAATTGTATGGTGTTCACCACCATATCTTTAATTAGTAAAGAGTTGGCTAGCCCAAGTTTATGGCTTGTAAAGGCAGTTGAAAACCATAATTGGAAATCGACTCACCAAAGATATTTTATCTAAGAGTTGGCTAGTCCAGAAGCAAACGGCTTCTAGTAAAGACAAATCAAAACCGCTATTTGGTGATTTGCTCAAAATCATTTGGTTATCATTGTACCAAGGTTCTTACTTGAACTGAAACAATTGGCTACCTCATAAGTAATGGCTTTTGGTAAAGAGACTTAAATCCATTAAATTCATAAAATTGCTAGGGACTAGCAATAGTTTAGTGTAGGGGATTTGATATGTGTCTAAATACACATATATTTTATATTGTTTAAACCCACAAAAACGACCAAAAACACACAAATGACCCTATAATTGTTACAAATTCATCTAAATGTGTTTTATGTGATTCGTACAAAAGATTGAAAACAAGTGAAAACATGCAAAGTTCACAAAATTATTATTTCAGTCCCTGAGTTTCACAAATTGGCAAAATAGTCCCGAAAGTTTAAAATGAAAGATAAGTCAACTTTAGTCCTTGAATAATCAAACATGTTCACAAATAGTCCTTGGATAAAGTTTCTACAAATGGCAACTTTTACCCTCAAAATCCAAAATGACATAGGTCCCGGGTGTTTTAAATTATAAATAATGCAAATGAGGTCCTTTGGTTTAGCAAACTTGGCATTATTAGTCCTTGTGATAACTTATGAAATATCAGTGTTTAGTCCTTCAAGAATTCGGTTACAACATTGGTCCTTGGGCTTAACTACTACAAACCAAACCGGACCCTTTGTATTAAATCCTTAAATCCAAATCCAGCCCAAATCCAAACCCAGCCCAACCCCTTATATTAAAACCGTTTGACCCCAGTCAAACCCACCACCCTTCCTTCCTCCTCACAACCCCAGCCAAAACCGAAAACCGCCTCCACCTTGCCCGGTTTCCACCACTGCCACCACCTTTCCAATCACTACCTACCTCACCACCATCTCCTTCCACTCACCTCGACCACAATGCATTTAATGCATTCCCACCATCGACATCCCATGTACCATCACATACCCTGCTTTTGCTATCAACTCTACCACTTGACCTCTAAACCCACCAAATATGTCCCCTCCACCTCTACATATGAACAAGAAGCATTAATTGCTCTAAAAGCACTGGCAGTCCCCTATATAACACTTTGGCCAAAAGTAGTTTAAATGCTAGGATGAATTGAGCAATCAAGGTCAAGAATTAAAGTGTGATTTGACCGGGGAAGCTAGTGGGAACTCAAATGGCTATAAAAGAGAAGAGGAGGCAAAGAGAAGACAACTTTGGACTAGCCATTGTTCACGTAGTGTAATTTTAAAATGCTTTCTTTAAATTACTTTTCATTTCTGGTTTTGATGTTGTAATTTTCATCAAATTAGTGTAATGAAACTTTATTTTCAGTTTAATTTCAAGTATCATTTCGGTTTCAAGTTCTTGCTTAAATTCCTTTAATTTTCAAGTCACTTTAAATTCTTGTTATGTAGTTGTTTAATGGACTTATTTAAGCTCATATAAGCTCCTGACAAAGCTTTAAAGCTTTTAGAAACCTTAAAACAAGTTTAGTCTTTAAAATTGAGAAAACATAAAAATCAAGAAAAGCAATGAAAATCCAAAAATAATGAAGTGATCTTGGTGAAACTGCATGGAGCAAGGTTAATTGTGGATTGCCTTTGGTTTAGAAGCTTTGTGGAAAGCCTTAGGATGTGTTCTGTGGCCATGGTTCTCATTTTCGGCTTGGATTCACTTGTAAGCTCATTTTACCATTTTGCATTTTATTGTTTCAATGTTTTAAATGCTTTAATTTTCATGTTTCTGTGTTTCTTTGTTGTTTGTTAATGATCTTATAGCTTAATCTTAGGTTGGTATGTTTTGGATTGCATTGTGGTGCGATATGCACTTATTTGTCAATATGCTAGTTTTTAACAATCCTAGACCTAGACTTGTGTGACTACTTGTTTAGGCTTAAAAAGGTCCATTTTGACACTTTGGTTCCTCTAGATTTGATGGAATTGGTTTACACTATCTTTTGCTTTGAAAAACTTCATAACAGTCTATTTTAAGGTTGTTTGGATTTGATAATGAAACTGTGTTTAAGGCTGTGTTTGTGGTTGCTCTTGTTTGATGTACTCTTCATATGGCCTAAGTAACTTCGGTGGAATACTAACCAAAAGGTGTAGCATGGTAGAAAGTCAATTTGACACTTGACAATCTCATTATGAGAATCCTTTGTGAGGTTGTTAGATCCTAGAATCTTGCATACTTGTTCAATTCTTGTGTATCTTTGTTTATTTCATGTTCTTATAGCTTAATATAACATATTAAATCAGTAGTTTAAGTTTTAAACTCAGTTTAGTCAACACTTTAGTGTTCTTGTAAAAAGTCAAATTTTCCTTTTTGTCATTTTTGAATAAACTAGATAATTTTCTCTAGGCTTTAATATTAAATTTCATAATCTGTGCTTTTAGGATGTTTTAGTTTTGTTGCTAATCTTGCTTATTCTATTTTTGTTAATTTTTATATGTCATGTTTAATAGCTTATTTATGTGCTTATTCTTAGTTTTTGCCACAGACCGTTTATGTCTTGGCGGAGTCAATTGCATAAGCCTTATGGAATTGATCTTAGCACAGTATTTAGGCTTCTTTGTGTTGCCTATGTGGCTTATTTGTTATGTTTATGCTTGCTTTTACATTTGTAGCTTATTTAGATAACTTAATTACTTTTACCTTTTTTGTCCCATCTTACTCACTACACAGAAGCAAACTGTGTAGTGGAGTTGTTTTCCTAAGCTCATGAAAAGTTCCTTATTGACCTTGAGTTTGTGATCTTTGGCTTCAAGTGAGGCTAACCAATCATACTCAGTGTTTCATTGTTTGTTGAGCTCTCATGAGCTCATTTGATAAGTTAATTTAGAGCTTGTTGTTTGCCCATTCTCAGGTTACCGAGAATTCAATGAACTTACACTATTACCAATAGCTCTAAGAAGCTCCTTAGTGATCATGAGCTTGTGAGATTTAGTTCCCTGTGGAGCTTATCTGCCCAACTTTAAGATCCTATGCTTAATTTTCCCCTAGCAGCTTATTTGCTAGGGCTGCAAGTAGCTTGAACTTATCACCATTTTGATAAGTACAGCCGATATCATATACTCATAGCTTCTTCATAAGCTCACAAAAAGCTTATCCTGTGGACTTAGCTTGTGATTTTGGTTTCTTTTAGAAGCTAACTCACTAGACTCTGAATTCCAATGCTTAAATTCCATGTTGTAGCTTATTAAGTAGGGCTGCAACCAGCTTTTTGTTTGTCCCATTTCTCAGTATACATTGAGAAATCAGTGTAATTGTGCCAACTTCGTAAGCTCCTTAAAAGCTCATCTGTGATCCCCACAGGTTGAGCTTTGGCTTTGGAATCCTCACCCAGCCCCATCTTGCTATCTAAATTCTTATTTTGGCTTAATAAGCTTATACCCTCAGCTTAATTTGTCATTCAAAAGTATGCGGGGTGTTTGGTGCTTTGCGATGTCTTTGAAAGAGCTTATTAGCTTATACCAAGCTTATGGGTGAATTCCAGAACACATGCTTGTTCATAATTGTCCATATAACTTGTATACATATTATTTTTCTTTTACTTTCCAGTGTGGAGCTTATACCAAGCTTTTGCAAGCTTCCATTCCATCAAGTTAAGCTTAAAAGCTTAGCTGTCTAAACCTGCTCACACCACCTCAGTCCATTTTCTTGTTTATATTTATCCATTGGACTTGTATAGATCTTATTTTATCTTTTGTTTCCTGTATAAAGCTTTTTCCTAGCTTATTTTAAGCTTAAACTCCTTTGTGAAGCCAAAAGCTTAACTGTTGGACTCATAAGCTCACAATTTGCTTATTTCTAGGTTTGTATAGTTTTGTTTTCATTTAACTTGTTTAATATCAGTATTTAGTTAGTCCAGAAAAAGAAAAAACCAAAAAGCTCCACTTTAAAGCTAAGTGATAGCTTCTATTTAGAAGCTTATTTGCTTATTAGCTTATTTTTGTTAAGGACATATAGTTTTTAGATTTTTCTTAGGTTCCTTTATTTATTTAATAATTATGTAAAAATTTTCAGATTTTTCTTTATTCATTTAATATTTTTAATAAATCAATAATAGTTTTTAGTAATTAATAATAGTAAATAATTAATAATAAATAGAATAATTGTGTAAAAAAATACATTTTCAGTTTCAAAAATTATTTTATAATATTTTAGATTTTTCAGATTCTTTATTTCATTTATTTAAGTTAATTTTAGATTTTCTTATTATTTAATTCATTTTTAAATACATTTAATTCAATTTTAATTTATATTAATTAATTTAATAGTGTAAAAATTTATTTTCTTTTTCCAATAATTTTCTTATCTTTTTAGGATTCCAAAAATATCATTTTCACATTTGTGGGAATTGTATCGGATCGAATTCACTTTTTATTTTGTTACGTTTACGTAATTGATACGTCTGTACGCATTTTAGTTTTTTTTAGGTTTTCTAAACTTTTATATAAATTTGTAAATTATAGTTAAAATATTTTAATTATATTTAATTTGCATTTAAGTTAAGCTAAGGCATGCAAATTTCTACTATAGTTATAATCGTTTTATTTTTATACGTTTACGTTTAATTTAAGTTAAACGTACGTTTGTATATCTTTTACGTTTTTAGGTTTCTAATTGCACGTTTTTAACAAAATAGCTGTGACAGAGCTATCACTATTCACATTCTAGTGTTAGTCAATGATTCTGTTTTTGTATATTCAATATCATTTCAAAACCACATTAGGTTGTATTACAGTTTACACACCTCGTTGGGACATAATGACCCGGGGAAACACTAAACTCTCCTGGATAATTGCATTGCGTTCTCAAGTGATTGACTCTTGTTGACCATTCACCTGGTTAATTTGGGTTGACCGTTTGGGACCAATCAAATTTTTCGCGCCGCTGCCGGGGAGGTGTGTTGCGTATAACGTACTTGTATATATATTATACATAATATTTCATTTCCAAAAACAATATAAAACACAAAAATATTTTTTCTTTTCTTTCTATATATATAAAAGATAAAAATACAAAAACATTTTCACTTTACGTTTTATATTATAAAATCAAAACCAAAAATATTCTCACTTTCCTTACTATGAATATAATTAAAATATTCATTCATAATTACGTGAGTGGTGACGCTCCAATTTCTCATCAGATCATTTCCCCTGAACCATTTAATTGGGGCGAGTCAAGCTAGCGACTCGGTTATCAAAACATAGCTTCCTCATGAACCATTTAATTGAGAATTCGAGTCAATTAGCAACTCGGTAATCAAAAGCATAGCATTTACTAAGGGGTAAGAAGATAGAAATCACGGATGAACACCCATGGAATGATTACCCTTTCTACCACCTTAGTGTGGGGATGCCCACGCATGTTATATAAATCTAAAAATGAATGAAAATTGTACATATTAAAAGAGAATAATTGTTGTGTTTACACTTAGCTAGTAATGTTATCTTTTTACGTTCAAGGATTAGGCATAATAGCCGGGACTTTGAATATTGAGGACAATATTCATTTCTAAGTGTGGGGAAATTCAGCGAATTGATCATAAATGTACCTTTTAGTCCCTTTTCCTAAAATGGCCAAATTTTAAAATTTTTATTTAGTGGAAGTACTATGTACTAAACACAACAAATGGTAATCATCCACCATGTCTAACCACATAAGGATTGGTTAATCCGGGAACAAGCGGATCTTGGTAAAGATATATCAAATCCGTTGATGGCTTGCAATTTGCCCAAAATTGTATGGTGTTCAACTCACCATATCTTTAATTAGTAAAGAGTTGGCTAGCCCAAGAGTTTATGGCTTGTGGTAAAGTTGGAAAAACCATAATTGTGTCGACTCACCAAAAGATATTTTATCTAAGAGTTGGCTAGTCAGAAACAGCGGCTTCTAGTAAAGACAAATCAAAACGTTTAAATTTGGTGATTTGCTCAAAATCATTTGGTTATCATTGTACCAAGGTTCTTACTTGAGCTGAAACAATTGGCTACTCGGAAGTAATGGCTTTTGTTAAAGAGACTTAAATCCATTAAATTTTCATAAAAGATTGCTAGGGACTAGCAATAGTTTAGTGTGGGGATTTGATATGTGTCTAAATACACATATATTTTATATTGTTTAAACCATAAAAGCGACCAAAACACACAAATGACCTATAATTGTTACAAATTCATCTAAATGTGTTTTATGTGATTCGGGTACAAAAGATTGAAAACAAGTGAAAAACATGCAAAGTTCACAAAATTGTCATTTTAGGTCCACGGAGTTTCACAAATTGGCAAAACTAGTCCACGAAAGTTTAAAATGAAAGAAAAGTCAACTTTAGTCCTTGGATAATCAAACATGTTCACAAATTAGTCCTTGGATAAAAGTTTCTACAAATGGCAACTTTTACCCCTCAAATCAAAAATGACATAAGGTCCCGGTGTTTTAAATTGTAAATAATGCAAATGAGGTCCTTTGGTTTAGCAAACTTGGCATTATTAGTCCTTGTGATAACTTATGAAATATTACAGGTTTAGTCCTTCAAAATTGAGAAGTTACAACATTGGTCCTGGGCTTAACTACTACAAACAATAGGACCCTTTGTATTAAATCCTTAAATCAAATCCGGCCCAATCAAACCCGGACCCTTTTATAATAAAACGGTTTGACGGTCAAACCATGCCATACTCCTTCTCCTCCCGCAACCCTTAAACCGAAACCGCCCTCCGCTTGCACTGGTTTCCTCCACCACACAACCACCACCTTTCCACCTCACTACTCTCTCACCACCATCTCCTTCCACCTCCTTTGACCTACAATGCATTTAATGCATTCCACACCATCGACATCCACTATACCATCACATACCACTCTTTGCTATCAACTCTACCATGACCTCTAAACCCACCAAACATGTCCCTCCCTCTACATATGAACAAGAAGCATTAATTGCTCTAAAACGCCCAAGCGATCTATATACTTTTGGTAAAAGTAGTTTAAATGGCTAGGATGAATTGAGCAATCAAAGGTCAGAATTAAAAGTGGGATTTGACCGGGGAAGCTAGTGGAACTCAAATGGCTATAAAAGAAGAGGCAAAGAAAGACAACTTTGGACTAGCCATTGTTCACGTAGTGTAATTTTAAAATGCTTTCTTTAAATTACTTGTCATTTACTGTTTTAATGTTGTAATTTTCATCAAAGTAGTGTAATGAAACTTTATTTTCAGTTTAATTTCAAGTATCATTTTAGGTTTCAAGTTCTTGCTTAAATTCCTTTAATTTTCAAGTCACTTTAAATTCTTGTTATGTAGTTGTTTAATGGACTTCTTTAAGCTCATATAAGCTCCTGACAAAGCTTTAAAGCTTTTAGAAACCTTAAAACAAGTTTAGTCTTTAAAATTCAGAAAACATTAAAAATCAAGAAAAACAATGAAAATCCAAAAATAATGAAGTGATCTTGGTGGCTGCATTGAGCAAGGTTAATTGTGGATTTCCTTTGGTTTAGAAGCTTTGTGGAAAGCCTTAGGATGTGTTCTGTGGCCATGGTTCTCATTTTAGAGCTTGGATTCACTTGTAAGCTCATTTTTACCATTTTGCATTTTCTTGTTTTGAGTGTTTTAAATGCTTTAATTTTCATGTTTCTGTGTTTCTTTGTTGTTTGTTAATGATCTTATAGCTTAATCTTAGGTTGGTATGTTTTGGATTGCATTGTGGTTGCGATATTGCACTTATTTGTCAATATGCTAGTTTTGACAATCCTAGAGCTAGACTTGTGTGACTACTTGTTTAGGCTTAAAAGGTCCATTTTGACACTTTGGTTCCTCTGGATTTGATGGAATTGGTTTACACTATCTTTTGCTTTGAAAAACTTCATATGATCTATTTTAAGGTTGTTTGGATTTGATAATGAAGCTGTGTTTAAAGTCGTGTTTGTGGTTTGCTCTTGTTTGATTTACTCTTCATATGGCCTAAGTAACTCAATGGAATACTAACCAAAGGGTGTAGCATGGTAGAAAGTCAATTTGACACTTGACAATCTCATTATGAGCCTTTGTAGGTTGTTAGATCCTATAATCTTGCATACTTGTTCAATTCTTGTGTATCTTTGTTTATTTCATGTTCTTATAGCTTAATATAACATATTAAATCAGTAGTTTAAGTTTTAAACTCAGTTTAGTCAACACTTTAGTGTTCTTGTAAAAAGTCAAATTTTCCTTTTTGTCATTTTTGAATAAACTAGATAATTTTCTCTAGGCTTTAATATTAAATTTCATAATTTGTGCTTTTAGGATGTTTTTGTTTTGTTGCTAATCTTGCTTATTCTATTTTTGTTAATTTTTATATGTCATGTTTAATAGCTTATTTATGTGCTTATTCTTAAACATTTTGCCATTGCCTTTGTCTAGGCAGTCAATTGCATAAGCCTTATGGAATTGATCTTAGCCTGAGTATTTGGCTTCTTTGTGTTGCCTGTGTGGCTTATTTGTTATGTTTATGTTTGCTTTTACATTTGTAGCTTATTTAGATAACTTAATTACTTTTACCTTTTTTGTCCCATCTTACTCACTTCTGCTGAGCAAGCGTGGTGGAGTTGTTTTCCTAAGCTCATGAAAAGTTCCTTATTGACCTTGAGTTTGTGATCTTTGGCTTCAAGTGAGGCTAACCAATCATACTTTCGGTGTTTCGTGTTTGTTGAGCTCTAAGCTCATTTGATAAGTTAATTTAGAGCTTGTTGTTTGCCCATTCTCAACAGTTCACTAAGAATTCAATGAACTTACACTATTACCAACACTCTAAAGCTCCTTAGTGATCATGAGCTTGTGAGATTTAGTTCCTGTGGAGCTTATCGCCCAACTTTAAGATCCTATGCTTAATTTTCCCTAGCGACTTATTTGCTAGAACGCAAGTAACGAACTTATCACCATTTTGATAAGTACATTGTCGATATACTCATAGCTTCTTCATAAGCTCAAAAAGCTTATCACTGGACTTAGCTTGTGATTTTGGTTTCTTTTAGAAGCTAACTCACTAGACTCACGAGGTTCCAATGTAAATTCCATCGTAGCTTATTAAGTAGAGCAACCGACTTTTGTTTGTCCCATTTCTCGGTATACATTGAGAAATCGGTGTAATTATGCCAACTTCAAGCTCCTTAAAGCTCATCTGTGATCCCACAGGTTGAGCTTTGGCTTTTGGAATCTCACATTACATCTTGCTATCTAAATTCTTATTTTGGCTTATTAAGCTTATACCTCGGCTTAATTTGTCATTCAAAAAGTATGCGGGGGTTTTGTGATGCTTGGATTATGCTTGAAAAGCTTATTAGCTTATAACAAGCTTATGGGTGAATTCCAGCACACATGCTTGTTCATAATTGTCCATATAACTTGTATACATATTATTTTTCTTTTACTTTCCAGTGTGGAGCTTATACCAAGCTTTTGCAAGCTTCCATTCCATCCAAGTTAAGCTCAAAAAGCTTAACTGTCTAAACCTTAAGCTCACACTACCTCAGTCCATTTTCTTGTTTATATTTATCCATTGGACTTGTATAGATCTTATTTTATCTTTTGTTTCCTGTATAAAGCTTTTTCCTAGCTTATTTTAGCTTAAACTCCTTTGTGAAGCCAAAAGCTTAAGCTGTTGGACTCATAACGCTCACAATTTGCTTATTTCTAGGTTTGTATAGTTTTGTTTTCATTTAACTTGTTTAATATCCGTATTTAGTTAGTCCAGAAAAAGAAAAAACTAAAAAGCTCCACTTTAAAGCTAAGTGATAGCTTCTATTTAGAAGCTTATTTGCTTATTAGCTTATTTTTGTTAAGGACATATAGTTTTTAGATTTTTCTTAGGTTCCTTTATTTATTTAATAATTATGTAAAAATTTTCAGATTTTTCTTTATTCATTTAATATTTTTAATAAATCAATAATAGTTTTTAGTAATTAATAATAGTAAATAATTAATAATAAATAGAATAATTGTGTAAAAATACATTTTCAGTTTCAAAATTATTTTATAATATTTTAGATTTTTCAGATTCTTTATTTCATTTATTTAAGTTAATTTTAGATTTTCTTATTATTTAATTCATTTTTAAATACATTTAATTCAATTTTAATTTATATTAATTAATTTAATAGTGTAAAAATTTATTTTCTTTTTCCAATAATTTTCTTATCTTTTTAGGATTCCAAAAATATCATTTTCACATTTGTGGGAATTGTATCGGATCGAATTCACTTTTTATTTTGTTACGTTTACGTAATTGATACGTCTGTACGTACGCATTTTAGTTTTTTAGGTTTTCTAAACTTTTATATAAATTTGTAAATTATAGTTAAAATATTTTAATTATATTTAATTTTCATTTAAGTCGCTAAGGCATGCAAATTTCTACTATAGTTATAATCGTTTTATTTTTATACGTTTACGTTTAATTTAAGTTAAACGTACGTTTGTATATCTTTTACGTTTTTAGGTTTCTAATTGCACGTTTTTAACAAAATAGTTTGAAGAGCTATCACTATTCACATTCCTAGTGTTAGTCAATCAGATTCTGTTTTGTATATTCAATATCATTTATTTGCACAGTTAAGTTTGTATTACGGTTTACACCGTTGGGACATAATGACCAGGAAACACTAAACTTCTCTGGATAATTGCATTGGGTTCTCAAGTGATTGACTCTTGTTGACCATTCACCTGGTTAATTTGGGTTGACCGTTTGGGACCAATCAAATTTTTCGCGCCGCTGCCGGGGAGGTGTGCTGCGTATAACGTACTTGTATATATATTATACATAATATTTCATTTCCAAAAACAATATAAAACACAAAAATATTTTTTCTTTTCTTTCTATATATATAAAAGATAAAAATACAAAAACATTTTCACTTTTCTGTTTATATTATAAAATCAAAAACCAAAAATATTCTCCTTTCCTTACTATGAATATAATTAAAATATTCATTCAATTACGGAGGGTGACCCTCCAATTTCTCATCAGTCATTTCCCCATGAACCATTTAATTGGGGCGAGTCAAGCTAGCGACTTCGGTTATCAAAACGATAGCTTCCTCATGAACCATTTAATTGAGGTCGAGTCAAGCTTAACTCGGTAATCAAAAACTCTAGCATTTACTAAGGGGTAGAAGATAGAAATGGATGAACACCCATGTGGAATGATTACCCTTTCTACCACCTTAGTGTGGGGAGATGCCGCATGTTGTATATAATCTAAAAATGAATGAAAACTGTAAATATTAAAAAGAGAATAATTGTTGTGTTTCTACACTTAGCTAGTAATGTTATCTTTTTACGTTCAAGGATTAGGCATAATAGCCGGGACTTTGAATATTGAGGACAATATTCATTTCTAAGTGTGGGGGAAATTGGCGATTTGATCATAAATGTCCTTTTAGTCCTTTTCCCCAAAATGGCCAAATTTTAAAAATTTTTATTTAGTGGAAGTACTATGTACTAAACACAACAAATGGTAATCATTCCACCATGTCTAACCCACATAGGATTGGCTAATCAGAGCAAGCGGATCTTGGTAAAGATATCTCAAATCCGTTGATGGCTTGCAATTTGCCCAAAATTGTATGGTGTTATTTCACCATATCTTTAATTAGTGAAGAGTTGGCTAGCCCGCAAGTTTATGGCTTGTGGTAAAGGCGGTTGGAAAACCATAATTGGTAATCGACTCACCAAAGATATTTTATCTAAGAGTTGGCTAGTCCAGAAAGCAAGCGGCTTCTAGTAAAGACAAATCAAAACCGTTTCACGGCGGTGATTTGCTCAAAATCATTTGGTTATCATTGTACCAAGGTTCTTACTTGAGCTGAAACAATTGGCTACTCCGAGTAATGGCTTTTGGTAAAGAGACTTAAATCCATTAAATTTTCATGAAAGATTGCTAGGGACTAGCAATAGTTTAGTGTGGGGGATTTGATATGTGTCTAAATACACATATATTTTATATTGTTTAAACCATTAAAAGCGACCAAAACACACAAATGACCCTATAATTGTTACAAATTCATCTAAATGTGTTTTATGTGATTCGGGTACAAAAAGATTGAAAACAAGTGAAAAACATGCAAAGTTCACAAAATTGTCATTTTAGGTCCACAGGTTTCACAAATTGGCAAAACTAGTCCCTGAAAGTTTAAAATGAATAAGAAAAGTCAACTTTAGTCCTTGGATAATCAAACATGTTCACAAATTAGTCCTTGGATAAAAGTTTCTACAAATGGCAACTTTTACCCCTCAAAATCCAAAATGACATAAAAGGTCTCCCGGGTGTTTTAAATTGTAAATAATGCAAATGAGGTCCTTTGGTTTAGCAAACTTGGCATTATTAGTCCTTGTGATAACTTATGAAATATTACAAGTTTAGTCCTTCAGTTGAAGTTACAACATTGGTCCTTGGGCTTAACTACTACAAATAGCCGGACCCTTTATTAAATCCTTAAATCCAAATCATTAAATCCAAACCCGGCTAACCCCTTTATAATAAACGGTTTGACCCCGGTCAAACCCACCACTCTCCTTCCTCCCATGACCCAGCACCGAAACCATCTCCCACGCACTGCAGTTTCCTCCATACGCAGCCACCCACCACCTCACTACCTACTCTCACCACCATCTCCTTCCACCTCCACCCGACCTACAATGCATTTAATGCATTCCCACCATCATCCACATGCCATCACATACCACGCTTTGCTATCAACTCTACACTTGACCTCTAAACCCACTGAACATGTCCCCTCCACCTACACATATGAACAAAAAGCATTAATTGCTCTAAAAGCGCTAGCAGTCTATAACACTTTTGGCGCCAAAAGTAGTTTAAATGGCTAGGATGAATTCAGAGCAATCAAAGGTCAAGAATTAAAGTGGGATTTGACCAGGAAGCTAGTGGGAACTCAAATGGCTATAAAAGAGAAGAGGAGGCAAAGAAAAGACAACTTTGGACTAGCCATTGTTCACGTAGTGTAATTTTAAAATGCTTTCTTTAAATTACTTGTCATTTACAGTTTTAATGTTGTAATTTTCATCAAAGTAGTGTAATGAAACTTTATTTTCAGTTTAATTTCAAGTATCATTTCGGTTTCAAGTTCTTGCTTAAATTCCTTTAATTTTCAAGTCACTTTAAATTCTTGTTATGTAGTTGTTTAATGGACTTCTTTAAGCTCATATAAGCTCCTGACAAAGCTTTAAAGCTTTTAGAAACCTTAAAACAAGTTTAGTCTTTAAAATTCAGAAAACATTAAAAATCAAGAAAAATGAAAATCAAAAATAATGAAGTGATCTTGGTGAAACTGCATTGAGCAAGGTTAATTGTGGATTTCCTTTGGTTTAGAAGCTTTGTGGAAAGCCTTAGGATGTGTTATGTGGCCATGGTTCTCATTTTCAGCTTGGATTCACTTGTAAGCTCATTTTTACCATTTTGCATTTCTTGTTTGATGTTTTAAATGCTTTAATTTTCATGTTTCTGTGTTTCTTTGTTGTTTGTTAATGATCTTATAGCTTAATCTTAGGTTGGTATGTTTTGGATTGCATTGTGGTCGATATTGCACTTTGTCAATATGCTAGTTTTTGACAATCCTAGACCTAGACTTGTGTGACTACTTGTTTAGGCTTAAAAGGTCCATTTTGACACTTTGGTTCCTCTGGATTTGATGGAATTGGTTTACACTATCTTTTGAAAAACTTCATGATCTATTTTAAGGTTGTTTGGATTTGATAATGTGTTTAAATTTGTGTTTGTGGTTGCTCTTGTTTGATGTACTCTTCATATGGCCTAAGTAACTTAGTGGAATACTAACCAAAGGGTGTAGCATGGTAGAAAGTCAATTTGACACTTGACAATCTCATTATGAGCCTTTGTAGGTTGTTAGATCCTATAATCTTGCATACTTGTTCAATTCTTGTGTATCTTTGTTTATTTCATGTTCTTATAGCTTAATATAACATATTAAATCAGTAGTTTAAGTTTTAAACTCAGTTTAGTCAACACTTTAGTGTTCTTGTAAAAAGTCAAATTTTCCTTTTTGTCATTTTTGAATAAACTAGATAATTTTCTCTAGGCTTTAATATTAAATTTCATAATTTGTGCTTTTAGGATGTTTTTGTTTTGTTGCTAATCTTGCTTATTCTATTTTTGTTAATTTTTATATGTCATGTTTAATAGCTTATTTATGTGCTTATTCTTAGTTGTTTTGCCATTACCTTTGTCTAGTAGATCAATTGCATAAGCCTTATGGAATTGATCTTAGCACAGTATTTGGCTTCTTTGTGTTGCACGTGTGGCTTATTTGTTATGTTTATGTTTGCTTTTACATTTGTAGCTTATTTAGATAACTTAATTACTTTTACCTTTTTTGTCCCATCTTACTCACTTACAGGCAAGCGTGTAGTGGGTTGTTTTCCTAAGCTCATGAAAAGTTCCTTATTGACCTTGAGTTTGTGATCTTTGGCTTCAAGTGAGGCTAACCAATCATACTCGGTGTTTGATGTTTGTTTAGCTCTCATGAGCTCATTTGATAAGTAAATTTAGAGCTTGTTGTTTGCCCATTCTCAGCGGTTCACTAAAATTCAATGAACTTACACTATTACCAACGACTCTAAGGCTCCTTAGTGATCATAGCTTGTGAGATTTAGTTCCTGTGGAGCTTATCGCCCAACTTTAGATCCTATGCTTAATTTTCCCTAGCGACTTATTCATAAGCTCACAAAAGATCCTATTTATAGTGCAAGTAGCTTGAACTTATCACCATTTTGATAAGTACAGCGATAATCGATATACTCATAGCTTCTTCATAAGCTCAAAAAGCTTATCCTGGACTTAGCTTGTGATTTTGGTTTCTTTTAAAGCTAACTCACTAGACTCACGAGTTCCAATGCTTAAATTCCATCTTTGTAGCTTATTAAGTAGGGCTGCAACGACTTTTGTTTGTCCCATTTCTCGGTATACATTGAGAAATCGGTGTAATTGTGCCAACTTCATAAGCTCCTTAAAAGCTCATCAGTGATCCCCACAGGGTTGAGCTTTGGCTTTTTAATCCTCACCGGCCCATCTTGCTATCTAAATTCTTATTTTGGCTTATTAAGCTTATACCCTGACTTAATTTGTCATTCAAAAGTATCTTGAGGTGTTTGATGCTTGCGATTATCTTGAAGAGCTTATTAGCTTATACCAAGCTTATGGGTGAATTCGGCATGCTTGTTCATAATTGTCCATATAACTTGTATACATATTATTTTTCTTTACTTTCGATTGTGGAGCTTATACCAAGCTTTTGCAAGCTTCCATTCCATCCAGTTAAGCTCAAAAGCTTAACTCTAAACCATAAGCTCACACCACCTCAGTCCATTTTCTTGTTTATATTTATCCATTGGACTTGTATAGATCTTATTTTATCTTTTGTTTCCTGTATAAAGCTTTTTCCTAGCTTATTTTAAGCTTAAACTCCTTTGTGAAGCCAAAAGCTTAAGCTGTTGGACTCATACAGCTCACAATTTGCTTATTTCTAGGTTTGTATAGTTTTGTTTTCATTTAACTTGTTTAATATCAGTATTTAGTTAGTCGGAAAAGAAAAACCAAAAAGCTCCACTTTAAAGCTAAGTGATAGCTTCTATTTAGAAGCTTATTTGCTTATTAGCTTATTTTTGTTAAGGACATATAGTTTTAGATTTTTCTTAGTTCCTTTATTTATTTAATTATGTAAAATTTTCAATTTTTCTTTATTCATTTAATATTTTTAATAAATCTATAATAGTTTTAGTAATTAATAATAGTAAATAATTAATAATAAATAGAATAATTGTGTAAAAAATACATTTTCAGTTTCAAAAATTATTTTATAATATTTTAGATTTTTAAGATTCTTTATTTCATTTATTTAAGTTAATTTTAGATTTTCTTATTATTTAATTCATTTTTAAATACATTTAATTCAATTTTAATTTATATTAATTAATTTAATAGTGTAAAATTTATTTTCTTTTCAATAATTTTCTTATCTTTTAGCATTCCAAAATATCATTTTCACATTTGTGGGAATTGTATGGATCAATTCACTTTTATTTTTGTTACGTTTACGTAATTGATTGTCATTGCGTCGCATTTTAGTTTTAGGTTTTCTAAACTTTTATATAAATTTGTAAATTATAGTTAAAATATTTTAATTATATTTAATTTGCATTTAAATTAAGCTAAGGCATGCAAATTTCTACTATAGTTATAATCGTTTTATTTTTATACGTTTACGTTTAATTTAAGTTAAGCGTGCGTTTGTATATCTTTTCGTTTTAGGTTTTAATTGCACGTTTTTAACAAAATAGTTTGTATGAGCTATCACTATTCACATTCTAGTGTTAGTCAATCAGTTCCTGTTTTGTATATTCAATATCATTTCAAAGACCAGATTATTTGTATTACGGTTTACACTTTGGGACATAATGACCAGGGGAAACACTAAACTCTTCTGGATAATTGCATTGCGTTCTCAAGTGATTGACTCTTGTTGACCATTCACACGTTAATTTGGGTTGACCGTTTGGGACCAATCAAATTTTGTATTCTTAGGGAGGTGTCTTTGCGTATAACGTACTTGTATATATATTATACATAATATTTCATTTCCAAAAACAATATAAAACACAAAAATATTTTTTCTTTTCTTTCTATATATATAAAGATAAAAATACAAACATTTTCACTTTTCTGTTTATATTATAAAATCAAACCAAAATATTCTCCTGAATAATTAAAATATTCATTCATAATTACGTGGTGGTGTGCCTCGATTTCTCATCCAGTCATTTCCCCATGAACCATTTAATTGGGGCGAGAGTCAAGCTAGCATTCGGTTATCAAAAACTGATAACTTCCTCATGAACCATTTAATTGGGAGTCGAGTCAAGTACTTGGCCGGTAATCAAAAATCTATTCTAAGGGTAAGAAGATAGAAATCTGGGATGAACACCCATGTGGAATGATTACCTTTCTATACCTTAGTGTGGGGAGATGCCCATGTTGTATATAAATCTAAAAATGAATGAAAATTGTAAATATTAAAAAAGAATAATTGTTGTGTTTCTACACTTAGCTAGTAATGTTATCTTTTTACGTTCAAGGATTAGGCATAATAGCCGGGACTTTGAATATTGAGGACAATATTCATTTCTAAGTGTGGGGAAATTAAAATTTGATCATAAATGTACCCTTTTAGTCCATTTTTTCCCTAAAATGGCCAAATTTTAAAATTTTTTTAGTAGAAGTACTATGTACTAAACACAACAAATGGTAATCAGTCCACCATGTCTAACCCATTAGAGTTGGTTAATCCGGAGCAAGCGGATCTTGGTAAAGATATCTCAAATCCGTTGACGGCTTGCAATTTGCCCAAATTGTATGGTGTTCATTTCACCATATCTTTAATTAGTAAAGAGTTGGCTAGCCCGCAAGTTTATGGCTTGTGGTAAAGGCGGTTGGAAAACCATAATTGGTAATCGACTCACCAAAGATATTTTATCTAAGAGTTGGCTAGTCGAGGAAACAGCGGCTTCTAGTAAAGACAAATCAAAACCGTTTCACGGTAGTGATTTGCTCAAAATCATTTGGTTATCATTGTACCAGGTTCTTACGAACTGAAACAATTGGATACTCTAGAAGTAATGGCTTTTGGTAAAGAGACTTAAATCCATTAAATTTTCATAAAAGATTGCTAGGGACTAGCAATAGTTTAGTGTGGGGATTTGATATGTGTCTAAATACACATATATTTTATATTGTTTAAACCTAAAAACCAAAAAAACACACAAATGACCTATAATTGTTACAAATTCATCTAAATGTGTTTTTGTGATTCTAGACACTGAATAAGTCAACTTTAGTCCGGATAATCAAACATGTTCACAAATTAGTCCTTGGATAAGTTTCACCTGAAAGTAGCAACTTTACCCCTCAAAATCCAAAAATGACATAAAAGGTCCCACGGGTGTTTTAAATTGTAAATAATGCAAATGAGGTCCTTTGGTTTAGCAAACTTGGCATTATTAGTCCTTGTGATAACTTATGAAATATTACAGTTTAGTCCTTCAGAATTGAGAAGTTACAACATTGGTCCTGGGCTTAACTACTACAAACCAAACCGGGACCCTTTGTAAATCCTTAAATCCAAATCCACCAAATCCAAACCCGGTAACCCCTTTATAATAAAACGGTTTGACCCGGTCAAACCATACCCTTCTCCTTCCTCCTCACCCAACCCTTAAAACCGAAACCGCCCTCCGCCCACTTTGGTTTCCTCCACCTTGTGCCACCTTTCCACCTCACTACTCTCACCACCATCTCCTTCCACCCACCACCTACAATGCATTTAATGCATTCCACACCATCGACATCCTCAATACCATCACATACCACCCTTTTGCTATCAACTCTACCACTTGACCTCTAAACCCACCAAACATGTCCCCTCCCTCTACATATGAACAAGCATTAATTGCTCTAAAAGCACTTTAGCGTTATAACACTTTTGGCGCCAAAGTAGTTTAAATGGCTAGGATGAATTGAGCAATCAAGGTCAAGAATTAAAGTGGGATTTGACCAGGAAGCTAGTGGGAACTCAAATGGCTATAAAAGAGAAGAGGAGGCAAAGAAAAGACAACTTTGGACTAGCCATTGTTCACGTAGTGTAATTTTAAAATGCTTTCTTTAAATTACTTGTCATTTACAGTTTTAATGTTGTAATTTTCATCAAAGTAGTGTAATGAAACTTTATTTTCAGTTTAATTTCAAGTATCATTTCAGTTTCAAGTTCTTGCTTAAATTCCTTTAATTTTCAAGTCACTTTAATTTCTTGTTATGTAGTTGTTTAATGGACTTCTTTAAGCTCATATAAGCTCCTGACAAAGCTTTAAAGCTTTTAGAAACCTTAAAACAAGTTTAGTCTTTAAAATTCAGAAAACATTAAAAATCAAGAAAAACAATGAAAATCCAAAAATAATGAAGTGATCTTGGTAAACTGCATTGAGCAAGGTTAATTGTGGATTTCCTTTGGTTTTAGAAGCTTTGTGGAAAAGCCTTAGGATGTGTTACGTGGCCATGGTTCTCATTTTTATTGGATTCACTTGTAAGCTCATTTTTACCATTTTGCATTTTCTTGTTTCATGTTTTAAATGCTTTAATTTTCATGTTTCTGTGTTTCTTTGTTGTTTGTTAATGATCTTATAGCTTAATCTTAGGTTGGTATGTTTTGGATTGCATTGTGGTGCGATATTGCACTTATTTATCAATATGCTAGTTTTTAACAATCCTAGACCTAGACTTGTGTGACTACTTGTTTAGGCTTAAAAAGGTCCATTTTGACACTTTGGTTCCTCTGGTTTTGATGGAATTGGTTTACACTATCTTTTGCTTTGAAAAACTTCATATGAGTCTATTTTAAGGTTGTTTGGATTTGATAATGAAAGCGTGTTTTAAGAACGTGTTTGTGGTTGCTCTTGTTTGATGTACTCTTCATATGGCCTAAGTAACTGGGTGGAATACTAACCAAAAGGTGTAGCATGGTAGAAAGTCAATTTGACACTTGACAATCTCATTATGAGCACTGTGAGGTTGTTAGATCCTAGAATCTTGCATACTTGTTCAATTCTTGTGTATCTTTGTTTATTTCATGTTCTTATAGCTTAATATAACATATTAAATCAGTAGTTTAAGTTTTAAACTCAGTTTAGTCAACACTTTAGTGTTCTTGTAAAAAGTCAAATTTTCCTTTTGTCATTTTGAATAAACTAGATAATTTTCTCTAGGCTTTAATATTAAATTTCATAATTTGTGCTTTTAGGATGTTTGTTTTGTTTGCTAATCTTGCTTATTCTATTTTTGTTAATTTTTATATGTCATGTTTAATAGCTTATTTATGTGCTTATTCTTAAATTTGTTTTGCACATTGCTTATTTACTGCAGGCTGATCAATTGCATAAGCCTTATGGAATTGATCTTGCTGAGAGTATTTGGCTTCTTTGTGTTGCCTGTGTGGCTTATTTGTTATGTTTATGTTTGCTTTTACATTTGTAGCTTATTTAGATAACTTAATTACTTTTTTGTCCCATCTTTTCCATGCGATAAGGCTGTAGTGGAGTTGTTTTCTAAGCTCATGAAAAGTTCATTGACCTTGAGTTTGTGATCTTTGGCTTCAAGTGAGGCTAACCAATCATACTCAGTGTTTCAGTGTTTGTTTAGCTCTCATGAGCTCATTTGATAAGTTAATTTAGAGCTTGTTGTTTGCCCATTCTCAGTTCACTAGAATTCAATGAACTTACACTATTACCAACTGACTCTAAGAAGCTCCTTAGTGATCATGAGCTTGTGAGATTTAGTTCCAATGGAGCTTATCACCCAACTTTAAGATCCTATGCAATTTTCCCCTAGCGGCTTATTTGCTAGAGTGCCGGTAACGAACTTATCACCATTTTGATAAATACCTGATAATCCCGATATACCATAGCTTCTTCATAAGCTTACAAAAAGCTTATCCTGTGGACTTAGCTTGTGATTTTGGTTTCTTTTAGAAGCTAACTCACTAGACTCTAAGTTCCAATGCTTAAATTCCATGTTGTAGCTTAGCTTAAGTAGAGAGCAACAGCTTTTTGTTTGTCATTCTCGGTATACATTGAAATCGGTGTAATTGTAAGCTTCATAAGCTCATAAAAGCTCATCAGTGATCCCCACGGGTTGAGCGGCTTTGGAATCCTCACCAGCCCATCTTGCTATCTAAATTCTTATTTTGGCTTATTAAGCTTATACCCTCAGCTTAATTTGTCATTCAAAAAGTATGCGGGGGTGTTTGATACTTTGCGATTGTCTTGAAAGAGCTTATTAGGCGATACAAGCTTATGGGTGAATTCCAGAACACATGCTTGTTCATAATTGTCCATATAACTTGTATACATATTATTTTTCTTTTACTTTCCAGTGTGGAGCTTATACCAAGCTTTTGCAACTTCCATTCCATCCAGTTAAGCTCAAAAGCAAGCATCTAAACCTTAAGCTCACACTACCAGTCCATTTTCTTGTTTATATTTATCCATTGGACTTGTATAGATCTTATTTTATCTTTTGTTTCTGTATAAAGCTTTTCCTAGCTTATTTTAGCTTAAACTCCTTTGTGAAGCCAAAGCTTAACTATTGGACTCATAAGCTCACAATTTGCTTATTTCTAGGTTTGTATAGTTTTGTTTTCATTTAACTTGTTAATATCGATTATTTAGTTAGTCCAGGAAAAGAAAAACCAAAAGCTCCACTTTAAAGCTAAGTGATAGCTTCAATTTAGAAGCTTATTTGCTTATTAGCTTATTTTGTTTAGGACATATAGTTTTTAGATTTTTCTTAGGTTCCTTTATTTATTTAATAATTATGTAAAAAGTTTCAGATTTTTCTTTATTCATTTAATATTTTTAATAAATCAATAATAGTTTTTAGTAATTAATAATAGTAAATAATTAATAATAAATAGAATAATTGTGTAAAAATACATTTTCAGTTTCAAAATTTATTTTATAATATTTTAGATTTTTCAGATTCTTTATTTCATTTATTTAAGTTAATTTTAGATTTTCTTATTATTTAATTCATTTTTAAATACATTTAATTCAATTTTAATTTATATTAATTAATTTAATAGTGTAAAAATTTATTTTCTTTTTCCAATAATTTTCTTATCTTTTTAGGATTCCAAAAATATCATTTTCACATTTGTGGAATTGTATGGGATCAATTACTTTTTATTTTGTTACGTTTACGTAATTGATCTGATGTACGCATTTTAGTTTTTTAGGTTTTCTAAACTTTTATATAAATTTGTAAATTATGGTTAAAATATTTTAATTATATTTAATTTTCATTTAAGTCGCTAAGGCATGCAAATTTCTACTATTGTTATAATCGTTTTATTTTTATACGTTTACGTTTAATTTAAGTTAAGCGTCGCGTTTGTATATCTTTTACGTTTAGGTTTAATTGCGTTTTTAACAAATAGGCTGACGAGCTATCACTATTCACATTCCTAGTGTTAGTCAATCAGATTCATGTCTTTTGTATATTCAATATCATTTTAAGCACAGATTCGTTGTATTACGGTTCACACACCTCGTTGGGACATAATGACCGGAAACACTAAACTCTCTGAATAATACATGCGTTCTCAAGTGATTGACACTTGTTGACCATTCACATGGTTAATTTGGGTTGACCGTTTGGGACCAATGGAGCTTATAGGTGGGGCCGGTCGTTTGTAAATATTCTTGCGTCGGGTTTTGCAAGGACGTTTTTCGATTTTGGATCTAGGCGTGCGAGATGAAAAGTTTTAGTGGCGCCCTTCCTCTTTTAAACTGGCATAGTAGGTGTATTTTAGCAAAAGTCGTTGAGAGATTTTCTTTATTATAAAGGGGCAGCGTAAGCCGCTTTGATGGGCGTCGTCAGGGTGTAATTCCAGCTGCACTTGAGTGTCTTCGATCTTGACTTTGCATTTTCTTCCTTATATATTCACTCTTTTAGATCCAAATATACATCATTCCGGCATTTTTACCAAAAGAGACCTAAAAAGTGAAAAGAGCGAAATTAAGCGATGCCGGATATAAAAAGTGGGGATTGGAGCTTAAATGACCCTTTAAAAACGTACATTTTAAATCCTAATTAAATATCCCTACACTTGGTATTTGCTTGTCCTCAAGCAAATGGTGCTTTTGGCCAATCAATTTATAAGTTATGGGGCATTAAGAATTGGTTTAACATAATTCACAACAAGTAAAAGCACTTGCAATAGTCATACAAGATGGAATATATACTAGCACCTCACAAGGGGTGTTTGGATTCTCATCTCTTAGGTGTATAAATATAGTAAATGGAAATGGAAGATAAACACTCATTTACGGTCATATTACATAGATTACCATAGGCTTGAGACTATGTCAAACCTCCACCACTTTGGCATAAGCACCTAGGAACAACTATCTAAGAGGTCTTTAAAGGGTTGTAATGTTGGAAACTACGGTAGAAACAAAGGGTTTGGTTGGATAGGCGATTTAGTGGTGGCAAGTCAAAAATCATATGTTACAAGCATGAAAAGAATGGCGCTAAAAAGAAGACTTCGACTTCACTAAACTCTAGATGATTTGAAACAAACAAACATAAATATAAAGATAGATGTAGGATGGTAGCCCGTATGTTTTTTTTTCTCTTCTTTTTTTTTCGATTTTCTTTTTTTCTTCTTTTTACTCTACCATCTTCTAAGATAACATCAAAATATAAGGGATTTATAGGAGCATCCCTACACTTGATTTTTTATTACTCTAACACTAATTTGGAAAGATCAAAACACTTGGAGTATTTAATTACGTAAATAAAGGGAATTTGAATTTAACGTTCTTTCCCGTCACTCCATAAAATTTTACTTTACCCATGAGTCCCAATCATCCCAACACTGTGTACAAAAGATATGACTCGACTTAGCAACCTTGCAAGTAACTAGATAATTGAACTAAGGGTTTAGTATGATAACAATAATGCACTAAAGGTGAGTACATACATGGTAGGCTAAGGCGATTATGGTGTACATTTGGGGTTGGATTGTAAACAATGCTCTTCATTGATATTTCGGAAAACCGAAACATCACGAGAACCGCGAAAAGGATAGGCTTTGAGGGGTTAACTAGGGGTATCGTGTACTAAAGATGAGTACATAAGCAAGTGTGTGGGAATTACTCAACGATGTGGAAGAAGTAATTATCAAACAAGGGTTATCCTAATGCCTCTTATCATTTAGTTATTCCTAACTACAAAGTGTAGTCTCACTTGATCTCGGATGCATCACAAAACAAGTTCTAGAATCTATTACTCTGGGGTACACTATCGAGCATTAAAGGTGAATGCTTTAATTCCTATAGATCTAGGGGTGAACCTCACATTTTGGGGTGGAATTTGAGTGGTAAACGGTTTTGTGCTAGTCATATAACTCCTATCCATGAGACGCTTTATTAAGGCTAAAGTCCCACCATTTATGTCATGAAAAATTTAAATTTGGCGCTAAAATTGCCCTAACAAATATTTCTCACAGCTTAATACACAAATGAAATAGGACAAGACAAATAATCAAGGATAAGCATAGTTTCAAAGTTCGGTTTATTCTCTCTCCCTAAGTAAGTGAACATTGTCCTCAATGTTCCCAGAAAGTATCAAAGTTATGATAGCGAAGGTAATTAAAGATGAAAGAAACTAGTACTCCCCTGATTAGCTCGGTAGGATCCGTGTGAAGTAGTGGTTAAATTCATTCCCAAGAAGAATGTATGTGTGATAAGCTCCATCCAATATTATGTTTCTTCTTCTTGATAAATAAAACACCACTTTAAGAAAATAGGCAGAAACTTTAGCGTAAAATCGACGGTTAAACTATATATGACTCAACTACACTAGGATATAATGCTTGTGGAATGGATGTTTCGCAATTTTTGGAAAATTAAGACACGAGAATTTCTAAAATTTATAAATAGCATAGAAAACGAGAAAGAAATTTATAAAACATTTACGCTCCTCGGCGTCGTTTGGTTATAATCGGCGCCGTCAAGTTGTCCCTGGCTGATTACTGCTGTGTTTTCCTCGAAAAATTCGGAAAAAATTACACCTTTAAAATGGAAAAATTTCACGCAAAACATCCATTATGTCTCGATACAAGCATTTGACTCTAACAAACACACATATATATCAATTTCATTAATTGTAGTTCTCATGTTCACGTTCTTTTAAAAACATGTGTAATCTTCCCTACACTTATGTTATTGTAAAATACCTTTATATGTAATTAAAACGAGGTTAAAGACAAAATAAAGTATTTTCACAAATTCAAACATGAGAACATACAATAATGAAAAGTTATATGACACACAAACAAGCAAACAATTAAGCATGAGTTGCCTCCCACAGGCTTTTTCTTTATTTATGAGCCTTGTAGCTAGACTCGAAGTCGTGCTCCTACGTTGTCTCGTTTTTCATCCTCAATGAAAACTCTATCATATTGACAAAATTCTCATCTACTCTATACCTAGGTCCTAGGGTCAAGCAATCTCTATAGTAAAGCCTCCTTTTCTCCCGTATGAAGTTCAAGCCTTTTTCAACATCTTCTTCGCTCTTTCCTCAAAAGCTCTAATGTTATCTCGTTCATAAAGAGATAAAGGGCCATATCCGTTCATCTTCCAAGGCATCCTATAAGTAATTTCATCGTCCCCTTCCACAAATCTGACCATTCCTTTGGACTTGTTATGACTTAGTTTAGACTTTTCAACAAACAGTTTTCCTAACACAACTTGGGACAAGCTATAGTCAATGACACATCCTATGTCTTCTAGGACCATAAAATCAACTAAGTAGGTGAAGTTTCCTATAAGCGTGTACATCCTTGACTCTTCCCACAAAATTGCAAACCCCACGGGATACTTAGGGTCTCTCTAATCTTAAGCGCTCATTGATTATGTCATTGTAAGCTGCGATGACATCACATTAATGGGAGATTCAGTATCTATGTAGGCGTCTTTCGACATTCCTATATTCAATCATACAAGGGATTTTGATGTTCCAAGGATTCCCTCTCCTAATCTTTGGGCATATCCTAATGATGGGTGATCGAGGATTGTCGATTATGTATTGGTGGTAAGTAACTTCTTCCTTAGTGGGGTAAACATTAAAGTAAGCACTATTTTCCTCATTCACATTTTCATTTACTAAATCATTACCCGAACTATTGCTAATCATGGAGCCAACAATGGTAGCTAGCTTTTCACTTGGCGTCCCTAATTGTACTCTCAAATACCCTATGCAAATCTTGAAGATCATTTTTTCTACTAACATATCGGTTGCGACGATTGTTAGAGGGGTGTTGGTCAATGGGTTGTGGTTTGAGTGGAAGTGGTTTATTTGGTGGTGGGTTGTTGTTTGATGGGTTATCACCTTCCATGATAAAAAGTGATGGGATTACGAACAATTTCACGAAGAAGGGGGATAGACTACGAGGAAGCTAAAAATGAAAAAAAAATCTTACTTGATAGGAATCAAGCAAGGGAACCTAAACGAGATAGAAATCTAACTATTTCTATTATTCCGTGGCGAAAACGATACTGCATTACAAGGCGTTTTGGTCAAAGGAACTTCCATGAGCAAGTTTTCAACACCCTAGGCAGTGAACCTAATCGTTGTAGTGTAGTATTGGGTAAACCTTGGGGAATGATATCGTTCTCTAGGGGAATAGGAATGCTAGTGAGAAATTTACTATGCTAAGGTTAAGGTTGAGGAAGATTCTTTTTTATCTTTTTATATTTTTTAGAAAGCTAAAGGTAAAATCTGGGGTTTGGATTTGGTGGAACTTTTCTTGATTACTTCTACTATCTAATTATCTAAACTATGGGTAGTCTTATATTGATGTGCTGTTATGATGATTAAAAATATGTCTACCTAGATACTATTACTCTCTAGTTATCTTTTATTGGTGGTTGAATTGTCACGTCCTTATTTTTAACGCGTTGTGTTTTCTAAGGTGCGTAGGGTGCCTTTTCCCCAACTTTTGAAACTACCTTAATGTTATTGCCTACGAAATCCTCTAGATTAATCATAAACTAACTTTAAGGTTATCTTTGGATGTTTAGGCTACGAAATCCGCTAAGTGATTCCTAAACTAAGGTTCACAAAGATTACTTAAGCATTTAAACACAACGATGGCATAATTTCACTCTTAAGCCAATTACAATTAAGATAAGAGACAACCAATCAATAATTAATAACTAGGTTTTATAGATCTAAGCAAACACACAAAATTAGCGGGACATGTTAAACGTACACACATTCAATTGAAGACATAATGAAATCAATGAAGTAAAACACTTATCTTGATGTAAAATAGGGTTTGGGAACCCTAAGATACATCCAAGTCGGACTATAAGCGTTTAGGGTTTTACTCCACAAGTTAATTAATTCGAAAATTCAATTTCTATGTATAATTTTACACTTGCGGCCAGTGTAATATAGGTGGGCGCCGTCGGATCGCCGTCATTAGGGTTTTAGTCTTGGCCAAGTAATCGTTGGGGCGACGTCCGCGTTGTAATTGTGACACCGTCGGGCTTCAGCGAGGGCGTCGTCGATTACGGATCTAGGCGTGCTGGTGAAAAGTCTTCATGACACCCTTCCTCTTCAAAGCTGGCGTCGTGGGTGTATTTTAACAAAAAGTCTTGGCTGAGTCGGAGATTTTATTTCGTTTAAAGGGGCCGTCGCCGCTTTGATTGGGACGCCGTCGGTGAAATTCAGCAGTATTTGTCTTCGATCTTGACTTTGGTATTTTCTTCATATATTCACTCATTTTAGTCCAAATATGCATCATTCCAATTTTGCTTGAGACCTAAAAGTGAAAAGAAAAAAAATTAAGCAGTAACGGATATAAAAGTGGGCGATTAAGGGCTTAAATGACCCCTTAAAAACGTACGTTTTAAATCCTTATCACCGATACATAAACCAAAAACAAAAAATTGTCATATTACAATACCCACATGAAAAAAAACCAATAAATATCTAAATTTGTTCTCATGAATGGAAGGTTTATGTGTGTGTTGTAGGGGTGGCAATCGAGTCGTGTTCGTGTTAACCTATTCGGGTTCACGTGTTGGCGGGTTAATATAGCCTTAACGAAACCGACCCCATTTATTAATCGTGTCGAAACTCAACCTGCCCACACTGCATGTCACGTGTAACCCATTTTGTGACCGTTTAACCCATTTAAGTAAATAGGTCAAGCGGTGAATAAAGGCGGTGGTTTGTCGATTTAACTAGTTTAAATGCTAAAAATGATATAAGGATATAAAATATGATAAGAATAACATACAATAACTATCGACAATTTTAGAGTATAAGCGTCAATTTTCATAATATCTAAGGTATAAAGTTATAATTCATTCATACTAAGTAAATAACAAAATATATTTAATGCACATCCACATAAAAGCAAGGTTATATATTTTATTTTAAGATCTTATATACTTAAGCGGGTTCACGGGTTGACTGTTTAATACTTACTCAACAAACCGACCCGTTTATCGCGGGTTAGACGGATTGACCGTTTTTCCCAAACCATTTAGCTTAGGTATTGGGTTAGGTGTCGTTTTATCGTTAATGCGTGTAGAAATTGCCACCCCTAGTGTGTTGATAGGTTGATGTTTCTGAAATCTTGAAGCTTTGAGAGTAGTATATGTGGGCTTGACCGACTTGGTTTTGAGGGTTATAAAATATTATATTGGGTCAATGGTGCGAAGGAAAACAGGGCTTCCGAAAGAGTAAACATACCTCGCCTTATTTAAGCTATCCCAACGACCCTTAACTAATCAACCGAAATATACAAGTAAAATATACCTCACCTTATTCCATGAAACCATATGTAGTTGACCATAATAAAGCAAACCCTAAGAAAAGAAAACCATTAACACAAAAAATTAGACCAAATTCTCAATCAGCTTTCAAAACCCACGACAACATACGTGCAATTTCAAGTATTGTTGCCAAAAAATTTCTAGCAGATGGAGTTGGTATAATCTTGTTGTTGATAGAAGGGTTGATATGGAGATACGTGGAAAAGAGAGGCAGAAGTATTATCTGATTTTGAAGACACGTATCTACATCTGAAAAGAAGCCACAGTACCAAGCCAAAAAGAAAAGGTCAATAGCTGGGCTACCATCACGGCCCAAAAAATTTTATTAATTTAAAATCCGGTAAATATAATAATATAGTTAGGAGATGCCTCACCCCATTATCTACCTATACTATAAACCAAAGCCCTTTATTTACTGTGTAGCCTCTAAAAACAGACACGTGTCATGTAATAGTTAGCCACTGTTTTTCCTTTTCCTTATTACCCTCATTCATTGCTATTTTTTTTTTCTTTTCAAAACTGACATTTCTTTTACCCTTCTCTCACATACTAACAAAGTTTTATTCTTTTAATTTTTGTAGATTTGTGCTCAAGTTATCCACGTGTGGCTTCAAATATGTAAGTAAATATGCAATTTTTTGTTACATTTATGGATTTCAATACACTGTCGGCTTTGCAAAATATCTGAATGTTTATGTAGATAAGATTGCCGGAAAGTTCAACCGGTGAGACCTTATCAACTTCGTCCATCGTGGTGTCGGTAGTGACTGGACGACGGTGAGTTACTTAACGGCGAGGCCGTTGGTTTTGGTTTCTTTCTTTTTCATTTTGCATTTGTTGTTGATTTAACGTTATATAGAGTTTGTATTACCTATTTTTATGGGGCTATACGTTTGCTTATATGTTAAGATGTTAGTATTTTCCTATAGTTTATTTAGCTTTAGATCTTTCCTGTAACTGTTTTTGTAGTGTGATGCAGTGATGATTTGACTAAGGAAGAAATAGATAAGGTAGAAGATAAAGTTTTGTTTGTTGACCAAAAGTCCAAAAGTAAAAGACATCAACTCATTTCTCTTAGAGCACAAGGTATCGCAATGACGGATATCACGTTATTGGTATCTTGGCCCAGTCGCACATCGTTCACCATCCTTAACCCAACAAGGCAACAACTAAAACACCCTCAAGCATAACACACCCTAAACATTATTGGGTCCCACAAATAACTTCACTAAAATATTCACTCACCATTCAAAAAACAAAAAACACAAAATAAACAAATGGCTTGAGCCATTTCACTAACTCATATGTGTTTGGCTCACCGTCCACAAAGTGACGGTACCATTTGGCTCACCAACGGCACGAAAATGGAACAAATGGCATGTTAAATGTCATGCATACTGTGTGCTCTTATTTGTTTTTGAAACGCTATATGTTTTTTACTTGTAGATTCCTAACTTTCATTCAACAATAATAAATCTTTAGTTTTGTCAAACAATATGGAAACCATTATAATTTTTATTGTGGAATTTTCTTCTTGTGCTTTTCTTTTGTTTACTTTTATTAAATATATGGGTTCATTTTGTATTTGATTTACTAAATGTTTATTTGTTAGCTTGTTTGAGAAAGAAGAAAATGATTTAATTGCTTGATTAACAAGAACAACCTATTGGTTTTTTCATGATCATGCGTCCTAAAAGCACTAATTAGGGTAACTGGGGAAGTGTTGCAAAATAAATAGGCATTGCAATTTATAAAAATATGTAGTTTTTGCTAAGTTATAACTTATAAGTAGGGGTGAGCAAACGACCGAGGGCCAGGACCGACCCATTCGGTCCGGTCCTCGTCATTTGCATTTAGTCGGTGGTCCCGGTCCGGTCGGTCCGTCCGGACCGGTCGGTCGATCCGGTCCGGTCCGGACCACAAACCGTATTTGGCCTTAGTAGACTCCAAGCGGTCCGTGACCGGTGGTCGACCGAGACCGGACGGACCGGAAGAAGACCACATTCGGTCTCGATCTCCGGCCGGTTTTACCTTAATTCGGTCTTGGTCGTGGTCCGGTCCGGTCCCGGACCGATGCTCACCCTTACTTATAAGTATTGTAAATTAGTGTATGCGACCAAACTGATTTTCTTTATTCTTTAAATATTTCAGGAACTTGAAACATGCTAGGATATTGGAACAATTGATATATTTTAAATGTTGCTTTAGCTATTGAGTACAACTTTTAATTGATGTTATTGGTCATGCTAATGTATTAAACCATACATTTTAATCGATAATATGTTGTGTTAAAGTTAGACGTTACAACTTACAAGGTTTAAAACACAATTAATTTGGGCCTCCACAAGATGTTTTGGTCTTTGAGTGACTAGGTACACATTACACAATAGTTTTTGTGTATGGACAATAAAAGCGTGGCAGGAATGGGGAAACTATTTGCTCCAGTAAGGAATAGTAAATGGTTGATTGAAAATTGCGCAAATTAGTATTTTATTTATTTATTTATTTTTTCACTACCAAAATGTTTGACATTAACATCTAAAACAACTTTTATGCAATTTACTGTATTATACATGGTTGTTGTATTGATATTTTGTAAATCATTCATACATGTATTATCATTGACTAGACGAGTACCCGCGCCTAGCGGCAGCGATGTCTAGTTTTCTGCAAAGTTCCGATGACCCATAAGTTTCTTTCAACAAGCTGTATTTGTAGCATTAGAGAATCGTTTTCGAATAACTACAATTCTGATCGTGGTTGCATAGCAGCATAAATATATAGTTTTTAAAAATTATGTGGAGTCGTCTAAGTGTGTAGTATATTTTCTAATATGACTGTTTTAAGTTATTAAGATTTTTAGTAATAATAGATTCAAGCATTACAAAAAGCAGCGGTATTATGTAGTTAATATATTATGTAGTTTAGAGTATATATGCAACATGTGTAACCTCCTTTTCTTTTTGTGATAATTTAAGCGTGATAACTATATTTTTTCATTAATGTAGCGTTTATCATTTGGTGTGTGCTTTTAAAATTGTAACTTTGCAAATTGGATATCACCATATAAGATTATTTTGTACTATCAATTTGTATAGATATTTATGCATTGTTCAAAATTTATTTGTTTGAGGTACAAATAATTATCGCTAAAGATAACAATACTATTTATTTTTGTGATTTTAATAAACTTACATAACATTATTGATACACTTGAATGAAGGGCTATACTGATATATATTAACTTTTAAGCGATGATTCATATATGTTAGTCCCTTAAATGGTGCAAGAGCAACATTTTTAAAATAACATTATACAAATGACAAATTACATGTGTCAAAGCAAAATAAACCAACTACAATTCTTTCTCTCCTTTCAAAAATAATTGTCACGGGTTCCACAACTACTTCATCATTTCTCATATAATTTTGTCAAATTTGAAACCGATTTCACGGGGTGGTTCAAGCTGGTTGAACGTTCCGATAAAAAACAGTCGATTTAAACCGAGTCAAACCGATAGGTTGGGTCGAAAAATGAAAATTAAACCGGTCAGCCCGCCGGGTTTGAAGCGTCCGGGTCAACCGGTTATCGGTTTCAACGGGTCAACGGTATCGATTTCAGCGGGTCAACCCGGTATCGGTTTCAATTGGTTGTTTTTAATTTGGTATATGTGCTTTTAATTGAGTGTACAATGTGAATAAATTATTTATGCTTTTAAGTAATGGGGTGTTTTAATAAGAGTATTAATTATATTATTTATTTCTACCTACCGAATGACCAGTATTTTCAACATTCAACTTTCAACATTTTTCACTTTTCCACTTTGAACATTTTTCCATTTTATATAGTATAGATATGATTGATTTTATTTTAAATGTAATATCATTGTTGTTATTTTATAATGAGGAAAAACGTTGTTAAATATAATTGGTAGTTGTTAGATTGACGGATGGGAGTGATGGCAAAATGTTGGGTGGTGACTGTGAAGAGTTGAAATTGAAAAAATGGTACGAAGGTGTACTTACATCATTCCCATCAGACAATATTTTTTTAGAAAACTATGTCTTTGATCATTTACGTGTTTGCTTAATTACTTAGTTCATATTTCATACGTGAAGGGCAGGGCTTTGTAAGGTAACTAGAAAAGAAAAAATAAAAATAAAAGCATGGACTTTTGACTATAGGGGATGGGAGGAACAGATGCTAGGCGAAGCATTACTTGACAACTAGACAAGAGTATGATACGGTATCACGGTGTGTAAACTTGGACAAAACTTAGCACATTTTATTGTATCCTCTATTTTTGTAGGACTTAATATATAGTGTATGATCATGTAATTATCCAAAAATAATGGGTATGTTCATCCAACACATAAAAGCAATTCCTATGCTGTTAACTAAATCAATTTTTAATCCCTTTACCCAAAAAAATAAAAAAATGAATCATCAATTCAGTAATAATATAATGTTTTCAGTTTTTGCTCTTTAATATTTGTTTGTCTTTCAAAGCTCTTATATGATGTAAAGTTTACGTGTTTACAAAATGACTTTACAAAATATTCATTATCATTTTAACGAATTCATTCTATAAACTCGTTGTAGTTGTTTCAACGTCATTTACAACAATCCTGGGCCGTGCTTAGCACGGCCAAAAATCGTCACTAGTATACTATATAAATTCAGATGGTCAAAGATGTGCTTAACAAAAAAATCGAGACATGTGATAAAAGAAAGATTGTACATACATGTACCTAACCATATGCTTAGTTAAAAGATTAAGCATGTTATGTGAAATATCATCATTTTTTTTTAGTTAAATAAGCACTAACACTTACATATTTATTGGAAAACAAAAGAAAATTATATTTATAAACGTTACGAAGACAAAATAACTAACAACATTCTAAAGTTAAGGAGGGTAAAACATTTATTATAAAGTGGGGGAGAGCAACAAAACCATAATACCAAATCAAAAACCAAAAAGCCGGAAAACCAAATTAAAACCAAAAAACCTAAAAAAAATGGCACAAAAAAGGAACCAATTGTAAAACTTATGATGCACCTTTGGTTTTTAAAAAAAACTGAAAGTTTTAGTTTGATTTTTGGTTTTATATAAAAACCGCGAAAAAACCCGAACCGCCCCATATTAATATTCAAAAAACTAGTAATATATATACGTATAAATTAGTTTTGATACAAGTAATCACTGAAGTTCAAAAACGAATAAACACATGTATTAGATATTCGTACAAATGTTTATTTAGCTAACACTACAACAAATTCGTAAAGTTTTTTTTTTCTTTTCCTTTTTTCTTTTTTCTCGCACATCTCATCTTTATATATGTTATCTTAGTGTTTTTCTACAAAATATTCAACCTACTTTTAGGATTTCTTGATTTAGGCAGTGGGTGTTCAAAAAATACCCATATTCAAATATCCGAAAATTTAATCATAATTTATTAAAAAGTTGGGTTTGAAACTCAGATAAAAGTTTTCCGAAAATTATAGATATTTAGATATATAAAATTGCCATCCGAAATTTCGAATATCTGAATTGAAAAAAATTAGCTAAAATAATGGGTCTAGCATAAAACTATCATCGCCAATTTCGAAAATTCAAATTTTTTATAACCAGTTATTGAAAAGTTCCTTAAATTATTTAAATTAAAAACAAAAAATTATTGTCGAAAATGTCTCATTTCATATTTCCGCTTTAGGTCTTAAAAAATCATGAGACGGCTTTGATACAATCATAACCCTATTTATCTTTTTGACAATTTATCTTTTAACTTTGTCTAAATTCGTGAGGCAACTGTTTACGAAATTGATTACAAACTTGTAGAAAAAGATGACCCTTTAATGAAAAAACCGAAATGAATCGCAAAAAACAAAAAACCAAAAAACCAAACTGAAATTTTGATGCGAGGTTTGGTTTTAAAAAACTTCAAAACAAACTTTTAGTTCGGAGTTTGGTTTTGGCCAAAAAGTGCCCCATGCTCGCCCCAAAGAGATTATTTGATACAACGAAATTTGCAAAGAAGTAAATAAACAAATTTTTATGCGTAATTTAGGAAGTACTCCATTGAATGAAGAAAGAATGATGGTTTCGTGGAGGAATGATAGTTAAGCTTGATTAAACAAATGACTATATGTTTCATACCTTAATTAAATACTGTTTATCTAACGTGTAGCCTATGACTAATAATGTCCTCGTCATATTCGAAATTTTATAGTACAAATATTTAATCTATTATAAATTATTTTCCTACCCGCATTATGTGGCAACAAGAAAGAGGAAGAAAAAAGTGGTGTTGTGACAGTAGCCGACAGTGGCAATGAGGATGCAACGGTAGGGATAACCTGCGATGGGGATCGGCGGTGGTCTCAATATTTTTATATAAACTTCAGAGCCGTCTTGTAGATTTTGGATGCCCTGTGCTAGATTATAATTGAGTTCCTTTTGAAACAAAAATTTTAACTGTTTATTCATATTTTTTCTCCTTACACATTTTGTATCTAGCTTATTTATATAAGTGATCGTGGTTTGAAACAAACTTTGGGAGTACATGTTTCTATTTGAAACTATATAACATTAAAGAATTGATATTTTCTTCTATACAAGTGAATAGTAAAGTACGGAACAACAATGTAAGGCAAATGAAACATCACCGGTGAAGTCCCACATCGGTGACACTATGAAAACTATGACACTTTTTCACCCTTATATGTAGTAATTGCTAAATGGTTGTGATTTATCAAACTAATTGATGGGACTTTGATAACATCAAATTATCCTGGATATTAAGTGTCAATTTCTCCCGATAATGCTTGTAATTTAAATCATTTATATGAATTTACGCTTGTTTTCCATTATATTTTACTTTCAGGTAAATTACGAGCATTGGAGCTAAAGAGACGCGGATTAGGAGAGTTTATTGAAGATTTATCATAGTATACTCACTGAAAAGTTACGGCGTAACTCCTCTCTCACTTAAGTAACAAAGCGTGGCTCAGAAAATCAACTTAACAGAAGATTACGGCGTAACTCTATCCAAGATTACGACGTAACCATATTAGGTCAAATGAGGTTCCGCGCCGCTACTAATTACGCATTAACTCGTGCAACAACTACGACGTAACCAAGATTTATTGAAGATACAACGTAACTCCTTCCAGATTGGCACATTCCTAATCATCCATGGTCCGTTTTCCAGAACATCTTCAACACCTTTACGAGTAGAAAACTTAAAGAAAAAGAACCCCTTAGCATTCATCATAACCTTTTGAATACCGTACTTGGCCCACGTATTACGAACTTAATAATCAACAACCGAAAAAGCAATACGTTTACTAGGAAAATAACCATAAAGGGTATTGTCAAATTTAGAGTTTACCTCCTCAACCACTTTCATAGGAACGAATAGATCCACCCAATTAGACTTGTTACTACATTCCAACCTACGAAAATTGACTTGCGCCGTGGGATCAATTGACGTAGAACCCGGCTATGAAAGCTACTTTCGGGACACCCGTTGGTTGGGCCTGATTGTGAACTTTGGGTGACGAATTAGAAGCAACATTAGTACCATTGTCCACATTCTCCGCATTCTTAACTTCAACACCGCGCATGGCCTCTTCAAAAGTCTTACACGCCTCCAAAACAACCGGATCAAGGCCATAATTCGGCTCAGCCTCATTAGCAACACTAGGTGCTGAAGAGGATTTGACTAACATCCCGGTGTGGGTTAAATTTCATGATGTTCCCCTTGCTATGTTCTATGATGATGGTCTCAGTCTCCTTGCTACATTGATTGGTAATCCAAAAATGTTAGATTCTTACACTAGTCAAATGTGCTTGGAATCTTGGGGCCTGATGGTTTTGCTAGGTGCTGATTGAAGTTCAGTGGATAAGGTGCTTCGGGAGATTCTCACTGTTTAAATACCCTTACTTGATGGGTGGGGTTCTACTATTGAAAAAATTCGGGTTGAATACGAATGGAAATCGCCAAGGTGTGATACATACAAGCTTTTTGGTCACACTCTGGGGGATCCTAAATCATCCCATCTCATACTCAACCTACACAGAGTGTTAATGATGGTTTTCAAACGGTCATTAGCAAGAATAGGGGTAAGAATGGTGGTCAAAGTTTTTCGGGTAAAGGGGGATTTACTAAACCTAATGTGGGTACAAAGGTTCGTTATCAACCTAAAGCACATTGTATGTTACGGCGTAACTCTTATAATAGTTACTGCCAGTAACGGATCATCTATAAATACCCGATTTTGACATTTCAAAGCATCCATTTCACACAACATTCAAGGAGCGTGAGGGAAGAGTTGAAGGCGGATCTAGAGGAGCATGGAGCTATCTCGGGAGAGAAATCACTCCCCTACGATAAGCATTAGCTTTTTATCTTTTCTTTACTTTCAATTCAATTATTTCGTAACATTAAACATTAAATTGATTGTTATAGTTAATATGAGCGGCTAAGCACCTTTAGGTGCTGGCCTAGTTATGATTATTTAGTTGTTTTGTTTGCGTTTACATTGCTTCCGTATAATTATTTCTAAGTGCATGCATGCATAGTTTATTGGTAGCTACCCTTGTTTCGGTAGTTTTGAATGACGGTAGAGGCTAGTTACTTAGGAGATAGGACCAACTGACCCTAAGTGAGTAGACTGAGACAGGAAGGGTAAGATATGACCAATTGACGACCCTTTCTACTTGTGCGATTTGACCAACCCACGATCCACCGTTTGGATGAACTTAAAAGTGGGGGTGAGTGTTTAAGATGCTAGCCTTGGACCTCAATTTGTTATGAATCTAGCATGTAGCGGTACTTAGAGACGGCAGGGACCAGGAACAACTGGACTTATGACGGGGCACCTAATTTCTCCATGGGACCCTTCATAGGTTAGGACGAACTGACTGGCCGAATCTTTATTTTCAGCGACTTTGTATTTGAAGTAATTAGACGTGAACATTACTAATTAGGATGATTAACTAGGTTAGTACCCCTCTCCTCTATTGATCACAACTTTCGCATTTAATTGTTTTAGTAGTTAATTTTATCGAAATCATACTAAAATCTGTGACACCTAGACTTAGTTTAAATCCGCACACATAGCTCTTGGGACGACCTCAGTTTTACCGAAATACCACACTACACACGGTAGGGTGCTGCTGCGGGTGCACTGTACGTTGGGTAGACGGTACAACGAGTAATTATAAATATTAAAACCTGGTTAGCAAAACCTGCATCAAGTTTTTGGCGCCTACCCAGAGGGTTATACTAGGATTTTTATTAAGTCTTTCATTTTTTTTTTCAATTCTCCGATCTCTTTTCAAGTTGAAGTTGTTAACATTGATGACCTCACTCGAGGTTATTTGCGTTGACAAGAGAAGAAGTCGGAGCTTTCATAAAACGGGTCGATGTCCGTTCGAGATTAAAGAAAATTTATGAGGAGCTTTTGCTAACCCTTTTTCAGGAAATAGGGAAGATCATTATGAGCCGCGTTGAGAATGTCTTATACATCGCAAGCCTTTTCAACATTATTCGGGTGTGTCTCATTGATTTGTTATGCTAAGGTGTTCCATGACTTAAGCTGTTTTGCCGGAAGATGGATCGAAAGATTGCCCGCGAGGCGTTGATACTTGCGCTCTACTAAAGAAGCACTTCATCAGGGTATTGTCCTCGTCGAAGATATCTAACCCGACTCTTGGGAGATCCATAATTTCAAGCAAGAAGACGATGAAGCGTTACATCAAGCATGGGATAGATCTAGCGATCTCTCTACATGTCCTACACATGATCTGAACAACCGT
>OU343222.1:279676798-279721774 GCA_910596185.1 Chrysanthemum makinoi
ATCGTGTCAGTCTTTGGGATGGACCATGAAGGTTCTAGGGTATGAGGTCTCTCTTTGGTGAGCCAACTTTGAATTGTGTCTTTTGAAGGTGCAACTCTAGAAGGGTTATAGCATTCACCTGACACGTATGCATCAAACCAATCATCTTCAGACGGCTTGGGGATATGCTTGGTAGATGCATCATCGTCATCGGTCGACTCTGCCATGACATACGATTCTTCATGAAGCACTTGATCTTGAGAATAGAAGTGAATGAGGTGTGAACCTTGAATCAACCGTGGTCAAGCAGTAGATTTCTTAAAGTTCACGATCTCCGGATAGACTAGATTGATTGGAAGGTTTTGGTGGTGATGATGGTGGTAGTGGTGGAGGTGTAGAGGTTGTATTAGAAGTTCCTCCAGTCCTAGAAGTTCAGTTCCTCGGTTGGAGGTGGAGGAGGTGGTGGTGGCTTGGGACCTCCAGACCTATCAGTTGATTTTATTGGAGCAATCTTTCTTTTCTTCTTATCTTCTCTTTCTCGTACATCCTCTACAAGCTGCGATAATTATCAAGTCTCATCGATTCCTCGAGTGTTTCGTATAATTTCTTATCGTATTATCGGATGCTCTCACCTTCATACATTTTTCGAGGCTGATCTCAAATGTCGATATCGGCAAGTCTTTGAATCGTTTGAAGTAATGGAGCCTTCATTTCCCATTCAACGCATCTTTAATATGCTTCAATTGCCTTAGTAACAATCTCATCGAGTTAAGATTCTCGACTTTTTGACACGACTATCAAGATTATTGGCGATAGGAAAATGCTTCTCAATAGTTGCAATCACGTGACATGGCCTCTTCAAGCACTCTGTAGTTTTTGGAGGAGGTGAAGCGAGGAGGTGGCGAGGCAGGGAGGAGTGACGATATCACGTGATAACAACTTGTCTTGGATCAATATTGGGTTTGGGTGGTGAAATTGCGGTTGCTTGAATAGGTGTTAACATTGGAGGAGTGGTTGATATGTCTTGCCGAATATCAACATTGTACACGGACTCAGCTTCCTCTTTCTCATCATTTTTCTTAAATGGCTCGTTATCTGAGGGTTTGTCATTTAAAAAATGATCAGAAAAAGATAAGTCTATATCAAGATTCTTCAATGAGGATAGAGAATCAATAGATAGATTTGGTTCTTCCAAATGCCTGGTCTCATCAGATCTTGATTCAAGGTTCTCCTGTGAGTCTTTATGCATCTCTTCATCAACATTTTGATCGGTTGGGTATCACGATGCGGGGAGTTTCTTCTTTTGCTTGGATACCTCCTTTTCCAATCAGATTGTCCTTGAAGATGATTCAACACTTCTTTTCTTCAGTTCAAATTGAGTGGTAGTTCTTGACGGTGAAGAGGAGAATGTCGAGAAGCATGTGGCTTGTTCGGCATCCACCAACAATCATTTCCCTTTGTCATGTGTGATTGGAGTTGTATGGCGTGGCTCTGGTTCAGGTTCTCTTAACACGACACCTCCTCTTGGTGGTCTCATGTTAGGAGCTTTCCAGGCTTTGTTGAATTCCTTGCTGCAAATTAGCCTCATCTTCGTCAACCAATTTACTGTCACCCTTTGGTGTCTTAGTGCCTTCAACATTTTCCTTTTCTACTTCCTTCTTCTTTCGTTTTACGCCCGGGGTTGTGGTGTCATAGGTTGTGATCTTTCACGTCTCTTCTTTGGAAGGGCAGCATATGAAGACTTTGAGCCAGAAGTAGACTTAGCAGTTTTGGGTTGTGGTGGAGTGGGAGAGACATCAATATTAACCTGGACACGGAAGCCATTTTCTTATGCAGTTTGAAGTGATCCGTCTTCTTAATATCGTCGGTGAGAAGACTATCGGGAATTGGCGGTCCAAATATCTCTTTATTGACACCTCTAGCAATATATTTGAGGTTGCGAGAAAAAATCATCCTTAGCATTATGTAGGGCGATTGTCCTAGGGTTGAAGTTATGAGCTGTTTCAAGTCTTGGATAACAAGCTTCGAAAATCGATGCTAGGAATCCAAGCTTGCTTACTTTCTTTCGATCCTGAGCATGTTTCTGCAAATTTGTTCTATTGGTGTGAATGTGTTCATTGGCCGGAGAAATCCTCGAACGTTCTAGACGTTAACATTCACCCCATTGACGAGACCCCATAGGATTTGCAAGATGGGAATCCTCACTTTATCGAACCCGATGTTTTTCTGATAAGCATAAGTTGAGAAGCTGTTGTCAATGCTCTCGGGGTTGATACATGTGTCGGTGATGATGTCGAAGCCCTTGATATGCCAACTTGATAACCCAAACCAATCAGAAAGACTATAAGCTCTTTCGCACTAGGTGGAGGTTCAGATCGTATGGTGGGGTTACAGGGTGTGATTCCTAGGGCCTTCTTTGAGAATGTCAATTGATCACAAATTCCTTATCATCAGCTTACTTGAGGAATATTGAGCCGTGATTTTGTCCCATTCAATGGTGTTCCAAAATTGTTGTAGGTGAATGGTGGGAATTGTGCATTGCTTGGTTAGGGCGAAGAAATTTTGTTTTGAGGATATCAATTGACACTTTAAGTATTGGATTTTGTTGCAACTTTTCCATATCCACATAACATTTACTTTTTCCTATCTCTACCCATTTATCTTCGGAAAGATTTAGTTGTCTGTAAGAACTTTGGGTGGAGCAGAGGTAGTAAGGTTCTCAGATGAGGTTGTGTTTGCCATTGAATATCTAAAGATACACACATATAACAGCAATGATTGAGAGCATGTTAGTTAATATGTGGTTAGTTAAGCACTATAGAATGCAATCACATGACAAAGACACAACACGTAGCAAACTTGACAGAGTACCCATACACATATTGAAGTGCTTAGAAAATAGATTAAGTAGCATTAGTATTTTCAAAATAACTCCTTTTGTGAAAGTTATCGAGAGACAAGTTGTTTTTGAATCAAATTAGTTAAGAACAAAGTTGCTATGAAATAATTTCATGAGACAAAATGCAATTAAGGAAATGTTATAACAGGTTGTTAAAACAAGTTGTCATATCAAGTTGCTACAAGAGAAACCGGATACAACTTGCTTAAACAATAATGTTATAGCAAGTCGCTAAGGGCAAATTGTCAATACAAATTAAACTCTGAAATTCTGAACCAAATCGCTAGCATGAGATTATTATAGCATAAGCCTTAAATAGTTTAACGAAACAAAGTCGCCCTTGAAAATTGAACCCGACAAGTCACTAACTTATAATAACAAGTCGCTATCAAAAATAACAAGGCAAGTAAATATGAGAAAAATTACTAAGTGCATTTAACTTTAAGACAAGTCGCTATCCAGCGGTAACAATGCTAAGTCGCTACTTATCAATAAATCAAATCGCTAGTATGAACAGACATATTTAATGAACCAACTCGCTATGAAGAACATAAGTAAGTCGCTACCAAGAACAAGTTCTTATCAGCATAAAAGCACGCAGTCCAATCAACATCCTAACTCACACCAATCGCTACCTAGAACAGAATCTGATCTAGCGAATACAAATGAGTACACATGACCTATCTCAACACATTCAATTACAAATACAATATCGCAGCAAAGACAACCCATTAACACACCACATAAACCCTCAAATCATTCCTATAAAGCCTAAACATTCATCATAAGCATGTCAAGTGATCCCATTAACGTGAATCCATTTACAAACCTAATTGAGGGGATCAAGTGATGAGGTTCGAGATGCAGTGGGAATCTGTAATGGGAGCAGAGTTAGGATAGCATCTAAATCATAAGTTTGAAAGACTGAGAATGATAGATACTACACATACCACATGAAGTCGCTAGGATGAATTGAATGCGAGAGAGAATGAAGAAAAAATCTTTTTGAGATTTTTGAAAATAATGAAAACTAGATCAAGTTAAGCTAGGGGGTATAGAAAAGTTATTTTCAAGAATACCAAGTTTCCACTTTAAGTCCCTGTACTTGTGTGAGCGACTAGCAACTTCGCTAGCAAATATAATAACAGTCGCTAAGACTTTACATGCCAAGTCGTAACTTTCAGTTAAGGTAAGTTGCTATCAATCATTTCAAAAGCAAGTCGCTATCTATTATATTATGTATTATAGACACTTTTAGTCCATGAACTTATCAGGATTGCCCGACGGATAACATATAAGATAACATAATAAGATAAGCAGAAACTAACACGAGAGGACACCATAAAACATGACAAAGCAAAGACATGCATCAGCACAATACATATCAACAATGGTGAGAGAAAAACGAGATAACTTGTAAAAATCTCCCCCTCAATCAATGTTACCAATGAACATTGATTGAATTTGCTACCGATATAAAACAAAGAGTATATCTTTTGTTAGAACTTCATCTATGATCGTGTCATTATTGAATGACATTTCTAGGACTGTAGATGTTATCGATAACAAGAGATATATCTTTTATTAGATTGTGGGAAACGATAAAAATTATGGATTAAAAACGATATAAAATTAGAGTATATATATATATATATATATATATATATATATATATATATATTGAAAGAAAGATTTGTAAAACAAATGATTTTTAAAAAATGATTTTTTTTAAACTGATTTGTACACAGATCAATAAGAGCGAGTCCTGATTCAAGACGAATAGGAGTCAAAGTACGAGGTACATCAATTCTGGCAAGCTATAACTCTTGAGTGAGCAATATTCATTTCTGATGGAAACCAAGTCATGATGTTCCTGATTTAATTGAGCATTGTACCTGAAAAAGACTGAGGACACATTGCACTAGAAGCACATGTAGTATTGCAAATAGATGAGTTAGTGACATGAGTAATCTAACTATTGGATGTTGCACAGTTTGATCTAGGTGTGTCATTAATAGAGATCTCTTTAGGTTCAATATTCTTGAAGAGTTTTCCTGTGGGCATCCACTTAAGGCAAGATCTAGGTATGTAAGTCCGTTTGGATCATGTAAACTTAAACAATCTGCCAGTGGGAATCCATTTGAAACAGCTGCTAGTAGATTTGGATGTAGGCACTTCCCTCTTTTGAATATTGGTCCTTTTGTAATTAGTTGGTTTCTTAGGGGATTGATCAGCCATTTGATGCTTCTTATGAGAACTAGATGAACTCCTAGTATTCCTGATCTTAGAACTTTGAACATTAACCTGGGTTTGTTATTCATCATATCGGAATGAAGTAGTGAAGTGACTGGTTTTGTCAAAACAATATACGCATCAACTTGGGAGGCAAGCCTAGATTTCGATGGTTTAAATCTTCGTGCTAAAAGCATGGGGCGCCTAACTACAATATGTTTTGAGTTGTTCTGAACAATTGGCTTTCCCAAGGTTGATGGTTTTGCAAACTTAGTGTTCACCCTATTTCCAATAGATTTCCTAAGCTCATTTTTAAGGCAACAATAGTGAAGCTCTTATCCTGAATTTGGGCTTTGAGGGCATCAATGTCAACCAAAAAGGAATTAGTTTGATCTATCAACTTGGAATTATTCTCTAATAAGTTCTTTCTTAAGGACTCATTTTCCCTCAATAAGTTGGACACACATTGAGCCAATTCATCATTCCTAGATTTAAGTGTATCACTCACTTCATGGTTAGAATTGTTCATCCCAATATTACATTTCTTATGCATATCCGAGAGTTCTAATTTAGATTGCATATTGTTGAATCTTTGTCCTGAATCTGGTTTTTAAGTGGTTGATTTCAAAAATTCTCAAATTCGGGAATTCGGATTTATGCTGGTGTTTGTAGTAAAAAACTTTTCTTCTTTGTTGTATTGCAATTTCCAAGGAAATGCAATGTTTTTCAAGAATTGAGTATTTGTTTGAAAGTTCATCATAAACCCCTTTTTCAACCATGTCATTTGTTTTGAGGATTTTAGATTCAGACTTAACCAAGAAACATTTATCAATATCGGGATCGAGTTAGGATAAAAATGATCAGCACATTATTGGATGCATTATGTTGATCGTTAGGGTACCTCATTACATATCTTCGATCATTTGCTAATGGCATCTCGTATCCTCCTCATGTATAACAGAGGTACGAAATGCAATCGATTCAAGCTTGACTCGACTCACAGCCTTTTGTATTCAGCATGGTTTCATCATCCTTTGTTGTATCTGATATACTGCATTCAGCATCATCCATTCTTTCAACTGGTCCATTACCCGATTTAGCACAACTTTCATTTGATTTTATTTGACAACCATTCAACACATTCAACTGAACATTCTCTTGAGCAACTTTCCTAATGTACATTTCCACATTATCCATAAGTTGAATAAATGTGTTGATGTACTTATGAATTTCCATTCCAGTATGTTTCTTGAATGAAATTCCAGTCACATGTTGATCAAAGTCTGCGGAATATTCCCATTGATAAATGGCTGAAATTGGTTGTAGATTACTTGAAGTGCAGCATTCGAGTTTTCCATTAATACCTTGGTAATTTGAAGCTTCAGTTGTTCTAAGTTCAGCAACACAGTTCTTGTCAATGTGGATAAGTCCTGACGAAAGAGAGCATTGCGGGTTCGATGTCTAGTTGTGGATAACAGATGTGTGAGATGTTGATGAAGTAGTTGAAAAGACTCAATGTTGCATTCCATTTGCCTTGCATCATTCGTCAATACCAGGTGTGACTCATAAGATTTAGACTCAGATTGTGAAGTGTGTTGATCACAAATTGCTGAATCAATCAAGGTAGAACATTCAGAATAGCAACCGGTTTCACTGTTCTGTGAGGTATCATACAGTTCAAGCACTTTGGAGATTAAAGGGTCAGTGATGTAAGACATGTGTTGATGGATATTAGATATGAGTAACTTGCATCAATTTACCAAATTTCTATATAGACAAGTCGCTAACAGGACAACTCGCCAAGAACCATAACACCAAGTCGCTACGAATTAGAAGACAAGTCTTTAAGCACCAAGTCGCTAAGAATTATGACAACAAGTCGCTAAGCACCAAGTCGCTAAGAATTATTGAACCAAGTTGCTAAGCCCAAGTCGCTAAGACCCAAGTTGCTGGACACAAGTCGCTAAAGCACCAAGTCGCTAAAGAGCAACTCGCTAAGATCGAAGTCACTAACACCAAGTCGCTAACAATTTACACTACAACTCGCTAACAATTTCTGAAGCAAGTCGCTAACCTCACCAAGTTGCTAGCCGTAGTGGAGAATCCACTAACTTGTACTATTTGTCGGCTTGTCTCAATAGACAAGTCGCTAGGCTCAAGTCGCTAACAACTAACACTGTAACTCGCTAACTTTAACTGAAGCAAGTCGCTACGATGAAAAGCACAACGAGAACCAAGTCGCTAGCAAGAAAAACTTTAAAAACACACTTTTCAATCCAAAACAAGCTCAACCACAGTGATTCAAGCTTACCAAATCAAAACCTAAGCACTTACAATGATTCTAAACACAAAAGTACACACAAAATTCAAACTTTAACACTAGAAATGATCCAAATGATGCAAAAACCACTAAACTTTTTCAAACTCAAAAACCATCTAAAACCACTAGAAATCCAAGGATATGTAAGAGAGATGATCAAACCTGGCTCTGATACCAATTGTTACGAATTGGATTTCACAAACACACTAAATCATAACCAAGATAGGCGTATAAAGATGGCTTTAAAGAGAGAGAGAGTGGGATGTTCTAGAAAGAGAAACTCATGGAAGGTTAGATTCCAAATGAACATCCAACCCTCTCCCTTGTGAGGAGAGGGCTATTTATACAATGAGACACGCCCTCCTACGGGCTTTGGATCAGGCATACGATGGGTAAAGACCCGTCCTTCCTCCACGTTGTTGCACTAGACTAAGCTACGCTAATAACTAACTAATAAATAACATACTAAACGATATGTCTACGAGCTAACTTAAGCTAGATTACATTAGGGGTGACCGATACTTCACTATAGAATTTCCAATTCCTAACACGCAGGGATAGTCATCCACAGAGATAATCGTGATTCTACCGCTTCTTCAATGTTATCTTATTCTTTCTTTGGTCATTCGGGTAGGTTCTTGAGCTTCATACACTTTCTTCGTGGGAGAGAAAAGTATACATCTGGTTATTCTTTGGATATCGGACTTAATCGCTACTTCGATGTTATAAGTTTCTATTCAAGTTAACATCCATATTGTGATTCTGTTCATGAGCTTCATTCAAAGAGACTGACCGCATCAATTCAAATACATGGGGAAGTGGTCTTGACACCTTTTGGGATGCACCGCCGACTTCAAGTGGTAATGAAATATGAGAAGAAATTTAAAGAGTGGGATGATACGCCGTTTGTTGATGATATAACCCCGAACGAAGAATCTCGACTATCGTTTTAAAAGGAGCAACATGATCGATGATAATGGTGTGCTTCTTTGTGCACCTGGCTAATGGAAGCGTGAAAGAAATCTTTGAATCTGCCATCTAATGGATTGGTTGGGGGGAAGTTGCCAAAGTCTCTTTCAAAGGCTCATGTTCTATCTTCATTCTGAGCCTCGGAAGCTTTGGGGTGGAAGTTTAAGAGATGACTAATTCTATCTTCTACGACGCTACGCCGATATCCTTATCTCTGTATCGATCATCATCATCTTCTTAAACTATATCATCTATTCTATCTTTAATTATTTATCAAAAAAGAAAATAGAAAAATATAAAAACAACAAAAAGAAAATAGAAAAATATAAAATCAACAAAAACCCATAAAAAATAAGAAAATTTGAAAAAGACCAAAAATATGTTTTCTCAATATGTCTTCTGGTATCGATAACATCTGCGGTCTTAGAAATGTCATTCAATAATGGCATGGGACCATAGATGAAGTTCGAGCAGGAGGTGTAAATATTCTTTTTCATAACATGTCTAAAACTATGGATTGCAGTTATTTCAGACTGTGACCCGAGCATAAACTATGGTTTGCTATTATTTCTGATAGCAACCCGCTCTTCAAGGAAGGAAAGTGTTGCGCTAAACTAATTTCGTAACTTATCCTAAAACAAATTGAGGAAAGCAAGTCGAAGGATCTCGTTCTACTCAAATATTTTCCTTCAAAAATTCTTCAGAAATCTATTTGTTTTAACAAAATGGTGGTAAATGAGTTGCTTTAAAAACAATCAGATTCAGAGTTTTCATAAAATTTGAAAACTCAATCAATGACTTCAGCGCTTTTTAACTTTTCAGAAAATGAGTCATTGATTGAGGGGGAAAATGTTTTCAAATTTATATCATCTATCGGGCTTATCTAATTATCCTATATACTTAAATGTTAAACACGTTAACCTATGTTGAAGGACTAGGTACCTAGGATATGATTGTTAGGATTAGATGATTAGAGTTTGATAAACACTTAATTCCCATGCATTTGTATGATCTGATTGACATGTTGAATTGACTTTTATTAGTCGATTGCTGTTTGGGTGTTGTCGACCACCATATATCTGTTTGTATGTCTACTAACGTATGCAGATATCATGGATTATAAGAATGTTCCCGATCTGGATCCCACAATTGATGATTGGATGCCGAAAGGAAAGGGCAACTATATCTTGGGTTGACAAATGAAGAAACGGAGCTTAATTTGCTTCTATGGAGAGTTGGCATGAAATGCAACGTAAGAGGTCTCACTGCATCAGCAGATGGTTTCCTTCATCATCAAATGAAGAAACGGAGCTTAATTGGACCTCTATGAAGAGTTGGCATGACAGATGCAACGTCAGAGGTCTCACCTGCATCACAGACGTTTTCTTCCAAATTCTACGCAAAGAACAGAAGCTTCGAACCACCTAACGCATCTTTGTGCAGGATAAATAGTGAATAATACCATTTTTCAAAATATTTGATAAAAATTGTTTTGAAAATGGAAAAATATTGTTTTGAAAATAAAATGGACTAAATTTTGAAAATCACCGGACTTCATTTTATCAAAACCTAGGTCACTCAATCAAGAACTACGGTCATCGATTGAGGGGGAGAGTGATTTAAAATAAAATATTTTCAAACGATATTTCTTCATAAAAGTCCGTTTATACGTAATAATGTGGTGATCTAAAGATTTAATGTTATGTCATGGTATGATTTTCTTTAAAACTCAAAGATCTTTCAAAATGAAAGTTTTTCTATTCTTGTTTGATTGTGAAACTGTTTTATTTTACTTAAAGATCTCTTAAAAACTATCATACCTGACACTAACAATATTTAATGTCTATAATTGGTCCCCATCAGTCAATTTTAAAATTAAATCAAGCCACATCTTTCCCCAAAATCTTTTAAATGATTTAAATCAATTGGGATCACAAATCTCAAAAGGTTTGAAATTTTTGATCGGGGGAGAGATGCTGATTTAAATCTCAAATTTGTTTAAATGGAATTGGTTTTAGTCCTTTAAAGGCACTCCTGCCTCCATGTGCCAAACGATCTCAAATATACAATGCACATGTTGAGGGGGAGCATTTATCCAAAAACAAGATGAGTATTTAAATAAGGCACATATTCTCCTATGTTTTCTAAACCTTATTAAATCACTTGGGATCCAAAATCTCAAAGGGTCTGATATTTTTGATCGGGGGAGAATTTGTGATTTAATAATGAAATTTGATAAAAGGTGATCGTTTTGGTTCAAGTGTGCATGCTTGCTCTCCCATATGTGCTAAACGCTTTCGAATCTCGAAGCACATATTGAGGGGGAGCATTTCAAAAGAAAATAAACTTTCAAGGTACAAAGATTTCTATGCTTCATCATAATGTACCTTGATTAATTTTCTAAATGGTTTCTTATTGGCAAATGTGCTCGTGAAAGTACTTCAAAGAACTCCTGCCTCGATGTGTTAAATGATTTCAACCAACTAACGCACATTTTGAAGGGGAGAATTTACCAAGAAAATCAAATGGCTTTTTCTACGGAAAGTTTGATCAAGAAATTATTTCAAAGAACTCTTGCCTCCATGTGCTAAACAATTTCAAGATCATATGCATATGTTGAGGGGGAGCATTTCTAAATGATCAAAACTATTAAGGTACAAAATGCTTTGATCTCGTATCACAAGTACCTTGATTGTTTTTTCCAAATGATTTTTCAATTGGTTTTATGGAAGAATGAACTGTACCAAAAGACCGACCATTTTACTTTATGCATGGAGTTATAAGGATGGTAAGGTTAGGTATTAGTTCCCACGATCCGCCAGAACCGGAGGGATCTACCCAGGGACAATTCACTAGATAGTGTAGAGTCCTTAGGTATATTGAAAAAAGGAGAAAAGTGAAAAATGGGAAGAGTGCGGACTGAGATAGAGCTAGAACTGGAATAAACCCAACAAGGTTCTAGTAATGAAGTCTCGGTAAGCACTGAAAGGGTTGAAGAATGAAAAAGAATTGAATGTAAAAAGGGTGAAAAGAAATAGCCCTCCAATAATTCAACCTTTGGGCAGAAACCGGGTTTAATACATATGCTACTGGTGGTTACTAAGGTAACACTGGTATTGAAGACAAGACGTCATGGACCCAGTGACGCACTGCACCTAACTTCCCAAACTATTCAAGTTTCTCTTAAATGGGCTTGTTTCATTCTCATGGGGAACCGACATAATCTATCGACTTTCTCTTAGAGATTGTTGATATTGAAGAAGGAGACCCTCTCCCTAGTCTCCGGCATAGGAACCAAATGTGCACAATTGTGTCTAGAGCCAAAAGATCATCCACAATGTCTCATTAGGACACTAAATTCTTGAAGACTTGTTGTTCCACACAATGTGGAAAGTAAGAATATATTTAAGAGTCCGACGCATTATCCTTGTGGTATTGCCAGAAGATTCGAGTGATATGTAAAAGTATTCACGATGAAGATGGAAATCCTTCTAGAGCCAACATCAAACAAGCTCTTGGTGGGTGACATGTGAGATCTTTTCAAAAGATCAAGCTTGTGACAACTGGATAGAAACAATGGGTAGATTCATTCTTGAATCAATCTTGGTCCAGGAAATGAATTGACGAATACTTTTGGAAAAACCATTCGATGTGCAAATCTTATTTTCTCTAGCACATCGAATGTGTATTCATATTTTAAATTCAAAAAGTACCTCTGATTGAAAAAATACTTTTGGAAAAACTGTTCGATGTGTAAATTTCTTCTTTTCTCTAGCACATCGAATGTGTATTCTTTTCAAATACAAAAGGTATTTTTGATTGAAAATTGATCTTTCTCATAAAACCTTCGTCGTAATGCAAAACTCTTTCTTCTAAGAAATACGCGATTGTTTTTCAAATCAATTTTTCATCAATCGAATCTCAATTACTGGTTCACTCACCTGTTGTCTTTGAGACGCTCCGTTTGAGAACGGCTAGAGCATCTGCGAAACCCTGTCAAGGAGATTCTGCGGAATTATACCTGATCACAGCAAGACTTGTACTGATCAACGGGAACCGTGGCCGTGTATTCAATTCAACGAAAGTGATCAAAGACACTTTCGATGTTTTATTGCTAACGTTGTTTGCAGGTACATTTGAACGGTTGCAGCTGATCATAATTGAGAAGTCAATCCAAAGCCGCATGCTCACATCATCCTCACTTAATTGAAGAAATCATGACTGGTGCATATCTACATAACCCGGCTCGATATTTTTATAATATGCTTCGCTACCGATGCAAATATCATGAACCAGAATGCTTCCGCTACTCGATGAAAAGATGTCATGATCCGAAAGTGTGAGCATGTCGGTCCGAAAGTCACAACATCACATGAAGGCAACATAACAAAGGGTGATCCAGAGATTTACTGTGGCTGATGATCTCAATGAAAGCTCGAAGATCATCAAAGATGTGGATCAGTTAAAGGCCTCCACTAAAAGTACAAATCAATGCGGACTTTAAAGAATCGCTACTAAAGCACAAAGACTGCGGAACTTGAAGAATAGAAGTCTACGAGCTCAGAACTAAAGACAAAGATAGAATGCTAGGATGCAAAATGTATTTCATGGGGTGACCTCCCTTAGGGGGAGATTGTTAGGAATTGGAAATTTCATGTTAAAATGTCGTTCACCCCAATTATGGTCTAGCATATGTTAGCTCGTAGACATGTTGTTATTTACGTTATTTAGTAGTTTATTTGTTAGTTTGTAGCGTAGATTAGTTTAGTGTAACACCGTGGAGGAAAGACGGGTCTTTACCCACTGTATGCCTGATCCACCCAAATCATCTAAACAACATATTATCTACGATCCTACAAGTTGTAATCTCGCAAAAATCTTATCTCGCAAAAAATGCAATATCGCAAATATCTTATCCCTAAATAAAGTTGTCCTTTTTGTCGGCTTGTAATCTCGCAAAATCTTATCTCGCAAAAATGCAATATCGCAAATACTTTATACCTGAATAAAGTTGTCTTTTTGTCGTTGTAATCTCAAAAAATCTTATCTCAAAAAATGCGAATTTTTTCTTAATTTTAACGAATTTTTAAGATATATCGAAACATTTTATATTTCTTTAAAATATCGGAAATTTTTGATATTTTTAAAAAATATCGCAAATTTTTGATATTTTAAAGAAATATCGCAAATTTTCTTAAAAATGCAATATCGCATATATCTTATCCTTGAATAAAGTTGTCCTTTTTGTCAGTTGTAATCTCGTAAAAATCTTATCTCGCAAAAAAATGCAATATAGCAAATATAGGGATATATATATATATAAGAGTATGCCACATATTTTATAAACATTCATCATGGATTTACCCAAGTTTTATCAGATTCGAGAGTCTGGTACACCATCATACATTGGAAATACTTACGGTATGTTTGCTACATTACCTTAATGCTTTATATTTTAAAGGTATTTAACCAATAAGTTTTGTTTTTATAATGCACAGATGAATTTCCTTACCTGTTTTCATTGTTAATGCATCATGAAGGACGTTTCTCTGGTTTTTCAAAAAGAAAATACTTGCATGGAAAGATACATGAAGTAGACTTTTTAAACATTGATGATTTTAGTAGGGAAGACATGTATAATATTACGAAGAAAATAAGTGATGCTACTGGCTTTGTTGAGAATATCGAGTCAAATGATTATTTCTGCTATTTTCAAAAACCTAATTGTGACTTAGATACTGGACTACAACAACTATGGACTGAAGAAGATTACATGGATCTATACATGTATATTGGACACGGAAAGACGCAATTCCTTCATATCCACATTGTAAGCGAGGAGGTAAACGAAGACTGTGAGGCTTGTAGAGCTAGTTCAAGTACCGAATCAAAAGGCTTTATAATAATTTAATAACTATTATCATTGTCATGCAATGTAATGTCAAATTATAATTGTCATGCAATGTAATGTCTAATTCATTGTGATGTAATGTAATGTCTAATTATCATTGTGATGTAATGTAATGTCTACTTTTCATATTGGCAAAAAATACTAAATAAGAAATAACATAGTTCAATAATACAATATGTTATCATATTTCTTCATACACACTAGATTCTTTAGATCTTTTTGAACCTTTCCTTGATATGCTAGAACCTGACTTCACACTTGATGTTGTCGCAATAAAAGTATGGGATGGTATATCGGATGGGCAATCACGACGGTTATGTCCATCTTTACGACATCGTGTACATGATTTTGGTGTAGTTTCTTCACCCTTAGATTTAAAGCGATCACGGTTACGCAGCCTTCCTGGCTGACGTTTGTCCATTACAGGTGGAAGGACAGTAGTAATGACCATCTGGTTTCTCCCATTCTGAAGGATGCCCAACATCGTATATAACCTCGTTGTATGAAGCCCTCCAAACACTAGTCTTGAAACACGGAAATGCAAACTGATTTGCACTTGATAGGCACAAATGTCGCATAACAGCAATAAGATGCCCACAAGGTAAACTCGATAATTGCCATTGTCCACAGCTACATGTCCTAGTATTAAGATCAACTGTCCCATTTTTGTTATAATCAACAACATTGTAAAGGTAGTTTGCAGCGGGTCTTACAGTCCATGTGGTGGATTTTGCAATTCTTTTAGCTATCTTGGCCTATGCCCAGGGTGTTAATTCATGTTTATGTTCATCTACACATGGTATAATATATGTGAGTAAAATATATAAAAAAAAGAAAGCAACATAAATAGGCATGGTTTGGTATGTGTTTACCTGCCGTTTATCGATGTTCAAAGTACCACTGTTGCAAAGATTTTATGAACCAATCAATCATCATACAAATCGGGAGTTTTCGAGAAGGTCGAGACAATGCGTTCACTGATTCCGCACTGTTGGAGGTCATGTAATTATATCGCATACCGAGGAAGTGAACCCTTGCCCACTTTTCATGACCAATCCTATCAAGTTTATTAGCGGCTCTAGGCAATACATCACGTAAAGTGCTAAAACGTTCTTCAAAGTCTGAAATCCGATATGCTTTACATGCTCTCCAAAATAGCGTTTCCTTACTTATAAATCAAGAACACTTTGCATGTAAGTTCATCAACAAGTGGCGACAACAACGACCATGAAATGCATTGGAAAATACATTCTGAAAGGCCAAAGCAATGGATCCACCATCGATATGATCGTTAAGTTATCTTGCTTACCAATTATACATTCCTTGAGTTTCGTCAAAAACCAATCCCAAGATCTAAATGTCTCCGACTTACCCACCGTATGCGCAGAATCTAATTATTACCATCCATTGCAACTGCTAGATACATTGTATCCAAAAATTCCCTTTAAGATGTGCACCGTCTATTATAATCAATGGTCGCATGTGTGACACAAATGTACGAATCTACATAAAAAAATCTTTCGATAATTAGAATAATAAATAGATAGCATGAATAATACATTTATTTGTTTGTAATAAACAATACTTACCGCATCACCTATGGCAAGAAAAAAAATCTCAAATCTATCTTCATCGTCAGTTTCAATATGTGTAATAGTCCCTTGGTTTTTTAGTTTCAAATTGTGGCAATACAAAGGGAGTTTGGAAAACGACTCCTTAGGAGTCCCTCTCAACAATTGCAATGCATAACATTTAGCTCGCCAAGCTTGAGAATATGAGATATCAATTTTGAACCTAGCATTCATATCTGTCATAATCTCTTTCCCCCTATAAATCCTCGCTATTCTCGGACATTACCTCCTTCAATATATGACCAAGGACTTTTGGGGAAGCATTACGATGATGTGGGTGAATTTGAGTTCTAGTGCATGTATGATGGTGGTGAAATGTTGTTACATAAAACTTTTAAAGTCTTTGGGTATATAGGCTCGAAAAACCCATTCACATGTGTCATCAATACATTTTGCATATACCCTTTGAGGGTCTGATCTTGGGTATCTAATTTGAAATCTTTCTTCAAGAGCTTTTCTACCCAAAACAACTTTTATATGTTCTTTATTATCAAAAGTATCATGCAAACGAACAAGACTAGATGTTCCAGAACACATACCTTTTTTCGAGTTGATATCTGGACTGTGTTTTGAGTAGGGGAGGCATATTCCAAAATTTATCCTTCTTACATTTCTTGTTCTCATCATCAAATTTTTTACTCTCCTCATTGGATTCACTAACCTCCTCATCAGATTTTCTACTCTCGTCATCAGATTCACTACGCCATCATCGATTCACTACTCTCATCCTCACCGTACAATCTTTTCACTTTCCCAAAAACACCACCCATTACCTTTTCTCCGAAAGGCCATAATTTATCATCATCTAGCAAATCCCTTTCGTTAGTCCTTTTGTTTTTTGGTGAACCAACAACTTGTTTTTTTTACGATTAATCAATCACTTTGAGGATCCTCGTAGGATACATAGGAATTCCAAAGCACATACATAGGATTCCCAGGAAATCCATGCATATGTTGAAAACTATGAAAATTTTGATAAAAACTACTACCAGACATTTGTGTTTGGTGAATTTGTGTGGCATGATATTCATTTTGATATACATTTACAGACGAGTTAGCATGAATAAAATTGCTTTGTTGATTGCTTCCCGTAGTTGATAATTGCCTACCATTTACACTAGATTCAACAATACACAACGTAACAATTCTACTACTTTTAACAACAAATTCCATAAATTCATTGACTTCTAAATCATCACATACCTCTACAATATCATTATCCGGATTGTAAGTTACCATAAAACCACTATTAGCATCGATTTCTAGCCTCTCGGATATCGCTTCTATTAAACATGAATATGATGACAACAATGGTAAATTTAGTGTACGTTTAACACAATTTAACGGTATATACTCCAACACACCATCCACTCTTTCCCATGTACCTCCTTTACGTACACGTATTTTGACGGTTTCTTTTACGGAATTCATGGAAAAATTGAGTTTTTTCGTGAGAATTTGAGTTTTTTTAGTGAAGGGAGCTAAAATAACAATAAAACACGCTTCATCACAAAATTCTAGAACCTCGACAAAAATCTCGCAAGTTTTATCCATAAGTTTGGCAATTTTTAGATATTTCGAAAATTTTGCGAAATTCTTAAGAAATATCGCAAATTTTTTATATTTCTTTAAAATATCGCAAATTTTTTATACTTCTTAAAAATATCAAAAATTTTCGATATTTTTAAGAAATTTCGTAAGTCTTACGATTTTACTTTAAAATATCAAAAATTTTCGATATTTTTTCCAATTTCGCAAAAACTCGCAAGTCTTGCGATTTTTCTCAAAAATGTTGTGGATTTTTTTTGGGTATTTTGGTTTTTTAAGTATAAAATGGGGTATTTTGTGAAGTATGTTTGAAAAATTGGGTATTTTTGCCATTATCCCTAGATGTTGTTGAACATTTGTGCTAACGAAGATGCAGGTTCAAAATAATTTTGCCTCAAAGGTATAATCAAATGTTATGACAATTGATTGCGTTATCAACCTATATCACGTGCCTAGATCCATGAACACTCGAGCCCTCATCCTAAATATTAAGCTACGTAACAACGGTTCCCAATTGAATCTTAGTCAAACTGTATAACATTGCACTGAAAGCATAGCCTTGGTGCTGGAGCAGGGTTGGTATTCATAAACTCAAAAGTGTTGTTCTGTGTTTCCCTTTACTAATATTAGTCAAAGGCAAATGGTAAGTATTTTCATAATTTTGTTAAACATGATTTTAGATATTATGATGGTCTGTAATAACATTAACTTAGGCGACCCAAATTAGAATTTTACTTACTACTTGATTGAAATCAAGAAGTCGGTCTTGCTCATATTTGCTTACCATTTTAGTCACTCTTACTTGTCAAATCTTTGTTGTAAATGTACCTCCAATAGCGTATATAGGTATCTCATGTTGAAGGGGTTTAGAAACAAGGGAGACTTTAGGCTGCTCCGACACAATGTCTACTCAGTAATTCTATTTAATTGTTACTAGGTGAGTTGTTACACACTCCTTAGCGGATTTCGACTTCCATGACCACTGTCCTGCTGTCTTAATCCTATATGGACCATCACTTAGCTGAGGTTACAAAGAATAGCAGCCAAGCGTTCGTAGGGACGCTTTTGATCCTTCGATGTCGGCTCTTCCTATCATTGTGAAGCAGAATTCACCAACTGTTGGATTGTTCACCCACCAATAGGGAACGTGAGCTGGGTTTAGACCGTCGTGAGACGGTTAGTTTTACTCTACGATGACGTTGTCGCAATAGTAATTCAACCTAGTATAAAGGAAAAGAGAAGACATGTATATATCGGGAAATGGAATTAGAAAATCAAAGGTTGTTGTATAAATTTTACTTGATGATCATTTACACCAATTTTCGATATTTTTTCCAATTTCGCAAAAACTCGCAAGTCTTGCATTTTTCTCAAAAATGTTATGGATTTTTTGGGTATTTTGGGTTTTTGAGCATAAAATGGGGTATTTTGTGAAGTAGGTTTGAAAAATTGGATATTTTTGTCATTATCCCTAGATGTTGTTGAACATTTGTGCTAACGAAGATGCAGGTTCAAAATAATTTTGCCTCAAAGGTATAATCAAATGTTATGACAATTGATTGCGTTATCAACCTATATCACGTGCCCAGATCCATGAACACTCGAGCCCTCATCCTAAATATTAAGCTACGTAACAACGGTTCCCACTTGAATCTTAGTCAAACTGTATAACATTCCACTGAAAGCATAGCCTTGGTGCTGGAGCAGGGTTGGTATTCATAAAATTAAAAGTGTTGTTTTGTGTTTCCCTTTACTAATATTAGTCAAAGGGAAATGGTAAGTATTTTCATAATTTTGTTAAACATGATTTTAGATATTATGATGGTCTGTAATAACATTAACTTAGGCGACCCAAATTAGAATTTTACGACTACTTGATTGAAATCAAGATGTCGGTCTTGCTCATATTTGCTTACCATTTTAGTCACTCTTACTTGTCAAATCTTTTGTTGTAAACAGCTCCAATAGCGTATATAGGTATCTCATGTTGAAGGGGTTTAGAAAAAAAGGGAGACTTTAGGCTGCTCCGACACAATGTCTACTCAGTAATTCTATTTAATTGTTACTAGGTGAGTTGTTACACACTCCTTAGCGGATTTCGACTTCCATGACCACTGTCCTGCTGTCTTAATCCTATATGGACCATCACTTAGCTGAGGTTACAAAGAATGGCAGCCAAGCGTTCATAGGGACGTTGCTTTTTTATCCTTCGATGTCGGCTCTTCCTATCATTGTGAAGCAGAATTCACCAACTGTTGGATTGTTCACCCACCAATAGGGAACGTGAGATGAGTTTAGACCGTCGTGAGACAGGTTAGTTTTACCCTAACATGACAGTGTCGCAATAGTAATTCAACCTAGTATAAAGGAAAAGAGAAGACATGTATATATCGGGAAATGGGATTAGAAAATCAAAGGTTGTTGTATAAATTTTACTTGATGATCATTTACACCAATTTTCGATATTTTTTCCAATTTCGCAAAAACTCGCAAGTCTTGCGATTTTTCTCAAAAATGTTGCGGATTTTTTTGGGTATTTTGGGTTTTTGAGCATAAAATGAGGTATTTTGTAAAGTAGGTTTGAAAAATTGGGTATTTTTGTCATTATCCCTAGATGTTGTTGAACATTTGTGCTAACGAAGATGCAGGTTCAAAATAATTTTGCCCCAAAGGTATAATCAAATGTTATGACAATTGATTGCGTTATCAACCTATATCACGTGCCAAGATCCATGAACACTCGAGCCCTCATCCTAAATATTAAGCTACGTAACAACGGTACCCACTTGAATCTTAGTCAAACTGTATAACATTCCACTGAAAGCATAGCCTTGGTGCTGGAGCAGGGCTGGTATTCATAAAATTAAAAGTGTTGTTATGTGTTTCCCTTTACTAATATTAGTCAAAGGCAAATGGTAAGTATTTTCATAATTTTGTTAAACATGATTTTAGATATTATGATGGTCTGTAATAACATTAACTTAGGCGACCCAAATTAGAATTTTACGACTACTTGATTGAAATCAAGAAGTCGGTCTTGCTCATATTTGCTTACTATTTTAGTCACTCTTACTTGTCAAATCTTTTGTTGTAAACAGCTCCAATAGTGTATATAGGTATCTCATGTTGAAGGGGTTTAGAAAACAAGGGAGACTTTAGGCTGCTCCTACACAATGTCTACTCAGTAATTCTATTTAATTGTTACTAGGTGAGTTGTTACACACTCCTTAGCGGATTTCGACTTCCATGACCACTGTCCTACTATCTTAATCCTATATGGACCATCACTTAGTTGAGGTTACAAAGAATGGCGTACCAAGCGTTCGTAGGGACGTCGCTTTTTGATCCTTCAAGTCGGCTCTTCCTATCATTGTGAAGCGTAATTCACCAACTGTTGGATTGTTCACCCACCAATAGGGAACGTAAGCTGGGTTTAGACCGTCGTGAGACAGGTTAGTTTTACCCGACTGATGACAGTGTCGCAATAGTAATTCAACCTAGTATAAAGGAAAAGAGAAGACATGTATATATCGGGAAATGGCGTTAGAAAATCAAAGGTTGTTGTATAAATTTTACTTGATGATCATTTACACCAATTTTTGATATTTTTTCCAATTTCGCAAAAACTCGCAAGTCTTGCGATTTTTCTCAAAAATGTTGCGGATTTTTTTGGGTATTTTGGGTTTTTGAGCATAAAATGGGGTATTTTGTAAAGTAGGTTTGAAAAATTGGGTATTTTTGTCATTATCCCTAGATGTTGTTGAACATTTGTGCTAACGAAGATGCAGGTTCAAAATAATTTTGCCCCAAAGGTATAATCAAATGTTATGACAATTGAATGCGTTATCAACCTATATCACGTGCCCAGATCCATGAACACTCGAGCCCTCATCCTAAATATTAAGCTACGTAACAACGGTTCCCACTTGAATCTTAGTCAAACTGTATAACATTCCACTGAAAGCATAGCCTTGGTGCTGGAGCAGGGTTGGTATTCATAAAATTAAAAGTGTTGTTATGTGTTTCCCTTTACTAATATTAGTCAAAGGCAAATGGTAAGTATTTTCATAATTTTGTTAAACATGATTTTAGATATTATGATGGTCTGTAATAACATTAACTTAGGCGACCCAAATTAGAATTTTACGACTGGTTGATTGAAATCAAGAAGTCGGTCTTGCTCATATTTGCTTACTATTTTAGTCACTCTTACTTGTCAAATCTTTTGTTGTAAACAGCTCCAATAGCCTATATAGGTATCTTATGTTGAAGGGGTTTAGAAAACAAGGGAGACTTTAGGCTGCTCCGTCACAATGTCTACTCAGTAATTCTATTTAATTGTTACTAGGTGAGTTGTTACACACTCCTTAGCGGATTTCGACTTCCATGACCACTGTCCTGCTGTCTTAATCCTATATGGACCATCACTTAGCTGAGGTTACAAAGAATGGCAGCCAAGCGTTCGTAGGGACGTTGCTTTTTGACCCTTCGATGTCGGCTCTTCCTATCATTGTGAAGCAGAATTCACCAACTGTTGGATTGTTCACCCACCAATAGGGAACGTGAGCTGGGTTTAGACCGTCGTGAGACAGGTTAGTTTTACCCTACTGATGTCAGTGTCGCAATAGTAATTCAACCTAGTATAAAGGAAAAGAGAAGACATGTATATATCGGGAAATGGCATTAGAAAATCAAAGGTTGTTGTATAAATTTTACTTGATGATCATTTACACCAATTTTCGATATTTTTTCCAATTTCGCAAAAACTCGCAAGTCTTGCGATTTTTCTAAAAAATGTTGCAGATTGTTTTGGGTATTTTGGGTTTTTGAGCATAAAATGGGGTATTTTGTGAAGTAGGTTTGAAAAATTGGGTATTTTTGTCATTATCCCTAGATGGTGTTGAACATTTGTGCTAACGAAGATGCAGGTTCCAAATAATTTTGCCCCAAAGGTATAATCAAATGTTATGACAATTGATTGCGTTATCAACCTATATCACGTGCCCAGATCCATGAACACTGGAGCCCTCATCCTAAATATTAAGGTACGTAACAATGGTTCCCACTTGAATCTTAGTCAAACTGTATAAAATTCCACTGAAAGCATAGCCTTGGTGCAGGAGCAGGGTTGGTATTCATAAAATTAAAAGTGTTGTTCTATGTTTCCCTTTACTAATATTAGTCAAAGGCAAATGGTAAGTATTTTCATAATTTTGTTAAACATGATTTTAGATATTATGATGGTCTGTAATAACATTAACTTAGGCGACCCAAATTAGAATTTTACGACTACTTGATTGAAATCAAGAAGTCGGTCTTGCTCATATTTGCTTACCATTTTAGTCACTCTTACTTGTCAAATCTTTTGTTGTAAACAGCTCTAATAGCGTATATAGGTATCTCATGTTGAATGGTTTAGAAAACAAGGGAGACTTTAGGCTGCTCCGACACAATGTCTACTGGATAATTCTATTTAATTGTTACTAGGTGAGTTGTTACACACTCCTTAGCGGATTTCAACTTCCATGACCACTGTCCTGCTGTCTTAATCCTATATGGACCATCACTTAGCTGAGGTTACAAAGAATGGCAACCAAGCATTTATATGGATGTTGCTTTTTGATCCTTCGATGTCGGCTCTTCCTATCATTGTGAAGCAGAATTCACCAAGTGTTGGATTGTTCACCCACCAATAGGGAACGTGAGCTGGGTTTAGACCGTCGTGAGACAGGTTAGTTTTACCCTACTGATGATAGTGTCGCAATAGTAATTCAACCTAGTATAAAGGAAAAGAGAATACATGTATATATCGGGAAATGGCGTTAGATAATCAAAGGTTGTTGTATAAATTTTACTTGATGATCATTTACACCAATTTTCGATATTTTTTCCAATTTCGCAAAAACTCGCAAGTCTTGTGATTTTTCTCAAAAATGTTGCGGATTTTTTTGGGTATTTTGGGTTTTTGAGCATAAAATGGGGTATTTTGTAAAGTAGGTTTGAAAAATTGGGTATTTTTGTCATTATCCCTAGATGTTGTTCAACATTTGTGCTAACGAAGATGCAGGTTCAAAATAATTTTGCCCCAAAGGTATAATCAAATGTTATGACAATTGAATGCGTTATCAACCTATATCACGTGCCCAGATCCATGAACACTCGAGCCCTCATCCTAAATATTAAGCTACGTAACAACGGTTCCCACTTGAATCTTAGTCAAACTGTATAACATTCCACTGAAAGCATAGCCTTGGTGCTGGAGCAGGGTTGGTATTCATAAAATTAAAAGTTTTGTTATGTGTTTCCCTTTACTAATATTAGTCAAAGGCAAATGGTAAGTATTTTCATAATTTTGTTAAACATGATTTTAGATATTATGATGGTCTGTAATAACATTAACTTAGGCGACCCAAATTAGAATTTTACGACTGGTTGATTGAAATCAAGAAGTCGGTCTTGCTCATATTTGCTTACTATTTTAGTCACTCTTACTTGTCAAATCTTTTGTTGTAAACAGCTCCAATAGCGTATATAGGTATCTCATGTTGAAGGGGTTTAGAAAACAAGGGAGACTTTAGGCTGCTCCGACACAATGTCTACTCAGTAATTCTATTTAATTGTTACTAGGTGAGTTGTTACACACTCCTTAGCGGATTTCGACTTCCATGACCACTGTCCTGATGTCTTAATCCTATATGGACCATCACTTAGCTGAGGTTACAAAGAATGGCAGCCAAGCGTTCGTAGGGACGTTGCTTTTTGTTCCTTCGATGTCGGCTCTCCCTATCATTGTGAAGCAGAATTCACCAACTGTTGGATTGTTCACCCACCAATAGGGAACGTGAGCTGGGTTTAGACTGTCGTGAGACAGGTTAGTTTTACCCTACTGATTACTGTGTCACAATAGTAATTCAACCTACTGTAAAGGAAAAGAGAAGACATGTATATATCGGGAAATGGCATTAGAAAATCAAAGGTTGTTGTATAAATTTTACTTGATGATCATTTACACCAATTTTCGATATTTTTTCCAATTTCGCAAAAACTCGCAAGTCTTGCGATTTTTCTCAAAAATGTTGCGGATTTTTTTGGGTATTTTGGGTTTTTGAGCATAAAATGGGGTATTTTGTGAAGTAGGTTTGAAAATTTGGGTATTTTTGTCATTATCCCTAGATGGTGTTGAACATTTGTGCTAACGAAGATGCAGGTTCAAAATAATTTTGCCTCAAAGGTATAATCAAATGTTATGACAATTGATTGCGTTATCAACCTATATCACGTGCCCAGATCCATGAACACTCGAGACCTCATCCTAAATATTAAGCTACGTAACAACGGTTCCCACTTGAATCTTAGTCAAACTGTATAAAATTCCACTGAAAGCATAGCCTTGGTGCAGGAGCAGGGTTGGTATTCATAAAATTAAAAGTGTTGTTCTATGTTTCCCTTTACTAATATTAGTCAAAGGCAAATGGTAAGTATTTTCATAATTTTGTTAAACATGATTTTAGATATTATGATGGTCTGTAATAACATTAACTTAGGCGACCCAAATTAGAATTTTACGACTACTTGATTGAAATCAAGAAGTCGGTCTTGCTCATATTTGCTTACCATTTTAGTCACTCTTACTTGTCAAATCTTTTGTTGTAAACAGCTCCAATACCGTATATAGGTATCTTATGTTGAAGGGGTTTAGAAAACAAGGGAGACTTTAGGCTGCTCCGTCACAATGTCTACTCAGTAATTCTATTTAATTGTTACTAGGTGAGTTGTTACACACTCCTTAGCGGATTTCGACTTCCATGACCACTGTCCTGATGTCTTAATCCTATATGGACCATCACTTAGCTGAGGTTACAAAGAATGGCAGCCAAGCGTTCGTAGGGACGTTGCTTTTTGATCCTTCGATGTCGGCTCTTCCTATCATTGTGAAGCAGAATTCACCAAGTGTTGGATTGTTCACCCACCAATAGGGAACGTGAGCTGGGTTTAGACCGTCGTGAGACAGGTTAGTTTTACCCTACTGATGACAGTGTCGCAATAGTAATTCAACCTAGTATAAAGGAAAAGAGAAGACATGTATATATCGGTATCTCATGTTGAATGGGTTTAGAAAACAAGGGAGACTTTAGGCTGCTCCGACACAATGTCTACTCAATAATTCTATTTAATTGTTACTAGGTGAGTTGTTACACACTCCTTAGCGGATTTCGACTTCCATGACCACTGTCCTGCTGTCTTAATCCTATATGGACCATCACTTAGCTGAGGTTACAAAGAATGGCAACCAAACATTCATAGGGATGTTGCTTTTTGATCCTTCGATGTCGGCTCTTCCTATCATTGTGAAGCAGAATTCACCAAGTGTTGGATTGTTCACCCACCAATAGGGAACGTGAGCTGGGTTTAGACCGTCGTGAGACAGGTTAGTTTTACCCTACTAATGATAGTGTCGCAATAGTAATTCAACCTAGTATAAAGGAAAAGAGAATACATTTATATATTGTAATCTTCCACCAATTTGTTAAATTAACATGTATACTTATTCACAAGAATTTTCATTAGGATAAATACAATCATATTAGTTTGACATATATAAAACTAATATGTAACACAAAATAGGTATCATTATACACTTATACACAGATTATGACTAACATAGTGTAAATGATGAATATAATATAGGAAACATTTGCATTTTCATTAAAATTGAATAAAAAAATTTAATTAAATTATACATTTGATTATACAGTATAAAATGTGTGCAGTATGGTAAATAAATATAGTAGGATTAATACAATTTATTTGGGACAATAATTGTATGATACATTGTAAGTATATAAATTCAAAAGGGTTTATCTGTTGTCATAATAGGTTTATATTGAACACAAAACGTAATTTAAAAACGTGTGATGATTTCACTTAAAATACAATATATCCGTAGGCAAAAGTTCCGTATAGAACCAATTTTTACCATAGATCCCATCAATTAATCTGGACCTCTCATCTACATATCATCCAATGGCTAAAATTAAATCTTACATTTACACTTAGAGGGTGAATTGGTCATTTAACACACTCGCCTGTACTCTCACCTATACTCTCACACTCACATCTATACGGTTCACATCTATACGGTTCTCTCATTAAATCACTCACACCAAACCCTAATTTTTTCCCCAAATGATATGAATAATGGACTCATCATCTGCTCAAACTAAGGATAAATCAAAGAACGATTCATCATCTGCTCAAACTCTTGCTGGTAATTTTTTGGTTTTTTGGCTTATATGCTTATCTACTTGAACCTATAGCTTATTAAAGCCCATAGTTGATAAGCTCATAAGCCAGGAAAAGTAAGCTTATCAGTAAAAATGTTTATTTTAGTTTTGATATAGTAGATTAGTAGCTAGTAGGAAATAGGAAATATGTGATTGCTTATGCAAACGGATTGTTTGGTTATGAAATGTGAATGTGAGGGAAATAAGATGTTTTGAATAAATGGTTTACGGGTTCGTTATTAGATAATTTTATTGAGGACAAGTAGTTCTGGGGTGTTTGTCTTAGCTTATTTAATTGGCTTATGAGCTTATTGAGAGTTTGATAAGCTCGTTAGCTCATTTTTTTATGGCTTGTAAGTGTATCCACTTGAGCTTATGAACTTGTATAAGCTATTATATCAAGTTGATATGCTCATAGGGTTGGTTTCTTTCATGCTTATTTGAAATTGGGAAAGCGCGTAAGCTCACTTTGTTCAGCTTATAGCTAGGAAAAGTGGGGTTTTGAGCTTTTCTAAATTCAAATAGGCTCACAAGACTGAACAATAAGCTAATTCAAACACTCCTTTTAAGTGAGCTTGTAAAGCTTTTAATAAGCTCATGAGCCCATCAAATAAGCTAATACAAACACCCTTATGGTAAGCAATGTAAGTTACCGTTAGATTGATGGATTGAGCTTATTTTCAGGGTGGTAAAAATGGACATATTGCTTAAGCTTATATGTTGTGCAAGTCGGGCTTCCATATGTGCGGTAATTGGGTATTAATTGTTGAGTCACATGTGCGACTGCTTGTTTGGAAGGTGTCATCTGTTGTGTAGTTAGTCAAATCTACTTGTAAGCTGAAGCAATGATAATAGTAGAAGTTTCTATAGTTGCCATTAGTTTTTAGGATATGACATGCGTGATCATGTTTCCACACTTTCAGACAGTCTAGTTGTTGCAAAGTCTATGAACACCGGATGCAACACTCTTCTTGTACGAAAATGATCGAAGGTGTTTGGTTTGAGAGTATGGGTTTTGAGTTTAGCATATTCCGCCTTTTGTTAAGCCTGTATCACTAATGAACTCTGACTGCAAACCGAATGCCACCTCGTTTCCAAAGTAGTCGGGATAGGCTATAATGAGCCCAAAATAATTTAGAGAGTGTAAAATGTCATTATAAACCATAAAAAGTGGTTTAACCTGTATACATCACTCCTTTGGTGTACTGCCTTGCTCATATTTACATCTCATAATAGCTCTTTCTACTGCAAAGTTTTAGATCCCATTTTTTTGAGCAAATCATTGCTTCTATGCTCTGTTATTTGTTGACTGGCCTCACAGCTACCTCTGTGTATGCAAATATGCTGCACTCATCATCTGTACATGCTTTCCTAGAACTTTTAGCTTATTTGACCACCATCATATTGAGCCTTCCTTTCGGCAAATGGTTTGAGGATAGTCGTAGTTTTGGAGATTTATCATTTCAGACCTTATAGCTAATAGTTCCTTAAAGCCAGATCGGATTTGCTCATGATTTTGTTTGGTGTTATTGTATTCTGAGCACTATCCGTTGGACTGTCACAAGTACGATAATTAGGTGTTGATCGTTGCTTTACATGTGGTCGTTTGGAAAGTGTCATCTGGTGTGTAGTTAGTTTGACAGTTAAACCTGCTTGTAAGCTGCAAAAATGATGATATTAGATCCAAATTAATTTATGTGTTTAAATGTCAAAACAGTTCTGCACATCAGTTTATACTCTTCCAAGTGCCATTTGTTTTTTAATATTATTTCACTCATTTCTTGTCCTTATCAGCTGAAATTTTATCTATAGCGCTAGAATCATATATGATTCTGCTTGAATCATGTATGATTCTGCTTGAATCATGTATGATTCTGCTAGAATCATGTATGATTCTGCTAGAATCATGTATGATTCTGCTAGAATCATGTATGATTCTACTAGAATCATGTATGATTCTACTTGAATCATGTATGATTCTAGCAGAATCATACATGATTCTAGCAGAATCATACATGATTCTAGCAGAATCATACATGATTCTAGCAGAATCATACATGATTCTACTATGATTCTAGTAGAATCATACTAGAATCATATGTTTGAGTTATTAACAATCATATTGTAGTAGATTATTTGCGGGTTATTAACATTTAAAATTTTGATGCAGATCAATCAAAAACTGGCAATGTGAAGATGACAAAGGGAGTAGTGACGAAGAATAGGACTTCTCCTAAATCAACCGTTGTTAAACCTACTGTTAAATCTACTGTGAAACATACTGTGAAACCTACTGTCAAACCAAAACCTGCCACTGATAAAAATTTAGCGTCTGAGGAGCAATTAGATGAAGACAGTGGTTCTAGTGTAAGTGATGAGTACAAGGATGAGGGTGAGGACGAGGAAGGGGATGCGTCTAATGAAGAAGAGGGAAGTGAAGAGGAAAGTGAAGAGAATGAGAAGTTAATTAAGAATTTAAAATCAAAGAGTGGTAAGGGAAAGAGTAAAAAGGTTAAGAAAGAGATTTCTAAGTCTGATAGCAACTCAAAAGATCAAAGGGCTAAGAAACGTGTCAAGGAAATGAAGGATGTTTCAGAGACTAAGAAAAGGAAGCGTTTTTCTAAGTCAGAAGAAGAAAATGTCTCGAAGCATAAGAAATCTTTGAAGAAGGTAGAGGTTTATTGAAGCCTAAGAAGGAGCATTTGTTAAAGGCTGAAGAGAAGGTTAAAGTGAAGATTGAGCGTGTATTGAATTCAGATTCAGATAAGGAGAAGAAGAAGAAACCTCTTACTGCCGAACAGATTGAGAGGAATGAGTATTTGAGTAAATTTAATGTTCTCTTATCTAGGACAGTTCCTTCTAGCTTGTTTTCTACAATCCGTGATGCGAGAGTTGACATGGGATCTTTCTTGGCGGACATTGGTTTTTCTTCATTGCACATGGTTTCTATTGACACGCTTCCATCTCGTTTGGCAAGGTTTGTGGTATCAAAGTTTAATAACAAAACTTACGAGTTTGTGTTGGAGAAGGGGACGATTCTTGTCACTCGTGAGAAAATCCACGAGATCTTAGGAATTCCTCTCGGTGAAATTTCTTTATTTGATTTACCCAAGAGATCTCTTGATGATCCTTTTGTGAAGTTGTGGTTGAATCAGTTTTATCCATTGAAGTTGAAGGATATCCGAGCTAGTCATATTGCTTCAAAGTTGGCCATCGCAGAGCGAGTTGACTTCATGTTTAAAGTCAACTTTCTTATGTTATTTGCAAATGTGATGGGTAAAGCTGATACAATGAAGGCAGTTGTTAATTTGAATGTGGTTAGACGTATTACCGAAGATACTAACATTGCCCAAATTGATTGGTGTGGTTACATTTACGACTGTCTCAAATATAGTGAACTCCCAAAGACTTCTGGCGGCTACTATATTGGTCCATTGTGCTTCTTGATTGTAAGTTTATACTTTTTATGTTTACTATTTTTGTGTATGCTTTTTATGATCTCATTGTGAATTTTCTTACTTTTAACAGCTCCTGTATCTTGATTCCACAAAATTTAAGCGTTTAAATGTTATCCGTTACCGTCCGCTATCGAAACTGGAGCACAACTTCAATGAATCTATGGCAAAAGCTTGAAATTGAAGAAAAAGTCATAGGCAAATTGGATTTGCATGCAGATTGGAGTGAATCTGAAGTACATGAAACCGAAGGTTTTTATGATGGTGGGGTGAATGTGAGCAAGGCTCGTACTTCCTGTGTGCCTCCTACTGATAAACATGTTAGACTCTTTTCCTGTCTTTTTTGAATTATTTGTTTGAACTACAATCACATATGATTCAAACAGAATCACATGTGATTCAGAGAGAATCATATGTGATTCTGATAGAATCATAAGTGATTTAGAAAGAATCATATGTGATTCATAGAGAATCATATATGATTCAGATAGAATCATATGTGATTCTGACATAATCATATATGATTCTGACTGAATCATATATGATTTAGAGTAAAATCATATGTGATTCAAACAGAATCACTCACATATGACTAAAGACTAATTGACATGTTATTCAATATTTTCACTTCAGTTTTATGTGACATGCCTTATATGATTTTGTTTTTATCTTCAGAGTTTTTGCAAGATGATTAAAAACAAGCTTTCAAACATATCTCGTGAGAAGGTTGAACTTGAAGATCTTCTGAAAAAGGCTAATACCGAGTTCCCGAATGACGAAGAAGTTCTTGAATTATACGAGAAATATGGAGGAGTATTTAAAGATGTTATATTATTTGAAAATGTTCATGTTGATGATTTTAATCCAGGAGATGGAGGAGGATCTGATGATGGTGAGAACGTTGATGGTGACAACAAAGATGTTGAGGGAGATAATTTGGAAAGCGAGACTCTTGCTTGCGAGGCTGTTGTTGAAGATGAAGCGGAAGTACCAATAATTACTGAAGAAACGTATACGCAGTGGCTTGAAAAAAATATTGATTGGGTCAGAGAGGTGATTGACTGTATTTGCGATGCCTATTATGATGTACTTTGTTTAACCCTTCTATCTTAGCAGTTTGATCTTACAAGTTTCAAGTCGAGTAACATATGATTCTTTACTCTGAATCACAAATGTGATTATCTCTGAATCACATATGTGATTCTCTCTGAAGATGAAGAGGATGTACCAATAATACCAAGTTTCTGAATCATATGTGATTCTCTCTGAATCACATATGATTCTTTTAATCTTTTAATCTTTTTATAATTTGTTCTTTTAATCTTTTGTAACTAAAAATTTGTTTTTATTTAGGATGATATTAACTGGCCTTGGGTTGTTCAGCCGGTTAACATTGAGTGTCCTCACACTCCTGAACAAGTGGTTACTCGTTCATCTCCTAAGAAAAGAGTTCCTAAGCCATCTTCTTACCTGTCATCACCATACATGAATAAGAAGACGCCAATTATCGCTCTTCTTAGGAGGCTTGAGTTTGAGTTGGGGAATAGCTTGTTTTCAATGCAAGGCGATAAGTTGTAAGTTTACTTTATTTTTATTTGTTTTGGTCTTTATTTTTATTTATGTAATAACATTTCTAATTCACTTTTTTTTTTTCAATTTAGTGAAACGGTTTTTCAAACTCGTTCTGGTAACCATGAGGTATCGTCTATACGTTTAAACATGGAGACGTTGGCACCAAGTTTGTGAATAGATGCAAATGTTGTTGACTCTTGGGGAGCAGTGCTGAATTATGAAGAATCGCTTAAAAAGGATCCGTCACCAAAAAGGCATTTTTTCCCACGAATTGTATTGTAAGTTATTTTAATTCAACTTTTTCAATCAGTTTTATTTTAATTCAACTTTTTCAATCAGTTTTTACTCGTATGTTATCTAAGTGAATCATATTTGCTGAGAATCATATGTTATTCTGATGAGAATCATACATGATTCTGAATAATCATATATGATTCTTATTAATCATATATGATTCTGAGTAAATAACATATATGATTCAGAATCATATATGATTCTCATAAGAATAATCATATATGATTCACACAAATTCATATATGATCCTGAGTAATCATACATGATTCACACAGATTCATATCTGATTTTGAGTGAATCATATATGATTCTGATATTTTACACATAAACATGATTTAGTTCAAGTACTAAAATAGCATATGATTTATTGTTTAATACAGACAGAAGCTATGGTTAAAAAACTTATTGATGAAGATGAGCAGTGGAATATGTTTTCAGAGGAGATGTTGGCTCATTTTAAAAATGACGATGACAATGCCTCTAGGTCTCTTGCAGATATTGAATTGGTAACTTCTCATTCCATTAGAAATTTATTTTTTTAGAAGTTTGAATTTGAGTTTAAACTTTCCTTTATTTTGTTGAAATAGGCGTTTTTCCCGATTCGTGTCTCCAATCATTTTTATGTTGTTGTTTTCAACATTAAGAAGAGTGCAACATCGATGATCATCCTTGATAATTCTGATTCTGGAACCTACAATTTCTACAAGGGTTTTTGTGAACTTCTGGCAAGTTCTTTTAAAAATCATATGTGATTTTTATACAACTTATATGTGATTTATGTACATTTTTTAACCATGTTTTTATTTTTTGTAGAAAAAGTTTTTTTCCAGGTTTCTGCAAGAACATAATCATCAAAGATATGTTGTTGTTTCTAAAGTTAGAGGACGAGTTCCAAGGATGAAATGGCAGACTAAGAGCAATCATGTAGACTGTGGAGTTTTCGCGATGATTCATATGAAGTCTTATGTTGGTGATCCTGTTGCAAAATGGGAAGTTGGTCTGTGTGCAGAATCAGAGCAGCAGGTTGCATTGTTAAGGCGGATGAGGTTTAAGATTGCTACCAAGATCCTCTTGCATGATTTGAATGAGCATTCACAAAAAATGTACGATTTGGCATATAGGTTCCAGGCTGAGATTCCTGAAGAGAACAGGATTTCAATTATTGTGAATGCTATTAAGAACATGGCGGAGCGTGAAAAGGATCCTAAAAAGGATGAGGTTGTTCATGCTCCTAAGTGATGGTAGTTCAGTTTATGTAGTTATGGTAGTTTAAAACTGATGTTAGTATCTGATGGGTAGTCTGATGGTAGTACGGATGTTAGTTTAAAACTGATGGGTAGTCTGATGGTAGTACGGATGTTAGTTTAAAACTGATGGGTAGTATCTGATTGGTAATATTGATGATGGTAGTATGGTAGTTTAAATGTTTTTCTTACCTGCTATTTTGCTACATTTTGGTAATACTGATGATGGTAGTATCTGATTGGTAGTTTAAATGTTTTTCTTACCTGCTATTTTGCTATATTATCATTCGATTAGTATCTGATGTGATTCGTGTGAATCGATATGACTTTTGTGCAAATCATATATGATCTGTCTTGAATCATATATGAGTTTTGAAATCATATATGATTGTCAAAAGATCATATATGCTTCAAGGCAGATCATATATGATTTTGAAAAATCATATATGATTTGTCTTGAAATAAGCAACAGATTATACTTTTTGGTAGTACTGATGATGGTAGATCACATATGATTTTTGAAATCATATATGATTGTCAAAAGATCGTATATGTTTCAAGGCAGATCACATATGATTTTGAAAAATCATATATGATCTGTCTTGAAATAAGCAACATATTATACTGAAATAAGGAACAGATCACATATGATTTGCGCTATGTAACTTTTCAATTAAACAAAAGGTAACTTTTTTGACAGTGCAAAAAAATAAATAATAACCAAATATAAAGAAAGTATGACATTCAAGAAGCGTTAGTCGCTTGTTCACCCGCATCAGTTTCGAGGTTTGTCGTTGCTTGTTCACCCGCATCAGTTATAGCTTGTTTTTCAGAAGCAATTCTCGCAAGTTTTGCAATATACTTTGGGTTCAGTGGACATGTCATCTTGCTGTGATTATTAGTCTTCTCACCATAGAATCCACATTTCCTTTTCCTCTTAGATGTTCCTTCAAGTGCCATTTCTTTTCCACTCTTTCTACGATCTTCTTTCGACCAACCTTTGTTTGAAGCATTGGTTGGATTTTTGACCACATGTTTTTCAGGTTTTTCAACTGCATATATATCCTTAATTACATCTCTTGTTTTGCGTGACGGAGGGTTAGGCATTTCATCCTCAATTTTCTTCTTGATTGATTTCAATTGTTCCACAAACTTTCCTAAATTGGCTTCATCTTTACTCAACAAAAATAAACACTCGTCTACCACAAAAGTAGCCTCATTTGTTAATTTTTCAATTGGTTTATTCTTTTCCCCATACCAGTTTGTATTTCTTCTCAAACCAGGTGGTGTTATATCCCTTCTCCAACGCCTCAAAATGTACTTTTCAGGGATGCTTTGAACATCACGGTTCTTCAAAACACAGAATGCATGTCGACATAAAAACCCGAATCGAAGAAAATGCCTACAAGTACATTCCACTGACCCGTCTTCAAGAGAACGCAGAACCTAATTGCAGAACAGGAAGGAAAGAAAATTAGAACTTTTTTAGTACTGAAACCTATATGATTCTGTGAGCATCATATATGATTCTACGTAAAATCATATGTGATTCTATGTAAAATCATATATGATTCTACAAAAATCATATATGATTCAAAGCAAAATCATATATGATTCTACTTGAATCATATATGATTCAATGTAAAATCACCTATGATTCTTTGTAAAATCATATATGATTCTGGATGAATCATATATGATTTCATGTCAGATGGTAACAGCTAAAGAATATAAAATAGTTGGAAGTAAATTTACCTTGTATTCTGCTAGCTTTTCAGATTCTTCTTTTCTTTAGAAAGTGTCCTATAAGCAGCTGCATTCCTATCTTTAACCCTAACTATCTCACAACCATCTTCAGTTTTAAACTCTTCTATTGTGCAAGACCAACAAGCTTCTTTTATTTCCCTTTGAACAAGCAGAAATATTGATCTTGTGTATACTTTATATGCATGGCATTCCATCTTTAACTCTGTAGAAAGTTTTGGAGCTAAGTCAAATGTGTTGAAGTCTAATTGTTCTTGCCTATACCTTTGCCTCTCCATTGCTGATTCGAAGCACATCATGAAATTGACTAATGTTGACCCATGATTTATGAAATGTCTAAAGAATGCATTTTCACTCTCGGACCTTGAAGTAGTTCTCATCAATCCAAATAATGGAGAGTCAATAAAATAAGCTGGTAGCCACATTTCTCTAAGTCTAAACATCTTTTTCATCCATTTATGGTCTTGCAATCCAAAATCTTCAATCAATTTTTTCCATTTATCTTCAAATTCCAATGGTTCCATGAACATGTTCCACACAATCTTGTTGAAGCGCTTTTTGAAATCAGTTTCATTATAGATCTTTTTACAAATCTATAAGAAAATTTCATGTTACATAGAATCATATGTGATTCACATAGAATCATATGTGATTCTAAGTGGCAGATTATATTTCTCAATATTAAAATAGTATACGAATTAAAATACCTTCGATGGAATTTTTTGTGTGATATGCCACATACATAGTCTATGTTTGGATTCCGTAAAAACTGCTTCAATTTCTAACTTCATGGCTCCATCTTGATCCGTTACAATCATTTTTGGTTGTTTTTGATGTGCAGTCATGAATGATTTTAGTAGCCATGTGTAAGCTTCTTTATCTTCTCTTAGAAGCATTCTCGCACCCAATGTCACGCACTTTTTGTGATTATCTATCCAGGTGAATGGAACAAACACCATATCGTATCTGAATATCACAATTTTCACACCATATCGTATGTGAGAATCATATATGATTATGTGAGATTCATTTGGGATTCTATGAGAGTCATATATGATTCTGAGAGAACCATATGTGATTCTATGAGAATCATATATGACTGTGAATCATTTATGACTCTGAGAATCATATATGATTCAGGAAGAATCATATGTGATTCTATGAGAATCATATATGACTCTGTGAATCATATATGACTTTGAGAATCATATGTGATTCTGATAGAATCATATGTGAGATTCAGATTGAATTACAAGTGCTTCATGTAAATAACATGTGAATCAGATTGAGAAGAGACTTACTTGTTGGTTCTGAATGTTGCATCAAATGACACAATATCTCTGAATTCCTTATAGTTGCATTTCGCAACTTCATCAGCCCAAAACATGGCAACCAATTCACTTTTTTCAACCATATAATGAAATGTAAAGTTTGGAACATATTTCTTTCGGTTTTCCATTTTGTTTATCAACATTTGCGCGTCACTTTCACCTATGCATACTTCGCTATTGCTTATATCCCTTTGATGATTCTTGAAATCACTACTTGTGCCATGAACATATTGAGAACCACCTTTCATGCTACATAACAAATTGTGTGCCTTTGTTGCACCAAGTCTGAAGTTTGAAGCTTTCACAACGAACATTTTTTCCGCTTGAGTCATCTTCCTTTGTTTCTTTGTTAGATGCTCATACTCTTTTGGAATCATTAAATGATTATGCTTAGCAACAAATTTAGTTATTTCAGATTCTCCGAAATAGGATCCAAAGTTATGAATATTCGCGCCATACAACCTGTTACCCGTTGTCTTGTATTTCTGTCTTGTTTATCACTGCTTTTAAGATCCAATGTGTTGATATTTATGTCTTTTGGAACGCCTTCCCTATTACACATAAGGTACTTACTTTTTACCAAACCACTTTTTGTATTTCTTTGTGCCGATTTCTTAACTTCAAAGCCTGCTACTTCAGCGTATTTGTTGTACATTTCAATACATTCCTCTATCGTTTTAAACTTTTTCCCCTCAACAGGTAAATAAATATGATCAACAACGGGTTCCCAGTACACTGATCCTCCAGGAGTTTCTTCATGTGCATATAAAGTTGGTCTTGGTGTCATCACAGGTCCTGTATAGTGAGTTACATTAAAAGGATTAGACAAATTTTATTTTCATAACAGAATCAAAGTATGATTCACACAGAATCATATACGATTGTTATTTGAATCATATATGATTCAGTAGGAATCATATATGATTTCTCCTTTATTACATAAACAAGAGACAAACTAAAATATGTGATTTTGCTTCACATGTGATTCTTCAGAATCACATATGATTCAGAAACCTAAAATATATGATTCTATCGAATCATATGTGATTCTTCGCAGACACATTTCATCAAACACATGGTGTGCTTCTATATCATGAACACTTAGAATCATATATGATTTCTCCTTTATTCAGAAAACTAAAATATATTATTTTACTTCATATGTGATTCTTCAGAATCACATATGATTCAGAAAACTAAAATATATGACTCTAAAGAATCATATATGATTCTATCGAATCATATGTGATTCTTCGCAGACACATTTCATCAAACACATGGTGTGCTTCTATATCATGAACACTTAGAATCATATATGATTTCTCCTTTATTCAGAAAACTAAAATATGTGATTTTACTTCATATGTGATTCTTCATAATCACATATGATTCTAAAAACTAAAATATATGACTCTAAAGAATCATATATGATTCTATCGAATCATATGTGATTCTTCGCAGACACATTTCATCAAACACATGGTGTGCTTCTATATCATGAACACTTAGAATCATATATGATTTCTCCTTTATTCAAAAAACTAAAATATGTGATTTTACTTCATATATGGATTCTTCGTAATCACATATGATTCAGAAAACTAAAATATATGACTCTAAAGAATCATATATGATTCTATCGAATCATATGTGATTCTTCGCAGACACATTTCATCAAACACATGGTGTGCTTCTATATCATGAACACTTAGAATCATATATGATTTCTCCTTTATTCAGAAAACTAAAATATGTGATTTTACTTCATATGTGATTCTTCAGAATCACATATGATTCAGAAAATTAAAATATATGACTCTAAAGAATCATATATGATTCTATCGAATCATATGTGATTATTCGCAGACACATTTCATCAAACACATGGTGTGCATCTATAAACCATGTGTAATTCCACTAGTATCATATATGTAATTCCAGAAAATATTCAAAATAACAAATAAACCATCTGAATCATATATGATCCTTTTCTTATTTACCTTGAATAACAGGTGTATCTTCTTCTTCCATAATCTCAGCATCCACCAATGTATCATCTACATTCATAACCTCAAGATCCACCATAAGTTCATCTTCATATATATTTTCATCAACAACATCATTGTTTTCCATTATCAATGGTGAGCGCGATCGTGGTGGATTGATGATGGTGGAGCGGTGATGGTGGTGGATTGATGATGGTGGTGGAGCGGTGATAGTGGTGGAGCGGTGATGGTGGTGGAGCAGCTTATGGTGTGGAGCAGTGACGGTGCTGATTGATGATGGTGTTGGATCTGTCGGTGATGGAGCTTGATGGTGGTGGATCGGTCATTGTGGTGGAGCAGTGATGGTGGTTATGGTGGTTGACCGGCGGTTATAGTGATGGAGCGCTATGGTTATGGTGGAGCAAAGTGGATCGTTCTTTGTTATGTACAGCTGCGGTGTGTTTTTTCACCAATATATAGGAAAATAATGGAGGTAGGTTTTTATTTTTAGTTTATATATTTGACGTTTTTGCCCTCCAAGTGTAAATGCAGGATTTAATCTAAACCCTTGGATGTAATTGGATTGGATGGTTGAGATTCATGGATTGGTTCTATGGTTACTTAAGGTTCTACATGGATCTCAACTCTATATCCGTATGGATTTAGTCATGAAGGTTTCCAGCTGATGTCCTAGGGCCACCTTTTTTTATGCATGGCTATGAAGTCTCGTGATGGTCCAACTATGTTTCTTATAAATGGGCAATTAAGTATGTCAATACGTTAATATTTCAAAATGCTTAGAGCACTCGGTATGGGATACCGATAACATGTCATTCGTCCCAACTATGAACCAATAACATGTTATTACCATACCGTGTTATGTGTGGTTTGTGTGCCAAAGGTCCCCAAGCCATTTGAATGACTCAAGCCATTGGTGATGTTGTGTGTGTATTGTGAGTGAGTGGGTATTTTTAGTGGGGTATTTTATGGGACCCAATAACATGTTAGTGGTGTGTTATAATGAGGGAGGGTGTTTTAGTTATTGAAGAGGTGATGAGGTGGCGCTGAGATGACATACCAATAACGTGTTATCCGCTCTTCCCTCACCTTGTGCTCTTACTGGCGTGAGTGAAACCCATTTATTTATGCCCTGATACAATAATTTGTAATAAAGTTAAATATTTTGTACACATATTATCTTTTAACCTGTTTATTAATCCCTATTAATTATTTACATCCTTGACGTATCAGATGCTTCCCGAAAGGCGTCTTATGTCCACTCATCACGTCCACACTTAAGTTCTCTGACAAGTAATTAGCTAATGTCTTGCACCATAGCATTGATCTTCGGCTCTAAGTCCAAATCTTCTATGATCATGTCATTCTATAATTTTGTCAAAAGAACGTTGACAATATGGTATCAGTTGAATAAGACACATGAAGACTTTATCACGCTTTAGGTTGCTAATATGGTTCATAAACATTTGACTAACTTTTATACATCCGGTTGAGTATCTACAAGTAGTAATGATTATCAAGGAATAGATAAATTATCGCTTATCAAACGTTATGTAGTTGATTTTTGTAGTAAGCTGTACCATCATTCACACCTCTTTATGGATAATGCGTTCAATACATTACGTTAATCTTTATTCACTATGGATCTTTTAGAGTTGTAATTATCATGGGTAATTAGTATGCTTTATATCAGGTTGCAACATGATCATTGTAAATACATCGTTTGTTATCAATGTTGCCATTATTATCCAAATATGGTAAATGTTGTGGTATGATGTTCCAATATATTAACCTACTTATTAAAATATACTTATTAATACTAACTACCGAAAGAGCTCGACCAAATATATGTTTAAAGGTATTGTTAAACATGTTGGGTAGTGGTTAACTTTTCATGTATTGGGAAGAGATCTAGCGAGAAGATAAATCAAAATAAGAAGAATGAGAAGAAATTTGAGCCACACATTTCAAATGAGGGGGGAAATTTAAAGGGAGATGCATCTATTTCTTTAGGTGCATCTGAAATGTGCGGCTGTGGTTTCTTCTCACCCTTCTCATTTTAATTTTACTTCTCATTTGATCCGTGTATTCTCTAATTAGAAATATTATCAATGTAAGTCATATGGAAGACATATTATTACATCTATCATTATTTGACTATCAGTATACAACATTTTGTACCGGGTGAATATTATGTCACAATATATCATTTTATGAGTTACCTAAACATTATTTTTACTACCAATTATATAGCACTTTTGTTTGAGTAACACATTGACAATACTAACTATTTTACAATTAAGCAAGTCATACCTTCAAACTATATGCATGTGATAGTGGTTCAATTGGGTACATACCTTATTTTGCACTTAATTATATTGTAACAGTAATTATTGTATACCCGTTTCTATTATCTGACTATAGTTGGTTAAATTATAGGGGATTTGTACAGAATTATACTTATAGCGTTTCTTAACTATAATAGGAGATGCAACATTGTAGACTGTTGTGTGTTTCATTGATTCGATAATCCCATAACCGGGCATACATATACATGATAAAACACTAGGACATAATGGGCTATAGACCAAAGATGGATACGGGCCTACAAATACATACATAATAATATACAGTACTAACACATCCCCGCAGTTTGAGCGGGAGGACACCGAACACTTAAACTGGAACGAAATTCTTCAAATAAAGCGGAAGGCAACCCCTTAGTGAAAATATCCGCAAACTGATAGCGAGAAGGCACGTGAAGAACTCGAACTTGACCTGCAGCCACCAAATCTCGAACAAAATGAATGTCAATCTCGATGTGTTTGGTTCGTTGATGCTGAACCGGATTGGAGGACATGTAAACGGCACTAACGTTATCGCAGTAGACAAGTGTTGCAGATGAAACTGGAGTATGTAGCTCGCGAAGAAGGTTCTGCAACCAACACGTTTCAGCCACTGCATTGGCAACCCCGCGATATTCTGCCTCAGCACTAGAGCGAGACAGTGTGGGTTGGCGCTTAGAGGACCATGATAATAAATTGTTGCCAAGAAATACACAATAGCCAGAGGTGGATCGTCGAGTGGTGGGGCAACCAGCCCAATCAACATCAGAGTAAGCAACCAATGATGTAGTGGAGGAAGAATACAACTGTAACCCATAATCCAAAGTACCCTGTATGTAACGCAAAAATCCTTTAGAGCCGAAAAATGAGGCTCTCGCGGATCATGCATATGAAGACACACCTGCTGAACAGCATAAGAAATATCAGGACGAGTAAATGTGAGGTACTGAAGTGACCCTGCAAGGCTCCGATATAAGGTGGGATCAGATACCAAACTGCCATCATCACCTAGTTTAGACTCAGTGTCAACCGGATTCCGACTGGAATTGCAGTCAGCCATGTGGGCACGCTCAAGGATCTCGGTAGCATACTTACGCTGTGATAAAAACATACCAGAAGAGTCACGAGTAACAGATATGCCCAAGAAATAATTTAGTGATCCCAAATCGGTCATGGAGAACTCCTTATGAAGAGCTGCAGTGATACGCTGAAGTAATCCATCAAAAGAGGCAGTCAGTACAATATCATCAACATACAATAAAAGGTAAGCAATGTCAGATCCCTGATGATAGATAAATAAGGAGGTGTCACATCGACTATGAGTAAAACCAATCCCAAGAGCATATGTAGCAAAACGCTGAAACCAAGCCCGAGGAGCTTGTTTCAACCCATACAAAGACCTGCGAAGTAAACATACATAATCAGGGTGCTCAGTATCACGAAAACCAGGTGGCTGATGCATGTAAACAGTCTCAGATAAATCCCCATGCAAAAACGCATTCTTGACATCAAGCTGGTGAACAGGTCAATGTCTAGAAGCAGCTAAACTGAGAACAGTGCGGATAGTGCCAGGTTTAACAACCGGGCTAAAGGTCTCATCAACATCAATCCCCTCTATCTGAGTGCTACCATTCGCGACAATGCGAGCCTTGTAGCGACTAAGAGTGCCATCAGCCAAGTACTTGTGGCGAAATAACCACATACAGCGAACAATGTTGATGTCTGCAGGACGTGGTACAAGAATCCAAGTTTTGTTTTTAATAAGAGCATTAAATTCATCATACATAGCATTTAACCAATTAGGGTCATGAAAGGCAGCAGTATAGGAACGGGGAAGTGGGGAAACAGTGGACACATGACAAGCATAACGGGGATTGGGACGAGTAGTCCCGACACGAGAACGTGTAACCATGGGATGAACAGATGTGGTAGATTGGGTAGGGTGAGAAGCCTGGGGGGGTTCTTGAGTGACAGAAATGGAGTTGCTGAGTGGTGGTGGGGAGGGAGGTGGGTGCGGGGATGTCGCAGCGGGATAAGGTGGAGGGTCGGAGGTAGGTGAAATGGGTGATGCAGGTGTATTTGTTGGTGTTGGTGTAGGTGTAGGTGATGTAGGTGGGGTTGATGTTAGTTGTGACGAGGAAGTTGGGGTGAGTTTAATGATGCTGGAAATGATGTTAGGCGAGTCATCCAAGAAGTCATAGGATGGTTGAATAGTGGGTGTGGTGGAGCCAAAGGGAAAAACGGTCTCATCAAAAGTGACATGGCGAGATATAATGATTTTGTTTGTGTTAAGGTCTAAGCAACGATATCCACGGTGATTGGTGGCATGGCCCAAAAATATAGATGGTGTGGCACGTGGGCCAAGTTTGTGGTTAGTATCGATATGAGGATAACAAAGACATCCAAAGACACGTAAGATACGGTAGTCAGGTGAAGTGCCAAACATACGTGTAAGGGGAATGTCATTGTCAATGGCTCGGGATGGGAGAATATTTAAAAGGTAAACGGCCATGTTGAGGGCTTCAACCCAGTAATTTGGGGGTAGATGAGCTTGAAAAAGTAAGGTGCGGATAAGATTGTTAATTGTGCGGATCATGCGTTCAGATTTTCCATTTTGTTGTGAGGTGCGGGGACATGAGAAACGAAAACGAATCCCATTGTCGTTAAATAGTTTATGAAAGGTGTGGTTGTCAAATTCACCACCATGGTCACACTGAAAAGATTTGATTTCTTTGTTAAATTGAGTCTCGACAAATGTACGAAATAAATTAAATTTGAGCAAAGCATCGGATTTGTTAACCAACAGATAAAATCCAGAAAAATAACATAATATTTGAAACCAGACAGGCTCGGAATTGGAGAAGTCCATAAATCCGAGTGAACAATATCAAAACAATTTTCAACTAAAGTAGATGAACTAGCAAATGGAAGCTTCACGTGTTTGCCAAGCTGACAAGCAAGACAAAGCACGGAGATTTTTCCTTATTACATACATGAAATTGAATTTTAGAATAAACACGACGTAACACTTCACTTCCTGGGTGACAAAGACGCTGGTGCCAACGTATATGACTTGTGAGGTAGGCTTGAGGAATGGGAGAAGGCTTGGTGACAGGGTAGAGATCGCCCATGCATCACAGCGGCGCAGACTGACGGGTTTGAAAGTCCTTAACAGAAAAACCAAAGGGATCAAATTCAACAGTGCAATAATTTTCACATACAAACTGACGAACATAAATTAAGTTTTTAACAATGTGAGGGGTGATAAGTACATTATTTAAGTGAAGAGGTCGAAAGGGAGTCTTTAAATGCTATGGGCCAGGTTGGTGACGGGAATGGTGTGCCCGTCACCAATCGCAACAGATGAATAAATACCTCGAACATTAAATACTTACTAAGATTATTGACCGAGTCTTGAGGTGAGAAGACGACCTGTAATCCATATACATTCTGCTACCGTGAAACGTTCACGTAGAAAAGCGGAAGGCAAAGGCATGTGGAAGAACCGCTTCGCCCTCAAAGTTCCTGCTGCGCAAAATCCAACGAATTCATTTGATTTGTGAACCGCCGGTAGAAAGGAACCGGGTGAACCCCAGGTCGTGAACCACCGGGCGCGATGGCGCAATCGGGTTGATAAAGCAAGAAGGGGATCGCACTGGCCATAAACCAAAGCAGGTTCATAACCGTTGAGCTCGCCCAGACATGCCGCCGTTGAACCGGTGGCGCATCGTGGGTCAGGAACCTACCGAATGTAGGTCCATAAGCTGCAAGGTAGTTCAAAAACTAGGGGCTCAGGTAGAAAGCCGCACATCTGCCGTGGTTTTTATGAAGTTAAGGCGGGTTTGGGACCATATCGTGATGATGTACCACAGCCAAGCTTGGCCAAAAGTGGATTGAAGGTTTTGCATGTCACTATTAGTAACATTAGTCTGACGGGTCTGTGGAGTGCTACCATGCACACCATTGTGCAAGAACGGCTATGAAGCTCAAGCAAAACTAATATCCCTTGAGAAAGTTGTTGCAAGGTTTTGGGTACCTTTGTCCGCGAGGTGAAGGGGCGAATACATTAGGCGCTGCTTACTAACGCCATAGGAGATGAAGAGCCTGGACAACGGTCTTGTGGGGAGCTGATATTCGTAGGCATGGATCGGGAATCCATTTTGTCGGGAAAGGATCCCGATTTACGGGCGGCGAT
>OU343222.1:279721874-279876405 GCA_910596185.1 Chrysanthemum makinoi
TTACTAAGTTAGTGGGAATGAAACTATCATTTGATACCCATAGACTCATAGGAGGGGGAGTAGGCACCTTTGCTAACTCATTCTCGTAGGACCCACCACTAATATATCAAAACAATTTTCAACTAAAGTAGATGAACTAGCAAATGGAGTTTCACGTGTTCGCTGCCCGACAAGTATGACAAAGCACGGGAGATTTTTCCTTATTACATGAAATTGAATTATTAGAAATAACACGACGTATCACCTCACTTCCTCGGGTGACAAAGACGCCGGTGCCACGTGATAACGGTGGATGTAGGCTTGAGGAACGGAGAAGGCTTGGGCAGGGTAGAGATCGCCAGTGCACACAGCGGAGCAAAAGACTGACGGGTTGAAAGTCCTTAACAGAAAAACCAGGGATCAAATTCAAAAAGGTGCAATAATTTTCACATACAACTGACTAACATAAATTAAAGTTTTAACAATGGAGGGTGATAAGTACATTATTTGGTGAAGAGGTCGAAAAGCGGATGAATGCTATGCCAGAAGGTGACAGGAATGGGCGCTACCCACCAACGCAATGATGAATAAATACCGAATTAAATACATTACTAAGATTATCACCGAAGTCATTGAGGTGAGAAGACGACCTGATCCATATTCCAACCACCGTGAGCGGTTCATGAGTGGGAGCTGGCAAAGGCATGTGGAAGAACCGTCTCTTGCCCCAAACAAATTCCCTAAAGTTCCCCCGAAGCGTCCAATACCCATTTGAGTTTGAACCGCGGCTGGTAAGTGAACTGGTGAACCCTAGGTCGTGAACTGCTGGGCGGTGGATGGCAGACCGGGTTGATAAAAGTGAGTAGTGGACCACCCAGTCATAAACCGGAGCGGTTCAAACCGCTTGAGCCGGGTTCGTGACATGTGCCGTTGTTGAACTGGCGGCGCACAGGGGTCGTGAACCGGGCCGACAGAGGGTCCATAAGCGGGGTAGTCCAAAACAGGGGGCTCGTGTAGAAAGCGACACGGTTCAGGGTTTTTGGTGAGCTAGTGGCTGGGGGACCACCGTATGATGTACCACAGCCAAGTTTGGCCAAAAGGGATTGAAGGTTTTGCATGTCACTATTAGTAACATTAGTTGACGTGGTCTGTGGAGTGCTACCATGCACACCATTGTGCAAGAAACGACATGAAGCTCCAAAACGGCAATATCCCTTGAGAAAGTTGTTGCAAGGTTTGTGTACCTTGTCCGTGGAGGTGAAGGGGCGACGGTTATTAGACCCGATGTTAGCTACTAACGCCATAGGAGATGAAGAGTCGGACAACGGGTCTTGTGTGTGAGCCTTTTGACGCATTTCCTCCGTGGTAAGCATGGATCGAACCATTTTAAGGTCGGGAAAAGGATCCCGATGGGCGATGATGGTGGCCACATTGTCATATCTTGTGGGCAAGCCTTCTAGAGCGAAGGTAACTATATCATCATTGTCCAATGTCGAGCCAAGACTATTTAAAACCGTGGCAATGGACTCAATCTTACGAAAGTAGGCATCGATCCCCATGTCACCAAGCTTCAAGGAACGTAACTCCGCTTTCAAGGCAATCGAACGGGTTCGTTGTTATCGGAAAGATGGTGGCTGTGGTATCCCATGGCCCTTAGCCAATGTAGGGTTTTCAACAACCAAACGTTGTTGGAGGGTTTTAGAAACCGTAACAAATATCCATGAGAGGAGGATGGAGCCGATCTTTAACCACTCGGCATCATGGGTGGTTGTGGTACTTGTGGTTGCATTCGTTGCATTTTTTTGTTTCGATGTGATCTAGAAGTTGATTACCGCGACAAAAATGAGTAAAAAATTAAACCCAAGATGAATAATTCATCTCATCCATATCAAGCTTCACGGGAATGATGTTGGTAAGGTTTGTTATTGACATTAATTATCGAAAGAAGTACGTGGGAGGTGAGAGGATCGGTGAGAGTCATTGTGAGAGGAGATGTAGAGATTTGAGGAGATTAGGGTTTTGTTGTGTTGATGGTGAGTAGCAGTAGAATGGAGGTGAGAGGGAGATGGAGAGGATCAGAAGGAGATTGGAGGTGAGTAGCAGAGACGGGCGGATAGGCGAAGGAGATGATGATGGAAAAGCGGAATTAGGGTTTTATTTAGGATCGGTTATTTTCTCTGAAACCATGTAGACTGTTGTGTGTTTCATTGATTCGATAATCCCATAACCGGGCATACATATACATGATAAAACCCTAGGACATAATGGGCTATAGACCAAAGATGGATACGGGCCTACAAATACATACATAATAATATACAGTACTAACAAACATATCCTCGTTATTTTGAAATCACTATCAAGTGACACATCTTTTGTTTCGAACTTATGTAACACATCTCTTGCAGTAGTTTTTCTCAGAGCATTACCAATTAAAAGAAAACGAAACTGACATTCTATTTCCACGATGTATATGACTTATGTTTAGTCATTCCAATAATTGGCATAGAACAATGTAAACGCGTAAGGTGGTATTATACAATTCTCGCCCAATATATTTTATAATTTTGTAAAACATAAAATTAATTATCTTTAAATTTCAATGAAAATTGAACAAATCGATAGGAATAAGTAAGATTCAACATTCATCAATGGTTTCCAGATATCTTGTAGATACACATCGCCACCTTAGTATCCAACGTGATGAGTCTGCTGCTAGGAGTGTTATTACCTGCTTAGCAAGGTACTCTAATGGTATCACAATCCAAACGTTTCATTACTAAGGGTGCGTTTGGTACACCACTATCGGAATGCGTCAATCACAATGATTATCATTGCAAATGTTTGGTTACTAAGTTAGGGAATGAAACTATCATTTGATACCCATAGACTCATAGGAGGGGGAGTAGGCACCTTTGCTAACTCATTCTCGTAGGACCCACCACTAATATATAAAAACCTTATGCCTTTCTAAAAAAAAGCATGTGATAACCATAGCCTAAAGTTCACACCAAACAATAGAAATGAAATCGGTATTCTCAATCTCATACTACCCTCTAATCATTGTCATACCAATTGTGATTCCAGATAGTATACCAAACGTACCCTAAGTGTCCATGAATTCCATAGGTGCAGCCATTAATCAATGAAAGTAATAACCACATGAAAGTAAATCGATCATATTCACTATTTCTTATTTAAATGTAGGGTTATGTGATATAATTAAAGTATTTTGTACCTGACGGTTAACATTTTGTAATATTAAGTATTTTGTACACAGATAATGTGTTATTAAAATGTCGCCGTATAAACATCTCTGAATCATGTACTATACAATATACAAAATCCTTTATAACACTACGAATCATTGAGTGAAACAAAAATGCGTATGATAATAGAGATTATATGTGTTCAACATGGGCTGTGTTTGTTTTTGCCTTTAATCATTGAAGCAGCAAGCAAAATGTCTAATCGTCGTAGACATTTCTCGTCTCGGACCGTTGTTTTTTTTCCTGTTTGACGCCTGAACGACGCCTGAACGGAAATGTCTGAACCACAAGACTGGCATTGTCTTTAACGCTGCTCAATGCTTTAGACACAAAATAACCAAAAAATCCCGTTCAAACATGCTCAGATTCAGACATTTACGCATCGATTCGTGATTCGACGCATTCGACGCACCCTCTTAAAACAAACACCTCCTTAATGTTGGATATCTTCGTATTTTGATCTTATCTACTAAAGGTACGTGACATTGATAAGTTGTACGTGGCTGCTTCCCTCACAAATCGTTATCTTCTTTTTCACCTCCCAATACACGCTCCACTTTCGTCTTCTCCAAAGAGGTAAACCCTCCAAAATACTTTCTCACCTCAAACTTCAAACATAACCTAATCTTAATATACATCTTATCCCACCCTCGGTTTTCTCATGGAAGAAGATCAACATAAAATCAAAAGTCCCCATCGAGTTCCTTGTCCCTATGGGTCACGGTTGGAGACAAAACCAAGAAAAGACAAGTGAAGACCTGAGCACTATGGTGATGTTACTCAAGAGAGGCTTTTACCTCACCCCCAATATCGAAAGTCAAGTCAAAGACTTCCTCAATCACTCCTTTATAAAGGCCACGAATAAAATACAGTACGCACACCAGAACACACACTAAAACCTAAACAGATCTCAATTGCTAAATGGCGGCCTCAACAACCTTCTTTGACGAATCTGATGAGAGTGGTGGTAGCCATTCAGGGTACGTCTTTATTTACTTTTCTTTTACTGTATTTTGTATATACCGTAAGTCTTACATATTGAGTAATTAAGTATATTATTTGCTATGAAGTACAAACTAGTAGTAATAGTTAGTAGCTGTTGTGAGAACCACTTTTGATTCGTTTAAAAGAAGAAAAAAGAAACAACTTCATTTTTATTAGGAACGTTTATAGTTTTTTTTTGCCTAAAGTGTACGAATGAATTTATTGGAGCAAAAAATAATGTGTCTTGATATCTGTTAATAGTTTTGCGGTTGATTCTTTTGGTATAAACATAAGGAAAACTATTTTTTTTTTTAAATCTTTTGCAGAATAGCTCGACAGAACAGGCTATCCGAGACAAGGCTATTTGTCGAGGACTTAGTTGGCTGTCTATTAGATGACCCTAACAACGTGTCCTTGATTCGCAGCCGTATCAACAGTCAACCACCCATGAATTCCCAAACAAGGAGGTAATTTTGAATGGTATTTGTTTTTTGTTTTTTTATTTTTTATTTTTTTTTAATGAAATGAATGTCTTTTTGATTTTGTTTTTTGTGCTCCTAGTGTTTTGGTCAATATGCTGGTTGAACGCCTCAATGGAGATTCTGGTCCCATTGTTGCTGCGACTGTCTCACAATCGCAACCACCTCATGATAATGCGGCCCCAACAGGGTATTTAATCTTTCCTTTAACCTGCTAAAATAAGAAACTTGTCACCCAAAACTTCTCTTTCTAATCTTGTTTTATGTTTTGCAGGTCAGTCTCTGATCCGCTAGCGTGGCTCATGGGGTCACTGGTTGTTTCATCCTTCGGCAATGATAACTTGGCAGTCTCTTGATATTGTCACTGAAGCCGTTTTAAAAAAGAACCCTGATGCCAAGTATGTTATGGCTGCCAATGTTGTAGCCTTAATTGCCAAAGTGGCATTGGCCTTTGGCCTGTTCTTTGGAATTTGGCTTGGTCATGTGTGGGCATTTAACAAGACTTGACGTGCACGTCGTGCTTCGCAAGTGCTCCTTTGGGCTGGGACTTCATTGGCACCCCTTGCTTTATTTGCCACTCTAATCAGCTTGGTTCTAGTTAAGTGTTCCTACTTCAAGTACTTCAACAACTAAATAGTATTCTTTTTTTCTTGTTACTTTTCTTCGAATTTGGATGAATGTAATAGTATAACTTTGAAGATTTGTATGCATTAAACGTGCTCTGCTTGATCTTTAGAACCGTATGAAGTACTCTTTTAATATAACTCAATCCAGTTTGGTCCATATGCTTCGAGACACATTATATATATTCAACATTAATTACATCCCCGTATGAAGATTACAAAAAAGAGAGTTATATTTGAACATAAACATAACAGGTAGTCATTTTTTATTAGGGAAATGATATTGTAACAACTGTTTATTTTTTACTAAGAGCACATGGTATGCAAGGACCCAATAACGGCTAATGGAATGCCACATCAGCGTCACATCATACATATCTCAATAACACACCAATAACTCAAACAACCCTCCCTTATAACACACCACTAACATCACATGTAGGTCCCGCAAAATACTCTATCAAATATACCACTCACTCACAATAAAACAAAACACACACACAATAAGGCCAGATAGGCCACTGAGTTGGGCCGGCTTCTAAAGAAGACCGACTCCAAGACCGAACCGAACTTGCCCAAAAGGGCTTTACCGAGCAGACGGCTATCATAAGATACGGTCCGTCTCGGCGGCTCGGCCGGTCCCCTAGTTTTGCCCAGGGACTAGAAGAAGGTTAATGCATATCTTCTAAATCATGATAAAAAATCATCAGCGGGTCTTTCTAGATTTTAATCATCCCATTCAAACCCAAGATTAAACAAAACAAGATTCACCTCAAATCGTGACCACTAGCCTTAAAGATCGAGACATTAACCCAAACCACCACTTCTTCATGTCCGTCTCCAATTTGAAAACCCCGTTGGTTGCGTCAAGGGAATCAAGCAAGAAGACACGAAAAAGGTTAATGCTTTGACATCTCGGAACACGATCCAGATCACTTTGAGACTTGATTCGGAGATCTTTTGTGTACGTTGATCTGATATTGAAGATGAGTCCGACCTTAGCGTTAAAGTTGAGCGGATCATATGTGGTTTTTCGCTCCACTTTCAAAACTATGATGAGATGTTATTAAAACTCAAACATGAACGCTAAAACCGCATTTTCTTACTGAAAGACCATTGAAGTGGTCCATTATATAAGTACCGCAGTGTGTCTTACTCCACAAACCTTTATAAGGCTCACAATTGGAAGAATATGTTGAGTGTGAACACACAGACTATAAGAGAGCATAGCATAAAGAGTAAATGACATTTTTACCCCTGTGAGGGATGATATTTGCAAAGGTTTGTGGACTTGGGGATGTTTAATGTCAAGGTTTGCCAAGATAGGGATGATTCGCGAAAAATACACAAACCACATGGATGATTTTCGCGTACTCTTTATTAAATGAACTAAATACCAACAATATTTTACGATCGCTATTAAATGAACAAATATGAACAAAAGTCGGTCCGGTTTATTTACGTCGTGAACGTCCGATTATGCTCATTAACGCTCGCTATGTTCATTTATTTATTTATGTTCAGATATCAAATCTTTTACTTGTATAATTTTTAAATTAGTTTGTTTAAACAAACCACACTTATAAAATAATATTAGATACATAATTTAATAAAGTTTATGATTGTTTGTCTATGTTCATTTATGTTCAACCGCTTATGTTCGCTTTAGCTCGCTTAGTGTCTTAATGAACGAACATAAACGCAACATGAACAACTATTTCGTAATAAACTAACATGAACAAGAAATTTCACTGCTTAAGCCGCTCGTGTTCGCTTTTATTTGTCCGTTAAAATTAAATGAACCAATTTACTGTTCGTCCGTTGGATGCGTATACTCTGTGACTGCATTTCCAAACTGTGTCTGGTATGTTTTAGCTAATTCGTCCTAAATGCACATCATAATATAAACCTGAATGGCATATAAGATGTGGTTGTTGAGTGCATATTTGTTGGTCCTTTAAAAAACTATGCATCTATCAGTGTATTTTTAGATCTCGAAAGGTGGAATTGCTGCATACTCTTCATCAAAAATTTACTCTTAGAGGTCAGGTTTGAAATTGTATGACCAGATCCCGACACTCTAGAGTTAGTGATTGTGGCTTAGAACTCAAATTCGAGCAAAGTTTTCTTGCTCGGTGGTTTAAAAAACAAATGATATCGGCACTTTGTTTAGTTTTTAGATAATGCATGCTGTCACTATATATAATCCAACGCCAGACAATGTTACCTGCATTTCTTCACTTGTTAACAGTGGTCTATTTTTGATTATGAACTAATAATATGGAAACTGCTTCCCCTACAATAGATCTTGACTGACTAAATTGCTTGGCATGGAAGTTGCAAACTCTACATTTTAATACGGGATCAAGTCTTTAATGCTCAGTATGATCATTTGGAGCCTAATTCACTTTCATAGAACAACACATTTTATTTCTCTAGTTTATTGATATATAATGTCTGCAGTCTATAATTAGCCTTCCCAGCGTATTCGGTATATTCTCGAATCTGGATTACTCATCCCCCATGCTTATCATACCATAAATCAACAAAGTATGCTTGTGTTTGTGTGGCATGATTTAATATATATTTGATGGTTGTATAATAGAAAGTTGCATTCGTGTTGTTCAGTTGTTGAATTATACCGGATTATGACAGGCAATGTAGACCCAATAACAGGTGTCATATTTCCGACCACCCGGACGAACCCGACGGGGATTTTCGGTCGGTTACTGGTCCAAAATCCAAGTATGCTCGGTCAACCCGACAACCCAAGTACCTAACTGTCTAACGGTTCAAAATATTTGAAAATTTGTCGATCCACTAACCCGAATTTTAATTTTTTTTTTTTTTTTTTTTTTATAACTTTTCCCAATCTTTATTTAATGCCCAAATTGGCATGATTTGATATTTGGTTTTATATTCATTTTCATTTCTATATAATCACTTCGACAAAAAATGCATACAAAAAGAAATTGTAAATCCAACTATAAAATGCATGTATTGTATAATACTCTGATTTAATATAATAACTTTTTAAAACAAGTTGCATTATATTCGTAACGCGTGTTACTAAATTTAAATTATTCTAGAATTATATAAATTGGACTTGACCCGAACCCGTTACCCGACCCGATTTGACCCGACATGATTTGACCCGAACCCGAACCAACCCGAATTAAGGTCGGGTTGTGATAATTGGCCGACCCGATCACCCGACCCGACTGACCCGAACCTGACCGACCCGACCCGAATGACACCCTTACCCACAATTATAAAAACAAGGTGATTTTGGTCTCCGTTTTTTTATCTTATATAGTTTATTTGGGGCATGGTTATGTTTCTTAAACTGGTTAAAATGGGCTGAAGAAATACATACCTAATGGTGAATATAAATAATGAACTATAACTTTTGATCTGTTGCATTTCATAGATGAGCGAAAGGTATGTTTAAAAAGAGAGTTGCGAAAGGTTGCTACCGAGGTGTTATTGAATGAGGGTAAGACAAAAATAAAAGGAAAAAATGTAGGAAAAGAAATCACTCCAGTAGATTAATTTTATTTTTTCGCATTTAATCCTTTCTCTAAGTATACCGTCAGAAGCCAAAATTAAAAATCATAAATTGTTGCTGGCTGGTCAAGCCTATTTAGATTGATGAGGAACTTTTTGTGCACTCATTTTTAGATGTCGGGTCAAGGCTAAAACATACCCCAGGTAATTAACCCACTTGTTTGTTTAGAACTGGGTCAATCTGGCCGAATAATGACCAATATAATTTTTGAATCCTCCGATCCGACCATTGACTGACATTTCGAGTCGGGTCGGGTTAAAACCATTAAGGCAATAAAAAAGCCCTAATGGTACATTCATGTCATAAGTTGCTACCGAGGGTTGATTGAATGAGGGTAAGACAAAAATAAGAGGATGAAAGTATTGAATTTGAAATAATCATATTAAATGTTAGGCAAACTTGCATTACTGGTTCAGATAGATTTCATCATCTTTTAAAGCGGTAGAAAATCCTCAAAAATCAGAACCATGCATTCTTGCAATCGCTATAGCCATGAAACTTGTTAAAAATAAAAAAAGATGATGAAAGTCATTCTTGGGTAGAAGCGTAGAAATAAAATTTTCGTTTAGTATTTTAGTCGTTTACAATAAAAGCAACCAAAAAGTTAAAGATGGCAAAGCGAATATAAAGCTTGGGTCGTATTATGGGCTAAGAGTACAAAAGCCCATTGGCCCAGATACATGCTTCAGTCTCATTGGTTATTTGGTCTAACAGGCTAATACACTAATACAAAAATATCCCTTAATATACTTTTGTGGCACAACTTTATTTTCATGGGTTAGGAAAAGACATATTTTGTGGTGATTTACATTAATACATTGTGTTATAGAAGACCTAAATATATACGGTATACCATATTTACTTGTACTTGTATATGTTATCTTTTGATCAATCTGTAAGTATTTTAGGACTGTAAAAACCACAAACTTACAAGTAACATTGTCATTATTGTTCTGTAAGGTTATATTAAAACAAAAGATACAGTAGTAGACACTAAGTTAAAAATTCCATATAATCAAATAAAAGTCTAAGTTCTATATGATAGATTCAAGACATATAGAAACGAACAATCACTTAGCTAACATAATTCACATTTTATAGCTTGTTATATAAAGGAATAGAACTACCTATTCCAAGGAGTAACATGCAGTACAATCAAATAATAACATGGTGTTAGCAACCAGACAAGCATAGCGATTTTAATAAGCTCCTGCTAGCCATAAGGTGAAACCAAAGACTCGGTATACACAAGCGAAAGGTGCCAGTCAGTACTACATTTCTTGAACATCTTCATAGTTTTACTTGGTAAATTATATCTTACAATATTTCATGCATCTAGATCAATCACAACATCATCTTCATGTATAAAGCACAGAGGATGCATTCCATAATCAACATCAAATTCAACCCAGTTTAGTCTAATAATCTTACTCCATGAGTTCACAACGCCGTATTCTTTCATCACCCAAACATCCATATCTACGCCATCACTACCACCATAAACTGAATACAAGCAACCTTTTAAATCACCTAAGCATGTAAATCCAGTATACTCGGTGCAAGTAACATTTGGTAGAGCGGTTTCTATAAAAATTTCTTCTTTCATGTCAAAAGAAAGAATGGTATCATGTTTGTTGGGATCACCACCATGACTAGCTAGCCAATGAACCGATCCATTGGAAAAAATCCCGATTTCAACAGGATTATTGATGTCAATATGAGAAACTTGAACCGTTTTCCACGAGTGACTTTTAAGATTAAACACCTCAGAACTAATAGATTTAGCAGAAACAGAATAAGAGGCGCGTACCATTTTGTAATCATCAATTATACGATCATAACCGAGCCCATAAAATCGAGTTCCATCAGAAAATGAGGTTGACGAAGCAGGTATTAGTCGCGTTCTGTGAGTAGTTGGGTTCCAAAAGAGGATACAATCATTATAACATACAAAATAAATCAACCCGTAGCAAGAACCCCTCAGCTTACTAACAACTGACTCTTTTTCGAAAGGATCGTTTAAACTGACAATGGCATTGGCATCATCGTCATCAAAGCCTTCATAACATGATAATGATGCAAAATTGACTGAGTGCAATGAATGAGTTGATGCTATAAGTACGCGAGAATGATCAGCGTCCAAGATTGCTCGACTATGATACAATTTAACAAAATTTGCGGATGAGATCAAAGAAAGCCAGTACTTGCATACTGATTTGAACTGACCAAGAGACTTGGTAGGTAATCTTAAAAGTATGTCAATTAGGATATCGCGAGGAAGATCCGACATTGCTTTCGAGTTTCTTAAAAAAAAAACTTGATAACATATACTAGCAACAATTTAAGATGAGCCAATATATAACCAACATTAAACTCATTCCTCTTGAACTAGTCTCACTCAATTGTCTTAAGTCTTGGTCTAGAATTCTAGATAAATGTTGTACTTTGTAGTTTGAATTGTTCAAGTCAAAACCAAGCACATGTAGTACGTATCTTTCTCAAATGACATGTTCCCTATGGTCTTATAATAATGACAAGTGATCAACCAAATGTAATTAAAAACTGAGTAAAACTTCGCAAAACATCTAGGTAGATCAATTGGTAAGTATTGTAGAACTGAAAAAAAATTCACAAGATCGACTAAACTAACTTACATAACTTGTAAATATAAATATACAATCATATATGTAGTAAAAAGTAATTCCATAAACAAATACGTTCGATAGCTTTTGACTTAATCTAAACTTATTTAAACGAAAGCTTCATGAAAACTAGTCTTAGTTATCATCATTACAAACAATGTAAAAAGAGTATTTTATGATCAAAGTTGAGCACTATGGAAACATGAAAGCTTTATTTACCGAGGAAAAAGGGGAACAAAAAGAAAAAAACCACATATCTAGGAAACACCAAACGATAAAAAACCAAATACCCACAAATCTAGGGAACCCACAACACAACATAACACAAGAATATGATTGATGATTGCACACAAAATTTGAATATTATAGAGGATAACAGAAAGAACCTCTGTCACCTTCTACTAAAGCAAACCTTTATGTAAATAATTTTACATCAATAATTTTTAAAAACTATACTTTAGATTGTCAATAAAGTGGCTCATAAGGAATAAAATGTCAATAAAGAGAGAGTGAAAAGACTAAAAAACCCAAGAAAAAGTCAGTATCTCTCTTTTTTTTCCTTTCACAGATTTCAAAATTGGTGCATGATAAGCAATGTAACTACATAAAAAGCACTTCTTCTCTTCTAAAAAAGCATCTTTTACCTTTGGTGATCCGTATATTTATAGAATATTGATAATTGTATTGTATATTCATGATAAGCAAGAGTCCTACCACTCCATCTTTTCTTGATTGACAAATATTTCATTTAACTTTGTTTTATTATATTCAGTAGCAAGTACTTTCATTGTAGCAAGAAACAGTTACATTTCTTATGATCGGATTCTTCCTTCAACTTGGAGTTTTGTTTGATATCCAAAAACTACTCAACAATAGTCACACGAGTGGAAATACTGTAGTGAATCAGAAAAGTTTGGGTAGCGAGTAGCGACGGTGCTACTGTACAGGAACGGAGCTAGGATTTAGCAATAAGGGTGGCCGAATTTTTTCCTCAAACTAATAGTCATATAACTTAATTATGAAATGGCAAGTTCTTGTGATCACACGCGTCAACAAATCAAGGTTACAAACTGAAAATTCTGACAATTAAAACATATAACAACTAATAAAAAATGATTAGATGAACACCTTGTGCATAAAACGTTGTCAAACTTCTCTTAATACACAATAGACATACATGACTTAATATGAGCCAAATGCATACCTTTCGCAACAAGTGCGTCAATTAGAGATATCGGGCACACATTAAGAATGTTTACCAACTAAAGAAATGATCACCCAAAAGTATGAGGTTTCTCATTTTGCCACTAAGGTCGATAAGATCACAGTATTTTGTTAATTAACCTACATTATTTGATCAAATTAAATCTTTGATTTGAAATTGACTGGATAAAAGTTTTAATACGTTTATACGATAAACGAAAACAACATCCTTATATTTGTTCAAAAATGTTGTAGTCCTAGGTTGCTAGTCAATACCGAAGCAACAAAGAATGAATAAGTGTGCTTTACGGTTGTTCATAAATCATACAGTAAGTTATATGTGTAGTACAAAAGAAAACACAAGTTATGTATCAAAAGTGTAAAAGCAATGATCTAAAAGAAAAACTCAACAAGGTAATACAAAGTCCACTACTCTTTGTTTGACATTTTAAAGGTGTTGCCACTTGTAATATATTACTCATAAAGCTAGAGGGAATATGAGACTTGTGAAAAGGTAAAGGGGTGAATCTGTAAGAATATGAAATTAGATGGGATCTACTGTAATATACTACTCATATACTACTACCAATCTCACCAGTTTGGAAAAGACGTATCCTTCTACTCACATGCAATTAATGTACACGTGGCACATTGAAACAAGTTAACAAAAGAAGAAGCTTTAGCTTACCAAGTAGGTATGTCAAACTAGAGTATTAGGGTTTTCTTTTATTATTCAGATAGAAATCATTACCCTTGACGACCAAGATTTCCTATGTATTCACTCTCTCACACATAATAAATACTTACTCCGTCCCATATAGTCCACATTTTCTTTTTGGATTGTCTCAAATTAATTGTCCACTTTTCATTTTAAGTAAATACTAGAAAATATAATGCAGGAATATTTTATTTAAGTGGTCGAAAATTAATATAGCCCCACTTTTATTAAACTTTGTAATTTCTCTCTCATGACTATAATTTCGGGACGGAGGGAGTAATTATACATTAAACAATATTGTACTACTAGTATTTGTTTTGTTGAAAACAAATGCGTAAATAATTGGTTTTTTAAAAACAAATATGTATTAAATACAAATATATACAAGATTAGATTACATTGATGCAACATAATTATATAGTTAAACAATTTCTAGACTCAGAAAACATGATAATCTGAAAAATCGTTACACTAAGGTACAATATCATCATATTCTATATCTTTATCTCGGGTTTTTATTGTTTTTCACTTTTTATTATGTATTTTTTGGTTTATTTTATGTATTATGTCTTTTAATATTTTTATCTTATCAAATTTTATACATCTTATAAACAGTACAAGGCAATTTTTAATGAATTTCTTGTTCTGTATTTTTTTGTCTTTTATTATCTTTGACTTGTTAAACTTTATTTTTTTTTTGTTCCTTTTCTTTTTACAATTTTAGTCACTATATTAACAGGACAAGACTATCTTTTACGGTTTTATGTTTCGTATTGTTTATGTTTTATTATTTTTAACTTGTCAAACTTTATATTTGTGTTTCATACTTTTATTTTTTCAGTTTTATAATAATTAAAAAAAAATAGAGATCAGAATTACAATCAATTTTCAAATATCCCTTTCCGTAAACATAAAGCACCTTTTGCTTTGCAAAAAAACGTCCGCCGGACAAGAACTAGACATCACTAGCAATAGCCAAATAGCTTAATTATGATGATAAAACAAAGTGGTTAATTATTGTTAATTATATGCGTTATTATACATAGTAGTAGCTTTTATAAAATAAAATAAGATAAGAAAAAGACAAATTAGTACCCTATTTACTTGCAATTCGAATTTTTTTACCATACTCCAAATTTTACAACAGGACGTACAATACTTTGTACTTTTGTAGCACTACTTAAAACAGCAAATAATATTAATAATAAGAAGAACAAGAAAACATAAATCATGTAACCCTTTTTTAAAAGTACTAAGAGTAAAACAATATTTACTAATTTTTCAGAGTTATGATTATTCCATATCCATAGTACTTATTCAAAGTTACGATCCTTCCAATCACTCCATAACATGAGTAATTACTTTTAAGATAGGATGTAAAATCTTAACAACACTTCATGCAAAGTGATATTTATCCAAAATGTTGCACGATGGAAAGCGTAAATAAAGAATGCAAAAGGGATCCAAAGATAGAGAGAGAACATGAAAGAGAATAAAAAGGTGTTTTTTCTTTCTTTTTTAACGTTTCTTGGTCAGAAGAAGGAGAAGAAGCAACGAATGGAAATATTTTTTGGATTGATTGTAACATTTCAAAACCAACATTTTTAGACTATATTTTCTCCCATGCTTCACTTTCATCGAATAACTCAAACTCTTTTACTTCTTTCTAAAATCAATTTTGTTTTCATCTCTTTGTCGTCTATATACACATGGCATGCATGACTCACACAACTAGTATAATCTTTTTAGTAATTGTTTATTAAAGATTAATTGGGTACACCAACCTTAATCACAAAGATATGATCATCATCATGATCCCCTTTTTCTTTTCTGCTCTAAGTCAAATAATTTTTATTTTTAAGAAGGATTTTTATGATTTCAAGCTTTATGTTGTAATATTTACAAAGTACGGGGTGAAAATGTAATTAGAGTTGCATGCGGATAGTATGGGTTTTTACAGTACTTGTTAGAACCATTAATGCACTGAGCAAAAACATTTGTCTTATGAGAAGTCTTATGAGCAACAGAAGACATCACTGAAAAGCATTCCTCAACTTTCTTATTTCTTGCCATTTATTGAGGCACAACTGAAACATGCAGATATTATTGAAACGAAAATATGATCCCAGAAAGAAATGTATGCAAGAACAAAGGGTTGGTAACCGAGCCCGAATATTTATTGCTCATACAGTCTCACTGCATTGTATGATCATTATCAGATAATATGATGAAAGAAAGAAAGATACATTCAAAATGAATACAGTAGTTAGGTTGTTTTAAAAATAGTTGTTCAAGCCATTTAGTATATTCATATAAAAAAAAGTACAAAATTAATACATAGGGGTAACAAAGAGTTGCAACCTTTTTACTTAATCAAATAATCAAAATCAGTTTATCTAGAGTGATACAGTGATTACTTGCAATTTCAAATGCAATAATATGATACTCACTATTAAGAATGGTAACATAAGATCATTTTTGTTACAAGCACATTTAAACACTTATATCTTAATCAACACTAACACTTTGATCCATAAAAGAACATTGTGACTTGAGATGACAAGTAGATCATTCAAGAATGGTAATGTGAAACACCATAAATTTGTCAATTCCATTGTGATTATACTAATTCATGTTCTTACTCGACTCTAAAACTTGGGTATTTACATCCGATCAATACAAAACAAACCCAAACAAAGACATCTCAAAAAACTAAACCTTGGTAAATGATATCTAGTTAAGAAAAAACAAAAAACTGAACTAAAATTCTTGATCAATAAAACTCATTTTAACCACAAGAAGAGTTAACTAACATGGAGATGGAGGCATAAGATTTAACCCTAAATCATCATTTTCAAGAACCAACCTTGCCTTATGAGCCTCAACCATTGTAACATTACTCCCATATTCCGGATGCAACCTTTTTTTCGACATCAAGGGTACTCCGAAAAGCTTTGTTCTAGTCACATTATCACTTTCATTCTCAACGTTCATAGACGAACCATGTTGTTTTTTCATTAGTACCTGCCCATTCATGTTCCCGTTGTTCGAAGGCCGAATAATACTAGAAGGGTACGAGTTACTTGGCGCGACGGGCTTCACATGGTTTTGTACAAAGTAAATAATATCATTATAAAGTTTCCTCATATGTGCTAGTTCGGACATTAGCATATTATTGCTTCTCCGTAACCGTTCGTTGTCTTCCGACAACGCGGTTACAGAGTTGCTATTTCTAGTATGAAACATCCCTAGCATACCCGCCGCGGTGTTCGCGGTGGTTGTGGTAGGTGAACATAGTGGTGGTGAGTTATCTGAGTATAAATGGTCATCTGAGTCAGGTGGTGAGATGCTACGAGTTGTCGGGTATGCGAAAAAGCCGTTGTTGGCCGAAAAGTGATGCTGAGGGTGGTGGTGGTGGTGGTGGGCTACTTGGGGTTGTGATGTTTTACGGCGGTGGATCTCACATAGTAAATGTTTTTCACCTTTCTTGAAATACTCATTTGCAAACTCCCATCTATCCGGTACTATTTTCCTAAAACCCTAATCAAACAACATATAAAAAAATAAAAATATTATCAGTATCACTATCACACATTTTACAAACATGTTAGCTAAGTACATAAACTATTGTTATCATCTTTAAGATTGGTTATAAGTATTTTTTTTATTTACATTTTTTACAAACCAACCAATGTTGAAGGTGTTTTAACATGGTTTTACTCAAAGTTTTAAGCAAAATACTACTTTTGAGTGAAAAATCATGGTTGGAAACTGTTTATTTTGTAAGAAACAAACAAATAAACAGTTGTAATAAGCAGTCTTCAACACATTTGTGGTATGCAAAAACAACTTATTATATGTAACAAAAATATCAATCTTTCACATTTTAGGTATGCAAAAGACTTTTTCTACATTTCTCTTTTTACTTGTTTTATTTTTGGCGTTTACACAAACAAACAATATTTGTAAGTTTATGCAAAGAGTAAACATTTGTACTACTCACCTCATTCAGCATACATAAAAATAAAATAAACTTGTGAAGAAATTTTTAGTTTGTTGTAGTGAACTTACATAGGTGTTAAGCTGGCGAACAAAGGAAGAAAAATTGTTATGCTTAAAATAATTGGGTAACAAATCACGAGCAAACTCAGGTGGCCTCCAAACAACAAAAGTAGCATCATCTTCACCCCAAGAAACAATATGATCCGTGTTAGGATCATCAACAAGCTGATAAGTTTTAGTTAAAAATGGTGCAGGAACAGCTTTATGTGAATCTAATGACAACAATATCCCACCATCACATGTGTTTTGATCCAACATCATAGCCATAATAATACTATGAAATATTTTGTGGGTGATGTTTAAGCTTCTAGAAAGAGAAAGAAGAAAAAAGTAGTAGGTGAAAATGAGTGTGAAAATAAATGTGAAAAATATATAGAAATGGTTTTGAGGGTGCCTCGATTATGTAGAGAAGAGGAAGGAGAGAATATGTGTCTGTGTGTCTGGTCTAGGACTGTGAAATAAGAGCCTTTCAAGACAAACCCGTGACACACATAGTGTTTTATTTTTATTTTTATTTTTATTTTTTTATTGTTATGTAATTTTGCACACACTATTTTCGGATGAGTGTATTTATTCCGAGTTGTAGTTGTTATAGATCTTTAATTCCCGACTTGATGTATACCGCTATCCCGCACGCACAAGAGAAGGTGTAATAAATAGTTTCGGATATATGATTTTATTTGACAAAATTATTCAAGTGGTAACAGAAGAATTCAAGTTTGTAACATGAAATAACAAATGACTCATATCTTTTTCAGTCTATGACTTCAAATTAAGTTTAATGTTATTTTTTCATTAGTTTTTACGCTTTTACCAGGGTTACTTTAGGTGATCAAAGATATTCGGTTTAGATACGGTGATTTCTCTTTTGATTTTTTATTGTTTTATAAGGTCGTTGAAGTTTTATGGTCATTATAGTTTAATGACCGGTTTGTTTGGGATCAAGATTTAAGATCTTTGCAGTTGCGTGTGTGGCCTCTCAAGTTAAATTTACTGATCATTGTCGTTGTAATATTATTATCTTGCAGCTTTTATTGGTTTATATGCTTATAAAAAAATGAGCTTTGCTACACATTCTTACAATTTCATTTTACAAATCCTCATACACACACAATAATATTATATATTTTTTCTCAACTCATTTTCTCTCTGCATTCAAACCATTAATTCTGACACATGACATGATCCTATTAGTAGGCGGATTGTAGGATGTTTTAGTAGAAATATTTAGCATTTCTCTATAAAATTTCTTCAAAACATGAAAATTTCAAACCAAGTCATAAATGAGGCTAGAAATGAAGGTTGTGCCAATCAGCAATATTGTTATGAGAAAGTATGGCATGTCTATACATTTTCATGGGTTGATGACACACGTAAAATCACGTATTAGTTGAATCACAATATCATGTCTAAACTTTTACATATTTTGAAGCAATTTTATAAAACTTGAGTTGTTTTTGTCGGTTCAACTGGTTGAACTAAGAATCAGTTTGGTCATGAAAACCGGTTTTTGACAATAAACTAGTTGAATTGTCGGTTAAACCGCGAACCAAGAGTTGGTTAGTCTGATTAAAAAACCACCTTTTAAAACATTGTTTGCAAGATGATTTCCTTTATTGAATAAATCATATGTTGTAAATGTAAAAGATGAGAGTAAATTAATAAACTATTTGAATCTTTGCACTGTGTTTTCCAGTATTTTTATAAAAGAAAGAGGAGATAATTTACAATCCATTCTCTTCTTTTCTCTTCTTTTTAAAATTGGGCGGAACATTTCTTTCCCAAAAACTATTAGATCTTCCTCCCATCTTCTTCTCGAATCTTTTCTTTTCCACCCACTTAAAAACTTAAGAACACAACATCATTATTAGTTCTTCCCAAATCTTTTCTTTTCTTCCTAATTTTGAACTTAAGAACACACCGTTACATAGAAGGCGTGAACAAGTAAAAAAAAAGCGAGGTATAAATCCAATTTGGGTATGTGGTAAATGGGATGGACACAAATAGACGGTGTCTCCCAAATTTATTATTCTGGTACAGTTACTTATTGTTGTCTTGTTAGGGCAATATTTATCTTTCCTATTTTTGTTTTCTTGCAAATACATGTTAGTCCTGTTGACTAGTCAACCTTCAGATCATACCTCCTATTATTATGCAATAGGGGGGTCCTGCTAATTTGCAACGAATGGGAAGGCTGTGTATAGTAAAATCTAACATCATTTGAGGACAAAAGATTATTTACATACAAAAGGATCAATCTTCATCATCCATTTTTATTTGATCTAATGGATGAGATTAATCCCAACATTTAAAAAAACCCACTTTCATCATCTTTTTTTTAATATTAATAACTTTCAAACCGTTAATCGTTAAGAAGAAAAAAAAATTTCATTGCGACGAGCATTTAATTATCTTTCTATACATAGGCACTTTGATATACTTTCGACAAAAAAAGAAAATTTCGTTTTTCACGCTTTTTTTTTTAAGATTTTTCGTTTTTTACGCTATCGAAATTTGCATTAAAAAATCATATACGATAAAACACTAATTTGAATATCACATGTGATATTAGTGTTATATCATATATGATATTAGTGTTATATCATATATGATATGTAATATCACATGTGTTATCATATGTGATATTAGTGTAATATCACATGTGATATTAGTGTAATATCATATGTGATATCACATATCATATATGATTTTTTCCATATAAATTTCAAGTAACGTAAAAAAAGACGAAAAACGTGAAAAAATCGATTTTTTTTTCTTTTTTCAAAAGTATATCAAAGTGCCCGTCTATAGAAAGATAATTAAATGCTCTTCGCGACGGTGTAAATATTTTCACTTAACGATTAACGGTTTAAGAGATATTTAAATTATAAAAAATAGGTGAAATAATAAAATGCTTTTAATCTCATCCATTGATTATTTTTTAGATGGATGGTGGAGATGAGTCCCTTGGTATGTAAGAAAAGTTTGGTATGTAAAATAACTCTCCTCGTATAGTAATTGTACTAAACATAATAACGGACAAAAACATTTAAGCATCGTTTCTTTTTTGGAACTCTTTAAAGGCATGTTTGTTTAGTTTTTATATTAAGTCATGTTAAATTAAAGTGTATGTCTGGATATATGTTGTCTGTTTGTAGATGAATAAATGGTTATTTGTTTTGTGTGCTGAATAAAGTGTCTGAATTAAAAAAATTATTGTTATACCCTTTTATTTGAAATAAGTGTTGATTAGATGTTAAGAAGTGAAAGGTTAAATATGTAAAAGTATGATAAAAGTGATGACTTAATATAAAGACCCTCACTCTCATGGCTCTTTCTAAGAAGTCATCAATTTAAATTAAGCACCAAACAAACACTCAATTAATGACTTAATTAACTTAGCTATTTTACAATTAAGACTTTTTAAGTCATTATCAAACACTACCTAAGTATCGTTTGTTAAATGCTAGTAGTATTTATTTATTTATTTTTTCTTTTATATTCCTTTTTTTCAAAAAGATAACGCAAATAAACTTATATAATCAAAGTTTTTAGCAAATGTGACTGAGATAATGACGTCATATGTTGCATAGCAAAAGGCGATGAAGTGACATGCAAATGTGAAAAGTATGGATTTAATAGATACACTAAATATATGGATATAACTTTAAATGCTATTTATATTTGAAATATATCATAATAATCAACATAAACATTTAAAAAACACACACTAGTTTTATATATACTTAAAACGTTCATTACTTATTTAAAACAATGTAGGAGGCGTAATAGTTTTTAAAATATCGTAACTTATAATTAGCAACCTTATTTAATGGGAATATTTATAATGTGATTATAATTATATAATGTATGAATTAATCAATACGACAATAAGTTTTTAAAATATCATATTCATTCTATATGGTTTTAATTTGTTGATTTCTTGTTCATTATTAGACAATTTGGTTAGCTTTTAATAATAAAGTGTTATGACAAATTTTTACATATCTTTACCTATTAGGCAATGGGAAGTGATATTGCTATGTATTTAAGTTTATTACTTAAATTGTCTTTGTGATTTGTCGGGTTTAACGAAAATGGTCTGTAGACTTCTTTTCCGGATCCTCTCTTTGTGATTTTGACCTGTAACTGATTTGGTCCTTTGACCCTAACTCTGTTAGTTTGACTGTTAAATAGAAGGCTATTTTTGTCATTTCATGTATATTTTGATAAAAAAAAACCCTTACACAATTACTGTTCTACCATACACCCATCTTCATAAACAAAAAATCAGGTGCTACTTTTTCTCTTATCACATTCACGACAACATAACACATTTGTGTCTCCAAATCACCATATACACGTATTCATATCTCTCTCCTTCACCCTCACTAAATCATCACCGCCACCAGATGACCAAACCATCACCACCTATGTTGGAAACGCTCCTAAACATTATTAGCAAGTGTTAGTCATTTCTATGTAATAGGTTGCATTATTATGGCTTTTATGTTAGTAATTAAGGCTAGACTTATGTAGAAAGCCCATGAGCCTATGCAAAGGCCCACAAGGCCAAGGAAGGGACTAGATGTGTTGCCCTAGCTCCCTTCCCCTATAAATACCTTGTTACCTCTCATTTGAGAGGTGTTGTTCACTTATCAATATTTACGCATAACCTTTATCTATCCACTCGTGTGATTTGTGTTCAACCTTCTATCTTCATCTCATTTGTGTTAACTTATGGTGACCTAACAGTGGTATCAATCGCCATTTAGTTGGGTGAAACACTCTTGTTTTTGAAGTTGGTACACGTACGCGTAAGGTTGTCACGTTTTACATTTTTCATTTGCATAAAGCTTTGATTTTTTCACTTGTAAACTCAAGATTCTTATGAGTTAAGGTTTATTTAGTGTTAAAGTTTATGTTTTTTGCAAAAAGTTTTAAACTTTACGTGTTTAGATTGTTTTTTAAACTTGGTTTTTGTTCGTTTACTTGGTTTGCGCGTAAGATAAAATTTCATCTTGGTTCATCAAGTTTCAAACTTTCTTGTTATTTTGGTGATTTTGAAGCTGTTTTATCATTAAAATCAAGTTTCCAAAACGTTTTAGTGCTTAAAAATACGTTTGGTGAATTCTGTCAAAGTTAAGCATAACAAAACCCTAGTTTTACGCCTAAGTCAGAAAGTTACGCCAAACAGTTTTACGCGTAAGGAATTTTCGTCAAAGATCTTCAAAGCTGTTGGTTAACTCAGTGTTTTGTTGCTTGAATAAGCCTGAAAACACTTCGATTTTTGGATATCTTTTACACTTGGACAAGTGTAAAGGATTTTGGGTAAAACCCTAAGTTTACGCATAAGTATAAAAGCTTACGAGTAACATCTTACGCCTAAGTTAATTCTTACGCCTAAGGTTTCTTACTTCTAAGCATTTAGTTTACGCCTAAGCTTATGTTTAACCTAAAAGCTTACGTGTAAGAAGGATTTACGCCTAAGCCTCTTGTTTACACGTAAGTGGACGTTACGCGTAACATCATCAGTTTACGCCTAAGCTTATTTACGCCTAAAAGTACTTCATCAATAACATCAAGTTTCATTCGACTACAAAGATCCATCGTATACACAAGTTTCAAAGATGTCTCAACCACCATACTCCAACTACTTTCCTCAACAACAACAACAACAACAACAACAACAACAACAACAAAAACAACAAAAACAACAACTACAACAATATCCTCAACAACAATTTCAACAACCATCATCAGTTTACTTTCCTCAATTTGCACAACCTCTTCCACAACAAATCCCTCAACTAAACCCTCGTCAACACTATCAGCATGCTAACTACTTCCAATATAATTTTCCAAAGAAAGTATGCTATGAATGTCACAACGCAAAAGGAACCCACTTGGTTTGCAAAGATGTGTGAAGCTATAAGTAGCCAACAATCCATTCATGAAGCTGGATCCCTTGATAGACCTCCAATGCTCACTCCCGAAAACTATGATCAATGGCTGATGTGGTTGTTTAGGTTATGTGATCTCAAGAAACCACATATTAAGTTCTTGAAGAAGGTCATCCTTGAAGGTGCTTTTAAAATGCCTACTATCACAGTACCCGGAGATCCAACTGCTACTCCACCAAGAGATGATGTTACCTCCACTCTCAGAGTAGATCAACTCACTACTGAACAACTACTTCACTTGGAAGCAGATGAAATGGAAATGCAATATATCCTTTTGGGTCTACCCAATCCGATTCTTCGCAGTGTTGATGCTCAGAAAACTGCTAAAGCAATGTGGGATATGGAAGGCGCATAACTCAATCAAGAAGACATGGAATCAAAACTTTACTTATCATATGAGAATTTCATGATTGAACCAGGAGAATCATTAGCGTCATACTATCATCGGTTTACAGACATCATCAATGACTTGGACAGACACAACATCATTATGCCAAGGATTGAAATCAACACAAAGTTCCTACCTGTCTAGGTCCTGATTGGGAAACGTATGTTACATTCATCTGTTAAGCTAAAGACCTACATCAAGCAAAATATGGGTTGTTGTATGACTACTTGAAGCACCATCAAAAGGAAGTAGACAAAGATAGAGCTCTCCGTGGAGTTACAACAACTTTACCGGATAATCAAATTCTTGCTCTGTTTACTCAAGCTTGTTATCCTCAATTTCCAAATCTGCCAACTGTTTTCACAAATCCACTACAACCAGCCCAGATTACACCATATGATCCTTCACAACAATCACAAGAAACTCAACTGGTTCCTTACAACAACAACACTGATTAAGCACTCTACAGTGAGACACCAAATGAGGATGCAGAAGCTTTCGATACGTTGAATCAAGGATTTTCGTTAATTGCTAGAGCCTTTGGGAGATTTGCTAACAAATCCAACAACCGTATTCGTACCTCATCTAACACAAGAAATCAAGCAGTTGTTAACAATGGAAGGGTTGAGGTTCAGAACCGAGGAAATGGTCGTCAGATGGGTAGTAGTCAAGGATTTAATGCTAATGTAAGGAATAACATGGGTGCTCCACATCAACGAGTTCAAATGGTTGATCAGGGAAATGTTCTGGACGGGAATAATGGTCTTCGATGCTACAATTGCAATGAAAAGGGTCATTTGGCGAATGCTTGCCCAAAGCCGAGAACAAGAGGCATCACTTATCACAAGGAGGTTTTACTCTTGGCTCTCAAGGATGAAGCTGGTGGAACACTTACCAACAAACAATAGAGCTTCATGGCTAATGCAGATTCTGATGATGACATGGAGGACTTGCAAGCTAATGCAGCTGTAATGTTAATGGCAAACATTTAAGAGCTCCACATGAGTGACACATGCCCAGTGTATGACACTTGTGGCTTGTCTCAGGTACTGGATCCTAACATATGTCTTATACATGATCTAATATCTCCGACTGCATCTGCGTCCGACGAGGCACAGAGTATTCAACATTAGCCTTCTACATCTCAACACGAAGAAAATCGAATGGATCCCGTAGTTACATTTGACGATCAAGATGACCTTACGGTTACCATTGATAATCAAGTTGACCCCGTGATTACATTTGACGATCAAAATGATGAATATGTTGAGACTCAAGTTGAACAAAATGAGCCTTTGTCTAATCCAGATCCAGGGCTCATGACCTTATTTCAGACCACCCAATCTCAATTGGAGAAGTGCAATGAGATCAATAATTCTCTTCGAGAAAAAGTTGCACTATTGACTAAGGACATTGACTGCTATAAGTTACAACTCAAAAATTTTTAAACTTAAAAGAAACATGAATACAATTTTGAAGTCGCTGTTGCAAAGTCATACCAAAACGAAAAATCTTTAGAAATACATATACGTGATGTAGTTGTTTCCAAGAATGAACTGCTTTCTCAAATAGAACAACAAAAATTTGATCATCAACAACAAGTTAACACTCTCATTCCGGAAACTGAAAAAGCCAAGTCTGAGTTGTTATCGTGTCAAAAAGAGTTTTCTGAGTATAAGAAACATTCAAGGAGACGAATAGATCAGTATCTTGATGAAATTGTCAACTTACAAAACAAAATCAAAGAGTTTCGAAATGTTGTTTATAAACATGGTGAGTCAATCACAATAATTCAAAAGTTCACATTTAAGCCAAATCCAGGTGGATATGGGCCAATTCTTGCTGATTACAAACCACATTTTTCACATAGAGCATTCAAACCAAATCCTCAAGTTTATAGTGCAGAACATAGAAGTGATGATTCTATTATGAGTGTTGTTGAATATAATCGTGAAGAGGAATTAGATGCAGAAGAAGAGAGTCGATTGAAAATGGAAAATATTGAATATAACAAACCATTTGATTATTCAAAAAGCCCTCTTATAACTTTTATTAAACAACAGGATAATAAAAACACACCTTAGGTTATCACACCAATTCCTGAGTCCTCTTCTAATGTTGGTCCCGTCCAACAAGTTGCACAAATAAATGGTCCTTTACCTTTTTTTGAGTAAAATCACACCATCACCCGAAAGATGTCAAATCCTTAAATATTTTGATACATTCATGTCTGACATCGATCTTTTGGAACACGAAATTGAACTTAATTTGAAAATAAAAGTTGAAACTTTTCAATCGCCTTATGCGCGAAAACAAAGAGATATTTTTCAAAAACAACTTTTACCCCATGTTTGAAATCTTTGTATTTGTGCAAAATATTGGGAACGGGATCTTTAGAAGGAGATTGGGCACTTGAAAACAATTTTTAATGCAACAGAGGCATGGACTTTGAAAACTAAAAAGAAAAAAAAATTCAAAACCATGTCGATCGACTCTTGGAAGATGTTATCTGTGCTGATACCATATCACTTGTTTTGTATCATTCTGCTGTTTCTGCTTCTGATAATATTGCTGTGAATTTTGTTGATATTGTTGATAATGTTGAGAATATTGATAATGTGTCTCAAATCGAATCTTTGAAAGCTGAAAACGAGCATTTGTTAAACGAAGTTTCAATTGTAAAACGTCGTCTTCTATGGTGTCAAAAAGATTGTAATGATCGAGAACTTGCTTTGCAAAACAAACTCAAACAGTCGAGTGCTCAAACTTTTGAACCAAAACTTGAACGACTGGATGAGGAAAACGTGTCTTTAAAGTGTCAAATTTTCAAATATGAACAAGAAATTGCCAAAGTCAAAACATAATATGGTGTCATATATAATTTGCTCAAAAAGACTCGTGCTAAAGCTTCACATAAACTTGATAATCATCTTGCATACACTAAAGAGGTCTTAAACGTTAGTGGAAACATTCGCTCTGAAAACCAAGATTTGTTACACACTATCATAGAGTCGAAAGAGGAGTTGGTGAAACTTAGGAAAGATAAATCTAGTAACACAAATGTCCTTGCACCTAGAATGTTTAAAATTGACACTAGGATGCCCAATGACAAACCACAAGATACTAATGTGCTTCCTTCCACTTCTACAGGAGTAGTTGCCTCTAATCCTACCGTTAGCACTTCACAACTTAAGAGCACAAACAGGAAGAATAGGAAGTTGCAACGTAAGAGAAGATCCGTAAAGACCCCTGAAGTAGAAGAACACACTAGGACTTTGAGTAAAACAAATGTTGCACCTACTTTAGACATTGCGTTAGAGAAATGTAATAGATAAAGTGATGTAACGAATGTTGAATCTTTAAGTATTTTGAATGTTTTGTTTGAAGCATCTTGTATTGGTTGTCGTAAAAGCATGTTTTCTGGTAGTCATGATAAATGTGTCGCTAAATCTATCTTATCTCGTAAGCGAAAACATAGAAATGGAATTACCTCTAGGCCCACTAATGCTTCTAAGTCAGTGCTAGGTAAACCGCCTTCTAGTGTTTCTGCAGTTATCATTGATGTACCCATAGAACCCACTTCACCTCCTAGGAAGAAAATATCACCTAGTGCATTCACTAAGACCAAAGCACAAACTAGTTGAACTTGGCAGAGATGGTTACAAAATACACCTGGATTTAAATGGATTCCTAAAATCATAAACATGTGTGTTTCAACTGTAACTGTACCAGAACCCTCTAACTCTTCGGGTTCCACCTCTACTTCTATTCCATCTGTGTCGTCTGTGTGTAATGCAGGTGATACAGAGCATCCTTTGGATTGTTGATAGCGGATGTTCCCGACACATGACATGTAATCTCAAACTTCTTACAAACTTTGTTTCAAAGTTCATTGGTACTGTCAGGTTCAGGAATGATCACTTCGCAGCTATAATGGGCTACCGAGAATACATCAATGGGAACATCAAAATTAGCAGGGTTGAAGGTCTTGGACACAATCTTTTCTTTGTCGGTCAGTTTTGTGATGGTGATTTGGAAGTTGCTTTCAGGGAGAAAACTTGCTTAATTCGTGATCTACAAGGAAACGGTCTTATGTCTGGAAATTGCACTTCAAGCCTTTACACTATTTCAATGCAAGACATGATCGCTTCATCTCCCATCTGTCTACTTTCTAAAGCAACATCTACAAAATCATGGTTGTGGCACATAAGACTTTCACATTTAAACTTTCAAACCATAACTAATCTTGCACGACACAAACTAGTTGAAGGTCTTCCAAGGTTTAGGTATTCAAAAGACCACTTATGCTCAGCTTGTGAAAAGGGGAAAAGCACTCGTGCTCATTTTCCTTCAAAGGTGGAAAACAGTTCTCAGAATGTTCTTCATCTTCTTCACATGGATTTATGTGGCCCGATGCGTGTGCAGACGATAAATGGCAAATGCTTCATTCTCGTAATCGTTGATGACTACTCCAAATGGACTTGGGTTTATTTTATTCGAAGTAAAGATCAAGCTCCACAAATGATCATCACCTTTCTTACGAAAATTCAAGTTCAACTCGTAACACGGTTAGACAAGTCAGAACAGACAGAGGAACTGAATTTGTGAACCAAACTCTTCGAGAATACTATGAGAAAGTGGGAATTGAGTATCAGACATCCATTGCACGAACACCAGAACAAAATGGAGTTGTCGAAAGTCGAAACCATACTGTTGGAATCACTCCTAAACCTTAATCAAGTGTTAGTGATTCACATGTAATAGTTAGCTTAATTATGACCTTTATGTTTTTTATTAGCCTTAGGCTTATGTAGAAGGCCCATAAGCCTAGGCCTAGCCCAATAAGGAAAAGGATGGGAACTAGGAGTGTTGCCCTAGCTTCCCTCCTATAAATACTCTTGTATAACCCTCACTTGAGGGTTGGTTGTTCAATTTATTTCTTTCACACACATCCTACGCATAATCGTCTAAGTCTTAACGTATGTGTGTTTGGTTTATTGTTCAACCGCCTTTATCTCTTTCTATTAAGCTTGTGTTGTAAATCTAGTGACCTAACAGTGGTATCAATCGCCAAATAGTTGGGTGAATCGTTATTGCTTTTGAAGTGGGTTTTGGTCCTACGCGTAAGGCTAACGAATGATACTTTGGTTCGCTTAAAAACATGTTTTTTACACTTTTTAATCCAAGATTCTTGTACTTTTAATGTTTTAAGGTGTTAAAATAACTGTTTTTGGCAAAAAGTTTCAAACTTTACGCGTGGATTTACGTTTTTAAGCTAGTTTTGTACGAGGGTGTTTTCTTACGCGTAACCGTTTTAGACATTTTGGTTCATCAAGTTTCATACTTTTATGTTATTTTGGTGATATTGAAGCCATCTCATCACAAAAATCTGGTTTAGAAACAACTTTGGGCAAAATCAATTTTATGAGTAAAGCTACGCGTATGAAAACCCTAGTTTTACGCGTAACTTTATCCTTGGTTTGATCTTCAGTTTCGTGGTTTACTCCGTGTTTTCTTGCTTGGATAAGCCTAAAAATAAGTCGACTTTGGATATCTTTTTCACTATGATAGTGTAAAAGATCATTTGGGATAAAACCCTAAACTTACGCATAAGCATAAAGCTTATGCGTAGAAATCCTACGCATAAGATTAATCTTACGCCTAAGCCTTGTCTTACGCATAAGGTAATCCTACGCATAAGTTTCTACGCCTAACTTTGTGTCTACGCATAACTTTAGTGTCTTTTCCCTACTTACGCGTAAGCTAAAACTACGCGTAACTCTCATTGTTACGCGTAACTTTGGTGTTTTTACGCATAAGTCCTACTTGGTTTCTTGTGATTTCTACGCCTAAGGACACTTCATCAACAAAGGTTCATTCGACTACAAAGATCCATTTTTACCAACACAAGTTTTCAACATGTCACAACCACCATACTCTAACTATTTCCCTTACACTTATTCTCAACGTCAACAACAACTAAGTCCACAACATCAACAATGGAATCAACAACAAGCCATTTATCAACAACAATTTAATCAACAACATACTCCACAACTTGCTGCAATTCCACAGCCTCAAATGGTTTAACCACCACCAAGTCTTCAAGTTCAACCCTACACAAATGACTTCAATCAACATCCATCAAGGAACACTATGAAGGAACCTACTTGGTTTGCAAAGATGTGTGAAGCTTTAAGCAGCCAACAATCAATTCATGAGGCTGGATCACTTGATAGACCTCCAATGCTCACTCCAGGAAACTACGATCAATGGGTGATTAGGTTCTTAAGGTTTTGTGATCTGAAGAAGCCACATGGAAAGTTCTTAAAGAAGGTTATCTTGGAAGGTCCATTTCAGATGCCTACTATCATTGTACCCGGCGATCCAAATGCTAATAACCAAGAGATGAACAATCAAACATTGCTACTGTGGCAGACCTAAATGCAGAAGAACTTCTACACTATGAAGCTGATGAGCTTGCAATGCAATATATCCTCTTAGGATTACCTAACCCAATTCTTCAAAGTGTTGATGCTCAAAAGACTGCAAAGGCGATGTGGGAACATATTCATCTTCTTATGGAAGGATCTGCACTCAATCAGGAGGATATGGAATCCAAAATTTACTTGGCTTATGAACACTTCATGATTGAACCTGGAGAGACACTAGAGTCTTATCATCATCGATTTTCAGACATCATAAATGATTTGGATAAACACAACATCATCATGCCAAGAATTGCAGTTAATACTAAGTTCCTGAGTAGTCTTGGTCCTGAATGGGAGAAATATGTCATTTTTCTCCGTCAAGCGAAGAACATGCATCATTCTACATACGGATTGTTGTACGATTACTTGAAGCCTCATGAAAAGGAAGTTGATAGGGAAAGGATTCTCCGTGCTCAAATTGCTTCAACGTCAAATCAGGAAAATCAACAACTTGCCTTGTATGCTCAAAACAGTTATCCTCCTCAACCAGCAACTCAACCAACTGCTACAATCACACCATATGATCCTTCACAGCAACAATATGCTGTGGGTAGGAATAACAATAGAGCTCAAGTGGTGGAACAGGGAAATGCTCAGAATGGGTTGAATGGTCTTCGATGCTACAACTGCAATGAGAAGGGACAACTGGCTAATGCATGCCCAAAGCCGAGGACAAGGGGCAGTGCTTATCACAAAGAGGCTCTTCTTTGGCTCTTAAGGATGAAGCTGGTGGAACTCTCACGACAAAGAACGAGCTTTATGGCAAATGCGACTCAGATGATGATATGGAGGATTTGCGGCCAATGCACTGTTATGTTGATGGCTAATATGCATGAGTTACACATGAGTGACACAGCCCGTGTATGACACGATGGCTTGTCTCAGTACGAACAAACCATATTTATCTCTGATCTAATATCTTCGCCAACATCTGCATCCGGCAAGGCTCAGAATGTTCAAAATGAGTCGTCCACATCTCATTCCGACGATTTTCAAATAGACCCCGTAGTTATATTTGACGATCAAGATGACCTTACGGTTTCTCTTGATAATCAAATTGACTCCGTGGTTATACTTGAGGATCTAAGTAATGATCATGTTGTGACTCACGTTGAACACGCCGAACTTTTGCCTCATCCAGATTTTGCTCGTTTAATACAAGACCAACAAACCATAGTGGAAGAATGTCGTGCAATTAATCAGGACTTGAAAAGTAAAAATGCACTGTTAACCAAGGATTTTGAATGTTTACAAAAGCAACTCAATTTTTTCAAAACTCAAGAAAAACGTGAAAAAGGTTTTGAAGCAGCCTTTGCCAAATCTCATCAAAACGAGCAATATTTAGAGAGACAGATGCGTGATCTAGCCGCTTCAAAGAATGCTTTGTTGTCTGAAATAGAACAACTGAAACATGAACATAAAAAGCAAATTAACGCTCTCACCTTGGAAACTCAAAAAGCTAAGGCTGAGTTGTTAACTTGTCAAAAACAGTTCTCTGCATACAAAAAGCATTCAACGAAACGAATTGATGATCATCTTGAAGAAATCATCGACTTGCAAAACAAACTTAAAGAGTTTAAAACTGTTGTTTACAAACATGGCGAGTCGGTCACAGCTATTGAAAAGTTTACTTTAAAACCAAATCCAAATGGCTATGGACCAAATCTTGCTGATTACAAACCTAAGCTTTCAACCAAAGCATTCAAACCAAATCCTGAAGTTTCCAGTGCAGAATATAAAATTGATAACTCTGTTATGAGTGTTGTTGAATATCATCGTCAAGAGGAATTAGATGTTGAAGACGAGAGTCGATCAAAATTAGAAAATGTTGTTTTCAACAAACCTTTTAACTATTCAAAAGCGGTCACTTTCGTCACACCAACGGATTCTTCTAACACACCAAGGATTATCATTAAAACGTCTGAGTCTTCTCATGTTAATCCCAAACCAGATTATGCACAAACTTATGGTCCTTTACCTTCCATCAACGAAGTAAACTCAAAACCTGAAAATCGCAAAATTCTTAGATATTTTGACCTTTTCATAGGTGACCTCAAAACTTTACAACATGAGATAGAATATCATTCTGAAATCAAAGTTCAACATTTTCAATCGCCTCTGGCGCGAGAACAAAGAGATATTTTTCAGAAAAATCTTTTACCAAATGTTAAAAATTTGAAAAGTTGTGCATTGTCTTGGGAAAGGGACTTTCATAAGGAACTTGGATTGATGAAGGTCGTTTTCGAGAAAACAGAAACATCTATTTCTAATACTAAACGTAAAAGAAAATGTTGAGAAAAGATGTTGATCGACTCTTGGAAGATGTCATCTGTGCCGATGTCCATAATGTTGTGTTATTGAATTCTTTGTCATATGCATTTGATTATATCTCTGCTGATACTGTTGATTCTTTGGTAACTGTTGCGAACACTGATAATGTGCTTCAGATCGAGTCCTTAAAAGTTGAAAATAAACGATTGTCAAACGAACTTTCAAATGCAATACGTCGTCTTAATTGGTGTCAAAAAGATATTCACGATCAACAACTTGTTTTTCAACACAAAATCGCCCAGTTGCGTGCAAAATCTTCTGATCCTAAAATTGAGCAACTGGATGATCAAAATGTGTCTTTTAAGTGTCAAATCTCAAAATATGAACAAGAACTTGCAAAAGTTAAACAGGAATATGGTGTCATATTTGATTTACTTAAAAAGACTCGTGATGAAGCATCAAATGAACTTGATCATTATCTTGCACACACTAAAGAAGTTATGCATTTTGCTGGAAATATTCGGTCTGAAAATCAAGATCTGATTCACGCTATCTTCAAGTTAAGCGAAATATTAGGCAAGTATGAACAACTTTCGCCTACCGTGATAAAGAGAATAGCACCAGTAACACTTAGTAATCATGAACCTAGAATCCCTACTGCCAAATCACAAGTTGCTAATGTGCTTCCTTCTACTGAAACAGGACTAGTTGCGTCTTTTCCAAACGTCCGCACTTCACAGCCTAGGAGCACTACATAGAAGAATAGGAAGTTGCGACCTAAGAAAAGATCAATAAGGAATGCTATAGTAGAAGAACACCCTAGGACTATGAATAAGACTCATGTTGCTTCCACTATAGTTATTGCGTCTGGAAAATGTAATAGAAATAGTGATGTAACGAATGCTAAACCTTTAAGTACCTTTGATATTCAGTCTGATGCACCTTGTGTTATTTGTCGTAAAAGTATGAATTCTGATTGTCATGACAAATGTGTTGCTAAAGCTATCATCTCTCGTTTAAGGAATCCTAAGAACCGGAATACCTCTAGGCCCACTAATCTTTCTAAGTCTGTGCTTGGTAGACCGCCCTCTTTAGATTCTAAGAAATGCATTGCTGTCCCTGTAGCTCCAATTTCATCTCCTAGGAATGTAGTACCACCTAGTGCATTCACTAAGACTAAAGCAAATACTAGTTGGAGATGGAAGAAATGGATATATAACACACTAGGATTTAAATGGATACCCAAGGCTATTGATGTGTGTATGTCTACTACACCTGCTCCGGAACCCTCTAACATTTCGGGTTCCACATCTACTTCTATTCCATCTGTGTCGCCTGTGTGTAATGCAGGTGATACCGATCATTCTCTGGATTGTTGATAGCGGATGTTCCCGACACATGACAGGCAACCTTAAACTGTTATCAAACTTTGTTGCAAAATTCATTGGCACTGTCGATTCGAATGATCACTTCGCAGCTATCATGGGCTACGGAGACTATATCAATGGGAACATCGAAATTAGCAGAGTTTACTATGTTGAAGGCCTCGGTCACAACTGCTTTCAGGTCATTCTGTGATGGAGAATTGGAGGTTGCTTTCAGGGAGAAATCTTGTTTCATTCATGATCTACAAGGAAACGACCTTATGTCCGCTCACGTAATTCAAGTCTTTACACTATCTCTATGCAAGACATGGTTGCTTCATCTCCCATTTGCTTACTTTCAAAGGCAACATCAACAAAATCATGGCTATGGCACCGTCGTCTCTCACATCTAAACTTTCAAACCATCACCAACCTTGCTCGACAAAAACTAGTTGAAGGACTCCCACGATTTCGATATTCTAAAGATCACCTTTGCTCAGCTTGTGAACAAGGGAAAAGCACTCGTGCTCATTTTCCTTCAAAGGTGGAACACCACTCTCAGCATGTGCTTCATCTTCTTCACATGGATTTGTGTGGCCCGATGCGTGCAAACGATCAATGGCAAACGCTACATCTTAGTAATTGTTGATGACTATTCACGCTGGACTTGGGTCTACTTTCTTCGAAGCAAAGACCACGCTCCACAAATGATCATCACCTTTCTCACGAAAATACAAGTTCACTCGACACACCGTCCGACAAATCAGAATAGACAGAGGAACTGAATTTGTTAACCAAACTCTTCATGAATTTTATGAGAAAGTGGGGATTCAAAGATCGACATCCATTGCACGCATACACCGAACAAAACGGAGTTGTTGAAAGACGAAACCGAACGTTAGTGGAAGCTGCAAGAACAATGTTAATCAATGCTAAAATCCCAGATTACTTGTGGGCAGAAGCTGTATCTACTGCATGTTACACTCAAAACCGTTCTATGATTACAAAATGCCACAACAAAACGCCTTTCGAGCTTGTCCACAACAGAAAACCGAATCTCAAACACTTTCATGTATTTGGATCTCTTTGCTATCCGAATAATGATCGTGATGACTTTGGAAAGCTCAAAGCCAAAGCTGACATTGGAGTCTTTATTGGATATTGTGATAATTCTAAAGGTTTCTGAATCTGGAATCGTCAAACAAAGGAGGTTATGGAAACGATTCATGATCATTTTGATGAACTTATGGAAATGGCTTCTGAGCATAACAGATTGGAACCCGGTCACAACCGCTTAAACTTCCCCCAAACCCCATCATCAGCTAATCAAAGCCCCCAGCTCACTCGTCAACAAATGGAAAGGCTATTTGCTCCACTGCTCGTGATGATATTGATGAACGTGCTCGGTGTATCCTGTTTCTGCTCAACCGATACTACTCTTATACCTGATACACCTGCTACAACAACTAATGTTGAAGAAGCACCACCAGTTGACTCCACCACAACAGTTGAACAAACCGCTTCCAACAATGATGAACCGGCTGATGATGTTCTTAATGATGTAACCCCACCTGCAGATTTTGATCCAAATGCGTTCTTTAACCCGTTTGCTACTGAGACTGCTACACCAGATGTCGCAGAATCTTCAACAAGCCATTTGAATACTCAAAATCTGCACAATGTATACAAACATCAACCCTCCACACATATATGGACTAAAGACCATCCTCTGGAAAATATCATTGGCAACCTAAATCAACCAGTCGTTACATGACAACGTCTTCATACAGACGGTGAACATTGCATTTATGCACTCACTGTCTGCCAATCTGAGCCTAAAAACATTAAAGACGCAATGACAAAGGACAACTGGATTGAATCCATGCAGGAAGAACTCAACCAATTTAAACGTCTTGAAGTATGGGAACTACAAAGACCAACAGGGGTCTTCGTCATTGGTCTTAAATGGATTTGGAAAAACAAACTGGATGCTGAAGGGAACGTTATCAGAAACAAGTCACGTCTGGTGGCTAAGGGTTATAGACAGGAAGAGGGTATTGACTTTGAAGAATCATTCGCTCCGGTTGCTCGTCTTGAGACTGTTAGGATTTTTCTGGCATTTGCGGCTCACATGAACATCACGGTCTTTCAGATGGATGTTAAAACTGCTTTTCTCAATGGACAACTGAAAGAAACGGTTTATGTTAGTCAACCAGAAGGATTCATTGATCCAGAATTCCCTAATCATGTCTACAAACTGAAGAAATCTCTCTACGGTCTCAAACAAGCCCCTCGGGCATGGTATGATAAGCTATCATCTTTCCTCATTTCCAATAACTTTACCAAAGGTTCGGTCGACCCAACTCTTTTCATACAATATCACGGGGAACATATTTTAATTATTCAAATTTATGTGGATGACATCATTTTTGGGTCAACTCATAAAAAGTACTCAATCGCTTTTGCAAAACTAATGAAGAAACTGTAGGATCATTATATTATTGTGTTTGATGATTCGGGTGGTCTTGGATGATCAAAATACATGTTTACCATTTTAGAGAGAGAAAGTAGAGAGAGGGTGTTCTTGCTAGAGGTTTACACAAAGGAAAGGTTAGATTAAAATGAGAAGCACCACCCCTTCCATGGATGGAAGGGGTATTTATACTTACACAATACACGACCTCCTAACGGCCTGTGGATCAGGTATACAGTGGGTAAAGACCCGTCCTTCCTCCACGGTGTTGCACTAAGCTATACTACGCTACAAACTAATAAATAAACTGCTAAATAACGTAACTAATGACAAGTCTACGAGCTAACTTAAGCTAGATAACATTTGAGGTGACCGACTCTTCACTATGGAATTTTCTAATTCCTAACAATCTCCCCCTAAGGGAGGTCACCCCATGTTTTACATTTCGAATCCTAGCATTCTATTCTTGACTTTGTTCTGAGCTCGTAGACTTCAATTCTTCAAGTTCCGCAATCTTTGTGCTTTTGTAGCGATTCTTCAAAGTCCGCATATTTTGTACTTTTAGTGGAGGCCTTTAACTGATCCACATCTTTGATGATCTTCGAGCTTTCATTGAGATCATCAGCCACAGCAAATCTCTCTGGATCACCCTTTTGTTGTGTTGCCATCATGTGAAGTTGTGACTTTCGGACCGACATGCTCACACTTTTGAATCATGACATCTTTCCATCAGAGTAGCGGAAGCCTTACTGGTTCATGATATTTGCATCAGCGAAGCATAGTATAGAAATATCGAGCCGGTTATGTAGATAAGCACCAGTCATGATTTCTTCAAATTAAGTGTGGATGATGTGAGCATGCGGCTTTGGATTGACTCCTCAATTCTGATCAGCTGCAACCGTCCAAATTTACCTGCAAACAACAGTAAGCAATAAAACACACGAAAGTGTCTTTGATCACTTTCGTTGAATTGAGGTACACGGCCCACGGTTCCCGTTGATCAGTACAAGTACTGCCTGTGATCAGGTAGGATTCCTAAGAATCTCCTTGACAGGGTTTCGCAGCTGTTCTAGCCGTTCTCAAACCGGAACGTCTCAAAGAAGACAACACGGAGTGAGTGAACCAGCGAATTGAGATTCACTGATTGATGAAAAATGATTTGAAAACAATCGCGTATTGCTTAGAAGAAAGAGTTTTGCAATACGACGAAGGTTTTATGAGAAATATCAATTTTCAACCAAAATACTTTTTGTATTTAAAAGAGTACACGTTCGACGTGCTAGAGAAAAGAAGATTTGCACATCGAACGGTTTTTCCAAAAGTATTTTTTCAATCAGAGATACTTTTTGAGTTTGAAAATGAATACACATTCGATGTGCTAGAGAAAAGAAAAGATTTGCACATCGAACGGTTTTTCCAAAAGCATGCGTTAATCCATTTCCTGGACCAAGGTTGATTCACGAGTGAATCGCCCCATCGTTTCTATCCAGTTGTCACATGGTTGATCTATAGAATAGATCTCACATGCCACCTACCAGGAGCTTGTTTGAAGTTGGCTCCAGAAGGCTTTCCATCTTCATTGTGAATATGTATGCATATCACTCAGATGTTTTGGCAATACCACAAGGATAATGCGTAGGACTCTTAATTATATTCTTACTTTCCACATAGTGTGAAACAGCAAGTCTTCATTAACTTTGTGTCCTAATGAGATATTGTGGATGATCTCTTGGCTCTAGACTCAATAGTGCACATTTGGTTTCTATGCCGGAGACTAGGGAGAGGGTCTCCTTCTTCAATATCAACAATCTCTAAGAGAAAGTCGATAGATTATGTAGGTTCCCCGTGAGAATGAAACAAGTCCTTTTAAGAGGAACTTGAGTGGCTTTGGAAGTTGTAGTGCAAAGGCATCACTGGGTCCATGATGTCTTGTCTTCAATACCAGTGTTACCTTAGTAAACATCAGTAGCATATGTATTGAACCCGGTTTCCGCCCTAAGGTTGAATTATTGGAGGGCTATTTCTTTTCACCCTTTTCACATTCAATTCTTTTTCATTCTTCAACCCCTTCAGTGCTTACCGAGACTTCATAACTAGAACCTTGTTGGGTTTATTCCAGTACTAGCTCTGTCTCAGTCCGCACTCTTCCCATTTCTCATTTTTCTCCTTTTTTCATCATACCTATGGACTCTACACTATCTAGTGGATTGTCTCTGGGTAGATCCCTCCGGCTCTGGCGGGATCGTGGGAACGAATACCTAACCTAACCATCCTTATAACACCATGCATAAAGTAAATTGGTCGGTCTTTTGGTATTGTTCTTTTCTTCTTAAAACCAATTGAAAAATCATTTGGAAAAACAATCAAGGTACTTGTGATACGAGATCAAAGCATTTTGTACCTTAATAGTTTTGATCATTTAGAAAACCTCTCCCTCAACATGTGCGTATGATTTAGAAATTGTTTAGCACAAGGAGGCAAGAGGACTTTGAAAATATTTTCTTTGATCACAATATTCATACGAAAAAGCCATTTGATTTTCATGGTAAAATTCTCCCCCTCAATATGTGCATAGGATAAGAGAAATTATTTTAACACATAGAGGCAAGAGTTCTTTTGAAGCACATCCACGAATCACAAAAGCCATTTAGAAAACCATTTGAAAACTCAATCAAGGTACAATCAAGGTACTTTATGTTAAAACATAAAAGCTTTTGTACCTCAATAGTTTATTTTCTTTAAAATGCTCCCCCTCAATATGTGCTTCGAGATTCGAAAGCGTTTGGCACACAAGAGAGAGCAGCATGCACATTTGAATCAAAACGATCACCTTTTATCAAATTTCATTATTAAATCACAAATTCTCCCCCGATCAAAAATATCAAACCCTTTGAGATTTTGGATCCCAAGTGATTTAATTAGGTTTAGAAAACATGGGAGAAAATGTGGCCTTGTTTAAATACTCATCTGGTTTTTGGATAAATCCTCCTCCTCAACATGTGCATTGTGTATTTGAAATTGTTTGGCACATGGAGGCAGGAGTGCCTATAAAGGACTAAAACCAATTCCATTTAAACAGATAAGATATTTAAATCACGATCTCTACCCCGATCAAAAATTTCAAACCTTTTGAGATTTGTGATCCCAAAAGATTTAAATCATTTAGAAGATTTTGGGGAAAGACGTGGCAAGATTTGATTTTGAAAAATGACAGATAAGGACCATTTTAAGACATTAAAGATTGTTAGTATCAGGTATGATTGTTTTATGAGATCTTTAAGTAAAATAAAACAATTTCACAATCAAACAAGAACAGAAAAAATTTCATTTTGAAAGACCTTGATTCAAAATAAAAATCATACCATGACATAACATTAAATCTTTAGATCACCACATTTTAACGTACAAACGGACTCTTTTGAAGATATATTGTTTGAAAATAATTTACTTTTAAATCCCTCTCCCCTCAATCGATGACCAAAGTCAATAATTGAGTGACTTAAGTTTCGATAAAATGAAGTCCGGTGATTTTCAAAATTTAGTCCAATATATTTTCAAAACAATATTTTCCATTTTTCAAAACAATTTACTCAAATTTATTCAAAATTGTTTAAAAATGGTATCCTGCACAAAGATACATAAGGTGGTTGAGAAGCTTCTGTTGTTGTTGCTGAGGGTTTGGAAGAAAAACCATCTGCTGATGTAGTGAGACTTCTTCTTACGTTGCATTTTGAATGCCAACTGAGGTCAAATTAAGCTCCGTTTCTTCAATCACTTAGAAGAAAACCATCTGCTGATGCAGTGAGACCATTTATGTTGCATTTATGCCAACTCTCCATGGAAGTCCAATTAAGCTCCGTTTCTTCATTTGTCAACCCAAGATATCGTTACCCTTTCCTTTCGGCATCCAGTCATCTTCAATTGTGGGATCCGGATCGGGAACATTCTTTTATACCAATATACCTGCATACGTTAGTGAACACACATACAAATATATGGTGGTCGACATCACCCAAACAACAATCGACTAATTCAAGTCAATTCAACATATCAATCAGTTCATATAAGGTATGGAATAATGTGTTCATCAAACTCTAATCATCTAATCCTAGCAATCATATCCTAGGCACCTAGTCCTTCAACATAGGTTAACATCATTTTTAATTAAGCATATTAGGATAATTAAGAAAGCCCGTTGGATGATATAGATTTGAAAACATTGTCCCCCTCAATCAATGACTCTTTTTCTGAAAAGTTTAAAAGCGCTGAAGTCATTAATTGAGTTTGCAAATTTAATAAAAACTCTGAATCTGATTGTTTTTAAGCAACTCATTTTCCACCATTTTTGAAACACAACAAATATTTTTCTGAAGAATTTTAGACGGAAAAACATTTGTGTAGGAACAGCAGTCCTTCGACATACTTTCCTCAATATGTTTTAGGATAAGTGCACGAAATATTTGAAGAATGGTTTAGCGCAGCACTTTCCTTTCTTGAAGAGCGGGTTGCTATCTGAAATAATAGCAAACCATAGTTTAAGCACGGGTTACAGTCAGAAGTAACTGCAAGCCATAGTTTTGAAGCCCGGGTTACAGTCTGAAATAACTGTAAGCCATTTTTGAAGCGCGGGTTACAGTCTGAAATAACTGTAAGCCATAGATTTGTGACATGTTTAGAAAGAAATATTTACACCTCCTGCTCGAACTTCATCTAAAGTCCCGTGCCATTATTGAATGACATTTCTAAGACCGTAGATGTTATCGATACCAGAAGACATGTCTTGAGAAAAACATATTTTTGGAATTTTTCAAATTTTCTGAATTTTTTATGGGTTTTTGAAGGTTTTATATTTTTCTATTTTGTTTTTGTTGGTTTTATATTTTTGTATTTGGTTTTTAAATAAACATGTACAAAGATAGAGTAGATGATATAATTTAAGAAGATGATGATACGAGTACCGAGATAAGGATATCGAGCAGCCCCGTTGAAGAAGATAGAAATCATCATCTCTCAAATGTCCACCACCAAAGCTTCCGAGGCTCCAGAATAGAAGATAGAACATGAGCCTTTGAGAAAGAGAGACTTTGGCAGCTTCCCCCCAAACCGAAAATCCTATAGCTGAGCAGATTCAAAGCTTTCTTTCAAGCTTTCATTAGCCAGGTGCACAAAGACGCACACCATTATCATCGATCTTGCTGCTCTCTTTAAGAATAATCACCGTGATTCTTCGTTCGAGGTTATATCATCCAATAGAACAACAACAACGTATCATCCCACACATAAAACAATCTTCTCAAATTTCTTTTCTACTGACGTCCGAAGCGATCCATTCCAAAAGGTGTCAAGAGAACAATTCCCCCAAGTAGTTGAATTGATGCAGTCAGCTTCTTTGTATAATGCTCAAGAACTCTCCCGAATACACATCATGAGGGGAATGAAAACACCTTCCCATGTTCACATTTTTCTTCCCTGATGATCGTGTATGAAGCTCAAGAACCCGAAGTACACCAATACCCAAGAGCTCTCTCGAATACACATCATGAGGGGAATGAAAACACCTCCCCATGTTCACATTTTCTTCCCTGATGATCGTGTATGAAGCTCAAGTATCCCAAGTATACCAATACCCAAGGAAGGAATAACTGATAACATTGAAGAAGCAGGCCAAGTCACTGATTATCTCTGTGGATGACAATCTCTGCGGATGTCAACTCCGGAATAAGTGATTATATCTCTGAATCACTGATTAAGCCCTCAAGTGAAACAGCTGAGCGTCCCCAATGTACACACTCTCTCTCCCCTGATCATTGCGATACCGTCGAAATTACCACACACTAGTGTACCTCTTTTATCTTCAGAAACTTTCTCTAACATCACTTCCCCCACGTAGTTGAAATACTAACATTAAACGCCTTGATGAGTAAAACCTTGAGTTTCTCTGCGGTCATGACATTTGTTTTCCCTGGATATCTTCAATCACTTAGAAGAATTAAGTTCATCAAGTTTACTCTTCATGAGTCAAACCTTGAGTTTCTCTGCGGTAATAACATTTGTCTTCCCGGGGTATCTTCAATTACTTAGAAGTATTAAGTTCATCAAGTTTACTCGCGTTTAGGTGCTTGTCTCCTTACGCCTTGCTAGTTTTTGACACTTCAGAATCAACAACTCTTTGTAAGTCCGTATACTAGAAATATTTTGAGAAGAACATCATTAACTCAGATGTATCTGTGAGAATCAAATTGCTGAAGAATAACGTGAGCAAGTATAATTAGGGATTAAATTTGGCATTTCAATCTCCCCCAATTAGTGCTCTCCCCAAGACCGACAATCTTTTTGATAAATGCCCAGATTAAGAAGAAGTCTTTAGATCATTAAATGCAACATGTCTTTGGTCTTCTAACATATAGCAAGAAATGTAGAACAGACTGTAGACTCGACCTTCTTCAAGATTGTCCAGTTGGGGAATAGATAGTTAACATCTTCAACTCACACCAAAAAACATCCCACCAAAAAGCATCCCAATTAACTTACATCTTGCAAATCCCCTTAACTAAAATCCCTCCCAATCAAACAAGAACAGAAAGATGTTCATCAAGGAAATCAGCAATCAGGCCGCAACGAACACACAAGATGGTAACACCAAACTACCCATCACATCAAACAAGAACAAAGAGATTGTTCGGAATCATCATGTTGATGTATACGTGAAGCATTAACCGGAAGCACTTTGTCTTTAAACTCATCAGCCCGAGTGAAGATGTCAACCAACGGCTCTTAGAAGAGAAAAACTCCATGTGAAGATGACTCGATAAGAAGAAGCTCGGTTCTTACATGAGTTTAGAGCCGTATGACCATTTATATTCTCAAATATCAATCAACAATGCAAAAAATTCACACTTCTTCTCCCCCTCAAGAATTGCATACGGAGATGCCATTCTTGACTAAATAAGTGAAATCATCCAAAAGTATTCTATTCATACTTCTCCCCCGCAACATTAGCACATGTTGTCGCCATCGTCATTATAGTTGAGCAAGTGGAATAAGAAAACAATCATCGGTAGTCCGGTTCACTTGATGACTGAAGCGCATGGAAAAAGCATGAAGAATGTTGATGAGAATGGTCATAATAAGAAGATTTCTCTTCTTCTGAAGATAATGCGCACTGAAGCGTACACATTTCTTTGTGTTGAGGTACGAGGCAAGAATTGTGGTGTTCATACGTCATAAGAAGATTTCTCTTCTTTCGAAGATAATGCGCACTGAAACGTACACATTTCTTTTCTTTGGAGAACGAGGCATGAACTGAAGTGTTCATACGTCATAATCTCTCTCTTTTCAGCTCTCTTAGCAAAACATGTAAACATCACCATTATCATTCAGTAGGCTCTTTATAGTGACAGCTGATGGAGATAACCCAATATGATGAAGTTGACCCTGAAGTAAACTAACCCGAACTCGTGACTTATACTAGCACATATGTAACAAAGAGCGGTGCCGATTTCCATTAGCATCTCTAAGTACTCTCTATGTACTCTATACTCTTCAACCAACCAACCATCAAGTATAAGACGTACATTACCTCTTGAAAATCCACAATTGAATGTGACACTGAGCACTACAACGTAACTCCTTAAAGTGATAGTTATTTTTGTGGTAAACAGAGCCCAATTCCCCCACGTGGTAAAAGTAAAAGACTCCCAGAAATAACTAGATTTCCAAGTCTTCGTTTTTGGAAAAAGCTCGAGCAAGGATCTCGAAGAATCTTCATCCAACCATCCCCGATATCTTCAGATACTAAGTACACTCGCCCGTGATATTTCACTTCAACCTCAAATAAATAATAGTGAATTAACTCTGTTGTCACATTTTCTTGGTTAAAAGTTCAAATCTAGCCTCCTGTGACATTTTAAGTGAACTATGATAATGGTTTTCACCCCGACCATGGTTAAAAGCACATCACCCCGTAAAACCATGTAATAACCAGACTGCCATGACGATAATCCAAACACACATCCAATTCATGAAATACACCCTTTTATCCCTTCTTCGAAGTAGAAATCGTAGCACCAAAGATCAGATAAGATCCCGAAATAAACTTTCCTTTTCTCCAGGATGGTTCTATCATTACGGGATTTTACAACTCTATGGTTTAAACCGAAAAATAGATTCTTTCGCGGGATTTTACAAAACCAAGAATAAACCGTAAGATAGATCCAGAAATGCACTTTACTAATACCAGGATGTTTCCATTGTCACGGGATTTTACAAGTCTATGATTTAAACCGAGAAATAGGTTCTTTCGCAGGATTTTACAAGATCGAGACAAAACCGTAAACAATGTCAGCTTGAATGTGTAATGACAACTTTGGTTTCAGTGAATATCTGTTTTAGAGGAACATGCAGTGGTTCATCAACGGTTCATTATCCAACATCATCAACATCATCAAACATCCAATAAATACTCTGGAAAACACATCGTTCACATATTCTGTCGGCTATTGTTGTGACCACATGGAGAAGTAGACCCGATATGCCAAACTTGGTGATGAAGTAAAATTCCCTAGATTGGTTACTTAAACTTGTACTAATCCTTGTGAAGAAGAAACGGTGTACCCAATGTACAAAACCTCTTGAGATTCTCAACTGAGTGAGACACCGAAGTGATAGTTACGTTGTGAGTTAAGCGAGAAAGAATCACAACCGTAATTAAATGGCCAAGTCTTTATCACACTCTGTAAATACCCAAACAAGTCATCTTCGCGGAAGGGTAGAAAGAAAGAAGACGAAATAAGTAAACGTGCCCGGAAAAACCTCACTTCAACACCAAATAAGAAATACCATCCAAAACAACCCTGTAGTCAACATTTTCAATAAATACTTCAAGCCAAGACATAATATTCTTCGTGAATATGTATATCCCAAAGTGCCAAAACCCCATAACAACAACACTACAACACAAATCAACAACTTATATCTCATAACTCAACCAGTCTCATCCTTAAATCTCATCATCAAATCTTTTCAACACGTCTTATTATAACCAAGTCACATAAAATCTCATATGATCAACTCACATAGCTCAACAAATCTCATTATAAACAAATAATCACCCGATCCAAAATCCATTAAGCCCGGTTAAATCCAAATCTAATATCCACCAATCGTAGAGATTCTCATTTGTATAATATCACACATACAATTCTTAACTCACATCAAATTTCCAATATCCAATTTCACGGCCCGTAAAAATAACACCCAAAATAAAAAATCAGGCTCAGAGCTCAATCCATATTCACTCCCGTTAATATCACAAACTCAATTTGGCCCACGCTATATCCAAGACAAACGCCCAATTGATAGCTTAAAAAATTCAGCCCAAGTTCATATCTAAGGTGTTATACTCGGTACAACAACTAAACTCACGATTTGGCCCACATAAATGCTATATCACGGCCCAAAACAAATCAAACAAATCATGACCGGTTGCCCTAATTTTGAGGTATATAACGCCACATACTTACTCCATATCCCTAATCTTACACTTCTTACCTAATTTCTCTCTCACATCATACGCAGCCAAGTAACAAAATCAAACCCTAATTTCATCTGTCTCTTTTTTTTTTTTTTTTTTTTTTTTTTTCACAAACAAGTCGCCACCCAAAAATCAGCTTCACACCCTCAGAAAATTTATCAACGAGACCTCACCACAGGGATGGTTTGAGAGTCTTTGATTCGAAGCACATACGAAAGCCACAATCGTTTTGTAACTGCCACAGGGATGGTACAAAAGTCTTTACCACAGGAGAAGGCTTTGAAGACAAACCATAGGTAGGTTTTCTTTTCGTGTGTATTAGTTGAGTTAGAACGAATCAAAACTATGATTTAACATGAATTGTTAACATCATATTTTTATTATTCGGAGATTATCAATAAAATTATATCAAATGATGATAGTTTATGGGTCGATTGGTTCTAAACGGAATCATCATTTGCCCAACGAAAATCTAAGGTCGTTTTCAATACTTGTTTAATATTCGATTTGGAACTTCGTTAATTAGATAACTTGAAATCGAATCAGTGATGAAAATAAATTTCGTGATATATGCCCTTGGTAGTCTTGATTTGGCTTCAGATATTCACGAGATACTTCTGAGATTCATAAGACATGGTTGATTTATTATGATGTTGTTAGACATGGACTTTATTTGATCTATTTTTCAAGCATAGAGTCAAAAGATTAGATAATGATTGGTTAAGAGTTTGATCGGTGAAGATTATGTTTCGTGTGTTGGACCCTTTATGAATCTTGAAGTGACAAGAATACACACGACAAGATCTGAGATCATTGAAACTTGGTTGAGTCTTTTGGTATTAGGTAGAAGTCAGTGTTGGTAAGTAGCCGTGGTCAATTTTCTGTAGATGCATACATGCTTACTTCTTCTTCATCTCTTTCTGTTGCAAGTCGCTAGCAAAATATTCCAAACCAAGTCGTTATGACTTTTTCAAAACCAAGTCGCTACGACTTGTTAAAAAACAAGTCGCTAGGTCAAATGCTTTTTCCAAGTCGCTAGCCAGATTTATGAGTCAAGTCGCTATTATTTTTGATAACAAGTCGCTAACTCTTGTTAAGTAACAAGTAGCTATCACAACGAGTCAGCAACCCGCTACCATTTTACATTGCATTACAAGTCGCTAGGTAGTTTGACTCAAAAGTCAAAACGGTCACCAAGTCGCCACCATTAACAACTCGCTACTTGTTAAATAACAAGTCGTCACCATTAAAAATGGGCACAAGTCGCTACATAGATTTATAGTAACTGGACAAATGGACAACTCGCTATAAATATATTTTTGACATTTTCCGGCGAGTTTTTCCGACCAAAAAACCGTTCATATTCATAGTTACCCAGAAACAGTTTAGACCCAGTTTTGACCAAGAAAAAAAATGACCATTTGCCCTCGTTAAGATATGTTGATATGACCAGGTGACCAACATTAGACTTCACTTTTGGTAAAAAAAAACATATTTGAATATGACCCATGAACATCAATAACCAACTTAAACCAGGACATGACAAAAATATTTTTGAATAAGACCAATGAACATCAATAACCTACGTAGACCATCAAACCAGTATCAAACTTTAAACCCACGACCCATACGAACCAAGAAAAGACCATAAGAATCATCAAAAACAACATAACCTGGGCTCTGATGCCAATTGTAGGATCATTATATTATTGTGTTTGATGATTCAGGTGGTCTTGGATGATCAAAATACATGTTTACCATTTTAGAGAGAGAAAGTAGAGAGAGAGGGTGTTCTTGCTAGAGGTTTACACAAAGGAAAAGTTAGATTAAAATGAGAAGCACCACCCCTTCCATGGATGGAAGGGGTATTTATACTTACACAATACACGACCTCCTAATGGCCTGTGGATCAGGTATACAGTGGGTAAAGACCCGTCCTTCCTCCACGGTGTTGCACTAAGCTATACTACACTACAAACTAATAAATAAACTACTAAATAACGTAACTAATGACAAGTCTACGAGCTAACTTAAGCTAGATAACATTTGGGGTGACCGACTCTTCACTATGGAATTTTCCAATTCCTAACAGAAACATTTTGAAATGTCCATGATGGGTGAACTTACATTCTTTCTAGGACTGCAAGTTCATCAATCACCCCGTGGTATTTTCTTGAGTTAGTCCAAATATGCCCTTGAATTGTTACACAAATTTGGAATGCAAACCTGTGACACCTATGCCACACCAATGGCTCATAAGAAGAAAGTAGACGCTGATTTACATGGGAAATTGGTGGACCCTATAAAATACCGTAGTATTATTGGGTCTCTCATGTATCTAACAGCTAGCAGGCCTGATATTGTCTTTGCTGTATATCTTTGCTCTCGTTATCAGTCGCGACCAACTGAAACCCACCTCTCTGAGGCTAAAAGAATCCTCCGATACATCAAGGGAACCATTAATTTGGGAATCTGGTATCCGAAGGATTCTGGTTTTGAACTAATCGCTTTTTTAGACGCTGACCACGCATGATGCTTAGATTCACGGAAAAGTACTTCAGGAGCTTTACAATTTCTTGGTGACAAACTGGTGTCATGGAAATCGAAGAAGCAGGATTTTACATCGCTGTCCTCAACCGAAGCAGAATATGTAGCCATGTCGGCGTGTTGTGCTCAAGTCATTTGGATGAGAACACAACTCAAAGACTATGGTTACGTATTTGACAGAATCCCGATGTACTGCGACAATCGGAGTGCTATTGCAATCTCGTGCAACTCAGTTCAACACTCAAAATCAAAGCACATTGATCTTCAATATCATTTCATCAAGGACCACGTGGAACAGGGTACTGTTGAATTATATTTTGTGGGTACAGAATACCAATTGGCAGATCTACTCACCAAAGCCTTGCCTCCTGCTAGGTTTAATGAGTTGGTCCACCGGATTGGTATGAGGTGTTTGACTCAAGAGGAATTGGATGAAATCCTAAACCTCTTTTGTAAATAGTTTTTCAAAAACAAAATACAAAAATATAAAATATGTCAAAACAACAAAAATATTCTTCTATCTATTTTTTCTTTCAACATTGCAAGTACATTTCTTCCGTCAACACTATAATCTTTCAAAATTCACTATTTTTCCGATCAAGTGTTGAGGGGGAGAAAATAAACACTTAACTGTTTCAAAACATCCGTGTACTTGCATGTTATCATATTCTGGTTATTTCTTTCATCAATGGTGGTCACATTTCTGGTTCACTGACACTCCTCGGACTAATATTTATAACCTTTCATTATTTCTTAAGTCAAGGGGGAGTGTCGTCAAGTTTCTTTCTTAAAATCTATCATTTGGTAACCAAAATGAAAGTTATATGGCTTTGGATGAAAATGGAAAAGGTGGAGGGACCAAAACTGCAAAAAGGTTAAAAGTCATTTTAATAAAAACACCCCACCTAACTTTTCACTTCACATTTAATACTCAAACCAAACTTCATCCTACGCTTAATAATCGTTCAAGAAATCTGTGTTTTGGATCATCAATTTGAAAGTGTTTTTGTGTTTATAACAAGTTTTTAAACAATGGTTTTGAATCTTTCATGAATCCAACGGTTTAATCTTGAGATATTGTGACTTTTGTGGTTTACGCGTAAGCGCAATAACACCTAATCATGAATGGGAGTTTGTGGTTAAAAGGGTTGTGTCAAAACGTTCTTAAAACATCAATGATACCTTTTTAATCCTCAAAACTTACCCAGAAATACGAATTGATGAAATCTGGAAAACTAGGGTTTATGCGTGATTTGGGTGTTTTCATATGAGAACGTTTTTGGTAATAAAGATTGTTTTAATAGGTTGTTTTTAAGTTTAATTGATCAAATTTAAACCCAGATTTCACCCAGAAACACTAATGATTCATAAATTGGAAATTAGGGTTCAAGTTCACACGAAATGGGTTTTCTTGATTGGCCTTGAATTTGATGTTAAAACATGAATAGAACAACTTACGATGCTTCTAAGACTTACCTGAAACACTTTGGTGCATATCCTATGGCTAGAAATCATATGCGTAATTCATAAACTTTAGGGTTTTGACTTACGCGTATGACTTTCTACGCGTAAACTATTTAATGAGCTTTCATGCCATGATCTGTTATAAGATGAATGTTAGTGTTAATAATGATGTTATGATGATGATATTTCAGGCTTGCTACGCATAAAACTCATAATCAAGGTCATTGAAACTCTACGCATAAGGATCACCTTACGCGTAGAAAGTTATGCGTAAGAGAATCTTACGCGTAACTGTTACGCGTAGGTTCTACAAAGGGACTACGCGTATCCTGTGAAGGATATGCGTAAACAGTGACCTCTACGCGTAAGGTCTACTCTTACGAGTAAGCCTTACGTGTAAGGTTTTATATACGCCTACGCATAAGATCTACGCATAAGGTTACTCTGTTCCTACGCGTAACATTTCTTACGCGTAAGACAGATTCCTACGCGTAAGCTTGTGCCTACGCATATAACCCCTGTTTACGCATAAGCTACCATTTCTACGCATAAGCCTGGATATACCTTCATTATGAATTGTTACGCGTGCAAACTTGTATATAAATGAATCATAACGTCACGAAACTAATAATGTCACTAATAAGCTTAAATGTTCTATATGTTGTGATTAATAAGTGATAACATAAACTTTAAAATTTAAAGTTAACTAACTCACGAAACTTTTCACGACGTCATTGGACTATTAGACATACAAGTGACTTTGGACTCGTAACAACCACTGACATTGTACGTTCAATAATTAGACATTAAAACCTTCTGTTGACAAACATTATGTCTTTCGATATGTTGGTTCTTTTGGCTAATGTTATTTCAGATCACGAAATGGCTGCTCAAATGAATGTGGATGCACCTGAGGTTCTCACAATTGTCGACATCTTCCCTAATGGTTATCCAAGGAAGATTGGAAAGAACAATCTAAGAGTTGATTTTGAAACTCTTTCATGCTCAGAGTCTTCCTGTCTGATTGCTGTGGATATTCTAAAGAATCATCCGTACCAGAACATGCTCTCACACTCTGCTACTGTTCCAGAAATCTACATTCAACAATTCTGGAATTCAATGTAAAGGATCAAAGGTTAAAGTGCGGTGACTGTGACGCTCAATCACAAACAAATCACCATCACACATGCAGATCTACGGGCTGTTCTTCTAATTCATGAAATCGAGCCAACCGACTTCTATGCCACACCCACTGAAGAGACAGTTCGAAATTCTGATTGATATTGGCTATGATGAAGCTTCAGGAATAATCACTAAGCACTCTCATGTGGAGCTTAAGAACATTCCTCAACCGTGGAGAACCCTCTACATCATCATTACAAAATCTGTCTCTGGTCGTAATAGTGGCTATGAGCATCCCAAGCTCATAGAACTACAAATCTTCTGGTCATTAATCAACAAAAAGGACATCGAAATTGAAGCACTGTTATGGGAAGACATGATGTCATTTCTCAAGAAACTTGGCTCAAAGATTCCTTACGTCAGATATACAAAACTGTTGATCCAGAGAGCACTTGGACTTCATCCTAATATTCCCAAGAGGCTCAATGACCCCGACAATCACGATATGTTGACTGAGCCTACCCTATCAGTCAGAATCAAGGAATCGTCAATAAAGAAACAAGGTGCTGTGTTACCTGATCACCTTCTGACTAATGAGATCAAAAAGCTCGAGACATACAAAAGGTATCTGGTAGCAGTAAAAGAAGGCAAAGTTGGTCATCTCGATGAGAAGTCTTTTGGAACACCTATAAGGAAAACCAGAAGAGGAAGTGCAGGAAGTGCTGCAAGCACGAGAGTCGAGGACGTTCCCGGGAGGAATCCTCCACGAAAGGGGACAGTTCCCGCCAAGGAAGCTGTTCCTATTCCCGTATCTAAGCCTGAACCGCAAAGACAGCTAAGGGACGAGGACTCTGAGGGTACTGCATCAGATGAAGAGACTTTCTACTCTGAAACTGCTAAAGATGACACTACAACAGTATCTAAACCTCCTAGTCCTCCAACTGACAAAGGAAAAGGGAAGACTCCAGTACTTGTGCCTTATGAAGAAAGCTCAGATGAAGAGCCACTGGAAACCGATTACAGGAAGAAGTTCAAATTCGTTAGACTTCAACAGGTTGCATAACAATTTGCTCAAGAACAAATGGGTGGCCCCGGAGGGTCGAGTGGTGGAGCTCAACCTTCACCAGGTCCTGATGCGGTTAATCAACCTGATAAGGGATCTGGTGCCACCACTTTGGTACAACAACAAACACGTGTGGAGGACACTCTTGAGTATGACATTGAAGAACCTGAATCTGAGAAGTTAGAGAAGGTAAAAGCTGATGAAGAAGCTGCAACCAAAGCCAAAGCTGATGAACAAGCTAAGTCTGGAAATGAAGAAGATGTTGAGTATGATAAGTTTCTTCTAGATAGTCCTGCACGGTCAAAGGAAGAAACTTCTGAGCCACCAAAGGACCCGAAGTCTCCTCACATCTCATCATCATCGGATTCATCTTCTCACTCTTCACCACCACCATCAAAAAGATCAACCAAATCATCATCCAAATCAGTGAAGAAGCCAACTCCATCTTGGATCTCTCAATCTAAGAATCGAATCGTTAAAGCTGTTAAACGAGTCAGAAAGAAAGATATTCTCTACAGAAAGTTGAATTTCCTCGCTGATCAGATAACGTATCTTCATGATGAGAATGACAAGATGAAAGTTGAAAGGGAGTATGTCCAGAAGCTCATGAAAGATGATCTTCAAGGGAGCATGGACAAGATGATCAAAGGATACTCTCACAAGTTCCTTATGGAGGTCGTTCCGAAACTGACAAAGGAGATGTATACCAGACAACTTTATCCGAATCTCTTACATCTAGCCAAGCAAGCCATGAAATCAACTTTAATGAATTTGAGCATCAATCCAGTTGAAACCACAATTTTTTCAGATGATGATTTGGTGAACCGGCTATTAGCTCAAATGTCGAAACGCTCTGTAACGTTTGCCTCCCACAAAGCTAAATTGTTTGAAGCATTGCTGGAATACCAACTCAGGTCAGCATACAGAGAAGAAGCTGTAAGGCCCAAACGTTCAAGAGACGACGAAGACAAAGATCAAGATAAGGATAAGGAGCCTAAACGCACAAAGAAGTCTGGTGAATCATCTTCCATTCAGTACTCGATGCAACCTCCACCACAAAGGACTCCAGCTCAACAAAGATCACCTCCTCCCTCTTTTGCTGATAAACCTCAGGATTCGAGACACCACCCAGACTTCAAAACTGGTGACCACTTTGAGTATACGGGTGGTGACGATGAGGAATACCATGAGCCCCAACAACAACCCGCCTCTCCCGACAAAGTACTGAAACCAGAACCCTCATCTAGGCCTAAGAAAAAGAAGAAGAAGGCGCCCAAGGCTGACGTCCTATCATGGCTAGATGAAGATACAACAGAGGAATTTGAATGGTTTTCTACACTTGTTAATTCCACTCCCTACCCTGCTGAAGGTCAAGATCTGGTAGACGGTAATACATTGGAGCATGCTAAATTACTGCAAGAAAAATTCTGAGTAAAGAAGATGACGAAATCTGAGTTGAAGCGAATCAAGAATGAAGCTTTTCAAATGTTCAAAGATAGCTCCGAAAGTGCCATTGAGGTCGAATATCACCTTGAAAACATTGCTCGAGCTATGTCTAACAACATGGATTGGCTCAACCCAGAAGCAAACATCGACTTCACAAAACGGGACAACCCTCCATATTACACCGACTGGTCTAAACCTCTACCAACAATTGGCCAACCAGATGAACCTAGAATTCCTTTCTGATATTTCTTCAACAAAGACTTGGAATTTCTTCTACACGGTGGAGATGGTTCAAGGAAATACGCTACATCTTTGACACTTCCATTCTCGGCAGCAATTTACTCTAATTGCATAGCCATCGAGGAAAGATCTAACCACTTGTTCTCCAACCAAGTGGAAGAGTACAACCGAGATGCAATGTATGGGATTCACCATTGGCCGGAACGCCGAAGAATCTACTACCGAAGCTGCCAGGTTCAGAAATCTCAACATGAAGTGTTCAGTCCTAAAAGTATCGTTGCCATCAAACACGTTGATCTTTCGTCCAAATGGGACTACACTTTTCTCAAGAAGATTGTGGTCAAAAGGCAAGACGAAAGGGATTATGCATTCTCTGAAGCTGACTTTGAGAATTTGTCTATCAACGACATTGAAGACATGTACCTTGCCAAAGTACAGGGTCGCATGAGACAATTCTCCACTGAAGTACAACGTGAATTCATCAAGTCATTGCTCATCTTCATCAGACGCATAGTCATCAAAGAACGTGTAGAAGATTTCCAGCTTGCAGTAGAATCTTATCAGACCCGTGTCAACTGACTCCACCGTAGCTTGATCTTCCCGACATCAACCAGCTCTCACAATATACGCTCATCAGCAAACCATTCGGCATCATTTACCCCAGTGAACTTCAAAGAAATTGCTTAATGGCGTGTAGAGATCTTCACAAGTTTGGGGATCACACTTTGAAGATGGTTAGGGACAGATTGGCTTATCGGTTGAAGGATATACATCAGAAGATTGGGTCTCCTAAGCGATGGAATTCTCAGGATCGAAGGGATGTGAAGAGGATCATCACGATGATTGATGGACGGTTGTATCGAAGGATCGATTCAGAAGATTGGAAAGCTATGTTGGAGGTCAACCCAGGATTAACATCACCGGCTTTCAATGCCCGATTCACACTCCTGGCAACATCTCTGGACTACCTGGTACCCCTTGAACTGCTTCTTTCATTATAACTTTGGATGTATGATTTATTATGTCTATGACTTGTGCACACATTACAGTGTACAACCCGCACTTGTAAATAAAGGACCCTGTGGTACGCTTCAGTGCCACAATCCTTATAAAAGGAGGGAAAGCTTCTTACTTTTGAGTAAAACCTATCAAACCTTTCATTTTTCAAGGTTTTGCTCAAAAGAACAAGTACTTCCCCTTATGATTTTACAAAACCTCAACCGTTTATATCACTTGTTGAGGGGGAGTATTTGACTTTAAAACTTTGTTCACTAATTGTTCTCAGTGGTCATCTTCTCACAAAACTCTAAATGGTCATATTTATTCTCAATATTTCTTCAAAAATAACATTTATATGCCATTTTTGAGGGGGAGAAAAATACGTGATAAGAAATATGTTGTGTTTTGCTATATGAACTCTCGTGTTAAGAGACTTCAACCCACGAATTGACGACATCTTAACTGTTAGTAACTTGAAAAGACTTGTCCTGGACGGGTAATAATTTCAAGCTAGTTCGCTAGTGATGTAAACGTGTCCCGCAAAGGACTTCTCCGAGTAGAATGTACCATTCGAGAAACTCTTGGTAGACTTAAACTTTGACGGGTTTGACAACCTTTCGGGGTTGTCCACACCTTCAAGATAGTTATTAGAGCTAGTTGTCACCTAAAAGCTGACAATATATCTCTTTAACTATACAACGTAATCGTGTCTCGCAAGGGATTGTCTATCTTGAGTCGATCAATTCAAAAGTGCGCGCTCTTTCCTCACTATGCATATTTCTGTCAAAACTCTTAAGCACATGTGGAGGGGGAGTATTTCTGCTAAAAGATAAAACTCTCACAGTGGTTCAAACATGTTTTCATTTACAAACCCTTTGAGAGGTTTTCTTGAAAATGGTTTTATGGCAATGGAGTTATAAGGAGATTAAGGTTAGGAATAACCGTCCTATGATCCGCCAGAGCCGGAGGGATCTACCCAAGGACACTACCAATAGTTAGAATTTAGAAGTCCTTAGGTATAATTATAAAAAGGAGAAAATGAGAATCGGAGAAAGAAGGAGTTGAAGAATTAAAAAGAAATGCAAAGAAAAGGGTGAAAAGAAATAGCCCTCCAGATTATTCAACATAGGGCAGACACCGGGTTCAATTCATATGCTACTGGTTGTCACTAGATGACACCGGTATTGAAGATTAAAAGTCATCATGGACCGAGTGACGCATGCACTAAACCTTCTTAGCCACTCAAGTTTCTCTCAACAGAAGCTTGTTTCATTCTCACAGGGAACCCTACATAAACTATCGGCTTTCTCTTAGAGATTGCTGGTATTGAAGAAGGAGACCCTCTCCCTAGTCTCCGCTCAGGAAAACCAAAACGCACTATTGAGTCTAGAGCCACGAGATTCATCAAAAGATCTCTTAGGTACACTTGACATTCCATCACTTGTTGTTCAACAATAAGAACATCAGTGGTACGTTATCGAGTCCTTCACAGATCTTAGCAATCTGTCTAGAACATTTATGAGAGGTTCACAATAGTGATCCTCAATGATTGAATGGAAACTCCTGCCAGGGTCAACATCAAACAGCCCTGACAGCAGGTCGCTTCGGTAACTCCCGTGGATTACGCTTAGTGGTCTCAAACAGTCGTGAGGTGATGCTTCGGTGTACCTCAATGACTCATCTGAACCGTAGATGTACTTCGGTACATCGCGTTATCTCACTTGTGGGACTCGGTTCAGGAACGGCCTTTGTGAGAATTAGAGTTGTGTTTTCACACTATGCTGTTAACACTCTCGAAGTTCAAACTTGTAAGTGCCGGAATCCGCTTATTACTAACCGTTTTCATGTTTTCTTCTTATGGAAGCTCTGGAGCGCAATGATCGTGCAGATTCTTCGCATGCTCATACCAACATCATCACTAATGGAAGTTCTATCTAAAAGCAACACAAAAGTCAGAATGATTCTTCGTCAAACCAAAGAATCTACAAAGTTAAAGACTTAAAGAACTTCATCAGTACTGAAATCCAACGTCAAAGAGCATATGAGCATGTTGAAGAATGATGTGGAGACACTGAAGCAGTAAGGCACTGAGGCGACTTGATGCAGACAACAACAACATACTATCACTACCACCACAAAGAACAATGATCAAAGAACAAAGACAAAGATGACGTCTAAGCAGAACTGTTCGACGAAGACAATTTCTCTACACTAGGGAGATTGTTCGAATCAAGGCAATTCTTCTCACAAGAAAGAAGAATGTCAGAAGACGTCAAAGCTACTATTACATCAACGCCTTCACCGTTTATAGTTTTCATCACCAACACTTAGGGGGAGATTGTTGGAATCACTCCTAAACCTTAATCAAGTGTTAGTGATTCACATGTAATAGTTAGATTAATTATGGCCTTTATGTTTGTTATTAGCCTTAGGCTTATGTAGAAGGCCCATAAGCCTAGGCCTAGCCCAATAAGGAAAAGGATGGGAACTAGGAGTGTTGCCCTAGCTTCCCTCCTATAAATACTCTTGTATAACCCTCACTTGAGGGTTGGTTGTTCAATTTATTTCTTTCACACACATCCTACGCATAATCGTCTAAGTCTTAACGTGTGTGTGTTTGGTTTATTGTTCAATCGCCTTTATCTCTTTCTATTAAGCTTGTGTTGTAAATCTAGTGACCAAACACGTACGTTAGTGGAAGCTGCAAGAACGATGTTGATAAATACAAAACTTCCAGATTACTTATGGGCAGAAGCTGTGTCAACTACATGCTACACTCAGAACCGTTCTATGATGACCAAAAGCCACAACAAAACACCTTATGAGCTTATCCATAACAGAAAACCGAACCTCAAACACTTTCACGTATTTGGTGCTCTTTGTTACCCGAATAGTGATCGTGATGACTTCGAAAAGCTCAAGGCCAAAGCTGACATTGGAGTCTTCGTTGGATACTGTGAAAACTCAAATGGATACCGGATCTGGAATCATCATACCTAGGAAATTATGGAAACCATTCACACTAATTTTGATGAGCTAACAGAGATGGCTTCTGAGCAAAACAGCTTGGAACCCGGACATAACCGTCTCAACTTCCCCTAATCATCAGCTGATCAATCATTTCAACTCACTTGTCGTCAGATGGAAACGTTGTTTGCTCCATTGTTTAGTGAGGATCTTGATCAATGTGCTCCAGATGTATCAAATGTTTCCGCTCAACGATACTAATCCATTACCTGATACACCTGAAACAACAACAACTGTTGATGATGCACCTCCGATTGAATCTCCAACAACAGCCGAACAAACCGCTTCTAATGACAATTACCCAGCTGATGATATTCTTAATCAAGATGTACCTGCACCCGTGGATTATGATGGAAATGCATTCTTAAACCCTTTCGCTACTGAAACTGCAAATTCAGATGTTGCTGAATCCTCTACCAGCCATCTGAATCCACTAAATCTGCACAATGTATACCAACATCAACCCTCCACACACCGATGGACTAAAGACCATCCTCTTGTTAACATCATTGGCAACCCGAACCAACTAGTCGTAACTAGACAACGCCTTCAGACTGACCGAGAACATTGCATTTATGCACTCACCGTTTGTCAAACTGAACCCAAAAACATTAAAGATGCAATGACTCACTACAACTGGATCAAATTAATTCAAGAAGAGCTGAACCAGTTTAAACGTTTAGAAGTATGGGAATTGGTTGAAAGACCAACAGGGGTCTACGTCATTGGTCTCAAATGGATTTGGAAGAATAAGTTAGATGTTGAAGGTACGGTTATCCGAAACAAGTCACGTCTTGTGGCTAAGGGTTATAGACAGGAAGAGGGTATCGACTTTGAAGAATCATTTGCTCCGGTAGCTAGACTTGAGGTTGTACGGATTTTTCTGGCATTTGCGGCTCACATGAATATCACTGTCTATCAGATGGATGTTAAAACTGCTTTCCTGAATGGTAAACTGAAGGAAACAGTATACGTTAGTCAGCCAGAAGGATTTGTTGATTTAGAGTTCCCTAATCACGTCTACAAACTGAACAAGGCTCTCTACAGTCTCAAACAAGCCCCTCGGGCGTGGTATGATAAGTCCTTTCTCCTCGCTAATCATTTTATCAAAGGATTGGTCTACCCAACACTGTTTATTCAATATCATGGGGCACACATTTTAATTGTTCAGATCTATGTGGATGACATCATTTTTGGTTTCACCCACAAAAAGTAATCAAACGCTTTCTCACATCTAATGAAAACAAATTTTGAAATGTCAATGATGGGTGAACTTACGTTCTTCTTAGGACTGCAAGTTCATCAGTCACCCTGTGGTATTTTCTTAAGTCAGTCCAAATATGCTCTTGAAATATTGAATAAACATGGAATGCAAAGTTGTGACACCTATGCAACACCAATGACACACACAAACAAACTGGATGCTGATTTACATGGGAAATTGGTTGACCCTACAAAATACCGAAGTATTATTGGGTCCCTCATGTATCTAGTAGCCAGTAGACCCGACATTGTATTTTCTGTATATCTTTGCTCCCGTTGTCAGTCAAGGCCAACTGAAAGACACCTCTCCGAGGCTAAAAGAATCCTCCGATACGTCAAGGGAAACATTAACTTAGGGATCTGGTATCAGAAGGATTCTGTTTTTGAACTAATAGCGTTTTCAGATGCTGACCACGCAGGATGCTTAGATTCACGGAAAAGTACTTCAGGAGGTTTATAATTCCTTGGTAATAAATTAGTGTCATGGCAATCGAAGAAATAGGATTGTACATCGCTATCATCAACTGAAGCTGAATATGTAGCCATGTCTGCGTGTTGTGCTCGAGTCATTTGGATGAGAACACAACTCAAAGATTATGGTTATCTATTTGACAGAATTCCGGTGTACTGCGGCAACCAGAATTGCTATTACGATCTCGTGGAACACAATTCAACATTCAAAGTCAAAGCACATCGATCTTCGATATCATTTCATCAAAGAGCATGTGAAAAAGGGTACAGTTGAATTATACTTTGTAGGTACTGAACACCAATTGGCGGATCTTCTCACTAAAGCCTTGCCTCCCGCAAGATTTACTGATTTGATTCACCGTATTGGTATGAGGTGTTTGACTCCAGAAGAACTGGACGAACTTTTAAAACATTCTTCAAAAGTCAAACACCAAAACCTCTTTTGTAAATATTTTTCAAAAACAAAATAAAAAAATATAAAATCTGATAAAATCAAAAAATAGTCTTCTATCTTAAAATCAAACATTGCAAGTACAAAACTTCTATCAACACTGTGTTCTATCAAACATTTCACAATTTTTTCCGAACAAGTGTTGAGGGGGAGAAAATAAATATTTTCCAGTTTATAAAACCTTGTACTTGCATGTTACCAAAAATACGTTGTTTCTTCTAAATGGTGGATATGTATCTTGTTATTTACTCTCCTCGGAATCAAATGTTTACAAATTTCACTATTTCAAAAGTCGAGGGGGAGTATCGGTAAGTTTCTTGCCTAAAATGGTTTTTTTTGTCTAACCAAAATGGAAGTTAATGGGTCTTGGATGGAAAAGTTTGAGGTTGAGGGACTAAAATTATCAATTTTTCAAAATAATTTTAAACAAAATGCCCAACCAACCTCATTCAATGCTTATAAGCATTTATTTCAAACAAACCTACCAAGATCTACGGCTCCTATTCATTCGTCAAGTCCATTCTTCAAAATCAAAATCTGTAAGTGCCAAAAGGTTTAGATCATGTTTTTAAACAATGGGTTTCAAAATCTTTTTAATCCAACGGTTCAATCTTCCAAAATTTTAATTTTTGAGTTTACGCGTATGCGTAGGTTTAGGGATTAAGCCTAAGTGTGTTTTTGATGAAATGGTTGGTTTTATAACCTTTCTAAACTTGTTATAAAACCATTTCTATCATGAATTTGAACCCAGCAACATCAATTGGACATATTTAAAAATTAGGGTTTATGTTCGAATTTGGGGATTTCTTTGTTTGTATGTTCTGTTGTGATTAGATGCCTAGAAGTGTGTTATAATTGGTTTAATTACATGAATTGAGCACTTAATCTTACACAGAAACAACAAAATGTAAAAATCAAGGTTTAGGGTTCTTAGGTTCGCATAATTTGAATCCTTTGAATTTATGGATTATTTGTGTTAAAATTTGTTCTAATCCTCTCCTTAGTCATCTAGGATAATGCAGAAAACATTCTTGATTGAATTCCATGGCTGAATCTGTTATGCGTAGAATCTATAGTTTAGGGTTTAAGCCACTCTTATGCCTAAGCTGTTTGTTGGATATTGGATTTCACATACACATTAAACCATAACACAAAGTGGGCGTATAACGGTGAGTTTTAGAGAGAGAAAGTTAGAGGTTTAGGGAACTTAGTGAGAGAAAGAAAAACTATTATTATGAGCTCCAACTCTCTACCTTGGGAGGTAGAGAGTATTTATAGTCTTACATAAATCGCCACACAATGGGCTGTGGATCAGGCATACAGTGGGTAAAGACCCGTCCGTCCTCCACGGTGTTACTTAACAAAATACTACTTAACTAAATATAACTATGACTACGAGCATTCTAACAATTACATATACTTGAGGTGACCGACTCTTTAATACCGGGAATTTCTAATTCCTAACAATCTCCCCCTAAGGGAGGTCACCTCAAACATATACTAAAATGACATTGAATACAATCAGATATTACATTAACAATTGATCTTGCATTCTTGATGTAGTACTTTGCTCCGAAGCTCGTAGTCATTGATTCCACTCATTGCATGTTTGGTTAATCCAAGTGGAGGTCTTTACTGATCCACGTGATAATAATGTTGGGCCAACTTTTGAGATCATCAGCTAATAGAAAATCTCCGATACATCCATTGTGGTGTTGGTATTATGTGATGATGTGACTTTCGGACCGACATGCTCACATTCTGGATCATGATATCTTCTCATCCGAGTAGCGGAAGCTTTAGTTGATTCATGATATTGGCAGCAGCGTAGCAGAAGCATGGAGTTAGAATATCCGAGTCATTGATGCACCAATCATGATATCTTTTGATATGAATGTGTTGTGTGAGCATGCGTCTATGGATTGACCGCTCCATTCTGATTAGCTGCAAACGTCGGTGTACCGCATACAACAGTTAGCAATAAATCGCACGAAAATGTCTTTGATCACTTTCGTTGAATTGAGGTACACGGCCCACGGTTCCCCGTTGATCGGTACAAGTACTGTGATCGGAATAATTACGAAGAATTTCCTTGACAGGGTTTCGCAGTGCTCTAGTGTTCTCAAACCGAACGTCTCAAAGAAGACAACACGGAGTGAGTGAACCAAATAATTTAAGTCCAGCGATTGATGAAAAGAGATTTGAAAAACAATCGTGTATTGCTCAATAGAAATTGTTTTTGCAATATAACGAAGGTTTTAATGAAAATCAATTATCAATCATAAAACACCTTTTGATTTGAAAAATTAGTACACGGTCGACGTGCTTAATGAAAGGAGTTTTAAAGCACAAAGACCGGTTTTTCAAAGGTATCCGTCAATCCATAACCTGAACCAGGATTGATTCAAAAGAATGAATCGCCCCATTGTTTCTCTTCAGTTGTCACATGGTTGATCTGTATAATAGATCTCACATGCCACCTACCAAGAGCTTGTTAGATGTTGGCTCCAGAAGGCTTTCCATCTTCATTGTGAGTATGTTTGCATATCACTCGGATGTTCTAGCAATACCACAAGGATAATGCGTAGGACTCAAGATATAATTTCTCTTTCCACATTGTGTGAAACAGAGAGTCTTCATTGAAAGTGTCCTAATGAGATTTATTGATGATCTCGTGGCACTAGACTCAATTTGTGCATATTTGGATCCTATATCGGAGACTAGGGAGAGGGTCTCCTCCTTCAATATCAACAATCTCTAAGAGAGAGTCGATAGATAATGTCGGTTCCCCGTGAGAATGAAACAAGTCCTTTTAAGAGGAACTTGAGTGGTTTGGAAAGTTGAAGTGCAGTGCGTCACTGGGTCCATGACGTCTTGTCTTCAATACCGATGTTACCATCAGTAGCATATGAAATGAACCCGGTTTCTGCCCTAAGGTTGAGTAAATGGAGGGCTATTTGTTTTCACCCTTTTCTCATTCAATTCTTTTTAATTCTTCAACCCCTTCAGTGCTTACCGAGACTTCATAGCAAGAACCTTGTTGGGTTTATTCCAGTACTAGCTCAGTCTCAGTCTGCACTCTTCCTATATCTCATTTTTTCTCCTTTTATCATCATACCTAAGAACTCTACACTAACTAGTGGATAGTTCCTGGGTAGATCCCTTCGGTTCTGGCGGATCATACTTTATCATGTTTTCAAAATTCCATACTCTGATTCTTTAATCATTTATCTGCTGAAAACTAACTGCTTTGAAAAATAACTCAGTCTCTATTTTTGATAATCATCTGGACTTATTTGTCAAAATATCAATCTCTCAATCAACAACCTATGTCATTGATTGAGGGGGAGAATGATTTCAATTAAATTAAAAAGTTATTTGGCATTCAATTGTTTTAAAAAGATATTCAAGCATGTTTTATCAATGGAGTCTAAAGTCTTAAAATCCGATCATTATCAGTTAAAACACTTTCATAATCAAGTCACAATTCTCCTTAAAAGCTTTCAAAATCAATTTAAATCTATAAGAGATCACAAATCTCAAATGATTTGATAATTGTGATCGGGGGAGAATATTGGATTTAAACTGATAATTCGGTAAATGGTTTTATAAGGATGTACAAGCTCCCCTTCCCACATATGACAAACGATTTCAAATTTTCCATGCACATGTTGAGGTGGAGCATCTATCTTAAACCAATGATTTGAAACGTGATAACTTATCTCAAGGTGCAGGTTCCCTCTAGTATGTGCAAAACTCTTTTCAAATCTCGAGGCACATATTGAGGGGAGCAAAATCATGAAAACCTCATCCTTCCCCAAAATGCTTTATCTACTTGATTCGATTAGGGAAGTGATGTTGATATTTTTAAAATGGTAATCAAAGAAGTTAATTCTTTCTCTTGCCTCCGTGTGGAAAACTATTTCAAATACTTGATTCACATGTTGAGGGGGAGCACTTATTCTAAAAATATCAAAAACAATTCAGGTACAAAATGCTTTGATAAAATATCATAAGTATCTGGATTGATTTTCAAATGATTTTCAATTGGTTCCTATGGCAGATGAACAATACCAAAAAGACCGACCAACTTTACATTATGTATGGTGATATAAGGACGATAAGGTTAGGTATGTGTTCCCATGATCCGCCAGAACCGGAGGGATCTACCCAGGAACTATCCACTAGTTAGTGTAGAGTTCTTAGGTATGATGATAAAAGGAGAAAAAATGAGATATGGGAAGAGTGCAGACTGAGACTGAGCTAGTACTGGAATAAACCCAACAAGGTTCTTGCGATGAAGTCTCGGTAAGCACTGAAGGGGTTGAAGAATTAAAAAGAATTGAATGAGAAAAGGGTGAAAACAAATAGCCCTCCATTTACTCAACCTTAGGGCAGAAACCGGGTTCAATTCATATGCTACTGATGGTAACATCGGTATTGAAGACAAGACGTCATGGACCCAGTGACACACTGCACTTCAACTTTCTAAACCACTCAAGTTCTCTAACAAAACAAGTATGTTTTCTGAAGGCTACTTCTAGATCAGAGTCACAGAATTGACCGACAGAGAACAGATTATGACCAAGACCTTCCACATAGTATACTCTAGAGATAACACTATCACCAACAACATAATCACCATAACCCTTAATTGCACCGAAATGATCATTACCGAATCTAACTATCCCGATGAATTTGCTCACGAAGTTCATGAGCCGCGACCGGTCTCCAGTCATATGCTTGGAACGGCCTGAGTCCGGTACCACGAACGATTTGAATGATCTGCAGTTGAACACAGACAAGAATGGATAACTGGATAATTGGGATCCCCATGCAAGAATGGGTTCCACTTGGTTAGTAACAGTAATTGGAACACCCACATCAGAAACAGAAACATCCATATCATAAGTAGAAGCAATGGAATCATTGGGAATAGATGCTGTGCTGGTGTCTGTATTTGACCTATTCAAAGTATGTTCACTTCTTAAGGGAATAGTTCTACCAGTAGGCATCCATTTTCTAGTGGGCATAATCTTAGTAGTTTGAGAGCAAAACTGATTATTCTTATGGCCAAAAGGTATCCAATAATAACCTATCTTTATAAAAGTTCTTCCTGTGGGTTTCCACTGTTTTCTAACAATCTGTCGTTTTTGCCTTTTTGCCTTATTTGCACGATTATTAGCATTAACAATTTTAACTGGGCATTTGATAGCATTAGACAAATCATTCACACCACATTCATGATTAGCAACAGAATTCAAGCTGACATCATTACAAGGTATGCAAATAGTATCAGAATTCGAATTAATTACAGTACGCCTAAGGCTAATACTAGAATCAACACGATTCGTTTTATTCAACTCAAGCTTAAAGTTCCTAGATTGGTCTTCTACTCTCTTCCAATGCACATTCTTAGCTTGCAAGGTCCTATCATTCCTTGTATTGTCTTGAGACTTTGACCTGCTCGCTTTAAAGTCACCGATTACTCCTGTAGAGGGAATGGAAACATTAGTTGGTTGATCTAGTTTTGCATTCCTGAACTTGATGTGCAAGGATCTGAAGTACTAGAAGGCACATTAGTGTATACTTTCTTAAGACTGTGTTTTGAGCTTTTTGCAGCACACTGGCGTTCACTTTCTTAGTACTAACATATCCGAATCAACTACTTGAAGGCACATTAGTGTTTCCTTTCTTAAGACTGGGCATAGAACGGATTCCCTGCTTGGAACTAGGCATAGAACAAGGCATCACAGCTTTGCCTTTTGCACCTAAGGTTAAGGATTTGGGACATGTTGCAATTACACATTCTAGCAACTCTTGAGATCGTTTGGCCCGGAGGCAAGCAAACCTAATTTCACTATCAAGAGGTTTGTTAATGAAATCCTCTTCGACAATCTCACGGAGACATTCTAGACTATCCTTAAGGTGAGCACAGTATTCATGAAAAGCATGTTCATTATTCCTAAGATGAGGAGGAATATATTTAACTGTCACAGTGTATTTGCAGTCTAAGGGTGATTTTGAGACAACATTCTTATTGAAAACAAGTGGCAGTTTCCCATTTCCTGACTTCTCAGATTCTCAATTTCCTTTTGTAAAGACGTTATTTTTTCGTTGTTTTGGTCACGGGTGACTTTTATTGAATCATATAACTCTTTAAAATGTCGTTTAACTTTTTCATTTTCTTCTAGAAAACTCTTGTTTTCCTTTTGTAAGGCATCAACTAAGTTTTGAAGATGAAAAGTTTGAGAATTCTGAGAATCTAAAGGAGGAGGCATTTGGGAGCCTGTCATATTGTTCGTTTGACCCTTTAATTGAGAGATTTGGGCTTTCAACTTTCTGATCGTGTTGCACTGAGCTTGAATCTGTTCATCACGTTTGTTAATTTGAAAAACTGCATCAAACTCTGGAGCATCTGAGGATGTCTTGATATTTGAAGTTTTGACATTTTCTTTAAGATGTTGATATTTTAGTTGTAAATTAAAATGCTCAACTTCCAGTTTAGAAAAATGTTTAACCAAATTGTCGTGATCATCCAGTTCAATTTTCTCGTTTAGTTCAGAATTAGTTTTTTCAAGCTCAATGACACGATCATGGGAGACTTTCAGTGCAACCGATAATTCATGAAATTTGGAAGCATTAATGGAACAATTTGTAGTAGTGAAAAACACATCCTGAGTAATACATTCAGAAATCAGGTTCTCATTTAGTGTATGCAAGTTCTTCCTCTCAATCTCATTATATTTTAGTGCTCGCTCATAGTCACTAACTTCAACTATCATTGCATCAAATTCCTTTTCCATTCCCTTAATATCAATTTCTATCCCCTTTTTAAGACTCTCAAAGTGATCTTTTAGAAGTTTAAAGAAAGGCATGACCTCAGTTAAATAACATTCTTTCATTTGCTCAAAACCTCTTTCTCCTTCCGTAATACCAGTGGGTGTGATCCTTTTCTTGCAAATTTTCTCAAAATCAGTTGAAATCATATTGGCAAATAGTTGAAGTATAACATATTGGCTAATTAAGGTCTTGCTTTTAGTGGCAATTGTTCTAGGAACAAGATGCATTGGTGTATTAGGAGGATACACAGTCGCTCTAGGCATTTTCCAAAGAGGAGGGTTTGTTTCAACAATATTTTCAGCTTTCCGCTTATCTAAATCCATTTTCCAGAAAACTTGTTCGGGAGTCAACAATGTCCGAGGTTTAAACATGTTCAAGGAAATCCAGTTTTCCTTCTTGTAATCATGGGGTGTGATCTTTATTTTTTTCTCTCTACATTTAGGATCATCTAATTTCTTGTTCATCTTTTCCCTAGTGACTTCATCTGATTTCTTATCTTCCTCATTGCACTCAACGCAACTAGGTTTCTGTCTAGGTTTTAGGATTTCATTGCCATCATAAAGAACCTTATGAGCATTTCTAGCCCTTTTAATGACCTCTGATTTGGTTCCTCAACAAGGGGAATGCTATGCTTATCGCTTAGGACCCTATGCTTAGTGATCATGTGAGCAATCTGAATGGTGTTCCCTTGTATGTACAACTTGTTTTCAAGTTTGTTTTTCAAAGTTTTTAGATTAGAAAAATCTTTCAAGAGTTTTGATTCCTTTGCATTAAATTCTTGCTTAAGCATTTTCACATTTTCTTGAAGTTCTTGTTTTTGCTTAGCAGTTTTAGAAAGTTTTTCTTGCAAGGAATTTAACTCTTGTTTTAATACTTCTTCTCTAAAATTACTTTTTCTAATAATTGTACGCACTTGGTCATCCATTTCCCGCTCACGAGTGGTCAACTCAAATTTAGCACGTTGTTCATAAATAGCAACACGTTCTTTATAGGCAGTTAATTCAGATATTACGAATCATCGGGCACAGGCAAGTGTATTCATAAAAATATAGTCATTGTTGACCGCAGGAGATGCATCACTTGGTACAACTTCACTTTCACTTTGTTTCACATATTGATCATATGGGACAACATTGATATTACCCATATTTTCACTATTTGATACAAAAGTTTCAGTTGATAGTACTTTGTCATGCATCTTATGCACATCAGGATCATCGTATAGTTTTAGTACCTCTGAGATGAGTGTGTCTTTGGATGGGCCAGACTGTGTTGAAGAGGAGACCTTGGGAGAAACCATTGGAGAAATGCTAGCCATAAAGATTGTGTGTGCAGGAGGTCCATCATCCACATCAGAATCGTATGCATCACAATCAGCGACTTGAAAGGCATTCTGATGATTGTGACCTATCTTCTGAATAGGCTGCTCATCCACATCTGCATCATAGGTCTTGGCATTGCCCTCAGCAAGAAACAACAATTCCTCTTCATCCAAAGTAGCACCATTATTCTGAGCTTGCACAAGCAGACATCTTATCTCAAGTAATCAGATTCTCGTGGACGCTTTGGAGATGTGCAGTTCCTTGCAATGTGTCCCTCACCACCACAATTATAACATTTGATCGGCTTAGCTTGACCTTGATTACCATTCCTTCCTCGATTCTGATTAACAACATAACTTCTACCGGCTCCACCTCTTCCCCTGATCATACGTCTTTCCTGAACTGGTTGCACCACGATCCTCCCATCTTTAACAGTAGCTTGATTGTGTGGGTTAGATGCTGTTCCGAGGTTGTTATTGGTTTGTGGGAGAGAATTCATGTTTTGACTGATCAGAAGAGCTAGTTGATTAATGAAATTACCCACGTGTGCATCTGCATCAGCTTGTTTGAACATAGGATCGGGAATTAGTTTGTGATTACCATTTCCCATGGGTATGACTTGTGAGGCTTTGGTTGTGATTCCGATGTTTGAATAGAAGGCAGTTGAGTCATTAGACGAGCTTGTCTCTCCCTGGTTGGTTTTGAACTGATTAAGAACCAATTTTCAAACATAGCATGTCTCTCATTCTGAAGGAGGAAGGCATAGAGTTGCTCATAGTTTGTATTCTTCAATCCTTTAGTGAGCTTCACAGAGGTGACAAACTTGTGCCATTCGGGATTCATGTTGTTCACAAATTTTGAGTTCAATTGAATGTTAGGCATAGTCATTCCGATGTTCCTCATGTCATTCACCAACTTATGAAATCTCACATAGTACTCATAGACACTCTCATCTGGTTTCATCTTGAAGTGTTCAAATTCATCATAGAGTTGTGATTCTCTGGCTTCCATAGTTAATTCGAGCCACGAGAGAAGCATCTTGACATTATCCCATACCGCCTTTGCTTCGGTGTTGTGATTGATCAGCTTGTAGATGTCTTTAGGAAGACCTTGAAGTACAATGTTAGAAGCCCGATATCGCATCGAATCTCTTTTTCTCCTTATCTTCAAGCTCATCATACATCTTTGGTCTGTCCATTCCGTAAATCAGAGTTCCATCTTCAGCAAGATCAAGTACATCTCTAGTCGTCTCAACTCGATACGGTCCTTCATCAATGGATTTGAGAATGTTGACACCATTTTCCTTTCCAAGGCAGTACAATCTGATTCGTTGAGCCCAAGAATCGTAGTCAGTTCTGTCAAGCATTGGTGGACGAGTATCTCGAACCACCGCTTGAACATCCTCGACAACGGTGGAGATGATAGTAGGAACGTTGGTAGACATGTTAACAGATTATACGGGATTTTATAACTCTATGATTAAACCGGAAATAGATTCTTTCACGGGATTTTACTAAATCAAGAGAAAACCGTAAACAATCACCCAAGTCGCTAGAAGATAATGCACCAAGTCGCTAACACCTAATTCGCTACACCCCCAAGTCGCTAAAGTCCCAAGTCGCTAGACAAATGCAAGTCGCTAAGTAGTAACTCGCTAACCCTCAAGTCGCTAGCAAAATTTTGGCAGCAATTCGCTACTCAAGTCGCTAAAACTTCAAGTCGCTAAAGAGCAACTCGCTACAGACCAAGTCGCTACCACCAAGTCGCTACCCGTAGTGGAGAGTCCACTACTTGTACCGTTAATCGCTAGGTCTAAGTCGCTAGCTCCAAAACTGTAACTCGCTACAAAATTGTGAAGCAAGTCGCTACTAAGAAAGAGATCCGTATATCAAGTCGCTAGCAAGAAAAACCACATAAACATCACTTTTCAATCCAAAAACAACCCAACCAAGATGATTCAAGCTTACCAAATGAAAACCTAAACACTTGTGATGATTCTAAACATAAAAGTACTAACAAAATCCAAGCTTTAACACAAGAAATCAACCAAATGATGCACAAACCACTAAACTTTTTCAAACTCAAAAACCACCTAAAACCACTAGAAATCCAAAGATGTGCAAGATATGATCTAACCATGGCTCTTGATACCAATTGTTGGATATTGGATTTCACATACACATCAAACCATTACACAAAGTGGGCGTATAACGGTGAGTTCTAGAGAGAGAAAGTTAGAGGTTTAGGGAACTTAGTGAGAGAAAGAAAAACTATTATTATGAGCTCCAACTCTCTACCTTGGGAGGTAGAGAGTATTTATAGTCTTACATAAATCGCCACACAATGGGCTGTGGATCAGGCATACAGTGGGTAAAGACCCGTCCGTCCTCCACGATGTTACTTAACAAAATACTACTTAACTAAATATAACTATGACTACGAGCATTCTAACGATTACATATACTTGAGGTGACCGACTCTTTAATACCGGGAATTTCTAATTCCTAACACTGTTCTTCGCGTATCTGTTTTAGTCTTGTGCCTGTTTTGTGTTTTTGATTGTGTTAAGATTACTTTGTAATCAAGTTGTTATGTTTATGTTTCTCAGGTTGATTACACGTAAAAGTTCAGACTTAAGGTGTTCCTCATTACGCATAAGGAAAACCTTTATGCGTAAAGCTTACGCATAAGAGAAATCTTACGCTTAACACTTACGCATAAAGGTTCTACAGCGGGACTACGTGTATCCTGGAAGGATATGCGTAAACAAGAATGTTTACGCCTAAGGTTTACTCTTACGAGTAAAACTTACGCGTAAAATGTTTCTAAAAGCTTAGGCATAAGCATTAACGCCTTTGGACTAGTTTTACGCGTAAGAGTTTCTTACGCCTAAGACTTGGCCTTACGCTTAAGCTTACGCGTACGCCTAAAGCTCCTTTTTTACACATAAATTCACATGTTTATGCTTAAGCCAACTTTTCACCTTGTTTTGATATGTTACGCGTAGCCTAACTTGTAACTTGTTACACTTAAGTCACAAAACCAAAAGTTACCAATAAGCTCTCAAAAGTTGGAGAGTCGTGTGTTTAAGTGAAATTTGGACATTAAATCTTCAAAATTAACATATTCACGTAACTTATCACATCAACTTCAAACAATTGGAATAAATGTGACTTTGGACTTGTAACGTTCATAAACATGATATCTTTAAGAAAGTAATTGGACAACAAATCGAACTAAGACTAACACAATGTGTTTCAATATGCTGGTTCTTTTGTCCAAATATCTTTCAGATCACGAAATGGCTGTCAATCAAGAGAACCTCAATGCCCCAAATGAGCTCACTATGGCTGATATCTTCCCTGCTGGCTATGACAAAATCATTGGAAAGAATAATCTTCGTGTCGACTTCAACAACTTCACGTGTTCTGAATCCTCATGCAGAGTTGCTGTTGACATTCTCAAGAATCACTGATGTGCTATTTCATCATGCTTTTAATATTTATAAAACTTAGATAACTTAGGATAGACACATACTAACGGGCAGAGAACCCGATCAGATGTACTAAAGCCTTAGGTAAATCCGAGTATCGTCCTAAGAGAGCTGTGACCTTGAAAGAACTAAGATGATGAGATAATATATTGGTATGACAAGGTTGTTATAATTCATCGATATGCTATTATTCTACTCACACAGACACCAGAATTTAGGGTAAAGAGATAGATAAACGAAGCTTAACTGTCACACCCCCAAATTACCTGTTTTGCAGCGGAATGGAATTCCTGGGGATTGACGGTCATAGCATCACAATCACAGTTATATTGAACGACCTAAAGTGTCGTTTGAAAAGAACATCGTTTGATTTAATAAAACAATCAGAGTTTACAAAGTATAGGTCCCACTATGCACGGAAAATAAGTTTAGTACAAGTCAAACGATGTTTTTAAAGTTCATAAAACCCAAGTGAGACGCGTCGTCATCGCGACTCCATGATGTGTCCAAATGCATGCCATGAAGTGAATGCCTTAGATACCTGAGATAAAACATGCTAAAAGTGTCAACACAAAGGTTGAGTGAGTTCATAGAGTTTGTGTTGAAATGTAAAGCCTTTCGAAATCGAATGTATTGAGATAATAAAAATTGTAAAAATACATTCCTTGTGAAATTTGAGTGATAAAATAATTATCGTATAATTTTTAAGAAATCGTCGTAATAATATAACTTTAACGATTTATGTACCAAATAAATTTGAAACACTAGGAAAACTAAAAATATAGTTTTTATAGACTAAATGTAAGTTTAAAAATACATCGGGATCATTTTTGAAAGTAACGGATTAAATATTAAAAATAATAACTCACGCGATGATGTTTATTTAATATAAAAATTACGCGTTAAATGTGAAATGAAATGTCATGAATGAACTATCAAGATGCAAATGATGTCAATGAAATGTAGACTAATCTTAGTCCATATGAAATGTTCGTGATGTTATGATCATGAATTCGCCGCTAAACCTTTAAGGTTACGCGAATTTGGAACACGTAAACCAAGTTTACGATAAATGTTGAAATAGTGAGGCATAAATTGTTTCGAGAAATGACCTGAAATTGCGAGTTGTCACATTCGCCCATCCAAAAAGGAATTCAGTCCCTGAATTCAGTTCGTGTTGGTCTCTCGGGTTTAGGGTTTGATGTGGCAAACTTTCCCATTCTCGAGCAAAACCCTCAAAAGACTTTTTGGTAACCGATTTTTACTTAATCCCACAACTCATCAAACAAGAACTGTCATACGATTAGGCTAAATCGGTTTAGATAACAACTTGTTTCTAGCTCGATCTTTGCAACTCATCAAACAAGAACTGTCACGCGGATCAAACTGGAAACAAGTGGTTTGAAGAAAATCTTTTGAAAATTTGGCTCGATTACGGAATTGCTTACACATATAAGCCTACTACTCCCTTCATTGCATGAATCTTCCTGAATTAGACATAGGTGATCAGGCTATGTATAATTTAGGAGTAACTATGCAATGCTTGGACTAATCGACTCATATGTTGTTTGGTGTTAAGTCAACCGGTGTAAAAATTGTGATAGGGAATGACAGGGCATTCTCCACGTCAAAGTGATGTGAGTATGATGGGATGGGTATTTGAAATCAATGTGACAATCGATTTGAAATGAAAGTAAATAACTCGAAAAAATGTACGTATAAATCGCATGCAAAGTGAACATGCACTTATGATGAAATGATGAGATGCTATGATGATGTAGTTATAGTCTAGGGTCAATGATGCAACCTAGTTCTCTATAACCGAAGCTCTGATGCCAATCTGTCACACCCCCAAATTACCTGTTTTGCAGCGGAATGGAATTCCTGGGGATTGACGGTCATAGCATCACAATCACAGTTATATTGAACGACCTAAAGTGTCGTTTGAAAAGAACATCGTTTGATTTAATAAAACAATCAGAGTTTACAAAGTATAGGTCCCACTATGCACGGAAAATAAGTTTAGTACAAGTCAAACGATGTTTTTAAAGTTCATAAAACCCAAGTGAGACGCGTCGTCATCGCGACTCCATGATGTGTCCAAATGCATGCCATGAAGTGAATGCCTTAGATACCTGAGATAAAACATGCTAAAAGTGTCAACACAAAGGTTGAGTGAGTTCATAGAGTTTGTGTTGAAATGTAAAGCCTTTCGAAATCGTTTATGCAGCAAAGGCATTGTAAATCGTTGAAATGTAAAGACTATCAAAATCGATTATGTAGCAAAGGCATTGTAAATCCACTCAGTTCCAAGTCCCGCCCATACAAAACTTGCAACCTGTGTGTTCACAACCCACTGCCAGAATATGCATAGTTTATGTTCAAACCGAAATCGTCAAATGAATTCACAAAATAGTGCATGACTCAATGTATCGAAATCGTTTATGCATCAAAGGCATTGTAAATCCACTCAGTTCCAAGTCCCGCCCATACAAAACTTGCAACCTGTGTGTTCACAACCCATTGCCGAAATGTATATATAGTTTATATTCAACCACACATCGTCAAATGAATTCACAATAGTACCTAACTCGACGTAAAACCATAGGTTTAATTAATTCGTTTGAACACAATCATCGTAGTGTGAGTTAAATTGTTTCACACTCATCGTTAAAAACAACATCGTATTTATTTCACTAAGTTCATGACACCAAAGCGTAACATCGCACCAATAAAAATTGGTAATCATCGTTTCATCGCCGCCCTAATAGGTAACTTGCCAAATTACCTTGCTGGTTCAAATATAGTGCGCTCGATTTCCCCTAACTGGGTCAATAAGAGCGGGAGTGTTAATTCCAATAGGCCTATTCACTATACTCGCGCTCACCCGCAAGTGACTAATGGTTCATGATGTAGGGACTTCGAACATGGCAAATACTTAGTGAGAATAAAACATCGGATATAGCATACAGTTCAAAGCATTTGTGTTCGATTAAAAATGTAGCATGTATCTCCCCCCAGAGTTTGTAAAACAGTTAAAAGAGTAAAAGTGGGGCTATGAACTCACGGTAATCCATAAATGTTTAGAGTAACTATGAAAGTAAATGAAAATAGTCGAGCATGTATCTCCCCCAAAACAGTTATGAAAGCATTAAAACAATTGAAAATGGGGCTATGGAACTCACGGTAATCCTTAAATGTTTAGAGTAACTATGAAAGTAAATGAAAATAGTTGAGCATGTATCTCCCCCAAAACAGTTATGAAAACAAGTAAAAGCAGGGGCTATGAAAACTCACATGGACAATAATGCGATGGCAAAAGTGGATACACTGAAATGTAGCGTGAATCTCGAAAATGACCTATTATGAATGATATGATACGTCATGAGTTGCAATGTAATGTTATGCATGCATTTCGTATGTTATTTATACCATTTGCGAGTTTTGAAAATATTACTTATCGTCGAAAAATACTCGTTTGACGTCTTGACCAATCAAAAATCACTTTACAAGTATTTACGTCAAAATGTCATCCTACAATGGTTTTATAATGATTTTTGGTGAAATTATCACTTTTCGTCGCAAAACAATGTCGTCGGATTATCATGAAATTAACAAAAATGGCTTCGGAAAACTAGTCGTAAAACGGTGTACGTCGATCGTTAGAGAACGAACTCGACGGTTTTGGAAAGTTTGTATCGATATTTAGAAGTTTCAGTTCAGGAGTTTTCGTCCAAAAGGTCTCGATCATAAAGATATTAAGGGTTAAAGATAGTGATTTTGTTGAATTGTTGTGCAGCAAATGAGTTTCGGCCAAGTTTGAACATCCATAAATAATTTACTATAACTCCGCTTTACAAACAGCTTGTTGTTTTGAAAAATATGGCCGGTGAACTTGATTTTACTAGAAGACAATTCGTTCTAAAAAGTTTCACAACCTTGTTAAGAACAGCCCTCAACAGGACGTTACACTACCGTAACACTTGTATCGTAAAAATAATATAGATTTTCAGAAAATAATAGTTACGGCAAGTTTTTGAAAACGTGCATATATTTGTCGTTTCAAATCCGCTTTCACGTATAATACGTCCTTAGCTTCGTATCGAAGTAAACTAATATATTTTTGAGAAGTCGAAATAATTTGTGAAGCTTAAGGCTCGTTTTTGACCCGAACAAGATAAATATATGTTGCTGAAATTTCAGAAAACTATTTATTTCGTCGCCAAACTTTAAAAATTCACCACGGCTTCGTTATAACTCCGTTTTTATCCGTTCAAGCGGCCACGGATTCGTTTTAAAGTATATTTTCTAAAAATCAAGGTAAAAATGGTATAAATATACACAAGTCTTGCATACTTGCTAAAAATTGATGAAACACATATGAAATGAAAGTGAAAGATGTAAATGAAAATGAAATGCTTACAAGATAATATGATGAGGTGCAAAGAACCAAGGTTAAACCTAAACACTCTAGATTTTTATTTCAAAATCTTAATAAGAGTGTTAACTAGATTGTTATTAACTTGAGCTTGATAAAAGTTTTGTGATCCCTTGAAACCTCTTCTATGGCCGGTTGTGATGAGAGAACAAAGAGAGAAAGAAGATTTTTCTTGACTTGTATTATTGGAGTTGAAAATGTAATGCATGAATGAGATAATGTACATATCTATACATTGAAAATTTTACCACAACCATAAATGCCAACCCCTCCCCTTGGCCGGTTTTTAGGGGAGGGTGTTTCAAAATTTTATATATTTTTTTTTTTATATACTTGTGTATAATTTGTCAAAAATGTGTAAGTAAGTTGTATAGTTAAATGTAATTTGTAAGGTAAATGGTAGATTTTTGGTACAAGTAAGTTTTTAATAGATCAAAATAGAATGTATTGAGATAATAAAAATTGTAAAAATACATTCCTTGTGAAATTTGAGTGATAAAATAATTATCGTATAATTTTTAAGAAATCGTCGTAATAATATAACTTTAACGATTTATGTACCAAATAAATTTGAAACACTAGGAAAACTAAAAAATATAGTTTTTATAAACTAAATGTAAGTTTAAAATACATGGGATCATTTTTGAAAGTAACGGATTAAATATTAAAAATAATAACTCACGCGATGATGTTTATTTAATATAAAAATTACGCGTTAAATGTGAAATGAAATGTCATGAATGAACTATCAAGATGCAAATGATGTCAATGAAATGTAGACTAATCTTAGTCCATATGAAATGTTCGTGATGTTATGATCATGAATTCGCCGCTAAACCTTTAAGGTTACGCGAATTTGGAACACGTAAACCAAGTTTACGATAAATGTTGAAATAGTGAGGCATAAATTGTTTCGAGAAATGACCTGAAATTGCGAGTTGTCACATTCGCCCATCCAAAAAGGAATTCAGTCCCTGAATTCAGTCCGTGTTGGTCTCTCCGGTTTAGGGTTTGATGTGGCAAACTTTCCCATTCTCGAGCAAAACCCTCAAAAGACTTTTTGGTAACCGATTTTTACTTAATCCCACAACTCATCAAACAAGAACTGTCATACGATTAGGCTAAATCGGTTTAGGTAACAACTTGTTTCTAGCTCGATCTTTGCAACTCATCAAACAAGAACTGTCACGCGGATCAAACTGGAAACAAGTGGTTTGAAGAAAATCTTTTGAAAATTTTGCTCGATTACGGAATTGCTTACACATATAAGCCTACTACTCCCTTCATTGCATGATTCTTCCTGAATTAGACATAGGTGATCAGGCTATGTATAATTTAGGAGTAACTATGCAATGCTTGGACTAATCGACTCATATGTTGTTTGGTGTTAAGTCAACCGGTGTAAAAATTGTGATAGGGAATGACAGGGCATTCTCCACGTCAAAGTGATGTGAGTATGATGGGATGGGTATTTGAAATCAATGTGACAATCGATTTGAAATGAAAGTAAATAACTCGAAAAATGTACGTATAAATCGCATGCAAAGTGAACATGCACTTATGATGAAATGATGAGATGCTATGATGATGTAGTTATAGTCTAGGGTCAATGATGCAACCTAGTTCTCTATAACCGAAGCTCTGATGCCAATCTGTCACACCCCCAAATTACCTGTTTTGCAGCGGAATGGAATTCCTGGGGATTGACGGTCATAGCATCACAATCACAGTTATATTGAACGACCTAAAGTGTCGTTTGAAAAGAACATCGTTTGATTTAATAAAACAATCAGAGTTTACAAAGTATAGGTCCCACTATGCACGGAAAATAAGTTTAGTACAAGTCAAACGATGTTTTTAAAGTTCATAAAACCCAAGTGAGACGCGTCGTCATCGCGACTCCATGATGTGTCCAAATGCATGCCATGAAGTGAATGCCTTAGATACCTGAGATAAAACATGCTAAAAGTGTCAACACAAAGGTTGAGTGAGTTCATAGAGTTTGTGTTGAAATGTAAAGCCTTTCGAAATCGTTTATGCAGCAAAGGCATTGTAAATCGTTGAAATGTAAAGACTATCAAAATCGTTTATGTAGCAAAGGCATTGTAAATCCACTCGCCCAAGTCCCGCCCATACAAAACTTGCAACCTGTGTGTTCACAACCCACTGCCAGAATATGCATAGTTTATGTTCAAACACAAATCGTCAAATGAATTCACAAAATAGTGCATGACTCAATGTATCGAAATCGTTTATGCATCAAAGGCATTGTAAATCCACTCAGTCCCAAGTCCCGCCCATACAAAACTTGCAACCTGTGTGTTCACAACCCATTGCCGAAATGTATATATAGTTTATATTCAACCACACATCGTCAAATGAATTCACAATAGTACCTAACTCGACGTAAAACCATAGGTTTAATTAATTCGTTTGAACACAATCATCGTAGTGTGAGTTAAATTGTTTCACACTCATCGTTAAAAACAACATCGTATTTATTTCACTAAGTTCATGACACCAAAGCGTAACATCGCACCAATAAAAATTGGTAATCATCGTTTCATCGCCGCCCTAATAGGTAACTTGCCAAATTACCTTACTGGTTCAAATATAGTGCGCTCGATTTCCCCTAACTGGGTCAATAAGAGCGGGAGTGTTAATTCCAATAGGCCTATTCACTATACTCGCGCTCACCCGCAAGTGACTAATGGTTCATGATGTAGGGACTTCGAACATGGCAAATACTTAGTGAGAATAAAACATCGGATATAGCATACAGTTCAAAGCATTTGTGTTCGATTAAAAATGTAGCATGTATCTCCCCCAAGAGTTTGTAAAACAGTTAAAAGAGTAAAAGTGGGGCTATGAACTCACGGTAATCCATAAATGTTTAGAGTAACTATGAAAGTAAATGAAAATAGTCGAGCATGTATCTCCCCCAAAACAGTTATGAAAGCATTAAAACAATTGAAAATGGGGCTATGGAACTCACGGTAATCCTTAAATGTTTAGAGTAACTATGAAAGTAAATGAAAATAGTTGAGCATGTATCTCCCCCAAAACAGTTATGAAAACAAGTAAAAGCAGGGGCTATGAAAACTCACTTGGACAATAATGCGATGGGAAAAGTGGATACACTGAAATGTAGCGTGAATCTCGAAAATGACCTATTATGAATGATATGATACGTCATGAGTTGCAATGTAATGTTATGCATGCATTTCGTATGTTATTTATACCATTTGCGAGTTTTGAAAATATTACTTATCGTCGAAAAATACTCGTTTGACGTCTTGACCAATCAAAAATCACTTTACAAGTATTTACGTCAAAATGTCATCCTACAATGGTTTTATAATGATTTTTGGTGAAATTATCACTTTTCGTCGCAAAACAATGTCGTCGGATTATCATGAAATTAACAAAAATGGCTTCGGAAAACTAGTCGTAAAACGGTGTACGTCGATCGTTAGAGAACGAACTCGACGGTTTTGGAAAGTTTGTATCGATATTTAGAAGTTTCAGTTCAGGAGTTTTCGTCCAAAAGGTCTCGATCATAAAGATATTAAGGGTTAAAGATAGTGATGTTGTTGAATTGTTGTGCGTAAATGAGTTTCGCCAAGTTTGAACATCCATAAATAATTTACTATAACTCCGCTTTACAAACAGCTTGTTGTTTTGAAAAATATGGCCGGTGAACTTGATTTTACTAGAAGACAATTCGTTCTAAAAAGTTTCACAACCTTGTTAAAAACAGCCCTCAACAGGGACGTTACAGCTACCGTAACACTTGTATCGTAAAAATAATATAGATTTTCAGAAAATAATAGTTACGGCAAGTTTTTGAAAACGTGCATATATTTGTCGTTTCAAATCCGTTTTCTACGTATAATACGTCCTTAGCTTCGGATCGAAGTAAACTAATATATTTTTGAGAAGTCGAAATAATTTGTGAAGCTTAAGGCTCGTTTTTGACCGAACAAGATAAATATATGTTGCTGAAATTTCAGAAAACTATTTATTTCGTCGCCAAACTTTAAAAATTCACCACGGCTTCGTTATAACTCCGTTTTTATCCGTTCAAGCGGCCACGGATTCGTTTTAAAGTATATTTTCTAAAAATCAAGGTAAAAATGGTATAAATATACACAAGTCTTGCATACTTGCTAAAAATTGATGAAACACATATGAAATGAAAGTGAAAGATGTAAATGAAAATGAAATGCTTACAAGATAATATGATGAGGTGCAAAGAACCAAGGTTAAACCTAAACACTCTAGATTTTTATTTCAAAATCTTAATAAGAGTGTTAACTAGATTGTTATTAACTTGAGCTTGATAAAAGTTTTGTGATCCCTTGAAACCTCTTCTATGGCCGGTTGTGATGAGAGAACAAAGAGAGAAAGAAGATTTTTCTTGACTTGTATTATTGGAGTTGAAAATGTAATGCATGAATGAGATAATGTACATATCTATACATTGAAAATTTTACCACAACCATAAATGCCAACCCCTCCCCTTGGCCGGTTTTTAGGGGAGGGTGTTTCAAAATTTTATATATTTTTTTTTTATTTTTATAAACTTGTGTATAATTTGTCAAAAATGTGTAAGTAAGTTGTATAGTTAAATGTAATTTGTAAGGTAAATGGTAGTTTTTAGGTACAAGCAAGTTTTCAATAGATCAAAATAGAATGTATTGAGATAATAAAAATTGTAAAAATACATTCCTTGTGAAATTTGAGTGATAAAATAATTATCGTATAATTTTTAAGAAATCGTCGTAATAATATAACTTTAACGATTTATGTACCAAATAAATTTGAAACACTAGGAAAACTAAAAATATAGTTTTTATAGACTAAATGTAAGTTTAAAAATACATCGGGATCATTTTTGAAAGTAACGGATTAAATATTAAAAATAATAACTCACGCGATGATGTTTATTTAATATAAAAATTACGCGTTAAATGTGAAATGAAATGTCATGAATGAACTATCAAGATGCAAATGATGTCAATGAAATGTAGACTAATCTTAGTCCATATGAAATGTTCGTGATGTTATGATCATGAATTCGCCGCTAAACCTTTAAGGTTACGCGAATTTGGAACACGTAAACCAAGTTTACGATAAATGTTGAAATAGTGAGGCATAAATTGTTTCGAGAAATGACCTGAAATTGCGAGTTGTCTCATTAACGAAGATTACAAATATGAATTGATTCTCGATATGAAAGTTCAATATAGTGGTTAATTATCACTAGACTCCTTTGGTCGATTCATCATGGCCTATGGTTCTTAGATTCCTTACCAAGATGAACAGGTCACCCGGGATCATTCGGCAACCTAATAGCAGTCATTAAGCACCAAATCTACTAGATCTAGACGGTGGGAACCCGGCCGTTAGGAACTTAGATTCCCCCTAACCTCTTAAATACCTCCACTTGATAGGTGATCATTTGGTCAGTTTGCACACGAAGAGTGGTTGTACCATGGCCAATTCCTCCCATACTTCGCAATCTATCAGACTGGGGTCAGTTGGTCATATCTCCCAGCCCTTTAGATACTACCAAGCTTATAATACTAGCAAGGCTAGCGATCTATGAAAAGACTAGTAAATGTCTATAAAGAATTATAGAGAATAACAATAACATAAATGTAAACATCAATTAATAAGATGAATTCATAATATAAGACCTAGAAAAATATAAAAAGAAGTCAAACTCGAATACAATGGAAATAGTAGACGAGGACTTCGTTATTCAGTGCTCTTAAACCATGCTTCTTCTTCTGTGTTTTGATCTCCCCAAACCCTATAAGGTTTGGGAAAGGAGAGATGCCTAAAACTGGTGAAACCATCGGCTATTTATAGGCTTCGAACTAGTTACGGCGTAACCTTATTAGGTAGTTACGTCGTAACCTCTTCAATCATTTGTGCTTATCCATGGCTACGGTGTAACCTTAGATGGTGTTACGCCGTAGCTTCCATAAATCATGTGTATTTCATTATTACGGCGTAGCCTGAGTTGAGGGTTACGCCGTAGTCTTTGTCAATTAGTAGCGTATACGCTAATACGGCATAACCTTAGCTGGGGTTACGCCGTAGCTTATGTAAATCATGAGCATTTCATTAATACGGCGTAACCTGAGCCGAGGGTTACGCCGTAGTCTTCATAATCTTTAGTTACGTCGTAGCTTCATCACTTAGTTACGCCGTAGTTAAGAGACAATCAATCCATAGGGCTTAAAAACGTCTAGTTGCAGCTTCCTTATATCGAATAGGTCCTGAAATGAAATAATAAGGAATAAGGATGTTTTCACAAGTATTTTACTCAAAATGTGATGATAAAGGGGGGAATTAACGCTTAATAATCAGGACAATTTGATGTTATCAATCACCCTTTCCATCTCATGCTTACCAAATCTGCCACCGTACCCGATATCTACATTCATCAGTTTTGGCATACTATGGACAAAATTGACTGTCAAGATGTGGTTAAAGTGACCCTTGGCACTAAGGAAGCCACAGTCACTGTGGTAGATGACACATCCATCAAGAAGACAGAGGACAAACCTACTAGTCCTTCATCTGACAAAGGGAAGAAACCTCTTGATGAAGAAGAAGAAGAGTCTGATTGGGAGTATGATCCGAATGCTGCAGAGAAACAATTCCAGAAAAATCTGAAGCAACAAAGGATGGAGAAAGCTGCTGAAGAGTTTGCCCTAAAACAACTTAAAGGACCTAGAGGTTCTGGCGGTGGTGTTCTTGATACGTCCGTTCCTGATCCGGTTAATCAACCCGGTAAAGGAACCGATACCACCACCAAGGAGCCTACAGAGGAAAAGCAGCAAGAGGACGAGGATATGTTTGATCATGGAGATAACGAAGATACTGATGAGAGAATCACAGAGAAAGATGTTTTGGAAGCGGAAAAGGAGAGGGCTGCAGACGAAGCTGCTAAGAAGGCTGAAGAGGAACGCATAAGAATGGAAACATATAACTATATTCTGGACAATCCTGAACACAACCCTGAGCAATCTTCAAAACCACCCCGTGATACCTCCAAAACCGAATCATCTTCTTACTCATCACCACCACCATCCAAAGAAACAACAACAAAATCATCTTCAAAATCAATCAAGAAGAAGGCCGATACTTGGGCATATCGCACCAAAGCCAAGATCCAGAAAGCATTGCTTCAATCAAGAAAACGAAAACAAAGTCTTCAGGAACAAAGATTGAACATGCTGGCTGACAAGATCATCGAGCTTTCTCAGCAGATGGACCAGTTCGAGGGAGAAAGAGAACAGATCAAGGAATTTCTCACGAGGGACGTCCAAGGAGAAATGAATGAGCAGATCAGGAACTACTTTCATCACTTTCTCCTCAAATCTGTTCCTGCTGTTACTAAAGAAATGTTCACAAATCAGTTCTACCCAACACTTAAAACACTAGTCAAGCAAATGATTTCTACAACACCGGTGGTCATGCAAACCCGACCAGTCCCGCCTCTAGTTGTCACCGAAGCTGATTTGATCTCACAGTTGGTACTACAGATGTCTCCTCGAGGTCCTACTTTCACAGCAGATGAATCGAAGCTGTATGAGGTACTTCTTACACATCAACTAAAGACATCGTGCAAGGAAGCTGCTGGTCTGGACAAGTGACCAAGACATGATGATGACAAGGATCAAGACCCGAATGCTAAACGTCAGAAGAAGACCGGTGGGTCATCATCATCCATGCCACCACCACCTCCTAAGACTACCACCACACCCACAAGACAAGCTACACAACAACCTCCCTCATCTGACAAACCTCGGGATGCAGATTCTCCACCACTACTGCAAAAAATTGGTGACACTTCATTTACACCGGTGGTGAGGATCAAGACATTCCTGAGCCCCAGCAACAACCATCACCTCGACCATCACCGCAACCAGAATCATCCTCCAGAACAAAGAAGAAGAAGCAAGGTTCTGTCATCTCATGGTTGGACGAAGACGACACTGAGGAGTATGAATGGTTTAGCAAGTTGGTTGATGCTACACCCAGATTGCCTGAAGGCCAAGAACCGGTAGACGGTCGAACAATGGAGCAGGTGAAGATTATCCAAGATGAATTCAAAGTGAAAAAGATGATGAAACGGGAGCTGCGCAGGATAAAGAACGACGCATTCAACTTGTTGAAAGACAGAGCCTGCAGCGCAGTTGAGGTCGAATGCCATTTGGACAACATTGCCCGTGCAATGTCCAACAACATCGACTGGCTAAATCCCGAATCAAACATCGATGTTACAAGAAAGGATAACACTCCCTACTACACTGACTAGACAAAGCCTCTACCAACAATTGGCCGACCCGAGCAATCGCAGATTCCTTACCGTTTATTCTTCAACAACGACCTAGAGTTTATTCAACACGGAAGTAGCGTTAGCAAGGAATATGCTACTTCACTCACCTTCAACATCCCAGTTGCAGTATTCTCCAACAACGTAGCCATTGAAGAAGACGCTACAAAGTTGTGGACTACGACATTGATGCCAAATATGGTATTCATCATTGGATAGAAAGGAGGTGATTATACTACAGAAGCTGTCAAGTTCTTAAGTCTAACAAGGATGTGAAGAGTGACAAGAAAATGGTTGCTGTAATGAAGGTTACACTAGAGACAAAGTGGGGTTATTCATTCTTGTCCGAGATAAAGATCAAGCGACAAGATGAAGAATAGTATGATTTCACTGAAGCTGAATTCTCAGAGTTGTCTCTCAATGACATCGAAGACTTGTATCTTACAAACGTACAAGGAAGAATGCGACAGTTTTCCATAGAAATCCAACTCCAGTTCATCACTGCACTCCTCATCTTCATTCGCAGCAAAGTTATTCATGAACGTGTTGAAGATCTACAACTTATGGTCGAATCATACCAGAAGGAGATTAATCTCATAAAACCGTTGCTACACTTTCCCAAACTTAATCAACAAGCTCAATAAACCATCATGTATAAACCGAAGTTTGGAATCGTCTACCGCAGTGAACATCATCATACATGTTTCATGGCATTTGACGAGATCTACAGGTTCTGTGACGCGACGTTGAAGATGGTTCGAGATGGGTTAGCTTATCGGTTAAAGGATATTGAAGAGGGTATTGGTAAGAAGAAGAGATGGAATTCAGAGGAACGCAAGGAAGTTCTCAGGTTCATCACGCGGCTGGATGAAAGGTTGTTCCACCGGGATCAGATGCGAAGGTTAGAAAGCTATGTGGCAGGATGACAGAGTTTCCCTATCTTGACATTCCAACGTGAAGATAAGGTTCCAGGTCGTGTGTAATCGTTGGGTACTCTTTCAAACACTCTTGATTGTATTTTGATATTTGATTTATCTATTCATAATGGTTTGTATATAAATAGCACTGTACAACCCTATCTTGTAATGAAAGGACCCTGTGGTATGCTTCAGTGCCACAATCCTTATAAAAGGAGCGAAAGGTTCTTACTTTTGAGTAAAATTTATCAAACTTTCAACATTTTTCAAAATTTTGCTCAAAAGAACAAGTACTCTCTCTCGTGTCTTTTTCTAAACCTCAAAAGTTAATATCACTTGTTGAGGGGAAGTATTTGCAAAATATCTATGCTCAAACAACGTTCTTTGTCAAAATCCTCCCTCAAAACTCGAAATGGTCATATTCAATATCAAAATTTCATCAAAAATAACATTAGTATACCATTTTTGAGGGGGAGAAAAATTGTGTGATACAAATATGTTGGATTATTATTGAATTTAAGTGTGCATAGACTTAACATTGAATTGACGAACTCTAAAATGTCGTAAATCAAAAAACCTTGTCTGGGACGGGTAGTAATTTCAAACTAATTCGCTAGTGATGTAAACGTGTCTCGCAAAGGACTAGTCTTAGTAGAATGTACCATCCGAGAAACTCTTGGTAGACATGAACCTTGACGGGTCTAACCTCCTCACTAAGGAGTGTTTACAACTTCAAGCTGACCTAGTCGGTGATGTAATCGTGTCTAGCGGGGAATTGTCTATCTCGAGTCGATCAATTCAAAAGTGCGCGCTCTACCCTCACTATGCAGATTTCAATCAAAACTCATAAGCACATGTGGAGGGGAGGTATTTCTGAAAATACAAAACTCTCGATGTGTTACAAACATGTTTTCATTCATAAACACTTTGAGAGATTTTCATGAAAATGGTTTTATGGCAACATAGGATAGTCATGGAGTTATAAGGTGACTAAGTTTAGGGATAAACATCCTATGATCCGCCAGAGCCAGAGGGATCTACCCAAGGACATCACCAATAGTTAGGATTTAGAAGTCCTTAGGTATGATTGAAAAAGGAGAAAATGAGAATCCGAGAAAGAAGGAGTTAGAGAATTAAAAAAAAGTAAAGAAAATGGTGAAAAGAAATAGCCCTCCAAATTATTCAACTTAGGGCAGACACCGGGTTCAATTCATATGCTACTGGTTGTCACAAAATGACACCGGTATTGAAGACAAAGTCGTCATGGACCCAGTGACGCAATGTACTAAACCTTCTTAACCACTCAAGTTCTCTTAATAGAGCTTGTTTTATTCTCACTGGGAACCCTACGTAATCTATCGGCTCTCTCTTAGAGATTATTGGTATTTGTTGATCCCAGTTGAGCAAACGATCTAATATAGAAACTGACTTAGAATAACAACTTATTAAGTATTATGCGGAATTTAACACTTAACCTTAAGAAGAAGAATAGTTAACATTCAACACCTCAATATTATTTATTAATACGAATACTCTTACAGTATTAGGGTTTTCCAACCTTGAAGTGTATCGACCTTAAAACTTTACGTATCTAATCTAACCTAGGACCTCCTTTTATAAGCCAAGGAGTCCTATACATTATACAATACGAAACCTACAAGATAAATATCTTTTTCATATTTATCTAATACAATAAACTAACCGACTATACAAAACACTAGCAGTAGTTACAATATATCATCAGTGGTTACACATTACTACTAGCCGCGGTTGTCTTCATCCGTGGTTACACTCTTCTGTCCGTGGTTATATCAAACCTGTCCGTGGTTTCAGTACTTAAGGTAATTCATGATTCAAGGAACCAAAAACCCAACAATCCTCCCCTAAACTTGATACATTCTAACAGAATTCTCAAGTTTCCTTTAAGCTCAAAACATCTGAAATGGAGGATGTAGCCAAACACTTATGAGATTTAAGAATTTTCTCATATTTCTTCAACAAATCATAGGCTTGACCATCATAGGGTAACAGCATCTTGATAATACCAGGTTTCAACATCTGAACAATAATTTCTGGATACTTATTCAACTGAGGATATTCACCTTCTACAAGCATGTGAATAATTTTTCCAGAAACAGTTAAAACATGAACTCCACAAGTTTGATATAAAAACCATCTTGTTACAGTACCATTGTAGAGTCCTTTCCATTCAGGTTCATCATGAGTTGGTTCAAATAAAATCTTCAAATTATAATAGACCAGTCTCTCATAATAATCAGTTGGATGTACTTCACCAAACTTGTTCTTGTAAAGTCTCCAGAGATCCATCAAATAATCCCTTTCAAAATACTGAAGCATTTGTGAAAATTTATTATACTCATAAACTTCATTGTTGAGTCTTTGAATTTTCCAAACTCCTTCACTTCCATCATTAAGCTTAAACTCATAAGAAACAATTTGATTAACATCTGCAGCTTCTTTCAATCTTTTAGAATCAGATGTTTCTTGAATCTCAGATTTTCTCTTTCTTTTACTTTGCATCCACTCATCATGCTTCTTAATCCACTCTTCTTCCTTCTCAGAATTCATTGGACAGTAATCATCATGATTAATCTTCATACATCTTTCATAAATCTCAAGAATTCTTTCAAATGAATATTTACTAAGATTTTCGAAATGTGAATGCACGAATTCTTAATAATTTTCATTAATACATTCCTCATCTGAGCCATTGAAAGAGGTTTCTTTCTTATAACTTGCTTCCTTTCATTACCAACCTTTCTTGCCCATTCACCTAAAAGCCTAGCTTTTTCCTTATCATCCAACAAATTCCATTCTTGTGCAGTATATTCATCATTTATTTGTTGAGAAGCTTGAAGAAAGTTTTGAGATTCATACCATATAGCTAACATTCTCTGACTAGCTTCCTCTTCTTTCTGCTTTCTTTTCTCTAAAGCTTCTTGTTCTTCAGCAACCATATTCTTTACAAACTCTGCATCATAAGCTTCTTGTTCTGCTTTAGATTTAAACTTCAACTCTGGTACTGCAACCCCTTTACCTTTTCCAACATCAGATTGAATCACCTTCTTCTTCAGTGGTTCACCAATAACTAAAGTTTTTCCTCTGGGTTTGGGTTTAGTTGCAGTAGTTTGAACATATATCACAGGTGTAGAAATAGATGAAGTTTTACTTAGATTTATCAAAGTACTAGTAGCTTCTTTCTCAACTTCTTTAGACTTAGGTTGTGATACAGAGAGAGTTGTGACAATAGTGGAAGTGGTTATAATAGCAGTGGGTATGATTGTAGAAGGTATAGTTGTAGTGGTTATAGTTGCCATGTATGTTATAGCATCAGTGGTTAGAAGTGTACTAACCGTGGTTTCAGACATACCATCAGTGTTTGTGTTATGTACTACATCTTCTACAACTTTCTTCACATTTTCAAGAACTGCCTCATTCCCATCTTTATCAAATACCACAAATGTTTGATCTCCACTATCAACATCTTCTTCCATAGATACATTAACATCCTCCCCTGAATTATTGCCTTCACTCCTCCCCTGTTTGGATACATCCTCCATGTTCAGAGCTGGAGAGGAGTTCACCTTCTTTTTCCGTATCGTCCGTAAAGCAGCAAGCCCAGGCCTTTTTATCTTCTCCAAAACCAAAACCCTGTGCTTCAAGCGCCGAATATCCTTTTCATGAAACCCAGCCAATTCCTTGAGATTAGAGATCGTCTCCTCCATCTTGGTACATTTAGCCGTCAATTCATTTAAGCGTTCAAGAATATCCTCCCCACTTCGACCTGTGTGAACTGGTCCGAGAGGTGGTTCATTGGAAAAGTCAGTATGTACAAACTCAGAATCCGTCAATTCATGTTCAGGTTCCAACCTATCCTCATCACTTCGAGCTGTGTTAACTCCTCCGAGAGGTGAATCTTTGGATATAGAAAACATAGCATCGGACCGAGCCTGAACATCTATGCACCCTGTATTAGCCAAGTGGCTAGGGATTCCTCCAACTGTGTTAAGTTCCAAGGAACTCTCCACATTAGGAGTTGCCAATGGTTGGGTCTTATTTACGTTTCCACTATCCTGATCAGCATCTAAGCATGTATCAGTAGTGGAAGCCCTTCCATTCATGTCACCTTCACCACTGTGATGCCTCATGAGCAACACCACTAGCACTAGCCTGAGGAAGCTTAGTGCCCTTCTTTCTCCTAGTCCATACAATAGGTGTAATATCAGTGATTTGAGGTGTACTATCAGTGGTTTGAGGTGTACTATCAGTGACAATCAGTTGAGTTTCAAGACCTTCATCAAAATCAGGATCAGTAGGAAAAGTAAGCATGTGAGCAAATAAAGGAACATCTCTAATTTGTACATTCTGTGGCTGATTCCTCATATGTGCAAAAACCTTAGGAAGCATATGATGTACTTCATACTCTCTAGAATGTTCAATAGGATCAACAATTTGATGTGCTACAATCAGTTGAACAAACCGAGGATACAAATAGTATTTACCCTTCTTCCTAATGTTTTGTACTAATCCCTCATAAATCATCCTAGACCAATTAAACTTCCTTCCCTCAAATAAACAAATAATAGCAGTAGCAATTTTTGAAGGAAAATCATTAAAACCTGTGGTCTTGTTACTCATACACATCAACAAGGTGTGAATCAAAAACTTCCATTGTTGTGAAAACAAACTCTTAAAGAATTGTACCTTTTCACCTCTATGTGTATATCCTAATCTCTCTAAACCAGCAACAATCTCAACATCTGAAAGATTGTCAACCCCATCAGCATCATCAAACTGCAAAACTTCTCGAATGATATCCTCGATGAAATAACATGCTCATCCACTTCAGAACGAAACATCTCCACACCATCAACCGTTGCAAGTGTAGCATTCTTCCAGAATTGATGTATGTAGGCTTTAAGAATGGTGGGTGTAACAGTTAAAGCATAATGAATTGGACTGTGAACTAAGAAATCAATCATTTGATGAAATCCTTCAGAACGAGCATTCTTGGTGAGAATGGCAACTAGGTTATGTGAAGTGGAATACTTTTCAGCCATTTTGATTAAGGAAAATAATGATGTGAGTTGGTGAATTATGCAAAGAAAGTGATTAGGGTTAAGGTTGAGCGCCAAGTGGAAGTGGTTTGAGAATCAAATAAATGATCCGTCCGTGATTTGGGGAGAGTGATATAGATTCGCCAATGTTACCAAACAGCCCCTGTACTATCCAAAACTAGACTCCATGCTATCCGCGGTTCCAGAAAACTATCCGTGGTTACAACATACCATCAGCAGATACATGGGACCACTTCTTCCAAATGACCAAGAGATATAGCAAGTAAATCAGCTCCTTATGCACCCAAAACAAGAAGCTCTATGTTGTTTTCCTTTCTGACAAGCCACACACAGTTCCTTACACTCAAAAATCCATATTCAAAGTTTTTCTTATCACACATTTGAGAAACACTGAATAAATTGTACTTAAGTCCCTGTACCAAGTAGACTTTTTCAAAGTCCAAATTTCCTGTTCTGATTGTGCCTCTTCCAAGTATCTTTCCTCCCTTTGGATCATTGCCAAAAGCCACATATCCTCCATCAAAAGCTTCAAAATCTTCCAGGTTGCTCCCATCCCAAGTCATGTGCCCAGAGCAACGACTATCAAAAACTCCTTTGTCTTTTAGCTCATCTTGTAGATTGCCCCGCACATGAAATTAAACAAGTTAGTTCCTTTTGTGGACCCAAGCCAATACTTACTTGGGTCTGCCCTGTGCATCAATATAATCAAATTTGGTTAGGTCCATTGATGCACAGTTGACATGATGTAAAACCTTGGTCTTAGGTTTCCATTGCCAACTAGCTGAGGCCTTAACAGCATAAAAATGATTCCCAACCACTGAATCAGTTATCACCTTTGGAATTTTTAAAACTTCTTTGTTATCTGTGGTGATTTTTGGCTTATCCGTGGTTTGATTTTGCTTAGCCGTGTTTACACTTTGCTTAGCAGTGGTTGGAACCCATTTGGGAGAAGTAGTGACAATTGATTTTGTATTCCCATTCCTCATTAACACTGCTTTAGGAATCATGTTTCTGTTAGGATGAGGGTTTGTTTTCTTTGAAAAGTTTTGGTGATTTACCCTCCTCCAATGATTCCAAACTTGTGGTCTGTTTTATTACAATTTCTCTGTAAGTGCTCAAAACTACCACATACAAAACAAGCCTTTTTAACACATTGAAACTCATCACCTAATCTGTTAGAAATTAAACCATTTAAGCTTCTTTGATTACCCCTAGGTTTATATTGTTTCATCTGGTTCCTAGGTATTTCCCTGTACTCTACTACTTTCTTGGTAACTTTAGCTCCAAATCTAGGTACAAGATTAGCTTGTCTAGTATCAACTTTCTTACTAGGTTCTAACTTTTCGGTCGTGTTGATACTTTACTATCTTCCTCAGAATCGATTCCCAATCATCAATGATGGGAGCATCGGATGACATATCGAACTTATCTTAGGTGTCTCAGTCTTACTTATTCCTTCAACAGGTTTGTTAAAAATGAATTCACTACTAAATGACAGTTCTTTAGCAGGTGGTGCATGTTGCATAAGAGTAGGTGGTGGCATATTGTTGTATCCAATCCCAGAATCCTTTTTCATTAGATGACTCTCTATAGATTTATGAACCAAATCAGAAGCAAATTGTGTTTTAGCTACCCTAACAACATGTTTTTCTTTTTCATCTAGGGCCTTTTGTTTTTCACTCTCTGCTAGTTCAAGTTTCTCTTTAAGCATTTTAATATCTCTATTTTTAAGATCAATTTCACCACCTAATATATTGATCATATCTACATACTCAAACTCACATTTAATACAGTATCTAAGCTTCTCTTCCACACTCTCTAGACCAACCCTATAACCTAAGTTATCCATAGTTAGTCTTTCTACTTCTTTCCTCATACTCTCAGTGATAGCCTTTTGAGATTCTAAGTTATCATTACATGATTTAAAAGAGAAGTAGACTCATTAGATACCTCGAGAATCGAACCAGAGGATGAAGCATAAGCCATAAGAGCAAAGTTATGCTCTTTTGAAGCTTCACTAGCAAGAAAAGCTGCATTGGGCCCTTCTTCAATCTGATCACTCCAATCATAATCACCAAGACCATCTTGAGCCACCAATGTTGAAGAAGGAGCAGACTCTTCAGTGATCTTCTTAACACCTTCAATCCTCTTAGGATCTCGACATTCCCTTGCAAAGTGACCCTTCTTCTTGCAGTTAAAACACTCCATCTTGCTTTTTTCGAACCCTGCTCTCCTTTGACCATCATACTTAACTTGTCTTCCAGTCCTCCTCAAAAACTTCCTTGCTTGGAGAGTCAACATTGCCATTTGCCATTGAAGATTAATCTCTTCCCGATCATCAGGATCAATTTGATCCAGATCTTGATTCAACACAGTAACACTAGTAGTTAAATCAGCGAGAAAAGCACAAATTGCACCATCACTAACATTATCACTAACAGTGGTATTGTTAGCAATAGCGTGGTTATACCATAGGCAGCAGTGGATACATCTTGTGGGCTCTTGTGATTAGTGGATACAAAAGCAATTTTTTGATTAGCAGAAGATGCATTAGCAAAGTTATTCTCAGACTCATAAACTTTTAAGTTGTTGAAGAGATTATCTAGAGTCATCTTAGGAAAGTCCTCCTTATTCCTCCACACAATTGTATGAATAGCCCATTTAGATGATAGACTCCTAATGAACTTCAAATTAATATCTTCTTGAAGAACCTTATAATCTACAGACTTCAGTTGGCTGATAAGTTTTTGAAGTCTATTGTATGTGCCATCAATCTTTTCTCCATTGAGAGCAGTGAAGGTTTCAAATTGATGCTTGAGCATATTCATCCTAGACTTCTTAGTAGCTTCATTGCCAGCAAACCTTGTTTCAAGAGCATCCAGTAACTCTTTAGCAGATTCATATTCCTCAAAATCCAAAGCATAATCATTGGGTATTCCCATGGAGAGAATACTGTGAGCCTTGATCTCCAGCTTTCTCTTAGCCTTATCAATTTCACTAACAATAGAAATTTCTTTGCCATCCTCTCCCTTCTTAGGAAGAGTGTCTCCCTTTTCAACGACATCCCAGAGAGCATAATCAATCATGCGAATGTATTGCCTCATTCGCATTCTCCAGATTTGATACTCACCATGCTTGAGCATGGGTACCTTTGAAGCAGTCACCATGTGAGTTTCGTCAGACATCTTATCTCCCTTGAACAAAACTTAACTTAACCTCTTCTTGATTACAGTTTCTAGATCACAAGCTCTGATACCACTTGTTGATCCCAGTTGAGCAAACGATCTAATATAGAAACTGACTTAGAATAACAACTTATTAAGTATTATGCGGAATTTAACACTTAACCTTAAGAAGAAGAACAGTTAACATTCAACACCTCAATATTATTTATTAATACGAATACTCTTACAGTATTAGGGTTTTCCAACCTTGAAGTGTATCGACCTTAAAACTTTACGTATCTAATCTAACCTAGGACCTCCTTTTATAAGCCAAGGAGTCCTATACATTATACAATACGTAACCTACAAGATAAATATCTTTTCCATATTTATCTAATACAATAAACTAACCGACTATACAAAACACTAGCAGTAGTTACAATATATCATCAGTGGTTACACATTACTACTAGCCGCGGTTGTCTTCATCCGTGGTTACACTCTTCTGTCCGTGGTTATATCAAACCTGTCCGTGGTTTCAGTACTTAAGGTAATTCATGATTCAAGGAACCAAAAACCCAACAGTATTGAAGAAGGAGACCCTCTTCCTAGTCTCCGCTTAGGAAAACCAAAGAGCACTATTGAGTCTAGAGCCACGAGATTCATCAAAAGATCTCTTAGGAACACTTGACTATTCATCATTTGTCGTTCAACAAATAAGAACGCAAGTGAATCATTCTAGAGTCCTTCGCAGATCCTAGCAATCTGCCGAGAACATTTATGAGAGGATTCACAATTGTGATCCTCAGTGATTGAATAGGAACTCCTGCCAGGGTCAACATTAAACAGCCCTGACAACAGGTCACTTCTATAACTCCTTATGGGTTACGCTTAGCGTTCGCGATGGTCTCAAATGGTCTACAGTCGTAGAGTGATACTTCGGTATACTCCAACGACTCACAACAACAGAGTAACGATATTGAGTAGGGGACATCCCAATTACCATCCGGTTTGAGATTCGTCTAAAGCCGCGCCAGCGAATTGGGATATGCCTGTACAAAATATCCGAAATCTTACGTCGGGAACTTTATTGCTAACTGTCTACATGCAGGATTGGAGATCCAAAGTTCCTGGGAGAAACAATCGTGCTGATTCTCCACATGCTCATACCAACAACAACACATATGAAGTTCTCTTAAAAGGCAACTCAAAAGTCAAAATGATTCTTCATCAAAGCTAAAGAATCTACAAAGTTTAAAGACTCGAGAACAACTTCACATCTGAAATACAAAGTCAAAAGACGTGTGAGCATGGTGGAGAAAGAAGTGGAGACACCTAAACGACGAAACTGACCAATGGCAGACAATAACATATTATCGCTACATGCACAAAAGAACAAAGAACAACGAATACAATGACATCAGAGCTGATAATTTCACAAGAAACAAGATCCCAAACTAAGGGGAGATTGTTGGAACCTAAAACATCTCTACTCACAAGAAAGAAGAATGCTAGAAGATGTCGAGCAACCGCTATTACATTATAACTATCACTTAGGGGGAGATTGTTGGAAACGCTCCTAAGCATTATTAGCAAGTGTTAGTCATTTCTATGTGATGGGTTGCATTATTATGGCTTTTATGTTAGTAATTAAAGCTAGGCTTATGTAGAAATCCCACAAGCCTATGAAAAGACCCAAAAGGCCAAGGAAGGGACTAGATGTGTTGCCCTAGCTCCATTTTCCTATAAATACCTTGTTACCTATCATTTGAGAGGTGTTGTTCACTTATCAATATTTACGCATAACCTTTATCTATCTACTCGTGTGATTTGTGTTCAACCTTCTATCTTCATCTCATTTCTATCATCTACATACTTGTGTTAACTTATGGTGACCTAACAACCTATCTACCCGATATTATTGTCGTCGTCGGTTTAACTGGAATCCAAACCACCTCTATAACCATGACTATATCATCATTTACCACGATAGCCATCACTATCACTGAATCACCATCGCTGTCACTCTTCACCACCGTAGCACCAACACCTCTTCTTTAAATGGTTGATGATCTTAGTGTAAACTAAATAGTGGTGTTTGGATTTAATTATGGGTGATAAAAAAGGATATTTTAGATATTCTAGCAATCAGATGCTTAATGCTTTGATTTACCCTATGATTTTACCTTAAGTCGTATGGTTTAAACAATTTAACACTATTTCCTTTTTATTTGTAGGGTTTTGGTGGTTCCTGCATGGCCAATATAACATGCAGCAACAAAATTAAATAAATAAATGGCCATGCACCCAGACAGACCCTAACTAGTAAAATCTTTCTTAATTAGTGATATAATCTTTTCCTAAACACGTATAAAGGGTATTTATAGAATACTTACTTGTTTCTTGCCATCATTTAAGCTTTCGAATCAGTCTGATGCGCGGATGTGCCTTCTTCTATCTTGATCGACAAGTTTAGGGTTTTCAGGAGGAAAACCACTCTTCGAGTTGTGTCAGGTATACACCGATACTGCACAGGTAGAACTAGGACTCGAACCTACGCAATTTAGGCGAGTACAAAACCAGATAATATCAATCGACTAAAGTCGATTGATTGTTGAATTTTTATTGACTTTGGAATTCGGTCCAAAGGGATTGATCCCTTGGATCGACCGAATATAGAGAGGAAATGAGGGGATTTTAGGGATTGTGTGTGAATTATGATAATGCCTAGGAAAGCCTTTGTATTTATAGACTTATTATGCACATTCTTGAATACTTGTAGGACAAGGATTTGAGTTTGATTAGGAAAAAAACACTTTCCCTTCCTCCTTAGGGTCGGTCGACAGAATTAAATCCCTAGGGGATTTAATTTTGTCTTTTGTAAATTATTACCCCTTAATATTTATCTCGGATAAATATTAATAATCCAAGTGATTATCGATTAACTCTTTAATGAAAATAACGTCATATTTTGATTTCTTCATTTACTCAATTTCATTTCGTAATATTGTTTCTTATTTCCACTTGCATGTGCTTTTTAGTGTGCACTGGTGTGGTCCTTCGACATTTATGTGAAGGAAAGTGTGAAAGTTGTTGTGTGGTTTGCACATAATCCTATCAGAGTAAGCTTTAGTATTTGTAATATGTGGATTAAGTTTATTGCAAGCATAGTTAGGACAAGTGAGCGTTGATTCCATCCTTTTGTTTAAATTATGTGTAGTTGCATGTTCCTTAGTCGCCCACATTAGAGACATGCACATTTTAAAAAATCGCTTCTGTAAGGCATTGGTAATTTGGTTGTCATCCACATTTTAAAAAACATGCATAATGAAAAATAAGCAAGTAAAACCATGTGGTTCAAAATCCTAATATTAAGATCTCCTAATCAAATATGTAACATTAACCTAAACACATAGAAAGGGTGTTTATAGAGTTATTTACGTGTGCATGATATCTTGAACTACAAGTAAACTTATATCTGCTTGGAATTACCACCTTGATCTAGTATGCAACCTTGTTCCATTGTTTATTCGGGTTTAGGGAGAATCACTTGTGTTGGTTGTGTCAAGTTTCTAACAGTACTGCATATGTAGAGCTAGGGCTAGATCCTATGCAACGTTGGAACACAGGTAATTGACTAGAAGTCAATTAGGGTTCAAATTCACTTGGGATTCGACCAAATAGTAGAGGGGAGAGGGGAAGAGTTCGGTTATGTTAAGGGAGGATCAATCAATTCTTGTTTAGGATGCGTTGGTATTTATATGATACTTTGAAACATTCCTAATACAACTTTAATACCTTTTATTATCCGTAAGTACATAAGTTGGAACAATTGTCAAACCAAGTCCTTCCCATATTTAGGGACACGGGTCAAACCATATCACCCCTAGGTTATGGTTTTGTCTTTTACGTATTTAATAAATTATACCGGATAAATATATACACTTTTTTAATTACTATTATACCCCTCAATGAGAATAATCCATATTCTCATTTCCTCATCATTTTAGTTTCATTTCATATCACTTTTTCTCATTCCATTTTGCTTGTTTTGTTTATCATTTCTATTAACAAATGCTATATTTAAGAAACATTAGAGCTGATAAATTATTCAAAGACGCATAATGTTGTTGAAGCAACTTTATCGAAAAGTGCATCTTTGCATTAAGATGGTGCAAAAAGGCATACCTTTATTAAGAATCTACAAGTTTTGAAGGAAGAATGATGTCTCGAGACGTGCCTCAGTTAACTATCTTTTGGGATTTAGATTTTATGAAACCCATTAAATGTTTTTCTTGAATTTGTTTTTTTCTTCCGACCATAACCTTTCAGATGACACATTTGTAAGTAATCCAAAGCGCATAATCTAAACTTAAAGGATATTAAAACTTTGAGATAAATATTTATCTCTTTGCTTTAAAACTGTTTTTAAATCTGTATATCTAGCATATTGTAATAAAATATCTATGTTTTAAAGTTTTTTTTGATAAAAATTAAGGTAATCCTAAAAGTATCTGCAAGCTATGAACAATTTGTCTTGTGTAGTCTTGGAGGATCATGCTTTATAGGTTCCCTAAGAACCAGTGAAGCAAAAGATATATTTATAAAGCTTATTTGTAAAAGCTCATAAAAATGATAATCTTATATGTAATCTATATGGGATAGAAGTTTAAAGAAATCAAAATCTTTGATGTGATCAATCTGTGATAGAATTGCAAAGAGACAACAATCTTTGCCGTGATCTATGAGGGTTAAAAGTTCATAGAGATTAGAAGCTTTGATGTAATCTATCTAGTATTGAGGTTCAAAGAAAATAGAATCTTTAATGAAATCTATCTGAGATAGAAGTTCAAAGATACTGGAGTCATGGAATGGCTGAAACATTTCTACCAGAAACTGAAAGTATAGAGGATCTTAAATAGTTGAATGATAAGCCTATCTCATGTCTGAAAATAATTAAAGCATAATACCCACACGAAATACAATCAAATGATACAGACATTTGATAGAAGATTTCTTGTAGAAGAGGAGTACTTAAGCGATGGTATTTCCACAAATCTAGATACTCAGCTCATATGGTATCAAGTTTATCATTTCAGATCTATAGTCAAACTACTTGAAAAATAGTAAGTTTGTAAATCATGAGTGAAATGTCGTACTACTTTGGAATGTTCAAGTAAAATTGAAGGTCACTGTATAATTGAAGAGTTAATTTGGGTTAAAACACTTTTTAAGTAAGGATCAAATTAATGTGCTTAAGCTGAAAGCTTTCATAGGATCTATTCAGAGATGCTTAGAGTTGAGCAACGGGAGTGAGATCATGAGAAATTAATTTATCATTTAACTAAGGAATACAAAACATGACATGAATTGTAGATCTGGAAGTGATCTATGGGACAAGAGAATTTCCAGTATTGCAAAATTTAGTAGGAGGATCAATATCAGGTACCAACACGGTACACTGCTCTAAGGGATGATAGTATGGCACATTGAATGTGTAAAACCCTTAAAACCGGACTGCGAATTTCACGTCTAATTTAAATTTTTACTTGAGTATAGAAGAACTTAGATATTACATGATTTATGGAATAAGTAAATGATATAAGTGTTTAAGTAATTTAAACTACATATTTTAAAAGTTACCTAATTTAATTAATTACTACACCATTTAAATTGTAATCTACACTACTTAAGTTAAGATAGAAAAAAAAGATTACACATTCCTTATATATATAAAAAAATAAATAAATGTTCGGTCTCTACTTCTCCCATATCACAAAAAAAAGGCTCCACATAAACCCTAAAACAAATTGACGACATCCCCCTTTTTCTTCCAAAAAAATTAATTTGGTGAAACCCTAATTCAAATTGATAATCGGCTAAAGGAAGCAAGAAGGTGTAATAGGTGTTTTCTTGCCGTTCTTGGTGGTGTTTTCAGCCCTTGTCTCGGTGTCCTTTAGGTATCTCAAAACCCTTGTCTAATATTTCTTTGATTCGATTTAGATTTGTGCATTAACATGAAAACCGAAAAATAAACAAGTAATGTATGCATTAAGAGTCGATTCTAATAAGTAAATACATAATTAAAATCCTAATTTGATTCGGATTATGGAGATGGGAACAAATTAGGTCGATTAGGGTTTGTTTGGGTGGTCTTGGATCGGGACAAATTTACAAGCTATATATGTGTGCATTATAGCTCGAGTTCCACAAGGGTTTTATTCTGGTTTTTTGCTTGAAAACTTAGTTTAATGTTTTAATTAAGTTTTCCAATTGGTTTGGAGTGAATTGGAGTTGTATTGGTTGTGTTTTTGAATTTTACGGGTTCATGTGTTAAAGCTGAGTTTTTAGACCATAAATTCAATCCGGTTCCACGTTTTTTCATGTAAAATCTATAAGGATTTAGAACATGCCCTTCTACAGGAGTGATGTATAAGATATGTGTGACCTTCAGGAATTTTTGTGAATTTTTGTGAATTGTTTTGATAAGTCCATTAGATGTAAACTTTCGGGGTGTTTGTGCAGTTCACTTTCTGGACATGTTTAGATAAATGATTTTTTGAATGGTGTTGGTACTTGGTAATAAATTCTCGGAAAATTCATGCATGCTCTCAATACATATAGGTACTTGTGTAAATTATTATAGCCTCTGAACTGGAGTCTTGATATGGAATGGAAATTCGTAAAGTGAGGGCTAGATTATGCTAAAACCAGATTTTTACTTGAAGTTAAGGTTTTTGGTGAACTAATGTAACCAAGTGAGTGTTTGGTATTTGTTGATTGCATGCTATGTGATATGAGTTATATGAACATGATTAGTGATTGAAGTGAGGAGATTATGCATGTTTAGTTAGCTCTTAATTTGATTATTAACTTGTGTCATTTTATGATTTTATGTGAAGGATTATATGCATGATTTGATTTGTAATGTCTTATTAATATGTTATATGATGATTTAAGGATTTGGAACATGTATAATGATGGTCTTGATGTGTTTGTTACCATGTTTGGATGAACCGGATAGAGTAACCATGCAACTAGATGGATTAGGAACTTGATATGCATGACTTGATGTGTAAATGGTAATTATGAATTCATGACTGTTTGTTATGCCATGTCTTGCTAAGGTGTTATTGATGGACACGAATGTATTCATGATTAAAAGGATTGGAACACATGTAATTATGGTTTTGACATGTTTATATGAAATAAAGGTAGATGATTATCAAGGTGATATGAATTAAGGCTTGTAACTATGGAATTCCTTGTAATTATGATGTTGTGTTTTCCTTAAATGATCTTGCTTGTGATCCTATGTATGAATGGCTATACCTACTGAATTTGTAATGATATTATGACCTAAACATGAGTTATTTGAAGTTTGGTGAAATATGGATTGGTGGATTTATGATTTAGGACTTGTTTGTTATGTGGGATATTTGGCATGTTAGGCTGTCCAGAAATTGTGTCACATTCAATCATGTGTATTTTTATGATACTTACATGTTTTTTCATGATTCTTGAGTCTAAATGTAATTACTTTATGTGTGCTTTATGGAAATATAATTTTTGTAACATTTGGAGACATGTAACTATGATTTTAATATTTTACAAATTAAAGTGTCAAATCTAGGAAAGCTGAGTAAAATTTTGAGTCGTGGTATTTTATTTATCATGAGCGAACCATATGGAGTTTTGACCTCTCCTTATCCAGTTTTGATATTTAGGATATGTGTGATCTTTGGGAATTTTGGTTGAATTTTTGGAATTGTGTAAATGGGTGTGTCACGTTCAAACTTTTGGAGTCTCTGTTTCCGAGTACTTTCAGGACATGTCTGGAAAGATTATTTTCTAATCCATACTTAAGCTCAGTAATAAAATCCCCAAAAATTCATGAAGTAACCTAACTAATAAGGGAACACCTGGGAATTTTCCTAAATTTATTTGAGTTTAGTTAATAGTCATGAAAATTCGTCCAATACGAGTCCAGAATTGAGGTTTAAAACCTAATATGTAATAGAAGCCTAACAATAAGTATATGGCCAATAAATCTAAGAATAACTTATGATATGAATATATAAATGTCATGCGAACCATAATCCGTGTAGATTCATTGAAGAAGACGCGACGTTGTATCTTTGTGTTCATTCATTCGTTTGCTTTCCTTTTATTGGCTTTAAGGTACATATATTCTGACCTTTTTCTTAAGGTTTCTCATGATCTCTTACACATCTTTTGATCTTTAGCTATTTTTGGTTATGAATCTTTGCTATGGACCTTTTCTATGAACCTTTGCTATGAACCTTTGATTTTGCTATTCTGATGACTTAGACATTTTCCAACCTTTTTACTTTGCCTTTGACCCTTGAGTTTGATACCCGAGCCATTTTCCTAGCCATGAAGGTAACATGACCATGTTATTGATGCACCAATGGCATGACTCCAGGGTGGTCGAGTGATGAACCATCCCGTCCCTTTTTAATATATATGAGATATATGCATTATGATTATGACTTTTCAGGGGCGTATAGATGCATCCAAGATTTGATTTGTATTTGATTTGGATATGATATGATTTATTTGGTGACTGACGCTTGTGTGCAATACACGTCTTTCACATTTTGGGAGCTAGCTACTCCGTGGTTACTTATGATACGATATGATTTGATTTGTTTGGGCTCGTGGTAGATTCCTGACAACCTTTACACTTTTGATACACCTATATTGTACCTTCTGTTATTCCACAATGCACCATATTCCGTATTTCTCATTTTTAGTGTTTCGTTTGATTACTCTTTAATTCAGTATCCTTAAGTGATTCATCCGACTACTATACTATACTCTAGTTCATTTGATTTGTCATACTCTCATTCCATTTTGGGTTGACTACCAAGCTTATACTTCAGATCAACACTTCATCCGTTTACCCTGCCATTATATGATTTACGTGACTACCTATTTACCCTGCTATTATATGACTCATATGACTACCTGTTTACCATGCTATTATGTGAATAATTGATTTACCCGTTTGCCATGCTAGTATGTAATTATTTGACTCATCCGTTTACCATGTTATACCTCATTCAGTTATTTTTATGGGCTATGATTATCATTTAGTATTCCTATTTGCTATTTGTGACTACCATTCTTGTACTTTTGGTTTGTATTTTTCCGTTGCTTACGATATTGGTTTGGCTTAGTAATTGATGTTTACAAGACTTGTTGATCTGTCATGTTTACACTTCTGTTCATGCTACCGGTTGATGAAGGAATATGGTTCAACTTATGTTATCTGTCTAGTTGACTTGTTTAGTTTGCCATGATATATTCTTGTTTAGTTAATTCATTCAATTATGATGTTCGTTTGGTATTCCTACCTGATACATGTGACTATCATGCTTATACTGCTGTTAGTATTTCCGCTGGTTATGATACTTGATTTGTTTATTAACTGTGGGTTACCTGACTTGTATGATTGCTATGCTTACATCCAATTTAGTTGCTTCCGCCTGCGTATAGAATTCAGCTTGGCTTATATGTATTCTGATTATCTCATTTATTTGTGTTGCCATATTTATGTTTAGTTGATACGCTGACTGCTATGCTTGTACACTGTTTGATTACTTGTTTTGCTTATGATGTTGTTTATCAATTCCTATTCGTTTATGTCCAGTATTTGTATGTTTGGTTATGTTATGTGTACTTATGTATGTTCGTTGATGCGCTGCTTTGCTTTGGTCTCTTTTAATTTATTTTCTTTTTGTTATCTGTTAATATTATGTTCTGCAGGTTCCTCATTGATTCATTTTGTTCATTGCTATGACCTTGATATTAGTTTTCTTTGATTCCCTTCATATATTTATTTTGTTTAGTTTTTTATTTTATTTTTTATTTTGTCATATATGTTCACTGGTCTTTTTAAGCTCAGCCGCACTTTCTTTTCCATGCGGCAGGTACCTAGTAAGAGCATTTGAGTGAACCGACCATAGTTTCCATATCTTATTGGACTCTTTTTGAAGATTATTGTTTTGATATTACATTTTTGACATACTGGATTTTGTATTTTTCCTTGTAAGTCATTCGTTTATATGACTTGGTATTTTATTTTATAAGGCTTCCGCTTGCAAAATTGTATTAGTATGTTTTGATATGACTTCATAATGTGACATTCGGACCCTTGTCGGGTTGGGGTGTTACATAATGCATAGATCTTGAGTTATTATGAACAAATAGAGAAGCTAAGTGACTTAATAGATTTGAACGTATGAGATTTCAAATTAGAAAATGCGCTACTACATAGTGACTTGAAGGGCTTGTATTGAAGTCAAGATCTTAGGAGAATCAGTATCGATGAGTCACGGTTCGTATTTGTTAGTAAATTCAATTATACTGAAGTGTAAAATGAAATGCATTGTTGGATGCTAAGTTCAAGAGTGCCGTGATTTAGCTAAGTTCGAGAGTTTCATGGTTTAACTAAGTTCATAAATATCAAGTATGACTAAATCATTGGTACGATGCTCACTTAGATTCATTGACACATAAAACAATAATGTAAATCATTGGTACCAGACTCACTTAGATTCATCGACAGAGAAAACAATAATGAAATATCGAAATAGTTTTATGTATTCTTTATTTCATAATTGGAAAAAATCTATACTACTTTATAATGTATTTAGGCTTTTTAAAATTAGAAGACTTAAAAATTCAGACTTTTTTACTTGCTTATTATGGAAAGAGTTTTTCTAACCAAAAATTAAGATAAGGAGCTCCAATCATGAGATGACATGTGTCATTTTTTAACAAACTCCAAGCAAAACAAACTCCAAACCTAACTCCTAACTTAAAATTAAGATAAAAAAATTATAAAATGGACAGTGTGTCATTTCTCAACTAAAAATTCATCTTTATTTTTAAATTAAAATATCTTTTTATCTACTTATTTTTTTTATAATCTAATTTCACCATATTTTCTAAAATTTTATGCTTTTTAATTCAACATCCATTTTGATATATTTTTATGAGTTTTTAGTTTTTATATTTTTAATGGGTTTATTTTATTTTAATTCAAAATTTTACAACTTTAACCTTTATTTCATTTATTTCAATCAATATAATCTTGATTCGTCAAAATCATATACTTTTGGGGTAGTGTTTGACGCGTAAGAGATTGCGAGGGTATTTCTATATGCGGGAATAATGATGTCGCGGGAAAGCTACGGGAAAGTTACGGGTAACCCAAACATACACTTACAACTAACATATATACATTCAAAGTGTTGTGAAACGAATTCACTAAACGGGTAAGCAAACACATATAACTATACTTATCGCCGCCGCTGTGCACGAGTACCAGGCTAGTATTCTAAAATACATAAACAAACATGAAAAACTTGATAATAATGATTTGGTATAAAAGAATACGACGACATCTATACTGGAGTCAAAACAAAAACCAGTTGCATATTCTCCAAGTTTGCACATGTTATGCTAAAAGAGTAATAACGTCGTAGCAAAATAATAGACATGACACTGTGTTTTTGAAAACTTCAAGATAATAGACTTATAGTGATTGAGGTTCTTTTTTTGAACTTATAGTGATTAAGGTTTTAGTGACACAAAAAGTGTCATTAAATCTAGACTTTTTTAAAAGTGTAGGTAGAAGCTTAAATTTATTTAATAATATTTTTTATGTATAAAATGTGTCTTAAAAGGCAAAAAATATATCCTGACATTTTTTTTTGTGTCACCATAGATTAACTTTTACTTGTTGGACTTCTACCTACACTTTTTAAGTGTAGAAGAAGGATATAAAAGTTTTAGTGACACTTTTTTTTTATACTTTTGTTGACGCATTGTTACTTTTAGTGACAGTTGTTTAGCTTTCGGTGACACTTTTAAGTGTCACCAAAAAACTATATTTTTGTAGTGCTCAAGTGCATTTATCGTAGAGATGACTACGTTACACTTCATTATTTGTTTAAGAGAGTTTCGCATAAAATAATCAAACAACTAAAAATATGTGACATATATTTATAACACATAATATAAGGCTAGACACTTTGGTCATCATTCGTTTCACCGCTACATTAACGTCATATCATCATTTAACACATTTCTACTTCTGTCACTTTCAGACACAATGGTCATCACTCCTCTTACCTTTCAGACACAATTGTTACCACTCACCTCACATCCAAAAAATACCTTATTTTATACAAACAAACCTCAGAAATACCTCACACACTCTCAAAATAAATAAATAAATAAAATAAAGGATGTGTTAGATGATAGGTTAAGGCCCAAGCCTAATGACTTAAGGTCCATTAGATTTAGGATTATGTTAACTTGTTCTCTAAGTCAAGTCTTATAGTCCATTAGGTTTACGATTATGTTAACTTATCAGACCCGCCCTGATAGCAAATAGAGATATGATTGATTATGTTTTTGTGTGATTGCATAATGAGATTTCATGTCTATTTATAATATAACATGACTTGGAGAATAAGTTAACATAATCCTAAACGTAACGGACCCTAAGCCTTTAGGATTCTACATTAACCTATCATCTAACACTCCCATGCAGTTTGAACGGGAGGTTTCTAGAAGTATAAACTAGATAGAATGTTAAAATCACATTCTTCTTTTCTTCTTCTTTTCTTTTTCTCCTCTTCATTGTTGTTCGTTTGCATGGAGACGGACTTGTATTTTACGACATAATTGTATACCGCTTCGCAGCTGTGACAAACGGTAATTTTTCAGACTATTATTTTTATCGGAAAACTTAAAATTTTGTTTTCTAACTTTTACGGATCGATTTAATTAAAAAAACGAGAAATTATCTCACAAACTGTGAAAAACGAGCCCGCACGCATAGCGACACCAAATTAGCTATGGTTTGCATCTAATAAATACAGTCATGTGTCAATAAATTCATTTATATTTTATTTTTATAAAAAACGTACATAAAACTTTATTTTATGTATTATTGCTCAAAAAGGCCAACCGAAGCACCACTTTGCATTTAAGCTCAAACGATACACATTATACCCGAAATAATTTTGAAACTCATATTCCCTCCTTATTTTTGTCCTATGCCGATTTTCAACTCACTAAGCAACAAAGATTTTTGTTTTGATGTTAAAACTAAAAGACATAGTGACATATCCATATTGTTTTATATACATGTTTAGCACACACACTAGAAAAACAACACATAAAGAAACTTATCAAAGACTTTCCTCCCCCTCTCTTTGAAACCGGTCGAACCACAAACAAACCTAATTCATATAATTTTGATCAAATCTTGTAAAAACTAACCGTACTTACGGGTTTATATCGCATTTTGGAGTAATTCTTGGATTTATACGAAGTCATTTAGTTTTCTTAAGCTCTCTAAATCTTCAAATATTGCATAAGTTTGTAAGTCTCATATTTTCTTTAAACACTTGTACTTTCATGCATGTTATGGTTTAAATCTTACATGTATACAACTTATTTACAATAAGCAACGTTTAAAAGTTTACAAAATGGATTCTTGGGCTTGTGTATAAATCGATTTGTATAAAAAATGGTGAGAAATTTGTATCACCAAACTTGTGTGGTTATTTTGGTTTCATAAAAGATTAAAAAGGGTGTTAAAATAAGCGTATAACTTATTTTGACTTATTTTCAACTTATTAAGCTTAATATATGCTTATCAACCTAAAAGGATGAAAGGAATAAGAGCTTGTTAATGAAAGCAATGTTTTGGCTCATTTAGGATATTTCTAATTTTCGGCTTATTCATTTGCTTATTTGCTTCGGCTTATTATTGCTTATTTGCTTATCGGGCTTATTATTGGGCCAAGCGGCCCAATAGCTTATTTGGTTGCTTACTGTCTCGAGCTTATTTAAGTGTTGATCGGCTTATTGGGCATAGGCGGCCCAAAAGCTTATTTGAGATTTGCTTATTTGTTAAACTTATGTTTCAACTTATTTTTCCAACTTATATTAATCGGCTTATTTTGAACTTATATTCGGCTAGTTTTGTTGGCTTACTATCGTGGCTTATTTTTAAGCTTATCGGCTTATTTCGGGCTTATTTTGGCCTAATGGCTTAATGGGTTTTAGCTTATAAATTAAGTTATTGTTTTGGGCTCATATTGGGCCTAGTCAGCCCAATAGCTTATTTAGTGCTTATTTTTTGATTATTCTAACTTGTTGAACTTATTTTGCTTATTGGGCCTAACCGGCCCAATAGATTAAGTGTTTGCGTATTTTTGGCTTATTTTGGCTTATTGGGATTTTCGGCCCAATAAGGGCTTATTTGGTTAGCTTATTTTGATTGGATAGTTTTAGGCTTAATTTTATGCTTATTGACTCAACTTACTTTAGTCTTATTGAGTTCGGCTTATATTTGAGCTTATCGATTCTACTTATTTTTGGGCTTATTGATTTGGATTATTGTTGGACTTATTGATTTGGTTTACGTTACGTCTAATGGTTTTAAGTGGAAAAATTGTTTTATTTGGTATTTGAATTTTACACTTCAACTTATTTTCTTAAAAATCGACAAAAAGACAAAACTATATATTTTCATATAACTAACAAATAATTTAACTATGTTAAATTATCGTTAAAAATTTAAATAAATAAGTTATATATACATTTATCGGGAACTTTAACAATATTCTTAATTAATTTACTGATGACTTCAAATAATACTGATAATTAAGTGTCAATTTTTCTCCTAATATGATCATTATTTGTATCATTTTTTATGAATATATGCTTTGATTTCTTTATATTTCGGTTACAGGTTATAAATGAGCATAGGAACAAAAGAGACGCGGAATTAGAAAAGTACTTATAATTATACACACTTTAGTGTGCTAACTTTGGAGAAGTTACGACGTAGTTCCACTCTCCACTTACGCCATAGCTAAGAATTTATAGACGAAGACCAAGTCAACGCAAATCAAGGATTACGAAGTAATTACCACAGAGATTACGCCGTAATATTGTAGAGACTTAGAAGAATTTCGTAATCAAGAAGATTACGACGTAACCAATGCATGAGGTTATGGCGTTAAAGTTACACAGAATGGGATTGAAGAGATTACGACGTAACCCACTCATGAGGTTACGCCGTAGTGACCAAGTATTAAGGTTACGGCGTAACTTGGTGTTTAGTTACGCTGTAGTAATGGATATACATGTGGATAATCACTTACTGATGAAGATTTACGGTGTAAGTTATATTGAACTTACGTTGTAACTTATACCTTGGGCGCGAAGGAATTGAAGTCCAGGGGCTGAAAGAGGAAAATTGATACAAAGTTTATTTATTACTCAGGGACTAAAAGTAAAAATAACAAGTATTATGGAGGACTAAAGCTGGGTGAATCATGTGAAGAATTAATCATCACAAGCACTTGTCATAAAAATAACAAGAACGATCGAAGACTAAAGGTAACAATTCAAATGAAGTTTTATTATGTCACAAGGACCAAGTACATTAATATCAAGAACGATGAGGGGCTGAAACCGTACGAATCCTATATATTTGTACACTTATAATGCATAAAGACCTTGAGTGAAAACTAGGCGCTAATTCAGGGGGATAAATCTGTACATGTCGATGATGTTTCAAAGAACCAATCATATTACTTTATGAATATTAGTTAAGCTGTAATAATAGTTACGCCGTAACCGAATCGATTTGGTTACGACGTAACTTTGCAGATCTGATGAAATATGTGGAAAACTAGAAAGGGGGGTTGAATAGTTTTACCAATTAAAACTTCGTTTATTTAGATCGACTTATGTCAATCTATTTAGATTGTGTGTTGGATATTGATAGATGAACATATAAGTAAGTAATGCAAGAGATAAAGAGTAAAGGAACACAAAACCACGACACTAGTATTTATAGTGGTTTGGCTACAATGACACATTCCTTGCCCTACTCCACTCCCCGAGTATCCCACTCGAGAGTTTCTAAGCACTACACAACACAAGACCGTTAATGTGGTTGAGAAGCCTTCACAACGTCGCCTACTCTTTATCCGGTACAAGGCTAGACACTGAGTTCTTCCACGAGGTGGAACCAAACCTATCACAATGTCGCCTACACTTTATCCGGTACAAGGCTAGATACCGAGTTCCATTACAAAGGAAGAACTACTACCCAACACTACACCACAACACAACTACCCAAAGGAGCCACACTCCTTTTTACAATACCAGAAAGGATATAAACATCCTTTAACCCAAACTACACAACTTGTACATCGGCGCATCATATCGATTGTACACCTTCGGCACCGTTCAATAATGCCTTCAACACGACACTTCTATGGAGGGAGGAAAGAACTATCAACAAGATGCACTTCAGTGGTCTTGATGATGACAATGCTTAGAAACTCATGACCTTGAGCTTGCACGTCTTCAAGATGTGGTGATCTCGCCTTTAAGAGGAACCTAGAGAATCACACAAAGATAAAACTACATAGAATGATCCTTTGGATCTGTGGTTAGAGAGGTTAGAATACTGAGAGAAAGTGTATCTAAAAGTGGTAGTAAGCAAGAGAGAAATGGCTCACTATTTATAGGCAAAATGTTCCTACTGTCCCACGATTCTGGCGAATCCCCTCACCAAAGGGATCCGGCTAGTGCAAATGCTGGGATCCAGCTACTAGCGAATCCCTCACTAATGGGATCCGGCTAGTCCGGACTTTGGGTTGCAAACCAGGTTATGGGTTATGAGTTATGGACCATGGGTTATGAACTTTGGATCATGGATACCTAACAAGATGGAATGTACCTAGTCAATGGGTTATGGATCTTGGGTCATGTGTCATGGACTTTGGGTCATGGATCATGGATAAAATCCAACATGACTTCATGCATGATGTCATGCAATGGGTCATGCATTAGGGATCATGCTCTATGGGTATGGGTTATGGACTTTGGTTCTTACTCAACAAGATTCATTGTACCTAGTCAATGGATCATGGGTTATGGACTATGGTTTTTACCCATTACTTACCCATTACAACATATACAAAGTAATACATTTCTATAAGATGTAACCAGACAATATTACTTGTTAGTACTTTATAATAATGTCTTTGGTTTTATATAATTATTTACTAAACATATTTTGATGGTTTTAATACGTTTAGTGAAAGTGTGTTAGCAAACTATTGGCTCAAATCTTTTACCTATTTTATTTATTTCGTTAAAATGATTTTATGTTTGTTATCGACAAAATATTAGAAGATCGTAAACTATAAATAAACGTTTTTTATGGTTTATTTGTATTAACAAAATATTTGCGTCGTAATAAGTTACGGCGTAATTAACCCTTGAGGTTACGTCGTAACCATGTAGGGTCCTATAAATACAACCCTATTTCACCACTTTTTAGTATCTCTTTTCCCCCTTCTCCTAGGGGTCGATTAAGGCACCACTCCAGGGCAATTTTCAGTAGTTCCAAGCCATCTTTCAAGGGAGAATTCACTTAGATGCATCATTCTTATTAGTCAATCATCAAGTAATTGTATCAAAACACTATGTTTAATTCAATCAATGTTTTATTCATTATTGTTTGTCTAATTTACATTATGTTTGACGAGTGCTCCCTTTTGATGAGGGCGTCAAGTTGTTAGGAAGCCTAAGTGAATATATTGCAAGTGTTTTTGCAATTCTTTGCTTTGACGAGAAGCTCCCCCTTGTTGAGAGTGTCAAAATTTTCATGAGTATTTTGAAAATCTACAAAATAAAAGTTAGAAAACAAGTATATGGTGCATTGTTTCCTGCAAATGAGCTTCAAATTAGTTCAAAATTTTGATTCTGTTAGATGGTTCTGCCGAATCCTTCATCTGAGGGATCCGTCTAGGCAAGTTATTGGGAACCGTGTACCTGTAACTAATTAGCAGCACTGAGGATATGAGTAGTGACGTAAACGTCCAAATGAGTTATGTATTGTTGCACCAAACATATTCACATAACTATATAACATACTAACATGTAGTTTCGTTTAATAAAACAAGAGAAATGATACACTTATGTCAAAAACTAAGAAAATGATACAAACATGTATTAAAGAAAAATTCCCAACAATTCTAAGTTGCCTAAGACTAGAGGAGAGAACCACTTGTGCTCGTATTCCTATGTTTAGGGACAATTAGATTTGTTGACTTCATCAAAACGTTCGAGAAGGTGATAGAACATGAAGCGTAATTCGTTACGTACTTCATGAGCTAACCCTTAGACATGTTGACAATGAAAGCAATCATTGTCATGGCTAGGGAATGGTGGTGGTAAGAATGGAGCGGTTTGAGGTGAAAAGTTTGATGAGAAAGGTGGAGGCTCCACAAAGGATGGAGGGATTTGTGGAGGTAAGTTTGATGAAGTCGGAGGTGGTTCAACTAGGGGTGAAGGTGGTGGAGGTAAGGAAGTATCTACTTCCATATGGTCCAGTTGTTGAGTTTGGTGATTCCTCATAATCCAAAATGGACTATTTAAGGGTGAAGGAGAATAGGATATGGGTGCTAGTGTGGTTTCAACACCAAAGTCTTGGTGAGAGGGTTGTTGTGGCATCATTTTCTCAATTGATGAGAATGTCGGCAATGGTGGTGGATGAGAAGGCCTAGGTGGCAAGTCTTCTAAGTGATAAAGGTTTGGGGATGAAAGTGGTGTGGTGAAAGAGATAGCTCTAGGTACTAGAGGTGATAGTTTGGTTGCTTTGGTGGAGATAGGAGTGTTTGGTTTAGGCGGTATGGTAGTGTTTGGCAAAGTTTGTTCTGTGGGAATAAGCCTTTTATGAGTTGGTTTGATTGTTGTTGGTTGTGAAGGATTTTTCTAGTGTTTGAGGCTTTGATAGGTGATGACTCGGTTGAGGAGATTTCATGAACCACACGAGCAATTTTCTTGGGAGGTCCTTTGGTTGATGAGTTTGCACTAGGTGCCTTTCTCATGGTGAAATGGTAAGAATGAGAAATGTAAAGAAAAGGTTTTAGCTACTGAGAATGAGTGTTTGAATGGTGATTTGGAAGTACAAACACAAGTGGTTTATAAAGGAAGAAATTTGGGAAGTGAATTAAAGCCTAAACCACTAAAAATCTTTAAATTGCAATCATTTACATGCACAAGAGTCAACTGCAAGTTGTTCTGATCTAGGGAGTCATTTAAGACAATGTAGAGTGTTTAGATTAACTAAGAGGGTTTGAAATGATTATATCAGGTAAGATTAGTTAGTCTGTGCAGACGGTTCTGTAACACCCCCAAATCTCGGTACAGCGGAAGACTTAATCAAGTTTTCGGGGCGTTACTTTTTGGATTGGTATCGCACACAAGTAAAATAAAAGATAACCATTTAACCATTTAAAACCAATCCCAAATCAAATATTCAAACATTTAATCCGAAGATATAAATTTTAGGCCCAAAACATAGTTTAACAAAATAGGTCCCCATTGTTTATCAGAGTCAGAAAATAATCCTTGAACCACGCCTCCATGCCAAGCTTCCACACATCAAATAATCCAAACATCTCTCAAATACATGAGAAATCATGCTAAAAGGTCACTACGTGATGAGTTCATAGGTTTAAGTTCAACAAAATCATAGTGGACCTGTAAGAGTTGATTTGCTATGCAAGACCTAGATATAATAATACCGTTTTGCACGCACAGATCCTACCGGATCACCAACCATATAATCACTTACTCGGGCCCTGCGACTCTAGTCGGCAGCGTCGTGGCAACCTCTAGAACAGTTGCCAACCCCGGGCTAGGTCGAGATAGAAGTCTATTCTTAGTTAGGCACGGTTAAACCTAGACTAAGGCAACAACTATCGCACATCTGTCTACTCAGTCAAGCATATAAGCAAATCTAAATAGTTTTAACGGTCCAAAAATAGTAGCATGATTCTCACCCCAAAATAGTTCAAAACGTAGTTAAAAGGTATATAAAAGTGGGGCTATGAAACTCACCTCAAGCAATCAACGCACAATCAACGCACAAATATCACTAGCAGAAGATAACAAAAATCACAGCACAACAACTATCGACTCGGCACAACCTATTAATGTAGACCAACTTAATATATATTTTTCAAAATCAATGTTATCTACCCCAATATATTCCATTTCTTTATTTCCAAAAACGTCTCGTTTCACCATTAATCCTAGTGTTTGGTATCCTCATGTGTGGGTGTATCGACTCAATATGATGCCATGAATGCACTCAAACAACCAATATATAACTCAATGCGACACAATGAGACCTCTAAACGATAAGCTCCACAGTTCAATAAGTTTCGGAATAAATAGTAGACCTTATCGAATTCGTCAACTCGATAAACTCATTCATTTATTCGTGTCGCTTATTATCCCATAAATCAATCGTATCCTAAAGAGTCATAAGGATAAGTCACCCATTAATAAGGTTATCCAACGTACCTAGCGGGTTCTTATTAGATTCGTCAACCTAATAAGTCCGCTACCCACGTGGATCAACACTAATAACGTTAGGTTATCTGTAACCCATGCACACAACGTAAGCAATTAAATACTTAAACCAATATTAAATGTCCACAATTGACATTTATTGATAATCGTGTACTCGAAACATTAATTACTTATTTATTACAAAACATTTCCAATTTAGTCGTTAGTTTCCGTTTAAAATAGTAAATAAAAAGATAAAACTTGTTATCAACATTTTTGGTACAAAAGCCCATTTATAATTTATATTTCATAGTTCTATTAGCAATTTCAAGTATAAATATACTTCGTCAAATTCCAATATTAATCTCATATCGTTATTTGTTTCGAGTCCACAAGCACGAGTCATAACTTCTCGGATTTTAATCAATCAATAGTCCAAATTATATCAAAGTCCATGTTACGGCTTTGTCAGAGTCAACTATTGACTAAAAAGTCAAAGTGACGCCGACGTAGCTCAAAGTCAACAATATATATATCAAGTCCAAATTAAATGTCACAATATCGCAATTCAATTCCAAAACAACTCAAAACAATCTTGCCAACCAATCAATCAACCAATTATACTCGAAACCAATGTTATGACCCTAATGGTCATGACACGGTCGCGGTCAAGACCACGTGAACCAAACAAGCTCTAGAAGCTTTTCGGCTCCACGCGTCTCATCCAAACCTCAACAAAACCAATCAATAAGCTACCAAATAGACCCGACTCGGACCCAAGGTTCATGTGGGTCACGTATACCATCAACCAAGACCCCTACGTGGGTTCCTTGGTGCGTACGCCCCATAACTCAACGCCAAACACAACCAAATCAATTCCACAACATCCAAATCTAATCATTCAAGCTCCAAACACTAACCAAACACAAAACCCATAAACTATTCTTAATAAAAAACATGCAACTAAACCCTAAATGCACAAACCCATCAAATTAATACACCACACATGTACCAAACACTAACTACTTGTTTACTTAGTTACTAATTAGCTTTAATTTCATGTTCCACCCAAAAGCCCCAAATTTCATTCATGGGTCGAAACCCTAAAATTCAATTCGTGGGTTTTTATCACCCAATCAAGCTCAAAACATGTTCCCTTTACCTTATCTAATCACCAATTGCAAAAGCCCTTTGAAAAACTAAAAGTACGAATCTTGATTCAAGGATTTAAAGGTGTTATTGAAGTCCAAATGGAGCTTGTAATATATGGTTGGAAAGAGGAGAAAGAGAGCTTCAAGATGGTGGTGGTGGTGTAGGGTGACGCGCCGCCGTGGCGGTGGTGGTGGCCGGAATATGGCCGGCGGCCACTATGGTGGTGGCTAAGGTTTTTAGAGTGAGAAAACTAGAGAGATAAAGTAGTGTGTGTGTTTTCTAGAGAGAGAAATGAAAGGTGGAAGTGAGGCTTGAGTGTGGTATTTATATTCATGAGCTAGGGACCTCAAAATAAATAAAAAGGAGGCTACAACTAAAAAGGGAGGGTTCGGGTGGTAACTTTTCGTATCTATCTCGTTTACCCATTCCCGAGCTCACATATCGTCCCCGAGTGTCTCGACATTTATTTTACTTTCCAACATCGTTACTTACGTTTTTCCACGAGTTTTGACTATTTATTTGTCAATTTTCGAGTTAAGGTCTAAAAGTTACAATAACTCTTGTTTTAGGCTTTTCTAGTAATTGAATAGTGCCACCAAATAGAGTTAAAACGCATACGATAACTCATTTAATAATGAAATAAACCGTAAAAACCAATCGACGATATAAAATCAAGTCACGGTTTATAAAATAGTGTTAAAGGCAAATCTCTGTTTAATTTAGCGTAATGCGGTTACATAAAATAGACTCCCTAAATTGCCAGTTGTCACAGGTTGTTGGATCGATGTACTTGATATGTGCTTAAACACATACCTTTTCTTTATCAATATAGACCCAAAACAACCAAGGAAAAGCCGTTTATTGCTGATATTTATGGTTTTCTTGAGTTTGTCTGTGCGTGGATATGCAAAACACACAAAAGGAACCAAATGTAAATGATAGAGGCTGGAAGGTCAAGATTGTGTATTTTGGAAGATTTTATTCTCAAAAGATGAAAGTTTCAAAAAAGTTTGAAGAGTCAAGAATGGCACTTTGAGCTTTTGTGTTGGTCCCTGAAGTTTCAAAATTCTGAGAATGCACCCTTGGATTATTTGAGCTTTACATGATTGGTCCTTGATGAGATTTCCAGAATTACATATTTGGTCCTTGGAAAATCCGAATTGTACAAGATTGGCTTGGGTTCAAATTATATCCAAAGTCCAAAAAACAATATAAACCTCTAGGCCCAGAATACTTGCCCAACACAATCCACTAAATACTACTCGGTATAATACCGAGTCCAACCCTTACCGTTATTTAAACGAGTCAACCCCATTAAACCGGTCAAACACTTGAAAAACAATAAAAACCCATTATCGCGCCAATCCCTTTCCCCTTTTCTACCCGGATAAACCTAATTTACCCCACCGTGTAATTGGCTAAATTAATAATTAAGGGTAGTATAGTACAGACACACTGACTCATGGGGTGACACTTCATCAATCCGTGTGCTATAGGGTGGGAGAGCTTGTCATTAGATTTGATCCTAGGGTTGTGATGAGAAAGCGGTTATATGATCCAAGGGTGGCAAAAGAGCTCAAAGAAGCACAAAGGGAAGAATTTCGAGAAGCTTCCAATCCTTAGCTTGGCTATATATAGACCTTATTTCTCATTCACTGGATGTATCTTAATTTCGGGTTAATTTGTAGTAGTTTACATTTTAAATGTTTTAAAATGCTTTTGTAATTCGTAATTTGTACTCAACATTGCTCTTATTAATAAAATTTTGAATTTCATTTACAAGTGTTATTGTTTAAGTTTTCCATAATCTATATATTATATCAATATATTGCTTATTTCATGTTTTCATAAATGTTTGTAGCTTAACTTTTGTCTAAAATACAAAAATCAAATAAATCATTGAAAAATAAAAAAAATCACTTTAGGTCAGTGTTTTGGATTAATCCACCTTGATTTCTTGTTTCATATGTTCATTTAAGCTTTTTAGTAGCTTATTGTGAGCTTATATTCATTTCATTCTCAAAACACAAAATCAAGTTTATATTCTTTGTTGGTGTTCGATCTTCTGGTTTTGGATGCGATCCGTTTGGGTTGTTAATATGGATTGGGTTGATAATTGGTATTGGAGTAGGATTAGTGGTTAAATAGGTTAGAATTCTTGTTTCATCGGTTGGCAACATCGGTAAATTGTAAGTTCATCATTTCGATTTTGATCATTAATCTGTTACTTGCATCTGTTTTATTAGTAATCGGTGTAGTTTGATCTTTGTTTGATGTTTATTTAGTGTTATCTAGTGATAATCTGCCTATTAGTTCATAATCAGTAGTTGTAAGTAGTGTTTGGTATTGCGATATTATTGTGTTTGAGAGCGGATAGTGATAGTTGTTACATGCTTATTTAGTTATTTGATAATCATTTGAAGTCTTGGTCATAGCGGTTTTACTCATTAAGTCAAAATCATAGTGTATCGATCTAGTGGTTACTCTGTTAGAATCGATTGGGTGAAATAAGTTACTAATTAGCTCAAAACTTGTAGATCTAGCTTATTGTCAAAATCATTAGGATAATATCATCATTTTCAGTTCATTAGTGTGGATCAAATTTGAGATTAGTCAAACTTTGATAACTGTTCTTCAATAAGTCAAAATCTGTCAAAACCTTGCTAAAACAGTTTTTCACAAAACTTGTGAATCAAATCATTGCTTCATTTCTAAGATTCAGTGTTTGAAACTTTGGTATTTACAAGTTGAACTGGTCTAAATTTGAGAATAACTTTTTGAGGAATCTGGTTTGGTCATTTTAAGCTTCAAATAAGCTCATCAACAAAATCACGAGAACTTGTGAATCGAGGCTCTTGTTCTTAATTCTAGGAGTTAGGACTTGAAATTTGGTGGAATCATAGCTGGCTAGGTGTTTAGTAGGACTGCTAAGTGGTCTTTGGATTTGCTTATTGGTTAAGCTGCATAAGCTCAACAGTGGTCCTAAACCCAATTAAATTGGCTCATTTGAAGCTTCTGAGGTTAGAGCTTGTTAGGATTAGGTGTAGTCAGTTGATATTAGTTCATTTTAGTATAAATTAGCTGTGTTCACTGTTTGGTTGGCTTATAAGCTTGTTAGCCTATCTTAGTAGCTTATTTTAGAATCAATTTGCACTACATCTTCCATATTCTACACATAAGCTGCTTGTTTTTCATTTTTCATAGATTCTAAATATAATTTTAGATTTTTCCTGTGATTTTCATAATTTTTGGTCTTTATTTACTATTTTTCTTAATTTAAATAGATTTTAATCACTTTTTAATAGCTTAAATTTGAAAATAATTGAGAAAAAGTTCCAAAAAATAATTTTTCAATTTTATTAGTTTAAGAAAAATATAAAAAGCATAAAAAAGATTTTTCCTTATTTTTCTCTTTGAATTTTATAATTTTTAGAATTTTAATTAGTTTTAATTAGTTTAAATTAGTTTTTAATTTTTATTAAATCAAGAAAAATCCAAAAAAATAGTTTTAATTCTAAAATAGTTTTCTAATCATATTTTTAGAGTAAAAGTAAATTTAGGCATTTTTAGGATATCGTTTATACGTAGTTGCATTTTTAGTAAGTTTGTTAATTACGTTTTAGTTTAATTCGCGTTTAGGATTTCCGTAGGATAGATAATTACTTTCCCATTCCCGTAGTTATTAAAATCAAATCTATAATCCAAATCATCAAGCATAAAATCCAAACCAAGAAGCGTTGGCAATGTACTACACGATCACACACGGGATTTGATTTATTATTCTTTTTCCTAAGATAATTTGAATCTATCTTCGGTGAGTATTTTGATATTGATATTAAGGATGATTACTCTAACCAAACTAACTTAAATAGCTTGTTAAGGTTTAATAACCTCGGATAAATCCTAAGTTATTAACAATGAAACACTGAGCAAACTCTATTAATTATGCGAAATTTACTTAACAAAGCTAACAAGAATAACTTTAAATTTGAACGATTTTATTAATAACTCTAACTCTGCTTATTATGCAGACTCTTTAACAACTCTAATAATATCGAACTTCTCTAAAACTCTAATAATGTCACGTACTCTAAACTTGTGAACTCGTACCTCTAATGCCAATCTAGGGGTCCTTTTATAGGCTCAAGGATAACCCTAGTCGGTTTACAATTTGTATCCTTGTACGACAAGTAATCTAATAAAGAATATTCTAGAATTACAAAGCTTTCCATAAATGAATATAACAGTTCTTTTAGCCTTGCAGTACTTTGACTTCTACAGCAGTACTTTGACTTCTTCTTTAGCAGTACTTTGACTTTTCCAGTACTTTGTCATTCTTCAGCACTTTAACTCTTCAGTACTTTAACTTTCTGTATCCCAACAATCCTCCCCTAACTTGAATTCTACTTGCTTGACTTCAAGTTTCTTTGTGAATTTATCTTTAACAGCTTCATCTTGAAAGAAAGATTGTGTCTTTCTAGACTCTGCTTATATCATCATTTATCAAAGTATTCTTTAGAATCTATTTTTTTCAGCATCAAACACTAATTTTATTTCTTTTCTGCAACATTCAGCAAGCTCCATCTTTTTAGCAACATAAGACAATTTGTACATTTAATTCAGTTAAGTTTCAGTCTATTCTCATCACTTCCAGGTGTGTTAACTCCTGTGAGAGGTGGATCATTGAAAATTTAATTAATTTGAGTTCTCTTTACCAAAGCCATTAACTCTGGAGTAGCCATATGTTTTGATGTGTAAGATCATGGTACACTGATAACCATATGATTTTTAGCAAATCATCAGCTATCAACAGATTTGAGTTGTCTTTACCAAAAGCTGTACCCTTTTGGACTAGTTAGTTCTTTCATCATGGTGAACTAATTACCATATAATGGTTTTTCCACAGCCTTTACCACAAGCCATTTTCTTATGGGCTAGCCAACTCTTCACAATACTGATATGGTGAGTTGATTACCATACAACTTATTAGCAAGTTGTCAACTTGAAACGGATTTGAGATATCTTTACCAGAGCCGTTTGCTCATGGATTAGCCAATCCTTTTGTAACCATGATGGATTGATAACCTATTGGTGTTACCATCTCAAAAACCATTTATTTCTTTTAACCTTTGTTTCAAAACATTTATTACTTAATAAAAGTTTTTCAAAATCGATGGCTGGTTTAAAACTACAAGCAGTACTTTGATGAAAGTACTGTTTGATCAGCAGTACTTTGAATAAAGTACTGATATATCAAAAATTTAATCAATTAAAATTCATACCAGTTATTCATCAGCATCATCATCAGCTATATCTGTCTATCTGATAAACAATTTGATAACCATAAGTGCTGTTTCATTGTCTTCTTCAACTTCCATTCCATGCTCCAGCATCCTTCTCATAAGATCTGATGTAAGAGGATATCTTCTATCAGCTAACATGTGAATCATTGTCCCATCTTCTAGCTCTAGAACATGTACTCCAGATTCTTCAAAGAATCTCCAGCAAGTAATCTCCCAATCTTCTTGGTTCTCCCAGATCTCAGCAGTACTTGTTTCTTCAGTTTCCCAAATAGTTATGAGTTCTCCAAGTAAGACTAAAACAAATCCTTCTGATGGATTGTGTTCATAATATTCTTTGACCACATGATATAAATGGAATAAATCCACTCTATCAATTATATGCAATAAATCCCATAGCATATTGAACACCTTGAAACTTTCATCTTCTTTGTGAAACATCAGATATTTTTCATCTTTTGACTCAACAACTTCAAAAGTAGTTATTGGATATTTGTTCATCTTCAATTCAACATCATCTTTAGAATAATCAAAATCTATTATTCTTAAGTAATTCCTTAGCTCATCATCTGTTTCAGATCTTAATTCAACTTTATTTGATGGCTGATGATCTTTAACTTCAGTTACTCTTTTTCTTTTTAAGCTTTCTTTTCTTTCTTCTTCTTTGTAAGCATCATCAACTTTATAATCTTTGATACTATCAACTTGTCTCTTATATTCTTCTCTGACAGCATCATATAACTCTTTCATATTAGCATAATTTAGCTTGTTCAAACCAACATATCCCATCTTCTTTAGATAAGCCATCATTGCATTCCTTTCCTTTGCAAGATTTGGTCTTCTTGGCAGAGAAGAAATAGGAAGTGGCGATGGTATAGCAGCTTCAGCATTCAATTCTTCTTGTAATTTCCTAGCTGCTTCTTCATTCAAAACTTCTTCTTCCTTAGCAACCTCAGCATTTAGTTCAACTTGTACCTTTCTAGCTGCTTCCTCATTCATAGCAATTTGAGCAACCCTTATCTGTGCTAAAGTTGGTCTCTTTTTCTTCTTTGTTTCTACCAATATACCTTTTCCTTTATCCTTTGGATAAATAACAGGTTGAGAAGCTCTTGGTTGTTCTTCTTCTTGCACTCCTGGAATGTTAACACCCCTTGGCCTTGATAAATCATGCAAAATCTCAGCAATGGTTTTGTCATCACTTGCAGTATGTATAGGTTTGGGTGTTGCTTCTTATTCTTGTATGACAGTTGACGGACCAGCAGCTTCTTCATGTATGTTGAAGGACCAGCTTCCTCTTCAAAGTCTAACAACCTTGGAGTAATCAATTCTTGTCTATAAGTTCCAGGAAAAACAGTACTTTGATCAGCTGTACCTTGATCATCAGTACCTTGAACTTGAACATTAATAACTTGCTCCTCAGTACCTTGAACTTCAGTCCTTTCTTCTTCAGTACTTTCAATATTAACATATTCTTCAATACCTTGAGGTTCATTCTCCTTAACAACATCTTCTTTCAAATTCTTTTCTTTTAAATTCCTCCCCAATTGGACATAAGATGATTGTTGAACCTTCTTACCTTTGGTTGACTTCTTAAATTGCCGAACAGTCTTTCCTTGCTTTCTTTGAGTCTTAACCCATAGACGATGATGTTGAACCAATGGCCAGACAAAATTCTCGAGTCTTCTAAACTTAAGCTTTATCTTCTTAATTTGTTTAGCCTAAGCTTCAGTTGTTTTCTTCAATCTGACTAACTCCCTTGTCAGAACATAATTATCCAATACCAAGCCTTCAGGTGGTATAAAAGCTGAATCATCTCCTCGAATTGGTGAATGTTCTTCAGGTTGAGAATCATGAGTAGATATTTGTGGAGATGGGGAACGTGAAACTGCAACATCTTCTTGAACTTCAGTACTTTGGGAAACAGTACCTTGTGATGCAGTACCTTCTGATGCAGCACTTTGAGATGCAGCACTTGCAGATGCAGTACCTTGTGTAGAAGCAGTACCTTCAGTGTCATCATCCTCTGCAGCATCAGCTCTGACAGCTTGAACAACTTCCATCATAGAAGTAGTTAAGGGAGTGTCCCTTCCAGTGAATAAATCACTCTTCCTAGCCATGAAAGTAAAGATCTTGGCTTGTTGAACCACAACAGGTAAAAGACTTGTAGGTTTAGGGACATCTGAAAGTTGTTTATTGAGGAATACTTGTATAAACCTTGGATACATCAACCATTTTGAACCATGAGAGATGTGTGAAAGCATTCCATCTAGTATTAGCCTTGAAAAGTTGAAAACTCGATCTGTAGCCAATCCTACGATAGCAGATGCTATGTTAGACCCAAATTGCTCCCATGATGTACTTTTAGCACTAATACAGTGAAGCAATACATGAACCAAAAACTTCCAGTGAGGACAAAATAAGGGTTTTCTGAACGTTTGTTCAGCTAAGGACCCTTCATAACCAATGTCCCTAAAAGTATCCCAAATCAGTTGCTTATCAAAACGAATAGCCCCATCTTCATCATTAAACAATAAGTCTTCACGAATAGAGGCTTCACTAATCTTCACAATTTTCCCAGCAACTTTAGCTTGAATGTATGAATCATCATTCCCCATAACCCTAGCAGTTTCCCAAAATTGTTGAATCCAGGGCTCAATGATATCTGGTTCTACTAAAAGCACATAACTAATTGGCGACCCAGTAAGAAAATCAATGATGTCATGAAAGATTACATTTGCTTCAGTCTTGTCTAAATTCGCCACCATGTTGTGTTTGGAAACAATATTATGATTCGCCATTGATGATTATATGATCACAGTAAAAGATAGAACGAATAATATAGGTGAAAGTGTGAGAAATATGGAAAAGATTTGAAGATATCAAATATGAGAGGGAAATTCGGAGAGTAGTTATTTATAGGTGAGATTTAAAAAATCACAGCCATTAATAACAAAGTTACCGTTAGTAGTAATTACCCCTCAATATTACTGTTGGAACAGTACGTTAATAAGACAAACAACACTTTCCACGTGTGCAGTACTTTCCAAGAAGTACTTTCCAAGCAGTACTTTCATAAAAGCAAAAAGCAAAAAGCAGTACTTTTCCATTTTCTTCCTTACAATAGCATATACAGCAAACAAACATGAATATCCTCCCCTCAAGTAATGCATAGGACTATACTTACACTCAATAGTCCTCCCCTTAAATGTAGCTCAGTAATTAATCATGCCAATACTCACCACCAAGTGAGTAAATCTTGAAACATCAAATCATTTGGTGAGTAAATAAGCTACATTATCATCCGTATGCACCTTGACAACATTAATGAGCCTATGCTCATAACAATCTCTGATGAAGTGGTGCCTAATCTGAATATGCTTGGTCTTGGAATGATAAACTGGATTCTTGACAATGCAAATGGTACTCTCATTATCAATATTGATAGGAGTATTCTTGAAATTGAACCCATAATCCAAAAGTTGATTCTGCATCCACAACACTTGTCCACAACAACTTGTAGTAGCCACATATTCGGCTTCAGTTGATGATGTTGCTGCAATTGTTTCCTTCTTACAATGCCATGAAACTAATATTCTTCCAAGATATTGGCATCCACATGTGGTTGATCTTCTGTCATAGTTGTCACCTGCATAGTCACTATCTGAAAAAGCTTCCAAGTGAAAAGGTGAATCCTTTGGATACCACAACCCCAACTTAGGTTGTTGTTTCAAATAACAAAAAATTCTCTTCACTGCATTCATATGAGAGATCTTTGGTGAGACTTGATATCTTGCACATAAACAAACAACAAACATGATATCAGGCCTTGAAGCAGTAAGATACATAAGACAGCCAATCATGGATCTGTATAACTTGACTTCAATTGGTTTTCCATCTTCATCCTTGCCCAATGAGTTGATAAAACATCTTGAAGAAGCATCTGATTAAGTTCATCTTGAATAGATTGATCCTCAGCAGATAATGAGGATTTTGGCTCATCAGTACTTTTCTCTGTCTCAGCAAGTTTAGGTTCTTCATCATGAACAACATCTGGTCTAATATGGACTCCATGAACAACATATTGTAAATATTCTCCATTGTGCACAGGTTGATTTTCTTCTCTAACAGGTACATAGTTCATAGAAGGAGTTAAAACTTCAAGATCAAACATCCAATCAGGACCTTTACCCTTCTCATTGTCTTGATTTTCTAAAAACTCAACATGAAGACAATCTTGAACCTTCTTAGTGACTCTGTTGTACACTCTAAAGCCCTTACTGTTGGTACAATAACCCAATAAATAACCTTCTTCTGACTTGCCATCAAACTTACCCAGATTATCAATTGTATTCAAAATAGTAAGAGGGCATCCAAAAGGCTTCATAAATCGAATGTTTGGTTTGTTGCCCATCAGCAACTCATAAGGTGTCTTCATCTGTGGCTTAGTAACTGATACTTTGTTAAGTACATAGCAAGCAGTACTTATAGCTTCAGCCCAGAATTGAATAGGTAGTTATGAATCTGCTAGCATTGTTCTGGCTGCTTCAATCAAAGTCCTATTCTTTCTCTCTGCAACACCATTCTGCTGTGGTGTTCTTGCAATACTGAACTCCCTCTTGATTCCTTTGTTTGCACAAAATTCATCCATAAGCTTGTTCTTGAATTCAATTCCATTGTCACATCTAATACCTCTAACCTTGAGTCTCAATTGGTTTTCAAGCGCTATTATAAGAGTCTGAATAGCATCAAATGTATCATCTTTAAATCCCAAGAAAAATACTCAATTGAATCTACTGCAATCATCTGTTACAACTAAGCAGTACTTTTTCTTGTTTAAACTTGCCACAGAAACAGGTCCAAACAAATCCATGTGTAATAGCTCCAAAGGTTCTCTAATAGTCCTTTCCTCAAGCTTCTTGCATGAAGCTTTGTGTGTTTACCCTTCTTGCACGCCAAACATGAGTGATCATTCTTGTAAGTCTTTGAAGGTAAACCTCTAACTAAATTTCCTTTGACCAGTTTGTTGATATTCTTGAAATTGACATGGCCCAATCTTCTATGCCACTGATGTGTTTCTTCAGATGTTGCCTTTTCCACCAAACATGTGGCTTTCCCATAAGAATGAAGACTCTTCATATCTAGACTATACACATCATTGGTTCTTGGTACTCTAATAACTACCAAGTTATCATCAACAGGCTTGAATTCAGGAGAAAGGATGAGACATTCTGTGTCAGTGAATAACACAGGATGCTGTTTATCACAGATTTGAGAGATTGACAATAAGTTGAACTTGAGCTCCTTCACATGTCTAACATTCTCAAAATCTATACGCCCTGCTTTGATGGTTCCTTTTCCAGTAATTCTTCCTCCATTAGGATCATTCTCAAATGAAACTCTTCCTCCACTAATAGATCTAAAGTAAGACAGAATCTCCTTGTCTCCTGTCATACTTCCAGAGCAACCACTATCTACAATCAAATGATCTTTAAGCTCCTCTTCTGGGTTGCCCTGCACAAAGATTTAGAGAGTTAGTTTCTTTTAGGAACCCAAGCCATTACTGACTTGTGTTCCCCTTGTGGAGTTACAAACTCAAATTCTTTGAGTATGTAATTCCCACTATTTTTTAAAACATGATCCAGAATTATCTTTTGATTTTTAGCATGTGGATTTTCAAAACTTTCTAGATTTTCAAAACTCTCTTTTACAAGTTCATTCTCTTTTTCTTGTATCACAAAAACATCTGATTCACTTTTTGTTGAAAGTACTGTTTGTCCCTCTGCAGTACTTTCTCTCTTAACCCATTCGGTTTTAACACTTGGTTCCTGTGATCTAGATCCCCTATGTGAATTGTAAGACCTTCTAGGTTGATAGTAATGAGATCGCCTAGGATACCTGTTCCAAGAAGTGTTAGCAGTACCTTGTTTTGATGGAGCAGTACTTTGGGAAGGTACTGCTTGTGAAGGTATTGGTGATTTAGAAAAAGGTCTTATCTGGTGAGGGTACCTATGGTCTGGTGAGAAATTGCTGTGATTGACCCTATTTGAATTATTCCAGACTGGTTTGTGCTCTCTAGGTTTCTGATTGGCAGATCTACGCTTTGGAAATTTTCTAAGGTATTCTAAATGAAATGCACAATCCTTGATTAAATGAGTAGAACTAAAGCACACAAAACACAGTTTTTGACCCATACTCCCAAAGTGACTTCTTCTCTGTCTATGACCAAAACTATTTTGCCTTCTAGGTGAATGATTAAACCTGTCTTGACCAAAGTTATCCCAAAAAGGTTTAGCAGTACTGTTTTGAAAAGGTTTTCCTGAAGGTACTGCTTGTGGAGCAGTACTTTGAGTTGAAGGTACTGCTTGACTTTGAACATTGTTTTCAACAGTTTCTTTTGGGGTTTCAGACCTAGATTGACCAACTAGCTTTTTCCTAAACTCTAGACTGTCTACTCCAAAACGAGAAACATCAGGCCTAGGGGGTTGATGAATGCCAGTGGGATGGGGGACTGAATGATAACCATTGTCTTTCTTATACTCTGGAGGTTTTTCACTAATTGAATCCTCAATACTAGATGTGTCTGCATAATTAATGAGTTCATCATCACTAGTGGTTATGTCCTCTAGATCATCACCAGATTGATTCTCTTCTATGTTATCAAAGTCCATACCAAAACCTAAGCCAGTTCTAATGTAAGCTCTTCTCTATTTTTGAACATAAGTAACATGTGACAGACCAGATTCTTTCCAGGCATCAAACTTTGCTAACAAATCATCTCTTTCCATAGTCAATTTCTCAATTTCAATTTTACAATTTAGTTTCCATTCACTTAGTTTTAACTGGTAATCATGTTGTTCATACTTTTCAGCCCAAGCCATTTCATTATTTTCATGTGTTAATATTTTGGCTTCCATTGACTCTAAGGTTATTTGATAACCAGCTACCTCAGACCTAGCCCTAACACAATTAACTCTTTCAATCACATAACTGCCAAGTAATTTTTGATAAAAATCATGACAATTTGAGCATACCTCAGAGATAGGGGGTGAACTTGGTGAAGTAGCCACCATTGCAAGTAGAACAGGATCATCTTCACTCTCCATGCTCCAATCAAATCCTCCAAAACCATCTCCGGATTCCAAAGCAGCATGATCAGATTCTTCATCAAAGGCAGTGCTCCAGTCCAATTCTTCTACTGACTCATCAACTGATTCTTCCACTGCTACCATACAATAGGTTACTGGTTCATCATCAAACTTAGCACTCCAGTCAACCTCTGATAAACTTTCTTAAGCAACCAAGGCTTTTGTTTCAGTAATAGGAATTTCTTTGAGCTCCAGCTTTGGTTTCTCAGTCATCCTGTTTTCTTGATACTTAGCAAACCTGCACTCCCTTGCAAAGTGTCCAGTCTTTTGACAATTGAAGCATTCAATTTTGGATTTGTCAAAAGTGATTCTCTGTTTTGGTTTGAAGTCAATGTTCTTTCCTGTTTTCTTCATATACTTCTTGATCCTTGCAACTTGCCACCTGATATCAATTTCTTCTAAAGCATCCTCTTCAATTTGTGAGAGATCTTCTTCATAAGTTACCGGTTAAGAATCTTGCTGTGCAAAGAAAGAGCATACAACTTCATCTGAGTGCATGGTAGTAGCTGGTGGGGCTTGCTGAGCATAGGTGGGGGTAGTATGCGAAATAGTACTTTGAGCCACATTACTTTGAGTAGGAGAAGCAGTACTTTTGGTGGAAGTACTGCCCCTCTTTTCAGATGACAAAAAAGCAATAATGTGAGATTTGGAACTGGTTTGCCCTTTCATCTCATGCTCATACACCTTCAGATGATTGTAGAGATCATCAAAGTCCATGAAATCCAAACCAGGTTGTCCTCTGATCATTGTAGCTATCACATGCCATGTAGATGGAAAACTCCTTAAGAACTTCAGATTGACATCTTCAACATATACTTCTGCCTTGTATAACTCTAACATGTTGAGGAGATTTTGAAATCTATCATATGCAGCATCAAGACTCTCTCTTTCACCAACATTGAAGGTTTCAAACTGTTGCTTCAACAGATTTCTGTGCATCTTCTTAGAAGCTTCATTCCCTCCAAATCTTGTCTTGAGAGCAGCCCAGAGCTGCTTTGCATCTTTAGCATCATGAAACTTCAGTAGATGTCCATCAGGTATAGCAGATAAGAGTATGTTAAGAGCCTTCTCTTGATTCCTTATGGTAGCTGCTGGTAAGACTGGTTTGGGTGGTTTAGGTTGTCCAGCAATCTCCACAGGTTCTGGAACTACTTCATTACCATTGACAATTACATTCCATAGTGCATGGTCTGTAATGGCAATGTACTGCCTCATCTTCATACACCATAGATCGTATTCTCCCTTCTTGATGATTGGAATTCTGAGTGAGGTGATTGATGGTGGTGGAACAGCTTCAGTCGACATCTTTAGGTTTTGTTGTAGTAGGGTTTTAGGGTTTCTTCCTAGTCAGAGTTTCCACACAAGCTCTGATACCACTTGTTGGATCGATGTACTCTAACCAAACTAACTTAAATAGCTTGTTAAGGTTTAAGAACCTCAGATAAATCCTAAGTTATTAACAATGAAACACTGTGCAAACTCTATTAAGTATGCGGAATTTACTTAACAAAGCTAAGAAGAATAACTTTAACTTTGAACAATTTTATTAATAACTCTAACTCTGGTTATTATGCAGACTCTTTAACAACTCTAATAATATCGAACTTCTCTAAAACTCTAATAATGTCACGTACTCTAAACTTGTGAACTCGTACCTCTAATGCCAATCTAGGGGTCCTTTTATAGGCTCAAGGATAACCCTAGTCGGTTTACAATTTGTATCCTTGTACGACAAGTAATCTAATAAAGAATATTCTAGAATTACAAAGCTTTCCATGAACGAATATAATAGTTCTTTTAGCCTTGCAGTACTTTGACTTCTACAGCAGTACTTTGACTTCTTCTTTAGCAGTACTTTGACTTTTCCAGTACTTTGTCATTCTTCAGCACTTTAACTCTTTAGTACTTTAACTTTCTGTATCCCAACACAGGTTCTCACGGATCCCTCACTTGAGGGATCCGGCTAGCCTAAAGCCAGGGATCCGGCTCTCAGAAGCCAAGAAAAAGAGTGATGAGGTTCTTAGTAAGGTCTAGCACCTACATATCTTGAGTGATTTAGTCTCCTCAGGTGTCTTAAATGGTATGAGACTTAAATGATCAAGCATAATGAGTGACGATAGCTAATGATGTCTTTTATGGAAAGAAATGGAGTTTTCATGAGCACCAATGAGTGATAAAGGATGAAACTAAGAGTTTTGAGGGTGTCAAATATTGTCAAATGATCCTAGAGACCAGATGGTGATCTAAGGAAAATTTAAAAAATTCCTTAAAAATCAAAAGAAATGAAAAACTAGTTTTTAGGCCATTTTAAGATAAAGATTACTAAAATCAATTTGCTAAAATTGAGAGAAATTTCAAACTACGTGTTTTAAGATAAAGAGAACAATGTGTGCACATTGGGGCGGAAAGATGGTGAGTTTTGAAGTAATGATAAATCAAAAGTACCTTGAATGTGATCCTAAGTCATCCATAAGTGAATGTGAGATTAACTGGACCTAAGGAAAGTTTAAGTGATCCTAATGAAGCATGTTCAACTAGTTCAATAAGGTCTGAAAGGTTGGATTGATGTAAGAAAACAAAGAAATCACTTCTGTTTACTCAGATCCCACAGATCCTTCATTTGAGGGATCCGGCTAGTTATAGCCCAGGGATCCGGAATCTATGACAGATTTATTAATAGTGAGTGTTCACTATTTTGCTCTAGGTATTGAATTTCGAAACTAATGATCTCCGCAGTAAGCACACGTGTATACAAGTAAGACACAGTAAGTATAGCATACCAAATGGTCAAGTTAAAAAAATGATCAACAAACAATTATTTCATAAACATGATCAAGTTACATTGGTGAATTAAGATAAAGCTTAATGAGTGATACTCTAAAGGAAATCTTTTATTTATAAGCTAACTTTTATTATTCGCTGTTTGATGGATCGTCAAGTGGGTTGTGAAGAGTCGATGATTCAGGAGTGAAGAATGAAGTGATGAGAGATGCATTCAGAGGTTCCATCATTTTATTCACAAGTGAATATTAAGGGATTTGAAATTGTGGATGATAGTTCATGACGTGATGATAGAGGCGTGTCAAGAACATCCCATAAGGTATTAGTTTATTCTTGTTGCCTTGGAGGTTTACAATTCGTCTTGCAAAGAAGTAAGCGAGGTTGTATGGTTGTTGAGTTAAGAGACGGTAAATCATGTGAGCGCAACATGTGGGAAGAATCTCACGATTTCCTGTAAGACTCTAAACATTTTCACGTAGGATGACACCAAGAGATTTAAGATCATCCTGGAGTTCACGTGTGTGAATTATGTTTGGATTTGAGTAGTTGGAATGTTGAGGAGTGCATAGAAAGCAAGTTATTTCTTGAAGAGAGGGTATGTATGAACAATATGGAATGTTTTCTTCATGATAATTAAAGAGAGAATCATGGGACCAATCTTCAGTGAAAGCACATTGTCCATAATTTGGAATTCGGAGAATGTGAGCAAATTGCTCAAGATTCAAAACAAACTTTTGATTTTTGATCCAAAACCATAGTGATAGAGAACGATCCTCGTTAAGAACAAGTTCAAATTGACGGAAAAATTCCAAAACAAACAGTGGAAAAATTTTATCGTTGATCCCGTGAAGACCTTCTAGTCCTATGGTGCGGAATGAGGTATTGATACCTTCATGGAAGATTAAAAGTGAGTCAACAACACGTCCTTCATGAAAGAAACGAGTTTCAAGATTATTGAACCCACGAACATGATTGTCAGGGGTGTTAGGTTCAAGAGATATGTTTGGAATGTAGACATAAGTGAGTTGATGATCGAGTCATACTCATGAGACATGATGAGACCTATAGACATGAAACGAATATTTTACATGAGTATGTTAGTACATAGTAAAACTTCGAGAGTGAGAGTGTTTTTGGTTGGTGATACCTTTATGTATTTTAATCATAGTTTAAAGCGACATGATCTCATAACGTTTTTATTGTCTATTATATTTTATTAACAATGACACTCCTATATTTTTAACTTACTCCTTTATGACATTTTAGTGAGGTTTTCCTTTTATAGTAAGTTTTCGTGAAATGATTTTTATCTTGTTTGCATGAGTTTCTGTCATCAGTTCCTCTGGTTCTGCCTGTTCCCTTTTAAAAGGGATCCGGCCAGTTAAAAATCAGGGATCCGGGAGATCTGTAGGTTTGACAGAAATTTGTTTTGACGTAGGATCTATTTTTACAACTCACATGTTACAAAATGAAATGTGTTCTAGCCAATGTAAATTCTTGAACATACATTAATAGTTTCAAACATGTTGGGGTTTTGAATGTCTGAAAAAATAAAAACACATTATGCGAGAATGAAACGAGAAAACTACGACATCATTTATATTTCATTTCAATGCTTAAAGCAATACAAATGATCGGATATATGATACAAATGTAGATCAATAAAACAATGCACATGTCTCCATGCGAGAATTTGATCTTGGGATACACGAGAGCGATGAGCGAGAAGATGATGATCACGAGGGCGATGTAAACCATGATGATGAAGATCTTCCTAGGTTTGGATTTCTCGAAATGAGATGATGAAGAAGATGAAGTTTTTGAGTGTGTGAAATTTTTGAAAGTGGAGGAGAAAAATGGGATTTGTTGGTGAAGGGTTTGACGATCGGAGGGATTTTTATAGGGAAAGAGGAATTTTTTTGAGATTTGTGTTTTGTTTTATTTGTATTTAGACATATTTAATTTTTAGAGATTAGGTTTAGACAACACATATTGATATTCCTAGGTTTAGAGGGACGAAGACACGTATGCACAAGATTTTTCTAATGAAGCCACGTATATTATATAAATATGTTTAGATATTTATATGAATGAGAAAAAAATATAAACACATAATTTTTCATTTAGTGACATGCAAGCATACACATGATTTACCAATATCACTTAGAGATAAGTCTTATGAAAGTCATACCTTTATTGCAATTTGAGTGTCCTTTTTTTGACGAGTTTTATCAATGGACAACTCCGGTTTCTTCGAGATCTACTTGGTAATATGTTTAGACAACTTATTGGGGAAAGTTATCTTATTACCAAAGAATCTTGATAGTTAGCTTATTTTGAGATTAACTAAACAAAATGACAAGAAAAGTTAGTGCATTTTGTAAGGCAAAATAAGATGTAAAAAAAGAAAATAATTAATGTTATCATCTATTCAACATCCAACAAAAATATTTTTTAAACATAGTTTTTGTTTTAGAAAATTTCATTCTTTGTAGTTTTCAAACAAACACGGACCGTATCAAGTTTTTAAAGTACAATATACTCTAAGCAACTTGGTAGCGAAGCTCTGGTACCAATTGTGGAAAACTAGAAGGGGGGGGGTTGAATAGTTTTACTGATTAAAACTTCGTTTTAAAGTATTTAGATTGACTTATGTCAATCTATTTAGATTTTGTGTTGGATATTGATAAATGAACATATAATTAAGTAATGCAAGAGATAAAGAGTAAAGGAACACAAAACCATGACACAAGTATTTATAGTGGTTTGGATACAAGGACACCTTCCTTGCCCTACTCCACTCCCAGAGTACCCCACTCGAGAGTTTCTAAGCACAACACAACACAAGCTCCTTAATGTGGCGGAGAAGCCTTTACAATGTCACCTACTCTTTATCCGGTACAAGGCTAGACACCGAGTTCTTCCACGAGGTAGAACCAAACCGATCAAATGTTGCCTACACTTTATCCGGTACAAGGCTAGATACCGACTTCCATTACAAAGGAGGAACTACTACCCAACACTACACCAAAACACAACTACCCAAAGGAGACACACTCCTTTTTACAATACTAGAAAGGATATCAACATCATTTAACCCAAACTACACAACTTGTACATCGACCCACCATATCGATTGTACACCTTCGGCACTGTTCACTAATGCCTTCAACACGACACTTCTATGGAGGGAGGAAAGAAGTATCAACAAGATGCACTTCAGTGGTCTTGATGATGCCAAAGCTTAAAAACTCATGACCTTGAGCTTGCACGTCTTCAAGAGGTGGTGATCTCGCCTTTAAGAGGAACCCAGAGAATCATATAAAGATAAAAATACATAGAATGATTCTTTGGATATGTGGTTAGAGAGGTTAGAATACTGAAAAAAAGTATATCTAAAAGTTGTAGTAAGCAAGAGAGAAATGACTCACTATTTATAGGCAAAATGTGCCAACTATCCCACATTTTTGGCGGATCCCTCACCAAAGGGATCTGGCTAGTGAAAATGCTGGGATTCGGCTACTGGGTCAGTTTAGTCTGGATTTTGGGTTGCAAACCGGGTTATGGGTTATGGACCATGGGTCATGAACTTTGGATCATGGATAACCAACAAGATGCAATGTACCTAGTCAATGGGTTATGGATCTTGGGTCATGGGTCATGGATTTTAGGTCATGGATAAAATCCAACATGACTTCATGCATGATGTCATGCAATGGGTCATGGGTTATGGATCATGCTCCATGGGTATGGGTTATGGACTTTTGTTCTTACCCAACAAGATTCATTGTACCTAGTCAATGGATCATGGGTTATGGACTTTGGTTTTTACCCATTACAACATATACAAACTACATATACATTTCTATACGTTGGAATTACTCCTAACTTGTATTTCAAGTGTTAGTCATTAATATGTAATAGGTTGCTTAAATAGGCTTTGTGCTAGTAATTATGGCAAGGCTCATGTAGAAAGCCCATGAGCTTATGCAAAATCCCAATAAGGAAGGAAGGGACTAGATGTGTTGCCCTAGCTCCCTTCCCCTATAAATAGTCTTGTAAACCCTCATTTGAGGGTTGGTTGTTCACTTCATAATACACGCTACGCATAACCTTTGTTTATCATCATACGTGTGTGTTTGTGTATGTTCATCCAATCTATCTCATCTATATTTCTTACATATTGATCCTTGTGGTATATTATGGTGACCTAACAGTGGTATCATACGCCATCTAGTTGGGTGAAACATATTGTTTTTGAAGTTTTAGTTCTATATGTGTGGGTATAACGGGTTCACTTTTCATACGCTTAAAACTTTCATTTTTTCACTTGTAAACTCAAGATTCTTATGGGTTAAGGTTTAATTAGTGTTAAAGTTTCAGTTCTTTGCAAAAAGTTTCAAACTTTACGTGTTTAGATTAGTTTTTAAGCTTGGTTTTTGCATCGTGTATTTTCTTACGCGTAAGGTGAAAAGTGTCTTTGGATCATCAAGTTTCAAACTTTATTGTTGTTTGGTGATTTTGAAGCTGTTTCATCATTAAAATAAGGTTTACAAACGTTTTTGGGCATAAAAAACCAGTTTTGGTGAATTTTGTACTTTCTACGCCTAGCAAAACCCTAGTTTTACGCCTAAGCTCTACGCCTAAGTCCTGTTTACGCCTAACAGTTTCTTACGCGTAAGAATATCTTCATTTGATCTTCGAAGCTGTTGGTTTACTCAGTGTTTTCTTACTTGGATAAGCCTGAAAACACTTCAACTTGTGGATATCTTTTACACTTGGATAAGTGTAAAGGATTTTTTTTGGGTAAAACCCTAAGTTTACGCATAAGGATAAAAGCTTACGAGTAAACACTTTACGCCTAAGTTATTCTTACGCATAAGTTCATCTAACGCCTAAGGTAATCTTACGCCTAAGGTTCTTACTTCTAAGCATTTGGTTTACGCTTAAGCTTAAGTTTCACCTAAAGTTTACGCGTAAGCAGTATTTACGCCTAAGCTATTGATTACGTGTAATAGGAAGTTACGCGTAAGGATTACAATCTACGCCTAAGCCTGGTTTACGCCTAAGTTTTCTTCATCAACAAGTTTCATTCGACTACAAAGATCCATCATCAACACAAGTTTCAAGATGTCTCAACCACCATACTCTAACTACTTTCCTCATGAGTATCCTCAACAACAACAACAACAACTGCAACAATTTCAACAATATCCTCAACAACAATTTCAACCACCATCTCAAATGTACTTTCCTCAAGGAGCACAACCTCTTCTACCTCAATTGCCTCAACCAAACCCTCGTCAAAAAGTTCAACACTATAACTACTTCCAATATCAGTTTCCAGCTAAGTATGCTATGAATGTCACAACGCAAAAGGAACCTTATTGGTTTCCAAAGATGTGTGAAGCTTTAAGCAGCCAACAATCCACTCATGAAGTTAGATCCCTTGATAGACATCCAATGCTCACTCTCGGGAACTACAATCAATGGGTGATAAGGTTTTTTAGGTTTTGTGATCTTAAGAAACCACATGGTAAGTTTTTGAAGAAGGTCATTCTTGAAGGTCCTTTTCAGATGCCTGCTATCACTATTCCCGGAGATCCAACCGCTACTCCACCAAGAGATGAAGTTACCAACATTCTCAGAGTAGATCAACTCACTGTTGAACAACTTCTTCACTTAGAAGCTGATGAAATTGCAATGCAATATATCCTTTTGGGTCTACCCAATCCGATACTTCATAGTGTTGATGCTCAGAAGACTGCTAAAGCTATATGGGAACACATTCATCTTCTAATGGAAGGCACTGAACTCAATCAAGAAGACATGGAATCAAAAATCTACTTATCATATGAGAACTTCATGATTGAACTAGGGGAATCATTAGAGTCATACTATCATCGGTTCTCAGACATCATCAATGACTTGGAAAAAGATAATATCATTATGCCAAGTATTGCAATCAATACGAAGTTCCTCAGTTGTCTTGGTCCTGATTGTAAAAAGTATATTACATTCATCCGTCAAGCTAAGAATCTTCATCAAGCAACGTACGGATTGTTGTATGACTATTTGAAGCACCATCAAAAGGAAGTAGACAAAGACAGAATTATCCGTGGAGTCCCTGCTTCTCCAACACTTCCGAATAATCAAACTCTTGCTTTGTATACTCAAGCATGTTATCCTCAATTTCCATCATTACCAACTGTCTTCACAAATTCACCACAACAAACTGCTCAGATTACACCATATGATCCATCACAGCAAGCACAAGAAACTCAGCTAGTTCCTTACAACAACAACAATACTGATTCAACACTTTACAGTGAAAATCCAGATAAGGATGTTGCGGCCTTCGATTCATTGAATCAAGGATTTATAATGATTGCTAGACCCTCCAGAAGATTTGCTAACAAATCCAACAATCGCATTCGTACCTCATCAAACACAAGAAATCAAGCTGTTGTTAACAATGGAAGAGTTGAGGTTCAGAACCGTGGAAATGGTCTTCAGATGGGTAGTGGCCAAGGGTTTACTGTTAATGGAAATAATAACATGGATGCTCTACAACAACGGGTTTAAATGGTTGACCAGGAAAATGCTCATACTGGGGTTAATGGTCTTCGATGCTGCAACTTCAACGAGATGGGTCATCTGGCTAATGCTTGACCAAAGCCGAGAACAAGAGGTAGCGCTTATCACAAGGATGATTTAATCTTGGCTCTCAAGGATAAAGCTGGTGGAACACTTAACAACAAGGAACAGAGCTTCATGGTTGATGCAGATTCTGATGATGACATAGAGGACTTGCAAGTTAATGCAGCTGTGATGTTAATGGCAAACATGCAAGAGCTCCACATGAGTGACACAGACCCAGTTTATGACACTGATGGCTTGTCTCAGGTATAGAGTGTTCAACATGAGCCTTCTACATCTCATTACGACGATAATCAAATGGATCCCGTAGTTACATTTGACGATCAAGATGACCTTATGGTTAATATTGATAATCAAGTTGACTTCGTGCTTATATTTGAGGATCTAAGTAATGAATATGTGGAGCCTCAAGTTGAACAAAATGAACCTCTGTCTAATCCAGATTCAGAACTCATGACCTTATGTCAGACCACCCTATCTAAATTGGAAAAATGCAATGAGATTAATAAGAAACTGCAAGATAAAATTGCACTGCTAACTAAGGATAATGAATGCTATAAGTTTCAACTCAACATTTTTGAAACTAAAGAGAAACGTGAACAAAGTTTTGAAATCGCTTTTGCAAAATCATACCAAAATGAAAAATCTTTGGAAATACAGATACGTGATCTAGTTGAATCCAAGAATGTATTGCTTTCTCAAATAGAACAACAAAAATTTGATCATAAACAACAAGTTAACACTCTCACTTCGAAAATGTTAATACAAATAAGCCGTAAAAACGTTTATTTATATTTTACGATTTTCTAATGTTTTGTTAATAACAAACGTAAAATCATTTTAATGAAACAAATAAAATACGTAAATGGTTTGAGCCAATAGTATACTAACACATTTATGTTTTCACATAAAACACTAAACAAGTAATAGTGATTTTATGATTTAGTAATACATATGTACAACAACGAGTGTTTACATATTGGGTAGATATATACATAATTAGTATGTATTATAATGGGTAATATAATGGGTAGAAGTTTAAGTATTTGACTCATTGACTAAATACATTGAATGTAGTTGCGTATAACCTAAAGTCCATGACCCATACCCATGGAGCATAACTCATAACCCATTGCATTGCATTGACTAAATACATTGAATGTAGTTGGGTATAACCTAAAGTCCATGACCCATACCCATGCATAAGTCATAAATGGCTATTATCCATGACCCATGGACTAGATGCATTGCATCTTGTAGATAGATTGTATCTACTTGGATACCCATGGTCCAAAGTCTAGGACCCATGACCCATAACCCATAACCCATGACCCATGACCCATGACCCAAAACCCATAGGCAAAGAGGAGCGTCCCATGGATCCCCAGGATTACACTGGACGGATCTCTCAAGTATCCGTGGAACAGTAGCATTTTTTCCTCTATAAATAGTGAGCCATTTCTTCATTGTAACTCTCCCATTTCACATATATTTTTTCTTTGAGTTGTAAACTCTCTAACATCAGATCCAAGTGATCTTTGTATGTAGTTTTGTTTTTGTGTAATTCTCTAGGTTCCTCTTAAAGGCGAGATCACCACCTTTTGAAGTCAAGCAAGCTCAAGTCCATGAGTTGCCATGCTTCATCATCATCAAGAATACTGAGGTTCTCTTGCTGATAGTTCTCTTCTTTCTCATTAGAAGTGTAGTGTCGAAGACATAAGTGAAAGATGTCTAAAGGGTCAAGACGAAGACATTAGTGAAAGGTGTCGAACGTCCGTATTGAAAGCACTTGTGAAGGGTGCTTAGAAGTAAAGGTTAAAGGCATTAGTGAAGGGTGTCTAGAATTCAAGTCACAAGGCATTAGTGAAAGGTGCCTAGAGGTCATGTCAAAGGCATTAGTGAAAGGTGCCTAAGGTGTATATTCGATATGGAGTGTTCGATGTACAAGATAGATTTGTATTGGGTCAAAGGATATTGATATCCTTGTTGATGTTGTCATAAGGAGTGGATCTCCTTAGGGTTAGATGTTGTGTAGTGTTGGGTAGTAGTTCCTCCATTGTAATAGAACTCGATATCTAGCCTAGTACCGGATAAAGGGTAGGTGACGTTGTAATAGGTTTGGTTCTACCTCGTGGAAGAACCCGGTATCTAGCCTTGTACCAGATAAAGAGTAGGCAACGTTGTGAAGGCTTCTCCGACACAAGGAGTTGGTGTTGTGTAGTGATTACAAACTCTCGAGTAGGTGACTCGGGGAGTGGAGTAGGGCAAGGAAGGTGTCCTTGTAGCCGAACCACTATAAATACTCGCGTTGTGGTTTTGTGCTTCTTACTCTTTATCTTTTCATTACATATTTATATATCTATATATTTCTCTATCAACATCCAACACACACGTTTATATAGATTGATATAAGTCGATCTAAATAGTTTAAAACCAAGTTTTAATCGGTAAAACTATTCAACCCCAACTTCTAGTTTTCCACAATTGGCATCAGAGCTTTGTTACCAAGTTTCTTAGAGTGTGTTGTACTTTAAAAACTTGATACGATCCATGTTTAATTGAAAACTACATAGAAGGTCTTTTACAAAAACAAACACCATGTTTTTAAAACACTTTTGTAGGATGTTGATTAGATGACAACATTTTTTTTCTCTCTTACTAAATTGCACTAACCTTCCTTGTCATTTTGCTTAGTTAAAGATCATACTTATCAAGCAGGTATCTTAAACACGAAGGAACCGGAGTTGTCTACTGACATTTGTTTTGTCATTAGTAAAGACACTCCTAAGTGCATTAGAGGTATGATTTCCTACTTATCTCTAAATAACATTAGATTAAATAATAAGTATGCTTACATAGGAATTTATATGATTATCTTTTCACATACTCATATATTACACGTAGCTTCGTTAGGAAACTTTTCTTGCATACGCGTTACTCTTTCGTCTAAAGTCTAGGTTCATAAAAGTTGTGTCTTATTTTACTTAATCCAAAAATCATATCTTTCTAATAATAAAACAAAACACAAATCTCAAAAATTCCTCCTTCCCCATAAATATCCCCTCCGACGTCCACTCCACCAAACCCTCATTTTTCAAATCTTCCACTTTCAAAAATTACCTCTCATTCAAAACTTCATCTTCCTTCTCATCTCATCTTATCTCAAACTGAAACCAAGAAAGATCTTCATCATCATGGTTTACATCACCTTCGTACTCATCGTCTTGACACTCATCGCTCTCGTGTTCCCCATGATTAAGTTTTCTTATAGAGACATGTACTTTGTGTTGTTAATCTACATTGGTGTTATATACCTAATCCTTTGTATCGTTCTTAGCATTGAAATGAAATATTACTAATGTTCTAGCTTATCTAGTTTATTTTTCATAATATGTTTGTCATTTATTTTACTTTATATCTTTCATATTTTTGGTCTTGAGATACGTTAGAAACCGACAATGCATGCAAAAAGTAAATGTTAGCTAAAATACATATCTTGGTATAAAACTATAAGATGCAAAAATAATATTTTTTGTCAAAACCCTTTGTCTGTCACTACAGATCCACGGATCCCTGTAGTTCTACTAGCCGGATCCCTCTCGGAAGGGAACCGTGAGAACCATTCTTCTGAAAAACAGTTTCTCATGCAATATAAACCGTTTTCTTCCTAAAAGAAATATTTCACTAGAATGTTAAATACTAAGTGAGTTAATTGTCATTGTTAATAGTTATCTAGTAAAAACATTAGGTGATCATCTTGTTGTTTTAATACGTCTCATCTTATTCTTTTTACTTCCATAGGTCACATCATGTCTCATGAGTATGAGTTCAAATTTTCACTCACTTATGTCTACATCCCTAACATCTCTCTTGAGCCCACCACACCTGGCAATCATGTCCGTGGGTTCAATAATCTCGAAACTCGTCATTTCCATGAAGGACGTATTGTCGACACTCCTCTACAATACGAAGAAGGCATCAATACCTCTTTCCGAACCATAGGACTAGAATGCCTTCTCAGAATTAACAAGAAAATATGTCCAAGGTTTGTATTGGAATTCTTCTGTCAAGTTGAACTCGTTCGTAACGAGGATCGATCTCTATCTCTTTGGTTTTGGATCAAAAACCAAAAGTTTGTTTTAACCCTTAGGTAATTTGCTCACATTCTCTGAATTCCAAATCATGGACAATGTGCCTTCACTGAAGATTGGTCTCTTGATTCTCTCTGCAACCATCGTGAAGAAAATAGTCCATATTCTTCACACATACCTTCCCCTCAAGACTTGACTCGCATGCTATGCAAACCTCGACCCTATTACTCTGATCCAAACATTATCTATACACGGGATATCCGAGAAGAGTACAAGCCTCTCGCACTCATCCTACGTGAAAATGTTTGGAGTCTTAGGGGAAATCGAGAAATCCTTCCCGCTTGTTGTGCTCACATAATGTATTGTTTGCTAACACAACAACCATACAATCTCGCCTATTTCTTCGCAAGGAGAATTGTAAATCTTCAAGGCAACAAGAACAAACTAATCCCCTATGGAATGTTCTTGACATGCCTTTATCATCACATCATGTACTTCCACCCTCAATTTCAAATTTCGTTGTACGTACTAGTGAATAAGATGATGGAACCTCTTAACACATCTCTCATGAAGTCTTTCTTCATCCCTAAATTGGAAAATACTCATCATCCATTTGACGATCCATCTAGCGAAAACGCTCAAGAGACTTAGCTTTTTTTCCAAATAGGCTCCATCCTTAGATTTCATCTTTTATAATTGTAATGTAATTTCTCTCATGAAATAAAACATTTAACGTTTGATGTTTCGATTATTTTATTGTTCAAACTTCTTAGAAAACACTGGCCTTGAAATACAATGCCTTGTGAAACCCTTGCATACCTTTTGTAAAGGTATTGTTTAGCAGGAGACGGATCCCTCAGTTTGTGCTAGACGGATCCCTTCACTTAGGGAACCGTGAGATCCGGGCAAACATAAATTTAGTTGCAGTCTTTATACTTCAAACCATGTCCTTAGATCACTTTACACTAGCCAAACATAGTGCCTTAGGACCAAATAAGTCTTTCTCAAGCTTAGTAAAATTTCATACTCACTCATAACTCACTTAGGATCACACTCAAGGCGCTTCTCGATTTATCGTTTCACCGAAACTCATTACTTTTCCGCTATTATACTCATACATCATCTCTCACATATCAATACATCTAGTTTTCTAAATCTCTCAATTTTAGCAAATTGATTTTCGTCATCCTTACCTCAAAATAGGTCAAATTCTAGCATTTCAATTTCCTATAACTTTTAAGATATTTTACAAAATTATCTTAAGTTACTATCTGGTCTTTAGGATCAGTTAGCTCCACATGACTCTTCAAAATTTTCTAGTGTCATATTTGGTCATTCATTGGTACTCATAAAAGTTCCATTTTCTACCATAAAAGGCAATCATTAGCTACATCACTCATTGCCCTTGATCATTTAAGTACTCTTTCATTTAAGACACTGAGGAAGACTGAAACACTCAAAAGGTATAGGTATTAGACTTTACAAACATCGTTTTTCCCTTTTCTTAGCTGCTGAGAGCCGGATCCCTAGGATTATCCTAGACGGATCCCTCATTGGAGGGAACCGTGGGATCAGGGTGATAGATTCGTTTTATCTCTAGCTAAAACAATCATTTCAAGCTCATCTTGCTAACTTGAACACTCCATCTCATCTTAATTAAGTTCCTAGATCAGTGAAACTATGAAGTTGACTCTTGTGTATGTCAATCATCACATTCCAAAGGATCTTAGTGGCTTAAGTCTCGAATGCACTTGCCAAATCTCTTTCTTTATAAACCACCTTGTTAAAGACTTCTAAAGTCATCATCTACATCTTCATTCTCAGCACTTAGAAACTTTCACAAACCTCTTTTAATCATCTCATCATGAGGAAAGCTCCTAGTGGTAACTCATCCACCAAAGGATCACCCAAGAAACTCGCTCGTGTTGTTCATGAAATTTCTTCAACCGAATCATCTCCCGTCAAATCCACAAATGGTAGGATCTCCCCTCCACCTATCAAACTGATGTGTCCGGTGTGTACAAGTTTTAAGTTAATAAAAGACGAATTACCAATTTACCAATAACACATACGAGCAAGTGCATTCGTCAGTAATAGCAAGATTATGAAGGTAAGTCGGGATCGTTCGCTGGGATTTGAGTGAATCTGATTAACAAGTTTGAATCAACTAAGACAATCCAAAACATATAACAACAAAAATAGATATAATGAAATTCAGATGATTAAAAACTACACTTGCTTAAACTAGTTTCTTATCCTTGATTAGTGTGATTGTGCTAACCTCTTAACATGTTGGTTATAATAATTAGATGGTGTACTAATCTATTGTTCTTACAAGTTAAACCTTCGTCAAGATTTTAGTTTATAAAAACAAGCATTAAGTTTAACCAATCAATTCAAGATCAATTCAAGTTTTATAAGTTTATTTTCACAAACTTAAACACAAAAACATCCATTTGCTTTATCAAATTGCTTAAGAAATGGTCAATACAAAAGGTAACCGATTATAGACAAAAGGGTACAATTGATTGTCAAAACCTAATCTTGTGACCTTTTAGATGTTTCCAACCAATCCAACTTGATAATCAAAAAGCGTTCTTATTACAACCACACCTTAGTTCCTTTGTTTAATCAAGAATAATGGGTAAAAACAATCATCCATAGACAAAATAATTATAACTAGTTGAACAACAATACGTTCTTTCGACCTCTACGATTATTATCAACTAGTCAAACTTGATTTAACAAATGTCACTATGAAAATTTAGCACAATTGGATCTTAGAATCAACTTGAAATTGAATTAAAATATGTTAACACAATCACCAAATAATCATATGATAATCAACATCATTTAAGCAAGTGTATAAAGGAACTAGCTACTCAAATCAAACATAAACATAAACTCAGAACTTTGAACATTAGAAAACATGATTAAGAGTCTTACAATGCGTGGAATAAGATTACAAATGGTGAAGTAATGATTCCCAAAGTATTGGGGTAGTCTCCTTGGGGTTTTGGCCTCCAAATGTGGTACTTCTGGAACTCCAAACTTTCCTGGATTTCTAAGGACGAATTTGAGAGCTTAAGAGTTTTGTTGGATGAGTAGAGAGAGTTGTATTGAAGTGTGTGTGTCATATGCTCACAAGAGGTCTCTATTTATACTAGTTCCAAGGCCTAGGGTATTAATTGCTGAACTTGGCCTCCAAGGAGTTAGGAAGGGACTAGAATACACCAAGGGAAGGACCTAGAATTGTTTGGATACAAAGGGGAAACTTAATGATGAAGATTTGGCAGAAACAGGCTCTCCAACCGGATCGGTCATATGACCAACCGATCCGGTTGGTCTTCTACAAGGGCTCCAACAGTATCGGTTGCGGGTGGCAACCGAACGGTTGGGTTTTCGTCTCAGGAAATCTTTGATCATCTTCCAACCGATCCGGTTGCAATTGCAACCGATCTGGTTGGTCTTCCTGAGTTACGGGAAATCGACTTTTACTTCTTTTTGACTTGTAGAGCTTGGTTCTTCAATCATCTTGGTCTTCTTAAGGTACTAGAAACACTGATTTGTACTTGACATGTTACACTGAAACGGGAATCTTCCAATTGTTGAACATTCCTTTACTTTTCCTTTCATTTCCCTGCACTTGGTTATAAACACTAGACAAACATCTTTTGATGCGATTAAGCACTGAAATCATACAAATATAACCAAATAACATATACAAAAGCACACATAACGCTACTAAAAACATGTACCATCTGAGCGTTATCAAATTCCTCCACACTTAAACTTTGCTTGCCCTCAAGAAAATATAGGAAAAACATCCACTGGTACAAAATTATGATTACGAAAAATATGATGCCAATCTACCAATTACAAGTACAAGAGAAGATTCATCAATTATGCTTTTAAGAGCGAATCTTTCAAGATGTTTGACAATATCCAATGATTTTCTTGCATGATTAACATTTCAAAAACACCTCACGAAAAAGGAACGAAATATAATTCACTCAATCACTCAATTTTTAGTGGAGTAATAAGATAAATCATACTCATTGCTCAGTCATGATTATATTATTACCATAAGCTTGTACAAGAAACAAAACTCCACCGACGTGGCGTGAGCACCAAGGAAAAACATCTAAAGAGGACTTTTATTCGGGTTATAATGTTATGGCTTAGGGTTAAGGGCATGGATAAGGCATGGGAATATTTAAGAAATTGGTGTTAAAAATAAAAATAGAATCAAGTTTAATACCCCGTGTTGCTAGCTACCAAACAATTAAATGATTATAGCTCCATTTCCTTCGGATTTCCACAACTCTCCGCTTTGATTTGCCATGGTAATTTTTCTTCGAACATAGCACATTGGCTAATATATTCATACTTTCAACATTTTTTTTAAAACATAAACTCAGAATGGCTCACTCAACTAACAAGATGCAGTACTCATAATCATTTGAACAATCTTCTCTTTCTAGGAGACTAGCAACCAACCATTTAGACATTGACAAGGGTTAGGCTAAGGTTTAAAATGTAAAATCTCTTTGTATTTTTCTGGATGAAACAAAAACGAAAAGGATGGCTCAGAGGGTGTAACTAAGGGTATCTAGCGCTAAAATGAGCGCTACAAATGGGTCCATGTAGGTGGTTAACTAACCGATGTGGTTAGCTAATATAGCATAATATGAAAAATGGAAGGCCATTTGGGTTAAATCCTAAGGTGCCTCTTTATCACACGAATTTACTTATATCGCACGAATGCGATCTCACTGTGGTCTGGTAATGATTTACAAGCACAAGTTTTAGAATAAATAAAATCACCGGCACACTCATAGAAAAAGATTCAAGCATAAAATATGTATGCTTTATATAGAACAGGCTCAAATCCTCACAATTTTAGTGGTAAGGGCTATAATTTGTGCTAACAAATGTTTATCGATCCCAGAATGGATTGCAATATTAATCGGAACACAAGGGCAAACAATATTTACCAGTGGTTTGATCCCGTTATTTTAATATTATCCTAAAAGCGTGAAAACAACTAGATCACAAGGGCAAACAAAATTTTAATTTTAAGCTTAAAAACTCTAATTTTCCTATTCACCCCCCCCCCCACACTTAAGTTAAACATTTTCCTCTATGTGAAAAACGAACTTCAAAGTATAGAAATAGGGAAAATAGAGATGAAACCAGTTATTCCAATGAGTTTGTCAGCTTAATTTCCTTCATCCAAGCGTCCACTGGAGTAATTATTACCTGCACAAAATCTTATATACAAACAAAAGAGTTTTATTAAGTTGTGTCACCCCCACACTTAAGTTCAACCAAAGCTTTAAACTTTGGGGTGTGACCACAGAAAATCAAATCGGAAACACACGGGTTGCCTCCCGAGAAGCGCTTGTTTTATTACCGAGGCATCAGCCTGACTCGAATCTTCCCGAATTTACTTGGCCACAGATGCAACCTTGAACATTTTGGAAAGTTCGGGGATATACATGAATTCTTCACCAGTAGCATCAATATCGTTCCAGATGAACTCAGTTGATGGTTTCCAAGGAACACTTTGTGGGATTCTTCTTTGAAAAGGTGCTACAAAGGTGATGGTTTCAAATTCATTTTCAGGGAAAACTGTCTCAACTGATATTTCATTCATTTGCTCCTTATCATAGTATAACTTGATTCGGTGTCCATTAACAATGAAACTTCCACCCTGTTTGTCATAAAGTTTGACATAACCGGATGGATATCCATGTTTAACGATATATGGTCCAAACCATCTTGGTTGCAATTTAGGAGCTTTGAATTTGAATTTCATGTTGAAGAGCAGAACTTTATCTCCAGCTTTGAATTCTTTTTGAAGTCTTAGCTTTTTGTCGTGATAAGGTTTTGTTCTGGCCTTATACAATTTAGAATTTTCGTAAGCTCGGAGTCTTAATTCGTCGAGTTCATGCAATTTCAAGAATCTCTTCTCTGCAGCTATTTTGAGATCGGTGTTACAGTTTCTAAGAGCCCGGTAAGCACGATATTTGTTAGGAATTAGAAAATTCCATAGTGAAGAGTCGGTCACCCCAAATGTTATCTAGCTTAATTTAGCTCGTAGACTTGTCGTTAGTCACGTTATTTAGTAGTTTATTTAATAGTTTGTAGCGTAGAATAGTTTAGTGCAACACCGTGGAGGAAGGACGGGTCTTTACCCACTGTATCCCTGATCCACATGCCGATAGGAGGTCGTATTTGTAGTATAAATACCCTTCCATCCATGGAAGGGGTGGTGCTTTCAATCTAATACTCTACATTTTGTGAAGTAACTCTCTACCAAGAAACCACCCAACTCTCTAACTTTCTCTCTCTAATGGCAAACATGTATTTTGATCTCCCAAGACCACCCGAATCATCAACACAATAATATAAAGATCCTTTCAATTGGTACCAGAGCCAAGGTTTTTGTGTTGTATTGATTTGTGTGGTTTTTGAAACATGGTTAAAACTGTTTTTGTATCTATAAGTGGTCGGAATATGTATTAAACAGTTTATATACATGTTTTTACATGGCTTTATGGTCGGAAAATGTTGTTAACAGTTTATACATGGTTGTAAAATGTTGTTAACTGATTTTTGGGTAATATGTTATCTGGTTGTGTTATGTCCAACAAATCTTATGTTATTTGGTCTGACTTTGCTGGTCATAACTTGTGGTCAAACTATCTGTATACAACGATTTTGCTATCATTTCCGTGAAACTTTTGTAGTCAAATGGTCATTTTGTTTGGTCAAATGGGTCATACAATGTTTTCTGCTGCATGTTTCTGGGTTTGTTATTAACATGGTCGGAAAAGTTGTCGGAAATCTCATATATTCATGCTAGCGAGTTGTTAGAAAAAGATGTCCAAATACACTGAATCTTCCTAGCGAGTTGGGTCACCTAGCGACTTGTTATTTAACAAGTCGTAGCGAGTTAGCTTAGCGACTTGGCTAGCAACTTGGCTAGCGACTTGGCTAGCAACTTGGCTAGCGAGTTGGCTAGCGAGTTGGCTAGCGAGTTGGCTTAGCGAGTTGGCTCAAGACCATTGTCACTAGCGACTTGACTCAAAAGATGATGCAACTTTACAGAAAGGTAGAAGAATGAGAAGACTTGACAACATAAACCGAATACCACAACTGGGCTCGACATCAAAACTATACCATTTAGCAAACACCAAAACAACAGGACTCGACCACAAACAATACACCATCATACCAATACTGTATCATGACCTCAGTTTCATCCTAACATCATCAGTCTATACCATGGCCTCACAACAAGACTCACAACAAAACTCGTACATACTTGCTTATTTCAAAAATTTCAGCTTCTCTTGAGGGTCAAACACACGATAAGATTGCATCCTCATGGTTGTCTACCTTAAAGCTATCATGAAATTAGATCTCAGACTTGGTTTAGTTTTTCATCTAATCTTTTAAAGATTTTTTGTTAAACCAAGTTCATCACTGATCTTGACTCACATACATTCGAAATCAGAAATACACAAGGATCTCAGATTCGTTTAAGTAATCGTACATATCTTAATAGATCGTGTATACTCAAACATACCTCTTTATTGATCAAGACTCATAAAGAAAAACGAATCATTCTAATACAAGAATCTCAGAATAGGGTTCGATTATGTGTCCAATCTCCACAAAACTTTGTTTGTTTAAACCTTTTTCATCATAGACCATGTTAATATACGATCTAAGAAATGGGTTTAACAATCGATGTTAACTCATTTTTCTTATGATCGGTTATATAATACATTTACAAACAAGTTATTCCTAAAGTTATCTTACCTCAAATCTGTGGATTAAATCTTGTAACCGTTCTCACCGTATCGAGCCATCCCTGTGGCTTAAAAGATGTCACTCAAACCATCCCTATGGTGAGTAAAAGAAGTGTATGATTTCTGAAAGAGTAAATAGGTTGGTTTGGTTCATGGTCTGATGATTGTTGAGGCGCTTTGTGTGTTATCAATTGTTGGAGGCGGATTTGCTTTTGATTATCTAGGGTTTGATGTGAAACTGAGATTTGAAGGGAGAGTTTAGGGTTTGATTAAGAATGAGATGAGAGAGGCAGACAACTAATGGGGGCGGATATATTTGGGAGCAAAATTAGGGTTAGTTGTGATGCTTTGATTTAGGGCAAATGGGGTGTAAGATGTTATTTTATAACCGGATGATACAAGTAAATGTGGATCGGGTTTTTATTTATTTATTTGGATTGGGGTTGTCGTGGGCTTTGAGATTTAATTGAATATGGGCCTGACATTATTAACGTGGAGTTGATTGTTGCTGTAAGGATTTGAATGGTTATTTACGTGGACTGATGGTTTGTTATGATATATCACATGTCACGATCTTCTCACATGTCACATGTCTCGATCTCAGTTCTAGCTAAATCTTTAGAATAGTTAAAGTATGTGACGTATTGTGTGTTATATGGGACTGTAAATTATTAGGTCCAAGTGGTGTTAATAAGGTGTTGTAATATCTGCGATTGTGTGAGGAATTGTTTCGGATTAAGTTTTTATTTTGAACTTAGTTATGATATACACAAGCCAATGTTTATTGATCTTGAAACCATTGGGACCTAGCGGATTTGAATCGGGTCTCATGGGTTTAAACTTATGAAATGGTTTGTGAAGAGTTTAACCGGGCCGATCGGGTTTGAGAGGCTTGTTGGACCAGGATTGGATCTGTATGGTGAATGTTGGATTACGACTTGGTGCAATACTGTTACTCGTAAATGTTATGAATTGGAATTTGGACTATATGATGTGGGCTGTGAGATTGATGATGACATTTGTTATGATGCTGAAATTTGTTGTGTTATGGGGTTTGGTACTTGGGTATATTCATTGTCATGGATAATATTGTGTCTCGGCTTGATTTGAGATTGGAAATAGGATAACTACGAGATTGTTTGAGTTCGGTATTTGAATTTGAAGTGAGATTTTTCCGGGCGAGCTTACTTATTTTGTCTTCTTTCTTTCTACCCTTCCGCGAAGATGACTTGTTTGGGCATTTATTGAGGGTGATAAAGACTTGGCTATTTAGTTACTTTTGTGATTCTTTCTCGTTTTACCCACAACGTAGCTATCACTTCAGTGTCTCACTCAGTTGAGAATGTCAAGAGGTTTCGTACATTGGGTACACCGTTTCTTCTTCACAAGGATCAGTACAAGTTTAAGTAACAAATCTGGGGAATTTCTTCACATCAAGTTCTGCATATCGGGTTTACTTCTCCATGTTGTCACCGCAATAGCCGACGAATGCGTGAATGATGTGTTTACCAAAGTATTTATTGGATGGTTGATGATATTGTTGATGTTGATAAACGAACCCGATGAACCGCTGCATGTTCCCCTAAAACAGATATTCACTGAAACCAAAGTTGTCATTACACATTCAGGCTAACATTGTTTACGGTTTTGTCTTGATTTTGTAAAATTCCGAAAAGAACCTATTTCTTTAAATCGAGACTTGTAAAATCCCGTGACAATGGAAACATCCCGTATTATTAAAGTGCATTTGATCTATCTTATGGTTTGTTCTTGGTTTTGTAAAATCCCGTGAAAGAAACTATTTCTCGGTTTAAACCATAGAATTGTAAAATCCTGTGATGATGGAACCATCCTGGAGAAAGGAAAGTGTATGTCGGGATCCTTTCTGATGCTGGTGCTATGGTTTCTACTTCGAAGAAGGGATAAAATGGTGTACTTCATGAATTGGATGTGTGTTTGGAGTTTCGTCATGGCAGTTTGGTTATTACATAGTTTTACGGGGTTATGCTCATTAAACCATGGTAGGGATGAAACCATTATCATAGTTCACTTAAAACGTCAAAGAAGGCTAGATTTGAGCTTTTAATCAGAAGATGTGACAACGGGGTTAATTCACTATTATTTATTTGAGGTTGAAGTGAAATATCACTGGCAAGTGTACTTAGTATCCTGGGTATCGGGATGGTTGGATGAAGATTCTTCATGATCCTTGTTCGAGCTTATTATCAAAATGAAGACTTGGAAATCTAGTTATTGTTGGGTGACTTTTACCTTTTCTTTTACCACTTGGGGAATTGGGCTCTTATCACCTCAAAATAACTATCACTTAAAGGAGTTACGTTGTAGTGCTCAGTGTCACATTCAATTGTGGATTTTCAAGAGGTGATGTACGTCTTATACTTGATGGTTGGTTGGATGAAGAGTATAGAGTACTTAGAGATTCAAATGGGCATGAAGTCTCGGCACCGCTTTTTGTTACATATGTGCAAGTATAAGTCACGAGTTCGGGTTAGTTTACTTTAGGGTCAAATTCATCATATTGGGTTATCTCCATCAGTGTCACTACAAAGAGCCTACTGAATGATAATGGGTTGATTACTTGTTTTGCCAAGAGATTGAAAAGAGAGAGATTATGACGCTCGTTCACATCAGCCCAGCCTCGTACTCCAAAAGAAAAGAAATGTACGTTTCAGGCGCATTATCTTCTCAAGAAGAGAAATCTTCTTATGACGTATGAATACTTCAGTTCATGCCTCGTACTCTAAAGAAAAGAAAAGTGTACGCTTTATCTTCTGAAGAAGAGAAATCTTCTAAATTATGACCATTCTCATCAACATGCTTCATACTTTTTCCATGTGCTTCAGTCATCAAGTGAACCGGGCTGCCACTGATTGTTTTCTCATTCCACTTGCTCGATTATAATGAAGATGGCGACATCATGTGCTGATTTTGCGGAGAGAAGTGTGAATAGAACATTCGGATGATTTTCACTTATTTAGTCAAGAATGGCATCTCCTTATGCAATTCTTGAGGGGGAGAAGAAGTGTGAATTTTTGCATTGTTGATTGATATTTGAGAATATAAATGGTCATACGCCTCTAAACTCATGTAAGAACCGAGCTTCTTCTTATCGGGTCATCTTCACATGGAGTTTTCTTCTAAGAGCCATTGGTTGACATCTTCACTCGGATTGATGAGTTTATCGACAAAGTGCTTTCGGTTAATGCTTCACGTATACATAAACATGATGATTCCAAACAATCTATCTGTTCTTGTTTGATGTGATTGGTAGTTTGGTGTTACCATCTTGTGTGTTCGTAAGGCCCTGATTGCTAATTTCCTTCATGAACATCTTTCTGTTCTTGTTTGATTGGGAGAGATTTTAGTTAAGGGACTTGCATGTAAGTTAATTGGGATGCTTTTTGTGATGTTCTTAATTTTTGGTGAGTTGAAGATGTTAATCATCTATTCCCAATGGACAATCTTGAAGAAGGTCGAGTCTACATACAGTTCTACATATTCTACATGTTAGAAGACTAAAGACGAGTTGCATTTAACGATCTAAAGACTTCTTCTTAATTCATGGCATTTATAATACAGATTGTCGGTCTAGGGGAGAGCACTAGTTGGGAGAGTTTGAAATGCCAAATTTAATCCCCAATTAGACTTGCTCATGTTATTCTTCAGCATGTTGATTCTCACAAAAACTTCAAGCTATCTTCTCAACAAATTTCAAGTATTTTGTATCAAAGAGTTGTTGATTCTGAAGTATCAAAACCAGCAAGGGGAAGGAGACACACATCTATACGCGAGTAATCTTGACGAGCTTAATACTTCTAAGTGATTGAAGATATCCCGGGAAGACTATTGTCATTACAGCAGAGAAACTCAAGATTTGACTCATGGCGTTCAGTGTTTTTTTATTCCAACTATGTGGTGGAAGAGATGGAAGAAAGGTTTCTGAAGATGAAAGAGGTACACAAGTGTGTGATGATTTTGATTTTATCACAATCATCAGGGGATAGAGATTGTGCACATTGGGGATGCTCACTGTTTACCCGAGGGCTTAATCTCGTGATTCAGATATAATCACTTATTCCGTGTTGACATCCCAGAGATTGTCACCCGCAGAGATAATCGATTCGCCTCGCTTCCTCAATGTTATCGGTTATTCTCTTTGGGCATTCGGTACTTGGTTCTTGAGCTTCATACACTTTTTCGGGAGAGAAAAGTATACATCGGGTTATTCTTTGGCTATCGGACTTAATCGCTACTTGATGGTATAAGTTTCTCTCTGTCTTCGGTATATGTGTATCGGGTTCGTGAGCTCTAGTCTAAGAGAGATGACGCATCAATTCAACTACGTGGGGAAGTGGTCTCTTGACACCTTTTGGAATGGATTGCTTCACTTCGGTTATGAAATTTGAGAAGATTATTTTATGTGTGAGATGATACGCTGTCTTTATTGGATGATATAACCTCGAACGGAGAATCTCGATCATCGGTCTTAAATGGAGCAGCGGGATTTATGATTATGGTGTGCATCTCTGTGCACCTGGCTAAGACAAGCTTGAAATATAGCTTTGAATCTGCTCAACATAAGGATTTTCGGTTTGGGGGAAGTCACAAAGTCTCACTTTCAAGTGGCTCAATTTCTCTCTTCGATTCAAGAGTCTTGGAAGCTTTGGTGGTGAAAGTTTTAGGGATGATGACTTCTATCTTCTACAACGGGGCTGTTCGATATCCTTATCTCGGTACTGGTATCATCATCTTCTTTAACTATATCATCTACTCTATCTTTGTATATATTTATCTCAAAAACCAAATACAAAAATATAAAACCAACAAAAAGAAAATAGAAAAAATATAAACCTTCAAAACCATAAAAATCGAAAATTTCAAAAATTCCAAAAATATGTTTTCTCATGACATGTTCGTATCGATAACATCATCTACGGTCTTAGAAATGTCATTCAATAATGGCACGGACCATAGATGAAGTTCGAGTAGGGAGGTGTAAATATTCTTTTCTAAACATAAATAAAAATGGCTTACAAATATTTCCTCGATCTGAACTCGCTTCATATGATGGGTTTGCGCTATTTCCGCATCTGTAACCCGTGCTTAAACTATGGTTTGCTATTACTTCATAGCAACCCGCTTCTTCAAGAAAGGAAAGTGTTACGCTAAACAATTTTCAAATATTTCTGCACTTTCATCCTAAAACTATTTAAGGAAAGTATGTGAAGGATCTTGCTCCTACACGAATGTTTTTCCGTCTAAAATTCTTCTGAAAAATATTTGTTGTATTTCAAAAAATGGTGGTAAAAAGAGTTGCTTGAAAATCAATCAGATCGAATTTTCGTATTAATTCGAAAACTCAATCGATGACTTCAAAGACTTTTT
>OU343222.1:280476505-280671771 GCA_910596185.1 Chrysanthemum makinoi
GAGTAGGTGATGAACGAGGAAGGCGCGTTCGGGGTCAAGGAAACTTCCTTTTCTTCGAGCAAGTTTTTCAACCTCCTAGGCAGTGAACCTAATCGTTGTAGTGTAGTATGGGGTAAGCCTCAGGGATTGATATCATTCTCTAGGGGAATAGGAATGCTAGTAAGAAATATATGACGAGAAGGTGGGGTTGAGGATGATTCTTTTTTTTTATCTTTTTTTATGGTTTTTTAGAAAGCTAACGTAAAATCTCGGGGCAATTGGTTGGGGGTGGTACTTCTACCGATTACTCTACTTTAACTAATTATCTAATTATCTAATTACTACGGGTAGCTATGTCTAATTGAAGTGTGCTCGTATGATGATTAAAGATGAGTTGACTTAGATACTATTAATCCCTAGTTATATTTTATTGGTCGGTTGAGTTGTCACATCCTTTATCTTAATGCGTTGTTTTCCTGAAGGTCGTAGGGTATGCGTGGTCCCTAGTTCTTTGAGGTTATCTCTCGTATATGATCTACGGAGTCGGAAAGCCTAAGCTATTTCATCCATAAACCATATCATCATAAAGCATACTGAAGCATTAAATACAATGAAGATGCCTAGTTGCACTCCTAAGCCAATTTCAATTAAGATAAGAAAACAACCTAACAATAATCAACAACTAGGTTTCATAGATCTAAGAAATCACACAAGTATATTAGCTAGACATTATAGACAAGCAAGCATATACACAATCAATCGAATATGGGATAGATATAATGATAATTTGGATTAATAAACTTATCTCGATGTGTAAAATAGGGTATGGGACCCTAAACTACTGTCCAAGTTGGACTACAACTGAGTTAGGGTTTTTTCTCCAAAATTCTACCTCTTAAAATACATAAAAGTCGAATTCTATATATAGATTTACAATCACGACGGCGTCACCTTTTGCATGGGACGCCGTCAGGTAGCCGTCATTAGGGTTTCGTCTGGGCCAAGTCATCGATGGGACGGTGTCACCTTAGAGTTTCGACGCCGTCGTTCTTCAGTTGAGACGTCATCTTGATTCTAGATCTGGGTCGTCTGGAGTGAAAACTGTGAGTGACGCCCTCCATAATTAAAGCGTGACGCCGTCAGGTTATATGACCATAATTTTCACTGAGCTGTAGCATGCATGTTTTGATCAAGTCTTCATAGAAGGACTGCGTCGCCCTTTGGGTGGGACGCTGTTAGGTACTGTTGATCAGTCTTTAGTGGCTTCGATCTTGACTTTGCCATTTTCTTCATGTATTTGCTCCTTTTCGTCCAAATGTGCTTCATTCCAGCATTTTTCTTCCAAAAGACCTAAAAAGTGAAAAGAAATGAAATTAAGCAGTAACGGATATAAAATGTGTCGAAATAGGGCTTAAATGACCCCCTAAGAGCGTACGCTTTAAATCCTTATCAGCAGGACTCTTAATGTATATTTTCTTGCTTTTCACGGTGTATGAAACAACAAGCACATTGGAAGTATGTCCTAATGAGATTTATGGATGATCTCTTGGCTCTAGACTAAATGGTGCATTTTGGTTTTCCTGTGCAGAGAAAAGGGAGGGGTCTCCTGCTACAATATCTACAAATCTCTAAGAGAAAGGTCGATAGATTACACCAGTTCCCCATTAGATTGAAACAAGTCCTTTTAAGAGAACTTGAGTGGCTAGAAGGTTTAGTGCAGTGCATCACTGGGTCCATGACGTATTGTCTTCAATACCGGCGTTACCTTGGTAACCACCAGTAGCATATGAATTGAACCCGGTTTCTTCCCTAAGTTTGAATATTTGGAGGGCTATTTCTTTTCACCCTTTCTCTTTATATTTCTTTTTCATTCTTTAACCCCTTCAACACTTAACGAGACTTCATCACTAGTACCTTGTTGGGTTTGTTCCAGTACTAGCTCCATCTCAGTCGGCACTCTTCTTATATTCTTACTTTTTTCCTTTTTTAATCATACCTAAGGACTTCTACACTAACTAGTGGATTGTCCCTGGGTAGATCCCTCCGGCTCTGGCGGGATCGTGGGAATGAATACCTAACCTTACCATCCTTTATAACTCCAATAAAGTAAATGCAAGGTCCGTCATGTGGTACTGTTCTCTCCGCCTTAAAACCAATTGAAAATAAATCAAGATACTTGTGAAAAAATATCAAAGCATTTGTACCTCAATTGTTTTTTATCTTTCAGCAATGCTCCCCCTCAACATGTGCATCGGTACTCGAAATTGTTTAGCACATGGAGGGAGGAGTGCCTGTTTGAGTCTTAAACAATCATCTTTTTATCATTTTTAATATTTAAATCACATTCTCTCCCCCGATCAAAAATTTCAACTCTTTTGAGATTTGGGATCCCAATTGATTTAAATAATTTAGAAAATTTGGGAGAAAATGTGGTATGATTCAATATATATTGATAATAGAACATTGCAATGCTCCCCCTCAATCTATGAGAGAGAATGTTAGTGTCAGGTATGACGAGTTTGTAAATGATTTGGAGTTTAACAAGAAGCTCATAAAAAATTCATATAATGACACATAACATTTGAATATTTATTCACTACTTATAATGTACAAAGAGACTCGTTTGATGATATGAAATTTGAAAATCTAAACATTTTAAATAACTCCCCCCTCAATCAATGACCCGTTTTCTATTAAAAGAGATGTAGTCATTGATTGAGTGACAAATTTTAGGAAAAATTTAAGTTCGATTGATTTTCAAAAAATTTAAGTCCGATTGATTTTCAAATAACACATTACCACCAAGTGAAACACAAATACGCACTTGAAGAATCATAGATGGAAAAATGTTTGTATAGGAACAACTGTCTTTTTGGCAACATGCTTTCCTCATTTTGAAGTGCGGGTTGCATATCTGAAATAATAACAAGCCATATAGGCATGTTTTGAAAACTTTTTGAACTTCTGTTCGAACTTCATTTAAAGACCCGTGTCATTCTTGAATTAAATTTCTAGGACCGTAAATTTTATCGATACCAGAAGACATGCCTTGAAAAACTATTTTTGGAATTTTCCAATTTTCTGATATTATGGGATTTTTTGAAGGTTTTATATTTTTCTATTTTTCTTTTTGGTTTAAACTATGTACAAGAGATATATGAAGCAACTCCGCTACTCCTCATTCTCTTCATGAAGATGTTTGAGTGTTTCTGGCTTTAGATTCTTCATACCGAGTCACGGGAGAATAAATTGAAACCATTCTCTTGGAAGAGCTTTAATGAAGATCTCAGCTAGCTGGTACTCAGTCCTTACGAAGTAAAGTTCAACCACACCGTTCTTAACTTGTTCCTTGATGAAGTGATGTCGGATATCGATGTGCTTTAATCGAGAGTGTTGGACATTGTTGCAGCAAAGAATAATGGCGCTTTTGTTGTCATAGTACAGAGGAATTTGTTGTATGCAAAGCCATAGTTCGATAGTTGGGATCTCATCCATAAGATTTGAGTACAGCATGCAGACATGGCAATGTATTCTGCCTCTGTGGAAGATATGAATGTACCCATTTGCTTCTTTGTGGACCAACTCACTAATTTATCTCCTAGAAATTGAGGTACTTCGACGTGTATCTTGACACCCTGCATGGTCAGCATCTATATAGGCTGTTAGCCCCATGGCGGTTTCCTTCGGATACCAGAGTCCCATATTAATGGTTCTTTGGAGATAACGAAACACCCACTTTACCGCTTCATGGTGCTTTTTGGTTGGCTTAGCCTGATACCGAGCACACATGCATACATCGAATAGAAGATCTGGTCTACTGGCAGTGAGATACATTAGGGATCCAATCATACTACGAAACTTAGTTTGATCACCCGGGATCCAGAGAGGTCCTCATCCAGTTTTATTCTCTCTACTATTTAAGTGTCAACAGGGTCACTTGAATCAAATCCAATTTCTTTAAAATTTCATTAGCATATTTAGATTGATTTATAAAAATGCCTCCGAGACTTTGAGAAATTTGTAATCCTAAGAAAAACGACATTTGTCCCATCATAGACATTTGGAATTTAGAACTCATTTCATTTGAAAAACGGTCACATTCCATAGGATCGGTTGAGGCAAATATGATATCATCAACATAAATTTAAACGTAAAGTAAATGTTTTTCTGTTTTCTGAGTGGATAACGTAGGATCAACAAAAACTTTGTAGAATCTGTTTTCCAGTAGGAACTTTGACAAAGTATTGTACCATGCCCTAGGTGCCTTCTTTAAGCCGTAAAGGGCCTTTTTCAGATGATAGACATGTGTAGTATGATCGGGATCCAAAAATCCTTATGGTTGACTGACATAGACTACTTTTTTCAGTTCGCCATTTAGAAAAGCAGTCTTTGCATCCATTTGGTAGACTATCATGTTCTTGCTGGCAGCATTAGCGAGAAAGATTCGGATAGCCTCTATTCGAGCAATTGGTGCAAAGGATTCCTCAAAGTCTATGCCATCCTCTTGACGATATCCCTTAACAACAAGTTGAGCATTATGTTTTAGAACGTCACCATGCTCATCAAGTTTCACCTTATAGATCCACTTATGAGCAATAATCAAGTCGGTCAAACTTATGAATCTATTATTGCATTGCATTAAACCAACAGTCTTTAGCAATAGCAGTCTTGAAATCTTTGGGTTCGACTTTGGATAGTAAGGAATTATAAAAGCACCACAAGGCATCGGTGGCAAGTTGCTTTCATGTACATACCGGACGAGAAGGATTCCCAATAATGTTATCAATCGGATGATCATTGGTCCATTTTCTGAGAAGTTCATGTGGTTGAGGGTAGGGAACTGAAGTATCCATGTTAAGATCCCCTTAAGAAGATGCCTCAGAAGGAGATTCAAGAGCAAATATGTTCTCGAAATGAGCATCTTCAGGAGGAGCAAAAATATTCACTTCTAAAGAATTGTCTACTGCGGTGCTTTGATGTACCGAAGGAGATTGAAGATTTGATGATGATGGTGAATGAATTGCAGAGGGAGCATCTTGATCTATTGATGTAAACACAGACGGACCATTCGAGTTTTTTAGAATAGGAGTTTCGGCAGCCGATGATGTCGGAGTATCACCAGTTGGTGGCTCAAAATATTTATCAAACATCGGATCAAATAATATCTTCAAATCTTCATCTGAAGGGGGTACATTAGGAACTACAAGAGTGGGATATTGTACAAGACCTGAATTAATTGGCCCAAGAGACAAAAAAAATTAGGTATTGATCTGGAACTGGTGTGTCCAGGAGCCAGTTTCTCAGTCAGCTCATCGAATGTCACATGAATGGTTTCCATAATTTTTCTGGTTCATTTGTTGTAGATTCGGTATCCCTTACGATCTGGTACATACCCAACGAAGAATCCAATGTCTGCTTTAGCCTTTAATTTTCCCAGATCTTCACTGTCATTTGTCGGATAGCATAGAGCACCAAACACACGTAGAAAAGAAAGATCTGGTTTCTTGTTATGTGTCAGCTCATATGGAGTTTTGTTGTGAAGAGTATGAATCAAGGATCGATTTTGGGTGTAACAAGCAGTAGCAATGGCTTCCGCCCAAAGAAACATCGAAGCCTTAGAGAATATCAGCATGGTTCGTGCAGCTTCCACAAGAGTACGATTTCATCTTTCAACAAATTCGTTCTACTGAGGAGTACGTGAACACTCTTCTGATGACTTATTCCAACACTCTCATAAAATTGAATGAGCTGTTTGTTCACAAACTCAGTTCTATTATCTGTGCGGATGATTCTGACGGTTTTGTTGAGTCTGACTTGTAATTGTTTGATCAGTTTGCTGATAACCTCTGGAGTCTTGTCCTTGGTTCTCAAAAACTTCACCCATGTAAACCGAGAATAGTCGTCGACAAAAACAAGAACATATTTCTTCCCATATACACTTTGTACTCTCATTGGTTCGCATAGATCCATGTGAAGGGTGTGAAGAACTTCCATTATGGTGTTGACAATTTTGGGTTTGTGAACATACTTCTTACTTTTTCCCAGTTGGAAAGCCGAACAAAGATGATCTTTTTCGAATTTTAATCTAGGTAGACCTCGCACAACGTCCTTGCGAGCAAGATCGTTAATGGTACTAAAGTTCAAGTGATTCAATCGACGGTGCCATAACCAAGATTTGTTCTTTGAGGCTTTAGACAACAGGAAAATAGGAGAGGACCGTATCATGTCTTCAATAGAGATGGTGTATAAATTAGTGCTATGAGAGCCTTTAAGAAGTTCAGCACCATCCAATTCTCTGATGAAGCATGTGTGTTTTCTGAAAGCCACTTCACGATCGGAATCACAAAATTGACCAACAGAGAACAAATTGTGACCAAGTCCTTCCACGTAGTATACCTTGGAAATTACACTGTCACCAAAAACATAATGTCCGTAACCTATAATTGCCCCAAAATTGTCGTTCCGAAATCTAACTATCCCGATAAACTTATTTACGAAATTCTTGAGCCGTAAGCGATCTCCGGTCATATGTTTAGAGCATCCTAAATCCAAATACCAAAGGACGATTTTTACGACCTGCATTTGAAAATAGATGAAGATGGATAACTGGAAACATTGGATGCCCACGTGCAGATGGGGTCCTTTTGGTTAGCGCAAACAATCTTTGGATTTGCAGAAACCCTATGTGCCTTGGTTTTAACAATGGGGGCAGCACTAGTAGAAGCACATGACCTAGCCAAAGGGCATTGTGTTACTAAAGGGATAACTCTACCAGTTGGCTTCCATTCCTTAATCGGCCCTACTCTAGGCATGGTAATCCTAGCTAAGGGGCAAAGTTCACCTAGTGTGAATATTCGACCTGTGGGCTTCAACTGAAATCCCACATTGGTAAACCTTTTCCCTATAGGTTTCCAAGATTGCTTAATTTTTTTCACTCTCCCAACTATCTTAACTGGGGATTATTTCGTAGACATAAAAAATGACACAACTCATTGATCATGATTACCAGAAATCAAACATTCATTACATGTTTTGCACACAGCATTAGAATTTGAATTAATTACAATACGCTTAAAGCTAATACTAGAATGAACACAATTCTTTTTTTTCAAATCAAATTTATTGTTCCTACAGTGGTCTTCTACTTCATTCTTGTGAGCACTTTTAGCTTGTGTAGTCCTATCATTTTTAAGAGTTTCTGAGATCGTTTAGTGTACATCCAAGCATAGGCAACAGAACTATCTAGAGGTTTCTCTATTCTATCATCTTCAACGATTTAACAAAGACTATTTAGGCTATCCTTAAGGTAAGTGAGATATGCTTGATAAGCAGTCCTATTGTTCCTAAGAAGAGAGGGAGTAGGCTTAACATCAATTGCATAGTTTTTACAAGCAGAAACCTTTGGAACAACATATTCACAAGTGGGGATTGGCATTTTCCCTTTCACCTGAGTCTTTAGATTCTAAATCTCGTTAAGCAAAGAAGTTATATTTTCATTATGTTTGTCATGAGTGACCTTAATTGAATCATATAACTCTTTTTAATGCAATTTAACTTTTGAATTTTCAGCTTGAAAACAGTCGTTTTCTTGTTGCAATTTATTGATGATGTTTTAGTATTGAAAATTCTGAGAATCTAGAGATGGTGGTTTATGGGAGCCTACCACTTCACTCCTATTTCTCATCAATTGAGAAATTTGAGCTTTCAATTTTTGGATCGTGTTAGAGTGAGCTTGAATCCGTTCATCTTGTATGCTTATTTCAAAATATGCATCAATTCCAGGAGCATCCAAAGATGTCTTGGCATTTGAAGTTTTAATTCTTTCTTATAGATGTTGATATTTTAATTGTAAATTAAGATTATCAACTCTAATTTAGACAAATGCGTGGCCATGTTATCATGATCATCGTTTTGGATTTTTTTTATGCAATCTTAAATTCTCGCCTTCAAGCTCATTGACACAAACCTAGGCAACTTTAAACGTAATTGACAAATCATGAAATTGAAAAGTTGTTAAAGTAGAATCAGTAGCAGTATAATATAGATCCTGGGCAATACATCTAGCAATCAAGTTCTCATTGGTGATGTGAATGTTCTTTCTTTCAATCTCATAACTTTTAAGATCAATCGCATTTTGTTTCACCATGTTTTTCATATCTTTAAACAATCTTTCATTTCTTTAACTTCAGTTTCTAGAGCCTTTTGAATATCCTCAAAATGCTATTTGACTAGTTTAAAGAATGGAATAACCTCAGTAAAATAACACCGTTTCGTTTGCTCAAAACCCCTTTCTCCTTCACTAATAGTTGATGGTGTAATTCTCTTCTTACCTGTTTTATCGAAATCAGCAAATAGTTGATAAAGTACGTAAATGTTAATTAATGTTTTGCATTCTGTAGGAAGATTTATGGGAACTAAATGCTTGGGTGTATTAGGTGGGTACATCATTGCAACCGGTAATCTCATTAGAGGGGGATTATTTATTACATGTTCTTCGGCCTTTTTCTTATCCATGTCTAACTTCCAAAATACTTGCTCAGGGGTCAACTGAGTTTGAGGTTTGAATGTATCTAAGAAGTTCTCCTTAGAATAATTGGGAGGTTTATGGTTGACCCAGTTTTTAACACTTACAGGGTCATTCATTTTCTTAGCCATTTTATCTCTAGATATTTCTTCTAACTCTCTATCCTCTTCTGATAATGGTGGACTAGCAGGGATATGATCTGGTTTAGTGATTACACTTCCATCATATAAAGCAAATTGGTCCACTTTAGCTTTCCTAAGGTAAACTGGATTTGGGTCACCTATGGATTTCTCACTATGTTAATCACACAATTTCTTATGATTTTACATCATGTGGCCAGTTTGTATGGAGTGGTCTTGTGTGTACAACTTGTTTTCAATTTTTTTCTTTAACGTTTCAAGTCTGGAAAAATCATTCAAGAGTTTTGTTTCCTTTTCTTTGAAGTTCTGTTTAAGTATTGTTACATTTTATTGTATTTCTTGTTTTTGCTTTCCAGTTTGATTAAGTTTCACTTGTAAAGATTATAACTCCTTTTTCAATGTTTATTCCCTTAAATTATGATCTGAAATTAGTGTACGCATTTGACTATCCATTTTATGTACACATTCAGTTAGTTCAAATTTTGCACGTTGTTCGTATATGGCCACTTGATCCTTATATATATTAAGTGTAGTGGTCAATGACTCATCAGTGATGAACGCAGTGTACTCATGCAACATATAATCATCATTTATAATATAAGATTCACTACTAGGTACACTCGGACCTTCGTTGTGTTTCACATACTGCTCATATGGGATAACATTGCTATTTCCCATATTTGCAGTATCTGACTCAACAATTTCTGTCTATTGTAATTTGTTGGGAATCTTTTGTTCATCAATCACATTGTACAATTTGAGTACCTCGAAGATGACTGATGCATTGGAGGGACCAACTTGTTGAGGTGAGGAGACCATTGAAGATATGTTTGCCATGAAGATGGTTTGAGCAGTGGGTTCATCATCAACATCTGAGTCAAAGGTATCACAATCATCTACTTGAAAGATGTTGGAATCATTTTGTGCCATATCATAAATGGTTGGTCATCAACATCAGCATCAAACATGTTTGTCCCTTCTCCAGCAAGAAACAATAGCTCTTCTTCATCCAACGCCGCACCATTATCTTGAGCTTGCATCAAAAGCATCTTATCCTTGAAGTAATCTAAATTATGTAGATTTTTTGTCTGAGTTAAGTTTCTTGCAATGTGTCCTATATCACCACAGTTGTAGCACTTGATTTGCTTTACTTGTCCTGGAATAGCATTCCCACCTCTGTCCTGTGCACCACCATTACCAGTCGCACCATTGCCCCTAGCAAAGTTTTTTTGGTTCATAATATGTCGCTGATAAGGTTTTAAAATGTACCTTTTTGAGGGGTCGTTTAAGCCCTTATTTGATCACTTTTGTATCCGTTATTACTTAATATCGTTCCTTTTCACGTTTTAGGTATCTTGAAGGCAAAATGCTGGAATGACACTTATTCGGACGAAAAGGCGCGAATATAAGAAGAAAATGGCCAAAGTCAAGAATCGACACACTGTGCTGCTGGAATCGGGGGACGGCGGCACAACTAGCGACGGCCGTCCGGAAAAGTTTTGTGACGGCTCAGTAGCCAAATTGCTCATTTACGTGACGGCTTCGTGTTTTAAAAGAATAGGGCGCCGCAACTCGACGGCCTAGATTTGATCCGTAAGACGTCCGAGGAAGGGGACGACGTCACAGGCATAAGGTGACGCCACCGCAAGACTAACGTGGCCAAGACGAAACCCTAATAACGGCGACCCGACGGCGTCAAAAATCGAAGGGTGACGCTGTCGCATGTGTAATCTTATATATAGAATCCGAATTTTTTAGTTTTCAGTGTGTAGTCTTTGGAGTAAAAACCTAAACCGAACCAAGGCTGTCTTGTACAGTATTTTAGGGTTCCATACCCTATCTTACATCAAGATAAGTGTTTTACTTCATTAATTCAAGTATGTCTTCAATTAATTGTGTGTATGCTTGCATGTTTCCCATGTCCGGCTAATTTACTTGTGTGTTTCCTTAGGGAATATGAAACTTAATTATTGAATATTGATTGGTTGTCTCTTATCTTAATTGTTAATGATCTAGTATTGCGATAGGTCATCCGTTGTGTAATTAATGCTTGATTAATCTTTGTGAACCTTAGCTTATAGTTACCTAGATTCATTGTAGGCTAAACCATCCGAAGAGTACCTTAGTGTTAAGTTTATAAATCCTAGAGATTTTGTAGGCAATAACCTTTGGTAGTTTCAACGAGTTAGGGATAAACGCATACCCTACGACCTTAGACACACAACGCGATTAAGAATAAGGACATGACAATTCAACCATCAATAGGAGATAATTAAGGAGTAATAAAACCTAAGTAAACACATCTTTAAATCATCATACGAGAACACAATAACTAGACATAGACTACCCACTAGATTAGATAATTAGACGAGTAGAGTAATCAGTAGAAATACCAACCCCTCAAACTCAAACCCCGAGATTCGTACCTTTCCATTTCCAAAAAAAACATAAAAAGATAAAAAATAATCTTCCTCAACCCCAACCTTAGCGTAGTAACTTCTCACTAGCATTCCTATTCCCTTAGAGAACGATATCAATTCCCGTGGCTTACCCTAATACTACACTACAACGATTAGGTTCACTGCCTACGGTGTTGAAAAACTTGCTCGACGAAAAGGAAGAACGACGTGTGTAGCGTTATCAGTCGCCCTTGAACATTCTGAACCACAACCCTTCCATCCTCTACAGTTGTTTGATTATGTATATTTGATGAAGTTCGAAGTTGGCTGTTGGTTCGAGGGAGTGTTGCTCTGAATTGTTGAGCAAGTAATGCGACTTGGTTGGAGAGATTTTCAATCATCTTATCAGTTGGAGTGTATCCTGAATCAGGTTGAAGTGTCGGATTTTGTGAATAGGATGGGTGCTGATAAACATGATTTTATGATTATTGGGTGAACGACTAAACATTTGTAACAAGCGCAAGTGGATCATTTGATGTTCTTGGATTGAGCCTTTTCATAATTAGATATTCATAGGTAGTATGCTTTTGATGTTGTTGTAGGTATGCATACAGTTGTTCATAGTTTGTGTCTCTCAAACCTTTGTTAAGCTTAACTGCTGTTACAAACCTATCCCACTTGGGTGTCATGTTGTTCACAAACATGGAGTTGAGTTGAATGTTTGGCATTGTCATCTTGATGATCCTCATGTCATTGACAAGTTTGTGAAATCTAAAATAGTATTCATTGATGTTCTCACCCGGTTTCATCTGGAAGTGTTCAAACTCATCATATAACTGTGATTCTCGATCTTCTTTAGTCAATTCAAAGCCAACAAGAAGCATTTTAACATTATCCCACACTACTTTAGCTTTAGTGTTGTAATTGATGAGTTTGTAGATGTCTTTAGGAAGCCCTTGAAGCACAATGTCGGAAGCTCTTATATCTGCATCATAACGCTTCTTTTCATTCCCATCGAGATCATTGTACGTACGTAGTATGTCCATTCCAAGAGTGACAGTTCCATCATCAGCAGTAAAGATTGTGTCTCTGGTAGTGCCCATCTGAAAAGGTCATTCATCAATAGATCGAAGAATGTTGATGCCATTTTCTTTACCCAATAAATATAATCGAATTTGTTGTGCCCATGATTCATAATCCGTCCAATCAAGCATAGGAGGACGGGTATCGGACCCGGCAGCTTGAATGTCATCAGAAATAGTTGACATGGTATTCACTTACACAGGATTTTACAGATCTATGATTTAAACCGAGAAATGGTATCTTTCGTGGGATTTTACAAAATCAAGAAGCAACCATGGGACAATGACCAATAGAACATGTTATGATAACTGATGGATCAACACAGTGGTAGAAGATTGTGTGTTAGGAGTGATGATTGTTGTAGGATTAGCTGAAATTTGTTTCGTTGTGATTAGGTTTTGTTAACAAGTGATTCTGTAATGAAGTATACAAATCTTAATACTCAAAACACAAGACTTGACAAACTTTTGGCAGCATAACGTTTAGTTTGACTTGATACTTGGTCTTCAGATGGCAAATCGCAACACAAAAATGCAATGTCAAATCGTAGTCAACTGAAGCAAAACGCAGCAGCAAATCGCAAAAGCACAACGCAGAGGCAAATCGTAGACTCAAGCAAAACGTAGTGTCTTCAAAATGCAGGAGACAAAACGCATAACTCAAGCAAAACGCAGTGTCTTTAAAGCGCAAGAGGCAAAACGCAGAACTCAAGCAAAACGCAGTGTCTTCAAAACGCAGGAGGCAAAACACAGAACTCAAGCAAAACGCAGTGTCTGCAAAACGCAGGAGGCAAAACGCAGAACTAGAAGACAAACCGCAATGTCACTTTCGAGCAAGTACATACGTCACTTTCACCCAGTTTTGTCCTTATACTCCTTTTGGCTACCAACCAAAACGCAACATAGACTTTTGATCAAAATGCAATAGCCTTTTACTCTTTTAAACTCAAACCGCAGCCAAGAAGGAGCCTAATCGCAGTCAAGAACACCAAACCGCAGTCAAGAAAAAAAGGTTCTAAACTTTCAAATACAACCCAAACTTCCTATAAACTAATGAAATAGGCTAACCAAACACCAATCTAAGCTACTACAACAAACCTAAACACTAAAGTACCAACTTATAGAAATTATGACCATAAACAAAGCTCAAAAAATGATTCATCTTTCTTTTCTATTCGAACAAAAAAAGAAGAAAGATACCAAGTAACATAAACGAGCCACAAATCCAAGCATACACAATCAAGCTAATCAAACCATGGCTCTTGATACCAATTTTAGAAGATTTATTATAATAACACATACATAATCTTGTGATTTCGCCAAATATAGAGTTAGAGAGAGAAAGAAATGGGAGTTCAAGTCTAGAGAGAGAAATTGAAAGTGTATTAGTTAAACCAAATGAAGCTCCAACCCTTCCACTTGGAGTGAAAGGGTATTTATACTTCTTACAAAACACGCCCCTAATGGGCTATGGAACGGGCATACAGTGGGTAAAGACCCAACCCGACTCCATGGTGATACGATAACTTAAAGTTTATTAGTAAGACTACAACCTAACTAAAGCTAGATGTTACTCGGGGTGCCCGAGTCTTTAATATGGATTTTCATAATCCTAACACAAAACACTAAAGTATCCTCGAATGGAATTACCTCAATGTCCCTAGGAAAATGTTGCTCTAAGTCGCATTTTTTATTCATGAAGGCTTCTTCTAGATAGAAAGGTCGTTGAGGGCCTACAAAATCTCTATTGGTCCAAGGTCCATATCTAGATGGTTTCCTATCTAAAATGATCTCATGAGGCATTTGTTCACCCTCATTATCATAAGAATGCTTCTTAACATCAGAGATTGCCTAACACTCCCTTCTCCTGCCACTATTTTGGACATCTTACAATCGATTATGGCACTAGCGGTAGCTAAGAATCCTCTTCCAACCAATAATGGACATGTGGTATCACTACTCATATCTAGTACATGGAAATCCTCCAAAAGAGTCAATTGTCCTATGTGTACTACCATGACCTTCATTATCCCTACCGGATACACAAAAATACCATCCGCTAAACCTATGATGGTTTTCATTGGTTCTAACTTTCCTAGGTTAAGGCTTTTAAGGAGGGACAACGGAAGAAGGTTGATGCTTGATTCTAGGTCGGCTAATGTGTCGAAAGCCTTGGAATTTCCAATGCTACATGGAAGAATGAATAAGTCAGGATCATTTAACTTCTTAGGTAATTTGTTTTGCATAAACGCGGACCCACGTTCTCCCAATTTTAGTCTTTGCTCATATTTGTCTTTCAAAGCATGATAGTAAGGCGCATGAGTCAAGACTTCAAAAACCGGTTTTTCTTGGTAAAGCTCCTTAAATTCCTATTTTAGAGTAGATTTGGGTTATTGATTAGTTGGTGTTTCAAGATTTAGATGGAGCATTGACTTAGGTTTTTGGTCTTTTGGGGTAGTTTGCCTGAAACATGTTTTGTTGGTGTTAACCGAGTGGACTTGCGGGTGTAAGGGGCATGGATATGCACTTTCCCTTGGTGAACAAGAACATTTATTCGATGAAATCGAATTTACTTTTGGGTTCTTGATGGTGTCACTTGGGAGTGCTCCCACAACTCGGTCATTGAAGACTTTCAAGAGGGTGTCAAGTTTATTTGTCATCTCGCCTTGTTGTCGTTTGAAATCGGCTTCAAGTTTAGACAACCGAGCTTCTTAAAATGACATAAAGTTGGATACCATCCCCTCAAGATTATTGGGATTACCGGTGTTGGAATGATTGTTGTAGGGGGTATGGTTTGAAGATGAACCCTTTGGTTAGAACCTATTAGATGGAGTGAAAGAGTTGTTTTGAGGCGGGTATGAGTTTTGGTTCCACCTAAAGTTAGGGTGATTCTTCCACGAAGGGTTATAGGAATTTCCTATGTTGTTTTTCTCGGGTTTGAAAGTGTACCACTTCTCTCCCGCTCCATCAGTACGCGTGGAGGCGTAGTCCACGAAAGCTTGTTCGGGGAGTTTTTTGCAATCACGAGTGTCATGGGGACCACTACATAACTCACAAGATGAAGTGATTTTGTTCACTTGGCGTGAAGGTTTAGGAGCTTCGTATGAACTCATGAGGAATTTGACCTGATCTTCAAGTTCTAGCATCCTACGATTAGAAGGTTGTGAGTCGATTGAAGGCAAGGATATTGCCTTTACGGTTTTGGGTAACTCACGGGGGTCATTCCAACATTCGTTGTCATAGAAGGAAAGGTCCTCTATAGTGCCCCACGATTCTTATGCGGTTAATTCACTAAGCTTACCACCGGCCGCTTGGTCAATGGTGTGCCTTGTAGAGAGATTGACATGATCATAGAAGATTTGGACTTGGAGCCAAAGATCAATGCCATGGTGAGGGACTTTGTGGAGTAAGCCCTTGAATCGATTCCATTCCTCATAAAGGGTTTCGCCTTGACATTGTTGGAACATCAAGATATCATTCCTAAGTTTAGTGGTTCTCCCCGGTGGGAAAAATTGGGCGAGGAAACGGGTGGTGAGATCATCCTAACTTGAGATGGATCCTGCGGGAAGTCACTCAAGCCAATTACTAGCTTGGTCCGTAGAGAGAATTGGAAGAGACGCAATCACGTGGTCTCCCGAGTGGTAGCATCAAGGTCAATTGAGTCAACGATTCTTAGGAAATCCTTGAGATGTTAATTAGGATCTTCATAACAAAGTCCAAGGAATGCACATCTGTTTTGCACCAACCGGATGGTATCCGATCGTAGGACCGTAGTTTGAGCTTAAAGGGGAAGCTAAATGGTGTTCCTATAGCCTTGATGGCTTGGTATAGATTATTCACCAAGATTACGGTCTCTTGGCAGGTCTTGTGGTAGTGGATTTTGTGGTGGTAATGGTTAATGTGGTGGTGGTGGATGGTGTGGTGGATTGTTGTTCGATGGACTATCACCTTCCATGACAAAAAGTGATAAAGCTACGAACAAAAATACGAGGAAGAGGGATAGACTACAAGAAAGCTAATGAAAAAGGAAAAAAAATCTCACTTGATAGGAATCAAGCGAGTAGACCAAATCGAGATAGAAAACTAACTAGCTATTTTATTCCCCGGCAACGGCGCCAAAAACTTGATGCGTGGGTTCGGGGTCGAAAGACTTCCTTTTCCGCGAGCAAGCTTTACAACCCACTAGGCAGTGTACCTAATCATTGTAGTGTAGTATGGGTAAGCCCAGGGGGTTGATCGTTCTATAGGGGAATAGAGATGCTAGCAGAGATGTATGACGAAAAAGGTGAGGTGAGGCAGATTCTTTTTTATCTTTTTATAATTTTTTATAAAGCAAGTAAAAATATCGGGGTTTAAGAGTGGGGGTTTGGTAATTCTACTAATTTAAACTACTTAACAATTAAAATTAAAAACTAATTTACTAATGAAAAGGAAAAGCTATGGATTGTATGATTGTGTTTCTTATGATAATTAAAAACGTGTTTACTTAGATTTTCTTACTCCCTAGTTATCTCTTATTGTTCGGGTGAATTTTCACATCCTCATTCTACTTGGTACGTTGTATTTCGTGTTAGTCATAGGGGGTGCCTAATTCCCTAGTTCTATGAATCGTAACTCTCCTCTAGACTATCCGGGATCGCCAAGTAGCGTAGTATCTCCCCCGAATACTCTATTATCCTAAAGCTACAACTCACACAATAAATATAATGATGGCTTAAGTACACTCTCAAGCTTTTTGCTATTTAGGACATTCAAGCTTGCAACAATTAAAGAAGAAGCCAGTTTTCCTTTCTCTAGCGTCTACCAATTAAAACAATAGACAACCTAACAATAATCAACAACTATGTTTCATTGGATCTAAGCAAACACTAGATTAATTTAGCTGCGCATGATAGATAAGCAAGAACACAAACAAACAATTGAACATAGAACAAACATGGTGATAGATTGGATAAACAAACTTATCTTTGAGTGTAAAGAAGGGATTGGAACCCTAAAATACTGCCCAAGTCGGACTATGAACAAACTAGGGTTTGCTCTCCAAAATACTACACATAAAATACAGAAAATTCGAAGTCTATATATAGATTTACACTTGCGACGGCGTCACCTTTTGATGGTGACGTCATCTGGTCGCCGTCATTCGGGTTTCGTTATGGACAAGTCATCATTGGGACAACGTCATGTGAGGAAGTGTGACGCCTTCTGGCTTCATTATGGATGTCGTCTTGGAATGGGTCTTGGTCATCTGGTGAAAAAGTCAAGGCGACGCCCTTCTGGAATAAGGCGTGACGCCGTCATGTTGTAGAACCAAAATATGACCTGAGCCGTCGCTTGAGACTTTTTAGAAAACCTTGTGAGCAACGGCGTCGCCCTTTGAGTTGGGACGCCGTCAGGTATGAAAATCAGCCTTGAAATCTTGACTTTGTCGTTTTCTTCATGTTTTCGCTCCTTTCCGTTCTAAAGTGCTTGATTCCAGCAACTAGCTTCCAAAAGACATAAAATGTGAAAAGGAACTGACGCCGTCAGGTATGAAAATCTTGACTTTGCCGTTTTCTTCCTGTTTTCGCTCCTTTCCGTTCAAAAGTGCTTGATTCCAGCAATTAGCTTCCAAAAGACATAAAATTTGAAAAGGAACGATTTTAAGCAGTAACTGGTACAAAATGTATCGATTTAGTATTTAAATGACCCCCTAAAAATGAATGTTTTAAATCCTTATCAATGTAATACTTATTTATATGAATGATATATGATGATGTGTTATACTTGTTTTACTTACTAAGCGTTTTCGCTTACATGTTATAGTTGAAATGTTCTGTAGGTTAAATGTGAAGAAGGTAAGGCCTTGATAAAAAGGGACAAAATTCGGAAGCAAAGAATTGAAGTACAATGAGATTGTGCATAGGAGCTTATTATTAGATTACCGAGCTCAAATCAAAGTTGAACCCCCAAGTGTCACTAAATGGTTTGTTAAAGGTCATTCTTAAGTGTCAAGTATTTGTAAATGTTGAAGTTAAACTAGTCACAGTTAATTGTTATATTTTGGTGTTATAGTGTATGTAAACGGGTCAAAACGGGTGTTTGGCAAAGCACCCGTAGCTTTGTGAAGTATATGTTTATGGGTCTTTTAGACCAAGTATAGTTATGAAAATGATGTTTTATGATATTAATATGATTTCTGGAAGTCCTCGTGAAGCATCGGGTCATAGGTGTTGAGTTTTGGGTCAAAAAGACAAGTTAAGAAGTGTTGTGTGGGGTCTAAGGCTTTTACCTGCGGCTGTGGAACACGTACCGTTTGGCTGTGAGGCTTCTAGTAACGGCTGTGGTGCAGCTAAGTGCAATTCAGATTTTGGCAAACTTTGAAAAATCATATCTTTTAATTTGTAACTCGTTAGGGGTCGTGCCACCCGTTGTTTTGAAGGTAATTGAGTCTATTTTCATTTAAGTTTGGTTTGTAACAGATTTGTATCAGCTTATAAAAAAGTAACAGAAGGTCCGTTATAGCCAAGTCGTTTCCGCAAAAAAGTTTTATTTTTGGTCAAATCGATAAAGGGACGTTTCAGAAAGACCCCAATGATCTACCCTTAGGAGAAGATTTTAAAGCATAAAAAGTATAAATCATTATTGTGGAGTCTTTTATGTAATAGTTGGTAGTTATATATGTAATAAGTTGTTATGTTGGTTACCCCTTTGGAACGTTTGGTTCTAAGGGTTAGAGCGTTTGTGTGATGGGTATAAATACCCTATCAATACGGAGTACCCCCACTTTTGAGGTGTGCCTTAATGATACGAAGTCCTTACCTTCTCAACTCTCTATCTATTTCTCTCTTTAGATTAAAAAGTGTATACATTCACCTTCTCTCTAGATTATATGATAGTTAGGACAATTATAGCATAACAACTCCCTCATCTTTAAACGCGGGTACATCTAGGTACTAGTCTTAGAGAATATGCCCACTTTGTACCCTCCAGTTATGTAAACTTGCTAAACCAAACAAAGAATACAAAACCACACTTTGCAAATATGCAAGATTAGTCCCTTTAGCTTATTCTTTCAGTAATTTTGGAGAATTGTTTTGCAAACTTTCCATATATGATTGTGATGAGGAGTTGAGGACCCTTTCCACATGAATAATAATATGCCCCTATATTTTTAGAAGTTAGCTAAGCTGACCACACATATATATTTAGATGTATATATTATTGCATAAGTTAAAACCGTGTTACCAATAATGTACCCATCCTTATTCACGGGGACCTCTTAACTGTATATATGTGGAAATAAACATACTATAATCCTAGTATATTTTCTATCCATGCAAATAGATGTGCACAACTTGGCAACTTGCTCATCCTGAAAACTTGGTCCAAGGTAAAAGCCATAAAATAACAACGTACTTTCTAAAATGTATCGACTTGAAACACTTACTTTTTTATTAACATATACACCCATGTACTTTCAAATTTTGTTCCGACTTCATCCATATGACCGATTTATATTAATATAATATCATATTAAATAATATTATTTTATTACAATATGGGTAAAGTCGGAACAAAATTTGAAAGTACGTGGGTGTATATGATAATAAAAAAGTAAGTGTTTCAAGTCGGTAAATTTTAAAAAATACGTTGTTATTTTAAGGCTTTTACCCTCCAAATTATCCAAACAAGTGGTGGGTATATGCAAGTTTCAAAATCACATGATTAATTAGTTCCCTAGTTTCGTTCGATGCTAATGTTATATCCACATCAAGATGTACCGCGTTAAGATGCCTACTTCGACAATTATTGCACCCTTGCAATATCTAAGCTCACATGAGCAACATTGTGACCTAACACTCTTAACAGATAAATTACAGACTCCACAAAATAACTTTCAGACCTATAGTAAATCACTAGTCTTCCATGATTCTAGATTATATGGCTGGAGCAGTGATGTCGTTATTTTGTTTTTGTCTAATTCGTTTGCTCAACTTTAGTCATATGTCTTATACTTAAGATTAGGCATTTGGTTGTTTGTGTGTAACACCCAACAAGATAACCAAGGACAATTGGGTAGGTATGACCCAATTTTGTTAAGAAATGAATGTAACATTCATATAATGGACTTTCATTACTTTCATGTACTTGATTAATAAAGGAAAGTAGGTTCACGATTTTGGTCACATGTCAACTTCATGCTTTCTTGTTCCTACAAAATGACGATTGATTTTTAATTCCTACAAAATGACGATTGATTTTTAACCCTTGATTTTTCTATAAATTGGATAATACCAAAAAGATTGAGCAAATAGAATTTAAATTATTCTTAGTGGTTGATAGATGGATAATATTGAAAACTAAACAAGAATAATTCCTCTTAATATTAATTTACATCCAAATAATTAGTATTTTTTAATTATTAATTATGCAAACAATTTAAAGTGTGAATTGAAGAAGAGTAGGAGCTTGTGGCGAGCTGCTAAAAATCACTGAGTACACAAATGGGTTGCGTGTTTAATTCTCACAAGAATAATTATTGACGAGGACAAGGAATCAGTGGAAGAACTTGCAGAAGACTACACGAAGCAACTTGAACAGACGAGGCGGATCTTAAACAAGACCAATAAATTGGTGCTACTTTCCTCCTTAATATCCAAGGGCGCCCCAGCAGTGTTCCTCCCTTGGACACCGCAGATTTTTAGTTTTTTTCCTTCATATTTTGTTATTTAAGAAAGTTTAGTGATTGTTCACGTTGTTTTTTTAGTTTATTTAAGGTTTTTTTCTGCACAGAGTACTTTTTCTTATAAATATAAGGCTTATAATTGTGTAAGTTATATCCTTTTTTTAGAAAGTTATTCCTTTGCACCTTAATTATCAACCCTTAAATTAAGGTTTATATGTTTGCTTATAAGGAACATACAGACTACAAACCTTATAAACCTTAACATACCTAAGCCCATAGACGGGGTCGGGCCTATAGACATAATTATCATTTAATACTCCTTGCAATCCAAGCAGCGAAATTGTAAAAGCTTGAAAAACATTTAAGCCATAACTAATTAATTGATGAAGACATCTAACAGTAAGCAGAGACAAATCTTCAAGCAAAAGCACAAATAAACAACAAAGGCATTAAAGCATTAAAGCAATATTATTTGTTGTTGAAATATCTTATAACAAAGGCTAGCAAATCTTCAAACGGTAGTAGCAAAAGCAACTAAAAATAAATAAATAAATAAATAAATTTGCAATAGGTTGTGGCGACGCATCGGCCTTTGATGAAGTTGGTTTAGTTGAGTGTTGTGTAAAATCGGAAACAAAGAAAATTGTGGTAACCACGTCAATTAACTCCAAACGGTTTGAAACTTATGACTAAAACAGTACGCATGTAATGTTTTGGCCGAAAATTGCATAGGTTTTTCTTTTTTCTTTCTTTTGGAGAAGAGATAAATGACGGATAGGAGTTTACGGGGTGCCATAGAAGTAAGTGGCACACTTTTTCTCGGGATTAGACCCACTCATGATAATAAGTTATGGCTTTTATTGCTACAATATTTTTTCAGATTTCTTTGATGTTTATTTAGTTTTCTAATCTAATCCGATATTTTACGATTTCACCACTCAAATTTCGAAAGAGTATTAAAAGACATATTAGAGACCTAACCCGGTTATGGGTAGGGGTGTAAATGAGCCGAGTCGAGTCGAGTACTGCCAAACTCGAACTCGACTCGATTAGTAAAACTTGAGCTCGAAACTCGACTCGAGCTCGTTCGAGCTTTGGATTTCAAGCTCGAGCTCGGCTTGTCATCTTAAACTTGAGCTCGAAACTCGACTCGAGCTCGATTATTGTCACTTTTAAAGCTCGAACTCGATGAAAAATGGGCATATCTAGCTCGACTCAACTCGATTTTACGTAACTATATGTATATAAAAGGGTAAAAGTGTAAAATCATTGAAGCTCGATAAGGGCTCGCGAGCCTCATGAGTTGAGCATATTCGAGCTCGAACTCGGCTCGAAAGTGTACTCGAGTAGCTCGAGCTCGAACTCGACTCGTTTATATCGAGTCGATTTCGAGTAGTTTACGAGTCGATCTCGAATAGCTCACGAGTTGTCTCATCTCGTTTACACCCCTAGTTGTGGGTTTAGGGTCATCAAGATTCCCATGTGACCTTCATTATATACGCTTGATTAATAAACATAACACCTTACAGAGAATACACCAATCAACATTATCAATTCGTTTTTGCATTGTGCGTTAATTATTTAGTTGGACTATTTCGTAGCTTTCTTCAACCAGAGTGTTGATACAAAAGTTGGGCGTTCCTTGTTTGGAGCTCCGGCTCTCGTACCAATTGAGAATTGTTGCTTGAGACCTGCGCACTAAGAGACAGAAAACACCGTTAGGCTTACCGTGGGATTGTCTCCCACGATTATCCTCCGGCGTGAGAGTAAGTAATCGGTTTAGGGTTTAAGGAGTGTTAGGGTTATGAGATCGTACCTTAAAAGAGGGATGTGATTCCCTTTATATATGCACGGAATCCTTGTTGGTTCCATGTTCCTCAACCTTCGGCGTATCCCACCTTAATCGGTTGGGAATGATTATCTTCCTATTTAGAAGATATCGGATATCTATTCCATCAATAGATTCGGGCTTGGGCCTTCATGGGCCCAAATTGTTAGGAATTAGAAATTCCCGGTATTAAAGAGTCGGTCACCTCAAGTATATGTAATCGTTAGAATGCTCGTAGTCATAGTTATATTTAGTTAAGTAGTATTTTGTTAAGTAACATCGTGGAGGACGGACGGGTCTTTACCCACTGTATGCCTGATCCACAGCCCATTGTGTGGCGATTTATGTAAGACTATAAATACTCTCTACCTCCCAAGGTAGAGAGTTGGAGCTCATAATAATAGTTTTTCTTTCTCTCACTAAGTTCCCTAAACCTCTAACTTTCTCTCTCTAGAACTCACCTTATACGCCCACTTTGTGTTATGGTTTGATGTGTATGTGAAATCCAATATCCAACAATTGGTATCAAGAGCCATGGTTAGATCCTATCTTGCACATCTTTGGATTTCTAGTGGTTTTTAGGTGGTTTTTGAGTTTGAAAAAGTTTAGTGGTTTGTGCATCATTTGGTTGATTTCTTGTGTTAAAGCTTGGATTTTGTTAGTACTTTTATGTTTAGAATCATCACAAGTGTTTAGGTTTTCATTTGGTAAGCTTGAATCATCTTGGTTGGGTTGTTTTTGGATTGAAAAGTGATGTTTATGTGGTTTTTCTTGCTAGCGACTTGATATACGGATCTCTTTCTTCGTAGCGACTTGCTTCACAATTTTGTAGCGAGTTACGGTTTTGGAGCTAGCGACTTAGACCTAGCGATTAACAATACAAGTAGTGGACTCTCCACTACGGGTAGCGACTTGGTGGTAGCGACTTGGTCTCTAGCGAGTTGCTCTTTAGCGACTTGAAGTTTTAGCGACTTGAGTAGCGAATTGTTGCCAAAATTTTGCTAGCGACTTGAGGGTTAGCGAGTTACTACTTAGCGACTTGCATTTGTCTAGCGACTTGGGACTTTAGCGACTTGGGGTGTAGCGAATTAGGTGTTAGCGACTTGGTGCATTATCTTCTAGCGACTTGGGTGATTGTTTATGGTTTTCTCTTGATTTAGTAAAATCCCGTGAAAGAATCTATTTCTCGGTTTAATCATAGAGTTATAAAATCCCGTATAATCTGTTAACATGTCTACCAACGCTCCTACTATCATCTCCATCTTGCGAGGATGTTCAAGCAACCGTGGTTCGATACTCGCCCACCCATGCTTGACAGAACAGACTACGATTCTTGGGCTCAACGAATCAGATTGTACTGCCTTGGAAAGGAAAATGGTGTCAACATTCTCAAATCCATTGATGAAGGACCGTATCGAGTTGAGACGACTAGAGATGTACTTGATACTGCTGAAGATGGAACTCGGATTTACGGAATGGACAGACCAAAGATGTATGATGAGCTTGATGATAAGGAGAAAAAGAGATTCGATGCTGATATCGGGGCTTCTAACATTGTTCTTCAAGGTCTTCCTAAAGACATCTACAAGCTGATCAATCACAACACCAAGCAAAGGCAAGTATGGGATAATGTCAAGATGCTTCTCTCAGTTCGAATTAACTATGGAATACAGAGAATCACAACTCTATGACGAATTTGAACACTTCAAGATGAAACCGGATGAGAGTGTCTATGAGTACTATGTGAGATTTCATAAGTTGGTGAATGACATGAGGAACATCGGAATGACTATGCCTAACATTCAATTGAACTCAAAATTTGTGAACAACATGAATCCCGAATGGCACAAGTTTGTCACCTCTGTGAAGCTCACTAAAGGATTGAAGAATACAAACTATGAGCAACTCTATGCCTTCCTCCTTCAGAATGAGAGACATGCTATGTTTGAAAAATTGGTTCTTAATCAGTTCAAAACCAACCAGGAAGAGACAAGCTCGTCTAATGACTCAACTGCCTTCTATTCAAACATCGGAATCACAACCAAAGCCTCACAAGTCATACCCATGGGAAATGGTAATCACAAACTAATTCCTAATCCCATGTTCAAACAAGCTGATGCTGATGCACACGTGGGTAATTTCATTAATCAACTAGCTCTTCCGATCAGTCAAAACATGAATTCTCTCCCACAAACCAATAACAACCTCGAACAGATCTAACCCACACAATCAAGCTACTGTTAAAGATGGGAGGATCGTGGTGCAACCAGTCAGAAAGACAGATGATCGGGGAAGAGGTGGAGCTGGTAGAAGTTATGTTGTTAATCAGAATCGAGGAAGGAATGGTAATCAAGGTCAAGCTAAGCCGATCAAATGTTATAATTGTGGTGGTGAGGGACACATTGCAAGGAACTGCACATCTCCAAAGCGTCCACGAGAATGCCGATTACTTCAGAGATAAGATGCTGCTTGTGCAAGCTCGGGATAATGGTGCTACTTTGGATGAAGAGGAATTGTTGTTTCTTGCTGAGGGCAATGCCAAGACCTATGATGCAGATGTGGATGAGCGGCCTATTCAGGAGATAGGTCACAATCATCAGAATGCCTTTCAAGTCGCTGATTGTGATGCATACGATTCTGATGTGGATGATGGACCTACTGCACACACAATCTTTATGGCTAGCATTTCTCCAATGGTTTCTCCCAAGGTCTCCTCTTCAACACAGACTGGCCCATCCAAAGACACACTCATCTCAGAGGTACTAAAACTATACGATGATGCCGATGTGCATAAGATGCATGACAAAGTACTATCAACTGAAACTTTTGTATCAAATAGTGAAAATATGGGTAATATCAATGTTGTCCCATATGATCAATATGTGAAACAAAGTGAAAGTGAAGTTGTACCAAGTGATGCATCTCCTGCAGTCAACAATGACTATATTTTTGATGAATACACTTTGCCTGTGCCCCGATGATTCCGTAATATCTGAATTAAATGCCTATAAAGAACGTGTTGCTATTTATGAACAACGTGCTAAATTTGAGTTGACCACTCGTGAGCAGGAAATGGATGACCAAGTGCGCACAATTATTAGAAAAAGTAATTTTCGAGAAGAAGTATTAAAACAAGAGTTAAATTCCTTGCAAGAAAAACTTTCTAAAACCGCTAAGCAAAAACAAGAACTTCAAGAAAATGTGAAAATGCTTAAGCAAGAATTTAATGCAAAGGAATCAAAACTCTTGAAAGATTTTTCTAATCAGAAAACTTTGAAAAACAAACTTGAAAACAAGTTGTACATACAAGGGAACACCATTCAGATTGCTCACATGATCACTAAGCATAGGGTCCTAAGCGATAAGCATAGCATTCCCCTTGTTGAGGAACCAAATCCAGAGGTCATTAAAAGGGCTAGAAATGCTCATAAGGTTCTTTATGATGGCAATGAAATCCTAAACCTAGACATAAACCTAGTTGCGTTGAGTGCACTGAGGAAGATAAGAAATCAGATGAAGTCACTAGGAAAAGATGAACAAGAAACTAGATGATCCTAAATGTAGAGAGAAGAAAATAAAGATCACACCCCATGATTACAAGAAGGAAAACTGGATTTCCTTGAACATGTTTAAACCTCGGACATTGTTGACTCCCGAACAAGTTTTCTGGAAAATGGATTTAGATAAGCGTAAAGTGAAAATATTGTTGAATCAAACCCTCCTCTTTGGAAAATGCCTAGAGCGACTGTGTATCCTCCTAATACACCAATGCATCTTGTTCCTAGAACAATTGCCACTAAAAGCAAGACCTTAATTAGCCAATATGTTATACTTCAACTATTTGCTGATTTTGAGAAAACTTGCAAGAAAAGGATCACACCCACGGGTATTACGGAAGGAGAAAGAGGTTTTGAGCAAATGAAAGAATGTTATTTAACTGAGGTCATGCCTTTCTTTAAACTTCTAAAAGATCACTTTGAGAGTCTTAAAAAGGGGATAGAAACTGATATTAAGGGAATGGAAAAGGAATTTGATGCAATGATAGTTGAAGTTAGTGACTATGAACGAGCACTAAAATATAATGAGATTGAGAGGAAGAACTTGCATACACTAAATGAGAACCTCGATTTGAATGTATTACTCAGGATGTGTTTTTCATTGCTACAAATTGTTCCATTAATGCTTCCAAATTTCATGAATTATCGGTTGCACCGAAAGTCTCCCATGATCGTGTCATTGAGCTTGAAAAAACTAATTCTGAACTAAACGAGAAAATTGAACTGGATGATCACGACAATTTGGTTAAACATTTTTCTAAACTGGAAGTTGAGCATTTTAATTTACAACTAAAATATCAACATCTTAAAGAAAATGTCAAAACTTCAAATATCAAGACATCCTCGGATGCTCCAGAGTTTGATGCAGTTTTCAAATTAACAAACGTGATGAACAGATTCAAGCTCATTGCAACACGATCGGAAAGTTGAAAGCCCAAATCTCTCAATTAAAGGGTCAAACGAACAATATGACAGGCTCCCAAATGCCTCCTCCTTTAGATTCTCGAAATTCTCAAACTTTTCATCTTCAAAACTTAGTTGATGCCTTACAAAAGGAAAACAAGAGTTTTCTAGAAGAAAATGAAAAAGTTAAACGACATTTTAAAGAGTTATATGATTCAATAAAAGTCACCCGTGACCAAAACAACGAAAAAATAACGTCTTTACAAAAGGAAATTGAGAATCGAGAAGTCGGGAAATGGGAAACTGACACTTGTTTTCAATAAGAATGTTGTCTCAAAGTCACCCTTAGACTGCAAATACACTGTGACAGTTTCAATATATTCCTCCTCATCTTAGGAATAATGAACATGCTTTTCATGAATACTGTGCTCACCTTAAGGATAGTCTAGAATGTCTCCGTGAGATTGTCGAAGAGGATTTCATTAACAAACCTCTTGATAGTGAAATTAGGTTTGCTTGCCTCCGGGCCAAACGATCTCAAGAGTTGCTAGAATGTGTAATTGCAACATGTCCCAAATCCTTAACCTTAGGTGCAAAAGGCAAAGCTGTGATGCCTTGTTCTATGCCTAGTTCCAAGCAGAAATCCGTTCTATGCCCGCCTTAAGAAAGGAAACACTAATGTGCCTTCCAAGTACTTCGATCCTTGCACATCAAATTCAGGAATGCAAAAACTAGATCAACCAACTAATGTTTCCATTCCCTCTACAGAAGTAATCAGTGACTTTAAAGCGAGCAGGTCAAAGTCTCAAGACAATACAAGGAATGATAGGACCTTGCAAGCTAAGAATGTGCATTGGAAGAGAGTAGAAGACCAATCTAGGAACTTTAAGCTTGAGTTGAATAAAACGAATCGTGTTGATTCTAGTATTAGCCTTAGGCGCATCTTGTAATTAATTCAATTCGATACTATTTGCAAATCTTGTAATGATGTCTGCTTGAATTTTGTTGCTAATCATGAATGTGGTGTGAATGATTTGTCTAATGCTATCAAATGCCTAGTTAAAATTGTTAATGCTAATAATCGTGCAAATAAGGCAAAAAGGCAAAAAAGAAAGATTGTTAGAAAATAGTGGAAACCCACAGGAAGAACTTTTATAAAGATAGGTTATTATTGGATACCTTTTGGCCATAAGAATAATCAGGTTTGCTCTCAAACTGCTAAGATTATGCCCACTAGAAAATGGATGCCTATTGGTAGAACTATTCCCTTAAGAAGTGAACATACTTTGAATAGGTCAAATACGACACCAAAGATTGCATCTATTCCCAATGATTCCATTGCTTCTACTTCGATATGGATGTTTCTATTTCGATGTGGGTGTTCCAATTACTAACCAAGTGGAACCCATTCTTGCATGGGGATCCCAATTATCCAGCTTATCCATTCTTGTCGTGTTCAACTGCAGATCATTCAAATCGTTCGTGGTACCGGACTCAGTGTTCCAAGCATATGACCGAGACCGGTCGCGCTCATGAACTTCGTGAGCAAATTCATCAGGACAGTTAGATTCGGTAATGATCATTTCGGTGCAATTAAGGGTTATGGTGATTATGTTGTTGGTGATAGTGTTATCTCTAGAGTATACTATGTGGAAGGTCTTGGTCATAATCTGTTCTCTGTCGGTCAATTCGTGACTCGATCTAGAAGTAGCTTTCAGAAAACATACTTGTTTTGTTAGAGAACTTGATGGTAAGGAACTTTTAAGAGGAGCTCGTGGTTCAAATCTTTACACCATCTCTATAGAAGATATGATGAAGTCTTCTCCAATTTGCTTGCTGTCAAAGGCTTCAAAACAAAGTCATGGTTATGGCATCGACGTCTCAATCACTTGAACTTCGGCACCATCAATGATCTCTCCATAAAGGACTTAGTTGTAGGTTTACCTCGACTAAAGTATGAAAAGGATCATCTTTGTTCAACATGTCAATTGGGAAAAAGCAAGAAGTATGCCCATAAACCCAAACCTACTAACTCTGTCACGGAAGTTCTTCATACAATTCATATGGATTTATGTGGACCAATGAGAGTGCGGAATATCTTTGGGAAGAAATATGTGTTAGTTATAGTTGATGATTACTCTAGATTCACCTGGGTCAAGTTCTTAAGGACAAAGGATGAAACTCCGAATATCATCATCAAACTCATCAAACAAATGCAGGTTCGACTTAACAAAACCGTCAGAATTATCCGGACAGACAATGGAACCGAGTTTGTTAACAAACAACTTAGTGAATTTTATGAAAGCATTGGAATCAACCATCAAAGAAGTGTTCCACGAACTCCTCAACTGAACGGTGTAGTTGAAAGGCGAAATCGAACTCTTGTAGAAGCCGCTAGAACAATGTTGATTTACTCAAAAGTTCCAATGTTTCTCTGGGCTGAAGCTATTGCCACTGCATGCTACACACAAAATCGTTCCCGATTCACACCGCTCATGGAAAGACACCATATGAACTTGTCCACAACAGAAAACCTAATCTCTCTTCCTTTCGTGTGTTTGGAGCTTTGTGCTATCCAACTAATGAGGGTCAAGACTTAGGCAAACTTAGAGCTAAAGGAGACATTGGAGTATTTGTAGGGTATGCACCAAACAAAAAGGGATACCGAATCTACAACAAAAGAACCCGAAACATCATGGAAACAATTCACGTTACGCTTTGATGAGTCGACGGTCAAACGGCTCCTGAACAATTCAGCCTTCGGACCCGCACTTCAAAACATTCCAATTGGTTCATCCCTTGTTCCAAACTCTTCTCAAGAAACTCCATATGTACCTCCATCTGAAGATGATTTAAAGAAATTGTTTGATCCTATGTTTGATGAACTTTATGATCCGAATACTAATGAGGTGTTGATCCCTACAACAGAGGCTGCTCATATTCCAGTGAATGAAGTCAATCCCTCAGTCTCAATATCTTTAAGTCAAGAAGTGCCTTCGCGATCCTTCCGTCTCATCAACAAATCATCATTCTTCAAATGTACATCATGGAACTGTTTCGGGCATCAATGATGAAGTTAATCCCTTTGCTAATCCTGAAGATGCTCCATTTGAAAACATATTTGCTCTGAATCTTCTTCGAACCATCCTTCTTCGGAGACATCGACTCGCTACTTCAGTCCCTCAACAACTACCACATGAACACCTCAAAAATGGACTCACGATCATCCATTAGACAACATCATTGGAAATCCCTCTCGTCCCAGTATCCACACGGAAACAACTTGCAACCGATGCCTTATGGTGCTTCTTCAACTCCGTACTCTCTAAGATCGAACCAAAAGATGTTAAAACCGCCATGAATGAAGATAGCGGGTTCAATGCTATGCAAGATGAAATTCATGAGTTCGATCGACTAGATGTATGGGAATTAGTACCGCTCCAGATTGTGCTATGATTATTGCTCTAAAATGGATCTTCAAAGTGAAACTTGATGAGCATGGTGATGTGTTGAAGAACAAGGCTCGATTAGTTGCTAAAGGATACCGCCAAGAGGAGGGTATAGACTTTGAAGAATCTTTTGCTCCTGTGGCTCGAATCGAGGCAATTAGAATCTTTTGGCTAATGCTGCAAGTAAGAACATGGTAGTCTATCAAATGGACGTAAAGACGGCATTCCCGAACGGAGATCTTAAAGAAGTCGCTCTACGCCACCAACCTGAAGGATTTATAAATCAAGAGCATCCTACTCACGTTTATCGTTTGAAGAAGGCCCTTTATGGTTTAAAGCAAGCTCCAAGGGCATGGTATGATACGTTGTCAAAGTTTCTTCTATCAACCGGATTTAGCAAAGGAGCAGTTGATCCAACATTGTTCACCAGAAGTCGTGCAAACATTTAACTCAAGTTCAAATTTATGTTGATGATATTATTTTTGCCTCGACTGACCCAATGGAATGTGATCGTTTTCTAATGAAATGAGTTCAAAATTTCAAATGTCAATGATGGGACAAATGTCATTTTTCTTGGGATTACAAATTTCACAAAGTCCCGGAGGCATTTTCATAAATCAATCTAAATATGCAACTGAGATCTTAAAGAAATTTGGATTTGATTCAAGTGACCTGTTGACACTCCCATGATTGATCGAACCAAACTAGATGAGGACCACTCGGGGATCATGATTGACCAAACAAAATATCGTAGTATGATTGGATCCCGATGTACCTCACGCTAGTAGACCGCATCTTGTTCGCCGTTTGCATGTGTGCTAGATACCGTGCTAAGCCTACTAAAATGCATCTTGAAGCGGTTAAACGGGTCTTTCGGTATCTCCAAGGAACCATCAATATGGGACTTTGGTACCCGAAGGACACCGGTATGTCACTAACGACCTATGCGATGCCGATCATGCAGGATGTCAAGATACTCGTCGGCACGCCCGGAGGTGCTCGCTTTTGGGTGATAAGCTTGTGCTGGTCTTCAAAGAAGCAAATGAGTACTTCTATTTCCTCTACAGAGGCTGAATACATAGCCATGTCATCTTGTTGTGCTCAAGTCTTATGGATGAGATCTCAATTATCGGACTATGGCTTTGAATTCAACAAAATCCCTCTCTTGTGATAATAAAAGTGCTATTGCTTGCAACAACGTTCAACACTCAAGAGCAAAGCATATCGACATTCGACATCATTTCATCAGGGAACAAGTGGAAAAAGGTGTGGTGGAACTCTATTTTGTGAGATCTGAATATCGCTTAGCGACATCTTCACCAAAGCTCTTCCAAGAGAACCTTTTGAGTTTATTCTTCCACGTCTTGGCTTGAAAAGTCTTCAACCAGAAACACTCAAACGTCTTCGGGAGGAAGACGAGGAGTAAAGGTCTATCTTCATCTATCTCTTGTATATATCTATTCAAAAAATCAAAATACAAAATTATAAAACCTTCAAAATCCATAAAAATCTGAAAAATTGAAAAATCTTCAAAAAAATATTGTCATTTTGTCATGCGTTTTCTCGGTTCGATAATATCTACGGTCTTTGTGCTGTCATTCAAAGAATGACACGGGACTTTAGATGTTGTTCAAATTCAAAAAAAAAAAAAAAAAAAAAAAAAATAATTATTTTTGGGAGAAGGAGAAACAATGGTTTATTGTCATTTCGTGCAAGAACCCGCTTTTTCAAGGAAAGAACAGAGCCATACTTTATCATGTTTTCAAAATTCCATGCTCGGATTCTTTAATCATTTATCTGCTGAAAACTAACTGCTTTGAAAAATAACTCAGTCTCTATTTTTGATAATCATCTGGACTTATTTGTCAAAATATCAATCTCTCAATCAACAACCTATGTCATTGATTGAGGGGAGAATGATTTCAATTAAATTAAAAAGTTATTTGGCATTCAATTGTTTTCAAAAGATATTCAAGCATGTTTTATCAATGGAGTTTAAAGTCTTAAAATCCGATCATTATCACTTAAAACGCTTTCATAATCAAGTCACAATTCTCCTTAAAAGCTTTCAAAATCAATTTAAATCTATAAGAGATCACAAATCTCAAATGATTTGATAATTGTGATCGGGGAGAATATTGGATTTAAACTGATAATTCGGTAAATGGTTTTATAAGGATGTACAAGCTCCCTTCCCACATATGACAAACGATTTCAAATTTTCCATGCACATGTTGAGGGGAGCATCTATCTTAAACCTATGATTTGAAACGTGATAACTTATCTCAAGGTGCAGGTTCCCTCTAGTATGTGCAAAACTCTTTTCAAATCTCGAGGCACATATTGAGGGGAGCAAAATCATGAAAACCTCATCCTTCCCCAAAATGCTTTATCTACTTGATTCGATTAGGGAAGTGATGTTGATATTTTTAAAATGGTAATCAAAGAAGTTAATTCTTTCTCTTGCCTCCGTGTGGAAAACTATTTCAAATACTTGATTCACATGTTGAGGGGAGTTCTTCTAAAAAATATCAAAAACAATTCAGGTACAAAATGCTTTGATAAAATATCATAAGTATCCGGATTGATTTTCAAATGGTTTTCAATTGGTTCCTATGGCGGATGAACAATACCAAAAAGACCGACCAACTTTACATTATGTATGGTGATATAAGGACGATAAGGTTAGGTATGTGTTCCCATGATCCGCCAGAACCGGAGGGATCTACCCAGGAACTATCCACTAGTTAGTGTAGAGTTCTTAGGTATGATGATAAAAGGAGAAAAATGAGATATGGGAAGAGTGCGGACCGAGACTAAGCTAGTACTGGAATAAACCCAACAAGGTTCTTGCTATGAAGTCTCGGTAAGCACTGAAGGGGTTGAAGAATTAAAAAGAATTGAATGAGAAAAGGGTGAAAACAAATAGCCCTCCATTTATTCAACCTTAGGGCAGAAACCGGGTTCAATTCATATGCTACTGATGGTAACATCGGTATTGAAGACAAGACGTCATGGACCCAAGGACGCACTGCACTTCAACTTTCCAAACCACTCAAGTTCCTCTTAAAAGGACTTGTTTCATTCTCACGGGGAACCGACATTATCTATCGACTTTCTCTTAGAGATTGTTGATATTGAAGGAGGAGACCCTCTCCCTAGTCTCCTATATAGGATCCAAATATGCACAAATTGAGTCTAGAGCCACGAGATCATCAATAAATCTCATTAGGACACTTTCAATGAAGACTCTCTGTTTCACACAATGTGGAAAGAGAATTATATCTTATGAGTCCTACGCATTATCCTTGTGGTATTGCCAGAACATCTGAGTGATATGCAAACATACTCACAATGAAGATGGAAAGCCTTCTGGAGCCAACATCTAACAAGCTCGTGGTAGGTGGCATGTGAGATCTATTATACAGATCAACCATGTGACAACCGACGAAACAATGGGGCGATTCAATCTTTTGAATCAATCACGGTTCAGGTTATGGATTGACGGATACCTTTGAAAACCGGTCTTTGTGCTTTAAAACTCTTTTCATTAAGCACGTCGACCGTGTACTAATTTTTCAAATCAAAAGGTGTTTTATGATTGATAATTGATTTTCATTAAAACCTTCGTTATATTGCAAAAACAATTTCTATTGAGCAATACACGATTGTTTTTCAAATCTCTTTTCATCAATCGGTGGACTTAAATTCGCTGGTTCACTCACTCCGTGTTGTCTTCTTTGAGACGTTCCGGTTTGAGAACGGCTAGAGCATCTGCGAAACCCTGTCAAGGAAATTCTTCGAATTATTCCCGATCACAGTACTTGTATCGATCAACGGGAACCGTGGGCCGTGTACCTCAATTCAACGAAAGTGATCAAAGACACTTTCGTGCGATTTATTGCTAACGTTGTATGCGTGTACACCCCGACGCTTGCGCCGATCGTAATGGAGCGGTCAATCAATAACCGCATGCTCACACAACACATTCATATCAAAAGATATCATGATTGGTGCATCAATGACTCGGATATTCTAACTCCATGCTTCTCGCTACGCCGCCAATATCATGAATCAACTAAAGCTTCCGCTACTCTGATGAGAAGATATCATGATCAGAATGTGAGCATGTCGGTCCGAAAGTCACATCATCACATAATACCAACACCACAATGGATGTATCGAGATTTTCTATTAGTGATGATCTCAAAAGTCGGCTCAACATTATTATCACGTGGATCAGGAAAAGACCTCCACTTGGATTAACCAAACATGCAATGAGTGGAATCAATGACTACGAGCCTCGGAGCAAAGTACTACATCAAGAATGCAAGATCAATTGTTAATGTAATATCCGATTGTATTCAATGTCATTTTAGTATATGGTTGAGGTGACCTCCCTTAGGGGGAGATTGTTAGGAATTAGAAATTCCCGGTATTAAAGAGTCGGTCACCTCAAGTATATGTAATCGTTAGAATGCTCGTAGTCATAGTTATATTTAGTTAAGTAGTATTTTGTTAAGTAACATCGTGGAGGACGGACGGGTCTTTACCCACTGTATGCCTGATCCACAGCCCATTGTGTGGCGATTTATGTAAGACTATAAATACTCTCTACCTCCCAAGGTAGAGAGTTGGAGCTCATAATAATAGTTTTTCTTTCTCTCACTAAGTTCCCTAAACCTCTAACTTTCTCTCTCTAGAACTCACCGTTATACGCCCACTTTGTGTTATGGTTTGATGTGTATGTGAAATCCAATATCCAACACAAATGTTTGGTCCGCTTAGCCCGGTTCGTACCGGGCCAAGTTAGTATTTGGACTTTAGTCGGGTCCGTGACCCGGATATAAACTATACGTCATCATGTCCCCCCAGTCTAGTATGCGCAGTGACTAACTGCGGATGCTAGACTAATAATCCGTAGACAGTTAAAAAACTTTGAAGCGTATGCAAGAAGCCATCGACATATACCCTTCGGTACGTTGTACCTAGACATGAGAGTGAATAGTAAATGCCTCGTTATTCGGGGGAAAGTTACTGTCCCACGTCCCATCGAATCAATCTCAACCACACAAGTGAAGTTAGTGGGATCCACGTGTCACGTATCTTGTGGATGAGAAAGAGGATATTAACCACCGTTTCACTTTCACAATGGCACTCACCGTAAAAAAGAAACAATCCGCCATTGTTAGAACTTGTCTGCAGCTGTAATCCAGAAACAAAACCACTTCAATGTAGCCGCGCGTACTCCTTTGTAAATCAAACACCATGGTCAAACAACTGCGTGATTTCACCTCTGATCTATCCACGAGTGATCTTTTAGAATTCACATCGGAATACTATATCCCACTTGACGTGCATCCGGTTGTTCCGGGTGCGCGAGCCTCCATTGCCGATTTCCCCGAAGAGAAAATAGGGGTATACACACGTTTCTTTGAGTTCGCCAATCAACGTGTGCCTATATCCCGATTTTTGTGCGATGTGCTAAATTATTACGAGCTGCACCTATCCCAATTACACTGTATTGGTGCAACCAAAATTACCAATTTTGAAGTGAACTGCCGCTTTCTTGGCGGTTAACCCCACAATCAACCTATTCTGCGCATTCTATCACACAACATGGGCGCATGGGTGGGTTACCTTTGTAAAGCGCTACGGCAGCTTCGGTGCTACACGAGAAGCTAGATGCGCTAAGAATATGGAGAGAGTCCTTTTTCTGGGTGGACGACACATGCTTCCCGTGGCGTTATAATTTTTAACCCGGGTACGCCGCCGAGAGACGAGTGCCCTTTGCCTGGATCATATGTCTCCGAGGATGCGGGCGATAAATGCAAACCGCATCCCTATCGGTTCTTATCCTGAGGAGTTTTTAGTGCATATGGGCATCAGCCGTAACTACTTTGGTCCCGAAGATGAGATCCCGATCTTTTTAGGTGCCAATGGCCAGGTGGGTACTCGCCCTCCGCACCCCTTTTGTAGTTAATGTAAGAATTTGTTTTTCTTTGTCCACACATTATATAACCGATGTCGTTTGTTGTTTCCTTGTGCGCAGAGATGGATCTGTTTACTGTTGTGCATTTGGCGAAACCCGTTGAAGTAGGGACAGGAGTGCGTCCCTTAAAAGAAGAGGAAGAACCGATACTGGCCGCCACTGCTGGTTATGTCCTGGAGATGAACATGGGGGAAGCAGGTACGAGTTCCTCTGTTGCAGTGGAAGCGACATCCCTACAGAGTGTTCCCAACCCCAAAGTGCCTTCACCAGAGCGGCCGCCCGTAGCAGCGGCACCACCTATGGACGAAGAAGAAGAGGAGTCGAGGTCGGGTTAAAGCGTAAGCATCCATCGAAAAGATGGCGCAGGCCCTTCAAGGAAAAAATGACCGGTGATCCTCACTGTGGAGGTATCGTCCACTGATGAAGCGTCTTCGCACCCCTCAGCTACTATCGCTGGACCGCAGTAAGTGATGTATTTAGTTTATATTGTTTTTATTTTTTTTGTTATGATGCGCCAGTTGTGTTACATAGGAGCCTAACAATTCTTTGGTAAACGTACACAGGATGGAGCAGTTTGCAGAGTCACCTCCCAAGGCTAGTCCGGTATGTTCTGCGCACACTGAGCCGCATAGTCAGAACGATGAAGACATGTCTGATGTGGATGCGCCCATGGAGCAACTGGTCGAAGAGTTGGTGCAGGTCTCTGCACATCAGGCTTCGCTAATTGTGAAGCTGAAAGACCAAGTTTCTGGTAGGAGTAGTCAAGATGCGCAAAGGGATCAGACAGTAGCGTTGCTGGAGGCTCAACTGGCGAGCACTCGGGCACAGCTTGGAGTGCGCCAGCTGAGGCAAAGGATCTGAACGCGTGCGCTCGAAGCGGTGAAGAAAAGATGGCGCTGATGTGCCAAATAAACCAAGAGCGTGCGGATGTTGCCAAGTATAAGTCTGCGTGCCACTGGGTACTTAAATATCTGGAGAAGGGCAAAGATGCGATGACATCCCAACTTGAAGAGCTTGGTACCACGATCAAGAGTGCCCTTGAAGCGCAGGAGATGAAGCTGCGTAATCTGAGCATAGAGTACGACGAGGAACTGTATCCCTAACTCTTGTCCACTATTGCAGAGGGCCGACGGCTCATAAGCCATGGTTTGCGCTGGCGCTTACTACGCTGGAATCCAAGGAAGTGGTAGACGCGTTGGGGGAGTTGTTCAATGCGACTGGAGCGTGGTAAGGCCGGGCAATGGGAAAACCGCATGAGGGGGTCTCGCTAAATGTGCCTTTGGAGAAGGTGCCGGGTATAATGCGCAGGAATATACTGAGTTGGTGTCTGCCATGGAGCGGTTGAAGTCTCTAGAGTTTCCAAGGATTTCTGAATTGGAGCGCGACCAAGACTATCTAATTGGGGTAATAATAGAGGGGTTGACTTTGGCAAAGCATCTCTCTGAGGATGCCGAGGCGCAATCTGATTACTTTTTGAAGCCCAACGAATCTCGATTGCGGTACCTATTTTTGTTCCCCCTCGTGATATTTTGAACCCGTTTGCGCTGGAAAAAGAAGTCCCGTTGAAGCAGGTCCTGGAAGCTCATGCCACAAGGCTCGCGAAGAAGAAAGGTGTCAAGGGTAAAGCCATTTTGTGTGGTGTTGGCGCGGCGCATCTCCCTCGTTCTAACAGGGTGCCTGTGAGTGTCGCCACAGTGTCTCGTCAAGATTCTGATTTGTTAAAGAGTTTGAACGAGATTAAGGAGTCGAAAAACCGCGTAGGTGGCTCTCCCCTTGAGCGTTGTAATAGCTGGTAGGTGTATGTATTGTAAAGTGACAAACCTTTTGTAGTAACTCGTGGTTATTTAATGAAAATATCTCTTGTTGAGTTCATGTATGAAAGTTGTAATATACTTAAGTGGCTAAATGTAGCGTTTGTGGCATAGTCATGTATGTTTGTGATATGCAGCGTCAAATATCACGTTAAGGAATCAAGTATTTGAGTTCCAAAGTTGTTAAACGTGCACGTGTGCGTTGTTGCGCCTCCGTCGTAGGAGGTGTACAAAACTTATTCCAACGTCTTGATAATAAGGTGTTTAACAAGGATACGTGATCCAGTGTTGATGGGTTTGCAACCCTCTTATTCAACAAGTTGTTTAGTAGGTGAACTTATCCTTTTACCATCGTGGGTTTGTTATGGTGCATGCACGCCATCGTGGGCAAGAAATAAAAAGGTTGTTAAGACATAGAATATATGGAAATAACAAATATGCCGCGGAGTTAGCTAGAAACCGCGGTGTTTTATTGATACTTGTCAATTGTAAATTTTTATTGGGCACTGGAAGTGCGAGAGCGTCTGTGCGCTAGGCCGTAGCCATTCCTATAGATAGCACCTCTTGAGGTTACAGACGTTCCATGTGCGTGGCAATTCACGACCATCCAAGCCTCGGAGTTTGTACGCGCCTGTTCCTAGTGCTTCGGTAACCTCATAGGGTCCTTCCCACTTTGGTCCAAGCTTTACCTGTGTCTTCAGCGTGGCTCGCGTCATTGGCGCGGTAGACAAAATCACCTGGTATGAATGAAACATTGCGCACTTTAGCATCATAGTATCCTTTCATCCTTGACTTTGATTTTGCTTCCGTATAGGCTGCGCGTTCGCGCCTTTCTTCTAGCAGGTCTAAGTCGATGCGCCTGTCGTCATCATTGGTTGTCACGTTGATTTCAGCAGTGCGGATAGTTGGCATGCCGATCTCTGCCGGTATGACCTTCGTCCCATAGACTAAAGAGAAGGGAGTGTCGCCAGTGCGAATTGAGGTGCGGTGCGCCCACAAGACATGTGATAACTCTTCTACCCATCTTCCTTTATGCTTTTCTAGGCGTGCCTTAATTCCTTCACCCAAGCTTCTATTCGCTCGTTCCACTAGGCCGTTGGTTTGTGGATGTTTAACCGAAGTGTTGTGTTATGTTAAGCTTCTCACACCGTCCCCGAAAGGGTTATCACGAATTGTTTCCGTTGTCCGAGATGATTTCCCGTGGAGGCCGAAGCGGCATACAATGTTTTCCCATACTGGCGCTTCACCGGTTGCGGATTGTTACCACGCCTTCGCTTCGATCCATTTGGTGAAATAATCTATGGCGACTATGAGAAATTTTAGTCCACCCGCTGCGATAGGAAAAGGGCCCGCGATGTCAATACCCCACTTGTAGAATGGCCATGGTGAAGTTATTGGGGTTAGTTCGTGTTGTGGTTGGCGTGGGACGGGTCTATGAACTTGGCAATCGTTGCACTTCCTTATTAAGTCCTGTGCATCACGGTGCATGGTCGGCCAGTAGTATCCCGATCGCATGGCGCGTGCCACAACGGACCGTGGTCTGAATGCATACTTGCATGAACCTTCATGGATTTCTCGCAGTACGTAATTTGCTTTTAAAGGGCCGACACAACGGAGCCATGGTTGCAGGAAGGAACGTCGGTACAATATGTTGTCTCGCAGTTCGAATCTTTGCTTGTGCGGCGTATCCTGCGAGCTTCCTTCTGCTCTTGGGGTAATGTTCCCTTGCTCAGGAAGTCCATTATCGGTGTCATCCATGTAGGATCTTCTTCCTCTATTATCGTGGAGATTTCCATCTCCGAAATTGACTTGCTTTTAGTGTTTCCACCAAAGACTTGCTTTGATAGATGTGCAAAGCTTGTCGAGGCAATCTTGCTCAGTGCATCCGCCTTACGGTTTTCCCCTCTAGGAACTTTCTTTATAGTGAACCTATCAAAGCTTTTTATCAGCGTCTTGGTTTTATCAAGGTACTGGATCATATTATCTTCTTTGGCCACGTATTCACCCAAAACGTGGTTGGCCACTAGGCGGGAATCCACGTTTGCCTCTAGGTTACGTACACCCATTCGAGATGCAATGCGTAGTCTAGCGAGAAGGGCTTCGTACTCATTGTTTGTTGCTGTGAATTCAAAGCGCAGTGCGTAAGTGAATTTTGTTCCCTCTGGATTTGTGAGAATGAGGCCCGCTCCTGAGCCATCAATGCATGAGGATCCATCTGTAAACAAGATCCATGGATCTTGCAGCTCGGTCTTAATTGGTGTGGATATCTCGTCATGGCTTTTCAATGATGAAGTCCGCCGAATCCGTCCTTTGATTGCGGTACGTGGTCTGTAAGATATGTTGTGCTCACCTAGCAATACACTCCACTTTTGCGTCTACGATGCGTCGGGTTTGGAGATGATTTGCTTGATCGGTTGATCCGTGATTACTGCTATTGGGTGTGCTTGGAAGTACCTGCGTTTAGCAGCAAATACTAACGCCAGAACTAATTTTTCCATGGCACTATAGTTCATCTCCGTCTTCTTGAGTGCCTTGCTTACAAAGTAGATGGGAGTTTGTACTGAGTCCCTATCTGTGAGTAACATCACGACTGCGCCTTCATGCAGACAAATACATGATTAGCTCTTCTTCGGTCGGGTGCGACAAGTGTTGGGAGCATTGCCAGATGTTGTTTAAGCTGAGTGAAGGCCTCTTCCGCCTCCGTAGTCCATCTGAAATCACCTTTCTTTATACATTTCTTGAGTGTTTTGAAAAGAGGCGTGATTTTTCTGTGATTTGGATAAGAACCTGTTTAAGCCAGCCAACTTTCCGTTGAGAGATTGGACTTCTTTCAACGCGCGCGTGAAGAAAGTTCGATGACCGCTTTGTCTTTTCGGGCATGGTTTTATGCCGTCGGGTTCTATCGGTATCCAAGGAACATGCCTTCAGAGGCCGAAGGTACACTTCTTAGGATTCAACTTCATATTAATCTCTCTTAGAGTTCTGAACGTTTCCTCGATGTCTCGCACTAGTTCATCCTCGGTATGGCTTTTTATGACCAGGTCATCAACATAAACCTCTAGGTTGCGGCCCACCTGTTTTTCGAAAGCATTATCTACTAACCTCTGGTAGGTGGCGCCGGCATTTTTCAAGCCAAAGGGCATTTTTGTGTAGCAGTAAACACCTTGGCTTGTATGAAAGGCTGTTTTTTCCTCATCCTCCCTAGCCATTTGGATTTGATGATATCCCTTGTACGCGTCGAGGAAGCACTTCAATGGATATCCGCACAGAGACTCTATTTTCCAATCTATCTCGGTAAAGGATAGCGATCTTGTGGACATGCTTTGTTAAGGTCGGTGAAGTCTACACACATTCGCCACCGCCGTCGCTCTTCTTTACCATGACCGGATTGGAAAGCCGGTCATGGTAGTAAACTTCCCGCATGATCCCCGCCTCTACCGTTTTGTACCTCTGCCAAGATTGCTTGCGCGCGCTCCGAGGCTTGGGCGCGCTTCTTCTGGCGTATGGGTGCGTATCCCTGTCGGATTCTCAGTTTATGCTATGTTATAGAGCGTGGTACTCCTGTCATGTGTTTAGGCTCCCATGCAAAAATATCCAAATTCTTTTGCAGGAGTGCACATACAGTTGTTTTGCCGTTGTCCGACAGTGAACCTCCGATGGATACTTCCTGTTCCGGGTATTCGGGGTGAATTGCTACTTTCAGATTTGGAACTCTGGTTGTCTGCTGTGCTAGAGTTGGTGCCGTCTCGCATGCAATCGTGTTGCATTCTCTGTATGGTATAGTGGTGTTGTAAAGAGTAACAACACCACCTTCCACTGGGAATTTAAGCATCCCATGCGCTGTTGATGGTACTGCTTCGCATAGCCGATATTCCAGTCTCCCAATAATGCCATTGTATGGCGAGGAGATTTAATCACCATGAATTCCATCCGGCCGTTGCGGAGTGCTCCTCGTTTCCAATGCGACAGGTAATCGTATTCGCCCCATAGGCCATATCTTCTCACCCGTAAAACCGGTCCAACGCCGTTCGACCGGGATTAACTGACTTTTTATTTCAGGACGAAATCGTTTGAAACAATGCTCGTACATGATGTCGGCAGAAGCTCCACCATCAACATACATGCGGTGGATGTCGTGACCTCCCGCGCTTATCTCTATAGTGAGTGGTTCCACCACTGCGTTGTCCGCGGTTAAGGTGGGGAAAGAGATCTCCTTTCTACGTGAAAAATCTGGTGACCTTCGCCTTGTGACCCGCTGCCATAATTGTATCATGTAAATGGTGTCGGGCTTGTCTTTAGGTGTCTCTTTCTTATTGCCACTCTTCGTTTGTCCTTTCCTTCTTTAATATGCTTGACCAAATGGTCCAATCTGCCCTCTTTGACCATCTTGTCAATGAATTGACGCAGTTGGACACATTCATTGGTGGTGTGGCCCTTCTGGTAGTCACAATATCCATTCCCAGTGCGTCGATCCTCTGGGGTGCGCATTTGTGGTGGTCTTGGGAAGTTTGCCCCTTCTGTCGCGAGTATTTCCTTTGGGGTTTTTGTCAGCGGGGTGTATCTGTCATTATCTCTCCCGCTTCCCTGGCCGCGATAGCTTCTATTACGGTTGTTACTCCGGTCATTGGGCATCTCCCGGTTGTTCCTGTGACCGGTAGGTGGAGGAGTTTCTTTTGCTATCCGCCTCGGCGGCTTCTCCTTGGACGAAGGACCTAGAGCGTTTCATGAGTTCATCAAAAGTTTCAGGAATCTTGTCATTCAATCTCTTGATGAGTTCTGGGTTATTAATTCCATTCATGAAACCGGAGATTTTAAGCACTTCCGGGCATGCTTTAACTTGCATGCATTCATCTTTAAAACGCTCCATGAATGCGCTCGTAGTTTCTCCTTGGCGCTGCTTAACCCTAGCAAGTTCGACAGGGTTTTTAGCGCACTTTTTCCGTTGAGTAAAATTTAGGCGGAACGCCTTTCTTAATTCCTCAAAACCATTTATACTTCGTCGTGGAAGTTTGTTAAACCAGTTCAGCGCTTCCCACTAGTGTGGAGTTAAACATATGGCACCACACTGGTTGTGGCCAGTTCTCAATAGTTGCGGCTGATTCAAAAAATTTTAGGTGATCGTCTGGATCACCTATTCCGTCATAGGTCTTGACATTAGCAGGCATGCGCCTCTTCTTGTTTTCTGAGAAATCGCTAATGCGTCTAGTGAACGCGTCCACCTTCTGACGACGCCATGGGAGAGACATGTCCTCCTCTTGGTCATTGTGTCTACTTCTTGACTTCCAATGTCCTGTATCACTATCCTCGTTGTCCGAGGAATTATCGGAGGACGAATGTTTCTTCCTTTGGCGCTTGCGCCGGCTATCCCAGAGTCTGGACTGGAAGGACTTTCACTTGGGGAGTACTTCCGCCCCAGTCTGTCTTGGATTCTGCGGCTACCCAGTCTGGTGTGGACATTGGTACGCTTTTCATCTTCATCACTCTCACTCCAATGATGTGAGTGAGATGTCTCATCATCCTCGATTCTCCTCCCGATTCTGTTGAATACTGGGGGTCGGCGACTGTCTCTACTGCGCTTCTCTTTCTGACGGCGCAGAGGGGAAGTCTCGTATTCAGAATCGAAATTGAGTCGGACTTTCAAGTTCCGACCTGATCTCTTCTTCTCTTCCTCTTGCATGAGGGCAATTAATGTTTCGTAGTTTTGGGATACGAAATCTTCTGGTGCTAGCTCTGGTGCGACACCCTCAAGAGCAAGTGTGTTTGTTTCTATCACGACACCTTTATTTCGGTCAGGTGCATCTGGTGCCTTTGTCAGATCAGTTTCTAGCACCGATTGAAAGGGAGTAGTAAAGACGGTGCGCAGTGGATCTACTCCACTCGTGGTGGTTGTAGTGGCTTGGGTTGTTCCCGAGCGCGGTTCCACCAGAGGGAAGACCAAATTGTTAGAACTTGTCTGCAGCTGTAATCCAGAAATGAAACCACTTCAAGGTAGCCGCGCGTACGCCTTTGTAAATCAAACACCATGGTCAAACAACTGCGTGATTTCACCTCTGATCTATCCACGAGTGATCTTTTAGAATTCACATCGGAATACTATATCCCACTTGACGTGCATCCGGTTGTTCCGGGTGCGCGAGCCTCAATTGCCGATTTCCCCGAAGGGAAAATAGGGGTATACACACGTTTCTTTGAGTTCGCCAATCAACGTGTGCCTATATCCCGATTTCTGTGCGATGTGCTAAATTATTACGAGCTGCACCTATCCCAATTACACTGTATTGGTGCAGCCAAAATTACCAATTTTGAGGTGAACTGCCGTTTGCTGGCGGTTATTAGTCTAGCATCTATCTACGGATTATTAGTCTAGCATCCGCAGTTATTACGAGTTGCACCTATCTACGGATTATTAGTCTAGCATCCGCAGTTAGTCACTGCGCATACTAGACTGGGGGGACATGATGACGTATAGTCTATATCCGGGTCACGGACCCGACTAAAGTCCAAATACTAACTTGGCCCGGTACGAACCGGGCTAAGCGGACCAAACATTTGGGCCCATGAAGGCCCAAGCCCGAATCTATTGATGGAATAGATATCCGATATCTTCTAAATAGGAAGATAATCATTCCCAACCGATTAAGGTGGGATACGCCGAAGGTTGAGGAACACGGAACCAACAAGGATTCCGTGCATATATAAAGGGAATCACATCCCTCGTTTAAGGTACGATCTCATAACCCTAACACTCCTTAAACCCTAAACCGATTACTTACTCTCACGCCGGAGGATAATCGTGAGAGACAATCCCACGGTAAGCCTAACGTGTTTTCTGTCTCTTAGTGCGCAGGTCTCAAGCAACAATTCTCAATTGGTACGAGAGCCGGAGCTCCAAACAAGGAACGCCCAACTTTTGTATCAACACAGAGTTTAGGGTCTGTTTGATTCGCGAAATTTAAAATCATAAGACTTCAAATTCTTGAGGTCTCTAAATTATGAGAAATTAAAATTATGCCACATGTTTGATTGAAAGAATTTTGCGTAAGAATTTTAAATGTTTTAACGACAAATGACATAATAAAAAAGATCATTTTCAAACTTTATATAAAACATAAATGATAAATGATAAAATGGATGCCTTACTTGTGTATTGAAATGATGAGCACTTTATTTGTGTAACAGCATAAAATCGGTTACTCATTTATCATATACTACTTTAACACAAACAGATACTCCGTATAATACACGAGATGAGTTATTTTGCAAACTATTATTTTGGTAAAAACTGAGGGACAAATATAGACTATATATTTCATTTCATTAAAAAGACAAGTTTTAAGATTAAAAAAACATGGATGGACCAAAAGTGTAAATTTTTGTCTTATTTATTCAGGTATACTAAAAAAAATAAAATAAATAAATAACAGCAAATAACTATCTCACAATTAAAATATTTTCTTGTTTTTATACGTTTTCGTCCATTTTCATACGTTTTCGGCCATTTTTCAATCGTTTTCATCCGTTTTCATAAGTTTTCGTCCGTTTTCCTAAGTTTCCGTCCGTTTTCATATGTTTTTATACGTTTTTGTCCATTTTCATACGTTTTCGTTCGTTTTCATAGGTACAAGATGTCTAAAAATGTATGAAACGTAGGAAGACATCTGTAAACGGCTGAAAACAGCTGAAAACATATGAAAACGGACGAAAGCTTATGAAAACAGGCGAATACATATTAAAAACGTCTGAAAATGGCCGAAAATGTACGAAAACTGACAAAAATGTATGAAAACATCTTAAAACGGCCAAAACCTATGAAAACAAACGAAAACATATGAAAATATGAAAATATGAAAATGTATGCAAACGAACGGAAACGTGTGAAAACGGACAAAAACTTATGAACACAGACGCAAAACAGCAGAAAACGAACGAAAACGTAAAGAAATGTATGAAAACGGATCAAAATGTATAGGAACGTCGTTTGAAAGAGGCCGAAAGCATGTGAAAAGGTATGAAAACGGACGAAAACGTATAAAACAAGAAAAAGGACAAAAATGAAAACGTATAAAAACGGACAGAAACGTATAAAAACTGACGTAAACGTATGAAAACGAACGTAAACGTATGAAATTGGACGAAAAAGTGGGAAAACGTATGAAACGGCCGAAAACGTATGAAAACGGACGAATACGTATGAAAACATATAAAAACGTCTATAAACAGACGAAAACAAATGAAAATGTATGAAAACGGATGAAAATGTATAAAAACGAGCGAAAACGTCTGAAAATGCACGAAAAAGTATGAAAACGGACGAAAACGGAAGGAAGCGCATGAAAACAGACGAAAACAGTAAAAAAACGTATAAAAATAGACGAAAACGTATAAGGATGGACGAAAACGTATGGAAACGGACAGGAATGTATGAAAACGAAAGAAAACGTATGAAAACGAATAGAAACGCATGAAAACGGGCGAAAACAGCAAAAAAACGTATGAAAACGTATGAAACGAACGAAAACATATGAAAACGAACGAAAATGTATGAAAACGTCTAAAAAGGTTGAAAAAGTGTGAAAACTGACGAAAATGTATAAAAGCCTCTGAAAACGGTCAAAAACATATGAAAACAGACGAAAACCTAAGAAAACGGACGAAACATATGATAAAGGATAAAAACTAATGAAAACGGACGAAACGTACGAAAACGGAAAGAAACGCGTGAAAACGGACGGAAACAGTAAAAAATGTATAAAAGGATGAAAACGTATAAAAATGGACGGAAACGTATGAAAACGAACGAAAATGTATGAAAACTGATAGAATTGTATGAAAACCAATGTGGCAAAAATCGGCCGAATCGGCCGATTAATCGTTAATCGGTCATATACCTTGTTGATTTTTGAAAATCGGTGGAAAAATTGGCCTAGGCGAAAAATCGGCCACTAATCAGTCAAAAATCGGCCTAATCGGTAAAAAATCTGCCGAATCGGCCAAAAATCTGTTGAATCGTCCAAATTGGTCAACTTTTAAAAAATAATAATTTAGGCATTCTACTTAATTTGGGGATCGTTTATTTAACTTATAATTCACAATGAACCTCATAATCAGAATTAGAGTCTTTCACTGAAGTTTGGAAACATAGTACGCTTATAATCAGTTAAGATCTTTAGTTTCGTCTCCAGAAATACCCAAAACTTGCAGGAAATGACAATCCGATTAATCACTGATTAATCCTGCCTTGACCGATTAATCGCTGCAGGGTTATCGACCGCCCGACTACCGATTCACGATTTTTGCAACATTGATGAAAACAGAAGAAAACAGGCGAAAACGGATGAAAAAGTATGAAACGGGTGAAACCATATGAAAAATGAAGAAAAAACGGACGAAAATGTATGAAAATGGACGAAAACTTATGAAAACGGACGAAAAATCTAAAAAAGGCCGAAAACGTATGAAAACGGACGAAAACGTATAAAAGAGTCTGAAAACGTATGAAAACAGACGAAAAAGTAAGAAAACGGACGAAAGCGTATGAAAAAGAACGAAAACGAATGAAAACGGACGAAAACGTATAAAAACAATAAAATATTTTTATTGTGAAATAGTTATTTGTTGTTCTAAATAATAATAATAAATTAGTATACACTAGTAAATAAGAAAGACAAGAAAATAAGAAGGAAAAAAAACAAAAAATAGATGAGCAAATTAAATTTTAGATTAATACCCACCATTATATCAAATTAAATGAATAGTAACGATACGCAAATGAAATTTTAATAATTCACGTAAAAAAAAGAAAAGAGTGCCCGATATGTTTTAGAAAAAGAACGTACAACGGACTAATTTATGAGAAAAGAAGTTGTAAATGAAGGGCATTTTTGTTTAATTTACACCCTCGACTTAAACGTGAAATTAAAATCTCCCGCACCCTCTTAGCAATTTGTAATTCCCTCATTTTAGGAATTTCATGGTATTAAAATGTCCTTGAAGGGAAACACACGCAACCAGGAATTTTAATTTCAAATAGTCCCAAATTCTTTCAAATCCTTTCCAACCACACAACACCGTATAGTTACAGATTTTGGGATAATGGCCTATAAATATATTTTACTTATCATCATATCCTTTTATATATATCGAATTATTATTATTATTATTATTATTATTATTTATTTATTTTTTTATTTTTTATATTTTTTTATAAAACATAACTTTATTAAAAACTCATAGGATTTACAAGAAATTAGTGGGAAGCCGAGAAACCAACTGGGCCCCCACACCTCTAGCAATAGCAAAACCAATCCAATTAAAAATATGAACCGCAGCACGTGCCCCAATGTCTTGAGTCATAGAGAATCTTCGAATACGCTTTAGTAGGGTTACTGCATCCTTCTCAAGTTCTCCAAAAGAAGAGAATGAGAAGGGGAGGAAACCATATCCAATATCCACACATTTAGCATCATATGTGACACGTTTACGTTGTGCGGCATCAATAACCGCATGCCCTGACATAAAATCAATCATCCCAGACTGCGTCAAGGGCGACGACCCCGTGAGATCAACACATACATCAAGCCCAATATCCACCTCCTTACGAGCTGAAATTCCGGACCGAGAACAAATATCAACAAGAACATCACGCACAATGTTATGCCGATGTTTAATGCCAACAATACCCGCACACGAAACAGCGTGATCCCCATAAATATCTCCAGTAAAAACCCTAGAACAAGCTGAACACGGTACCTGAACAGTGAAAAGAGGAACGCCCAACCGATAGCACAACACACAACGATAAGTCCTGACATTCATATTATTATTATTATTATTATTATTATTATTATTATTATTATTATTATGCTATTCTATTTACCCAACTTGCATTTTGTATCACTTGTGTAATACGAGTATTAATAAACTAAAAGACAAAAAAGTCACAAAATATACATAAATGACGCAAAATGCAAGTTCGGTATATAAAATAGCAAAAAATTAATTCGATACATATAAAAGAATATGGTTAAAGATACATTTATAGAGTTTTTTCAACAAAACTTTCTTTTAGCTTAATATCAACAAATCTTACGGTTACGGTGGTTTTGAATATGTATAATTATCCTCTTTTCTACCTGCTGAATGATTCATATTTGCTACTAATTAAGTGTAGTATAAAGTAATAAAACAACAAGTGCACTAATTTGTACGGGCGGAGCTAGAAAAACTAACACACAAATAATTAGGTTTTTGAATGAGGTGCTAAGATTTATTTTATGATTATTTAGGTTTTCGAATTGGCACTGGTTGTAAATACTTATACAGATCGATAAAAATATATATAACAAAAAAGATGGAGCATGCTAATATTATCTTTGGATACAAAACAAATTAGAGTCCATACTAATTCGCACTACACTTTTTACTTCAAACTTACCTACATTCTATAATACATACTTATTCGCATGTAGAAGGTGGTTCAGAAATCATTTATGGTTTGTGCACACATAACAGTGTACAACCCGTACTTGTAATTAAAGGACCCTGTGGTACGCTTCAGTGCCACAATCCTTATAAAATGAGAGAAAGCTTCTTACTTTTGAGTAAAACTTATCAAACATTTCAATTTTAAAAGGTTTTGCTCAAAAGAACAAGTACTTCCCCTTATGTTTTTTCAAAACCTCAACCGCTAATATCACTTGTTGAGGGGGAGTATTTGATCAAAAACTTTGTTCACAAATTGTTCTTCGTGTAATCTTCCCACAAAACTCAAAATGGTCATATTTATTCTCAATATTTCTTCAAAAATAACATATTTATATGTCATTTTTTAGGGGGAGAAAAATTATGTGATAAGAAATATGTTGTGTTTTGCTATTGAATCCTCGTGTGAAAAGACTTCAACCCATGAATTGACGAGATCTGAACAGTAATACATTGAAAATATTTGTCTTCCAAAACTTATCCAAGTAAATTGTACCCATTCGAGAAGCTCTTGATAGACATGAACTTTGACGGGTTTGACAAACTTTCGGGGTTGTCCACATCTTCAAGGTAGCTATTAGAGCTAGTTGTCACCTAAAAGCTGACAATGTATCTCTTTAACTATGCAACGTAATCGTGTCTCGCAAGGAATTGTCTATCTTGAGTTGATCAATTCAAAAAGTGCGCGCTCTTTCCTCACTGTGCAGATTGCTATCAAAATTCTTAAGCACATGTGGAGGGGGAGTATTTCTGAAAATCCAAAACTCTTGAAGTGTTCAAACATGGTTTTCATTTACAAACACTTCTAAAGATTTTCATGAAAATGGTTTTATGGCAACGGAGTTATAAGGTGATTAAGGTTAGGAATAACCGTCCTATGATCCGCCAGAGCCGAAGGGATCTACCCAAGGACACTACCAATAGTTAGAATTAGAAGTCCTTAGGTATGATTATAAAAAGGAGAAAATGAGAATCGGAGAAAGAAGGAGTTGAAGAATTAAAAAGAAAAGCAAAGAAAAGGGTGAAAAGAAATAGCCCTCCAGATTATTCAACTTAGGGCAGACACCGGGTTCAATTCATATGCTACTGGTTGTCACATGATGACACCGGTATTGAAGATCAAAGTCGTCATGGACCCAGTGACGCATGCACTAAAACCTTCTTAGCCACTCAAGTTTCTCTCAACAGAAGCTTGTTTCATTCTCACAGGGAACCCTACGTAAACTATCGGGTTTCTCTTAGAGATTGCTGGTATTGAAGAAGGAGACCCTCTCCCTAGTCTCCGCTCAGGAAAATCAAAGCGCACTATTGAGTCTAGAGCCACGAGATTCATCAAAAGATCTCTTAGGTATACTTGACATTTTTATCGCTTGACGTTCAACAATAAGAACGCAAGTGATACTTTATCGTGTCCTTCACAGATCTTAGCAATCTGTCGAGAACATTTATGAGAGGTTCACACATGTGATCCTTAGTGATTGAATGGAAACTCCTGCCAGGGTCAACATCAAACACCCCTGACAGCAGGTCACTTCGGTAACTCCCGGTGGATTACGCTTAGTGTGTCTCAAACGGTCTACAATCGTGAGGTGATGCTTCGGTGTACCTCAGCGACTCATCTGAACTGTAGATGTACTTTGGTACATCGTGTTATCTCACTTGTGGGACTCCAGTTCAGGAACGGCCTTTGTGAGAATTAGAGTTGTGTTTTCACACTATGTTGTTAACACTCTCGAAGTTCGAACTTGTAAGTGCCGGAATCCGCTTATTACTAACCTTTCTTATGTTTTCTTCTTATGAAAGCTCTGGAGCGGACTGATCGTGCAGATTCTTCACTTGCTCATTCCAACAACATCACTAATGGAAGTTCTCTCAAAAGGGCAACACAAAGTCATAATAATTCTTCATCAAGTCAAAGAATCTACAAAGTTTAAAAACTAAGAGAACTTCATCAGTACTGAAATCCAACGTTAAAGAGCGTGTGAGCATGTTGAAGAAAGACGTGGAGACACTGGAGCAACGAAGCAGACCTGATGCAGACAACAACATACTATCACTACCATCACAAAGAACAAAGATCAAAGGACAAAGTAAATGATGACGTCAAAGCAGAATACTTCAAAGGAAACAATTTCTCTACACTGGGGAGATTGTTCGAATCAAGACACTTCTTCTAACAAGAAAGAAGAATGTCAGAAGACGTCAAAGCTACTATTACATCAACACCTACAACATTTATCACTCTTTCATTCATCACCAACACTTAGGGGGAGACTGTTGGAATCACTCCTAAACATTAATTCAAGTGTTAGTGATTCATATGTAATAGTTAGCTTAATATGGCCTTTATGTTTGTTATTAAGCTAAGGCTTATGTAGAAGGCCCATAAGCCTTGGACCAAGCCCATAAGAAGGGAAGGAGTCTAGAAGTGTTGCCCTAGATCCTTGCCCTATAAATACTCTTGTATAACCCTCACTTGAGGGTTGGTTGTTCAATTTCACTCTTTACACTTTACGCATAACCTTTCCTAAGTATCATACGTGTGTGTGTGTGTTATTGTTCATCCGATCATCTTCTTTCTATTTCTTCCATTGATGCTTGTGTTACTAATATGGGAACCTAACAGTTCGAAGGGTCCAATCCCTACGCAATCACTTAACAAAATGTTTCCTTATTTCTTATTGCAGGTTGGCTAAAAACTTGGCGCAATCACAACACCTTCATATCCTCCGATCATCATCGTAAGGCCTAGTCGTACGATTTATTGTACAATCAATGGCGCCATCCGTGGGACCCGCTACAACTGGTCTCGTTATTTCCAAGCTTATAACCAGTCAATCACACTCACTACATTTTCGGCATGAGTCAAGGAAGAGAAGGTACTCCCCCACCGAGATTCTCGACTTTGACACCAATTCCAGTCAATGACCCTAACAACCTTCCCCCAATAACCGCTTCAACTTTTACAACACGATCTCGTCCGAAAATAACACCAAATAATCATGTTTCGACATCGGCTAATCCTAAACCGGTTATTAGTCCTGCCTTTTTCGAAGCTAACCTCGAAGCACTGGAGTCCATGCTAAGGGCTCGCGGGAGGCAAACACGAAATGTGGAAATGCAAAGGGAATTAGAATACTGTAGTGATGAGTATGACGAAGAGATCGAAGGCCGAACGGAAGATCGGTGGGTTTCGAAGAAGTTCCAAAAAGGGCTCCGACTATAAGAGAGGGAACGTTGCTCGAAGGCTCCAATGGGAGGAGTCACCAAAAGGAAAGCACGGAGGTTAATCTGCCTCCGTTATTGGCAGCCCATCTAGGGAGAACTGAAGCAGGGGTTCCATTGCAGCCTTCTCACGCATCCGGCGTAGAAGGCAATCTGCCTTCGGTCAATGGGGGAGGAAGCCTTCCTCCCAATGGTGTGTACCCTCCGTTTTAAGCTCAGTCTTATCCTCACGGGGTCTACCCCTAACTTAATGGGCAGACCAACAATCCTAGCTTTCCTCAACCTTATGGGAACGTGTCCTACGGGTAGCCCATGGTATACCCTTAATTCCCTATGGGAATTCACCCTTCCTTTATGCCTACGACCTATCCTCCTTACTCTAATCAAACTCCTGTGGGAATACCTCCGAACCATAACCCATATAATGTTGTCCCAGCCTACATGACACCTTATAATTGCCTGTACTCGGAGCCTATGGGTTCCACGACGCCCTTCGTAAGATGGATAGAAGACTACCCACTACCCGATGGGCTGAAGATGCCTGCACACATACGCACTTACGATGGAAAGGGTGATCCAGATAATTTCTTAAACTTGTTCGAAGGGGCTATTAGGATGCAAAAGTGGGTCATGCATGTGGCCTGCCACATGTTTACATACACCCTACAGGATCTTGCCCGTAAATGGTGGAATGGACAAAAGTCAGGCAAGATTATGAATCTGGATGATCTTAAGGCTAAATTCAGATCGCACTTTAGTTAGCGGAAGAAAATCACAAGAACTTAGTTGTGACAACTCGTAATTTCAGGTCATTTCTCAAATTTAATATTCATCTCGGGAATTTACTATTCATCGGTTACTATTCATCATTTTACTATTCATCGTTTTTGAAGTCGATTTGATATTCTGAGAACGTATTTCAAAATTTTACTATTCACGAAACACTATTCATTCCCGGAGAAAAATCACTATTCATGCTTCACTATTCATCATTTATCGTAAACTAGGTTTACGAGTATCAAATTCGCGTAACCGTAATGGTTTAGCTGCGAATTCATGAAAAATCATTGAGGACATTTCATATAAACTAGAGTTAGTCTACATATTATTGGTAACATCATCATCATATTAATTCATGCATGGTTTTGCATATTTCATTTAACGTATATTTTCTTATTAAATAAACGCTATCGCATAATCATTTATTTTGAATATTTGATCCGACACTTCCAAAAAATTTCCTAATATATTTTTATACTCATTTTAAGACTATAAAAATTATATTATTAGTTTACCCGATGTTTTAAATTTATTTTGTATATAAATTGTTATGTATATATATTTACGACGGTTTACGTAAATACTACTCGATAATTATTATTTCACTCAATTCTTCTAAGAAATGTATTTTTATAATTTTTATGACTTCGATATATTTTATTTTGTTCCGTTGAAATTTATTTTTAGCTAACGCTACCCTAAATACCTAATTATACTTATCAAATAAACACTACACTTAACAAATAATACACTTTGTCATCCAAAATTTACCCCCCTTGTTCCCTTTTTAACCTTGCCGACCTCCCCTAGTGACTCACAAGGTTTTTACATAAAAATATTTCTAGTAGACATACACATATACACTTGTAGCTTGACACTTGTATTATACTTAATATATTACTACACAATACACATACAAACACTTAGTAAAATGTGAAACTTGCAAGAAAACTCTCCCACCCCTTTGAGGATTTCGGCCAAGAATAAAAACCAAGGAGAAACACAAGATTTTTCAAGTTCAAGTAATTTTATAAACCCTAGTATACTCTCTTTTAAGGTTTTGCAATAAAAACCTAGAGTATTTAGGAAAACCTTGTTCCATAAACCTCATCATCATACTAGTAAGCATTTCATGATCATTATTAATCTTTCATATTCATACTTAAGTTATTTTTATCATGCTTGAAAGAAAACATGCAAGTTTCATGTGTATCTATACAACTTTTATTGTTTTTGGTACTTATTATTAGTATATATCATCCTATAATTAATCCCTTGACATATATCATTTTTGATGATGTTTAGGAACCCATGACACCCTAATAAGGTGTATGGTAGGTTTAGAATAGATTTGGTGTTGATTTGAAGTGATTGAAACAAGTATTACGCAAGAAAAACCATTTTCGACAACTATAGATAGAGGTCTGATCATTTTTGTGAAATCTGGAAATTTCCATAGGTTATAAATCATTTTGGGCTATATATTCAGAAAATATAATTTAAAACGAAACCGTGGTCGCTTGAACGGGTTAAAACGGATTTATAACGAAGAAGTTATGCTATTTTCAAGTTTAACGACGAAAACTATATTTTCCGAAAAACTGAATGCTGTCCAGAATTTTTAAGAGTCAAAAATGAGTTTTAAGCGTTATCTAAATGAGTCGATTTATCAAAAATATATTAGTATACATTAACACGAAACTAAGGATATATAAAACATAGAAAACGGACTTATAACGACTAAATTACACGTGTTTAAATAAGGTTGTCGTAACTATTTTTCACAAGTAATAAAACTTGTATATTTTCTATTAGTCCAAATTATTGTCGCAAGTAACCATGTTGGGAGTCGTTTTTCACATCGATAGAATACTTTTGAGAAAACAATGTCTTCTAGTAAAAGTGAGTTCACCTAGCCTATTTTCCAAAATGTTCAACCGTTCATCAAACGGAGTTGTAACGAATAAAATACGGTCGCTCAAAATTTTCCGAAAACTAACCTTAAACAATATTTTTAGTCCAAGTACCCTACTTCGCCTATATTTTTCTCCATGATTGAGACCTCTATGATAAAAATTTAAAAGCTAAGACTTTGAGATAATGCTACAAGCTTTCCAAAACCATTGAGTTTGTTTCCTAACACTCGATATTCACTATTTTACGACTAGCTTTTCGAGGCCATTTAGTCACTTTCATGAATTGTCAAATTATATTGTTTTACGACGAAAAACTTATTTTTCGACGATAAACTTTATTTTGAAAAATGCACAAGTGGTATGGATATCATGTGAGTTTGCATGCATAACATTACATCATGACTTATATTAGAATCATATCATTCATAATAGGTCGCAGTTAGAGATTTGCACTTTATTTCAGTGTACTCACTTTTGCCATCACATCATTGTACCAAGTGAGTTTTTATAGCCCCGTCTTTCAAGTTTATACTATATTTCAAACCTACGGGGGAGAATACATTGCACATCATTTTATTACGAGCCCACGTATATTCAAATTAATTACATTGCTTAAGTTCCCTCATTGCCAATTGAATGTCCCCATTTCATAATCATGAACCGTTAATTCCGAAAGAAGCGAGGGTGAGTGAATAGATCTATTGAGGGTGACTCCTCCATCCGGGTTGGTGGTCCCAACTGGTCAAACAGATCTATTTCATTTAATATCATTATTTGAGTTGTTTGGCAAAACACTCTGTTGGGGCGAACATCATGATCAGTCTAGCTTCGGTGTCATGTGCTTATAGCAATTGTAACATTTTTATGTGACATACTTGTCATACATGGCCTATACTTGTGGTAGTCGTATAAAACATTTATATAAACTCTATGAACTCACTCAACCTTTGTGTTGACACTTTTAGCAATGTATTTTCAGGTATCTAAGGCATACACTTCATGGCATGCATAAGGACTTATCATAGAGTCGTGATGACGACACGTCTCACATGGATTTTATGCACTTTAAAACATCGTTTGGATTGTAACAAACTTATTTCCGCAAATGTTGACTATCTTTTTGGGACCTATCTTTGTAACTATGAATGTTTTACTCAATCAAACGATGTATTTTCCAAACGACACTTTAGGTCGTTCAATATAACTGTAACTGTGATGCTATGACAGTCAACCCCCAGGAATTCCATTCCGCTGTAAAACATGTAATTTGGGGGTGTAACATTATTTGACGGTACACAATATTAAGAAAAGGGAAAATGAGAGCAATAGGGCTTTCGTTACGAGAAATATAGATGACACTTTGCAAATTTTGGGCTTACACGAAGATCAGCGCATCTCTGGTTTCGTGCATGGCTTATGAAACCGAAGCTTGGTAGAATTCCTATCTATTGACCTTCCAACAACATACAAGAATTTGATGGAAAAGACGTATACTTGGATAGAGGATAAGGAGGTAGCCATCAATGGGGATCCGATTGAAAGCAAAGAAAGTCACAGCAAGTTCTCGAAGCACCCTTCGTGGGAAGGGTCGAAAAGCAGGCACAAAAACATAGACAGGTTCACTCCGTACAACAAAGGTACCAACCATGGGCTCCTAGGAAGCCTGTCTAAATCCCCAAGGGAGATACTTGCAACAGAAAGGGATGCGAAAGCGTTCGAACCACCCCCTCGTATGACAACTAAAGGCAGAAATAGGGATACCATGAAGTATTGTCACTTCCACGAAGACTACAGCCATGACACAAACAGATGCAGAGAGGTAAAAATACAAATAGAATAAGCTGTAAAGTCGGGTCAGTTGGCACATTTGGTAAAAAGGTATAAAGAAAGGCAAGGAGAAAGCTTCTGATACTCAATTAGGAAAAGATACCACCCCTGTCTAAGATCCTGTACTCATGGTGCACAGGGGCGAGCCAGGTTTGAAAAGAAAAGTTGCAGAAAAAGGATTGTGCGGGGTGGGGAACGTGACATTTCCCTTAATTGCTGAAAGGGTCCTTTCGAACGACCCAGTGGTCATCAAAGTCCTAATTTCCAAAAGAGAAGTAAATAGAGCCTATATGGACTGTGGAAGCTCCTGTGAAATCATATACGAGAATTGTTTCCTAAAACTCAAGCCCTCGATACGATCGAAGAAGGTAGATTCAAAGATACCTTTGGTGGGGTTTTTAGGTGAACATTCATGGCCTCTAGGGGAAGTACCTTTGGAGGTGATGATCGGAGAAGGGCAGCTGACAAGAACAGAAACCCTTATTTTTGCGATCGTGAGGTCTGATTCTCCTTACAACTTGTTAATAGGAAGAACTGCCAGCAGAAGATGGGTATTGTAGTCTCCACCATACATGCAGCAATAAAATTCCAAATGCCTTATATAATTGGAACGATACTCTCTAGCTACAGCATTGAGAGGCCAAATGATGTGGGAAAAAGAGTCAGACAATGCCCTAAAGAATTTCTGAAGAGTATTCTAAGTTGTGCAGATGCCGAAGAGTGTATTGTAATAAATGAGCTTCTTCCAGAATAAACGGTGGTAGTCAGAAGGCAGCCTCCAACCAGTTTCAAGGAAGAGTTGGAAAATTTACTCAGAGCCAATGCAAACATCTTTGCATGGACGTACTCAGACATGATGGAAGTCCCAAGAACTCTCATCATTGATAAGAAGCCTTTCGGTAAAAAAAACACAAGCTCAATTAGTTCAAACACATAGAGCCGATGAAGCAGAAGCGCCGGAGCCTAGCACCAGAAAGAAACACAGCTGCATGTAAGGAAGTTGATGAACTTGTACAAGCAGGGATACTAAGGGAAGTAAAATACCAAACCTGGGTAGCTAACCCAGTGATGGTAAAAAAGCATGCAGGAGGGTGGCGTTTGTGTGTTGATTTCACCTACATCAACAAAGTTTGCCCAAAGGATTGTTACCCTCTACCAGAGATAGACTGGTAGGTGGAATCCCTATTAGGGTTCCGACTGAAGTGCTTCCTAGATGCCTACAAAGGGTATCACTAGATACAGATGGCAGAAGAGGATGAGGAGAAGACGGCCTTTTACACAGGAAAGGGTGTGTACTGCTAAATGAAAATGCCTTTCGGTTTGAAAAATGCAGGAGCTGCCTATCAGAGGCTAGTCGACAAAGCCTTCAACAAAATAGATAGGAAGGAATCTGGAGGCATACGTAGATGACATGGTCATCAAAACAAGGAAAGAATAAGACCTACTATCCGACATAAAAGAAACTTTCGATCAACTTCGTGCCATCAACATGAAGTTAAACCCGAAGAAGTGCTCTTTCGGTGTGGAGGAAGGAAAATTCTTGGGACATCTGATCACAAAGCAAGGAATCAAAGCTAATCCTTCAAAGGTCAAAGCCATCACAGATCTACATGCTCCTAATTCCCTCAAGGATGTACAAAGTTTAAGCAGGAAGTTAGCAGCCCTTAGCAGATTCCTTTCGAATGAGGCAGACATGTCCTTACCCTTCTTCAAGACACTTAAGGGTTGCACAGACAAAAAGACATTTTAGTAGAGCATGGAAGTGGAAGCTGCTTTTCGAAACCTGAAAGAGTTCATGGAAATATTACCTACACTTACCGCCCCAATCAAAGGCGAAGTGTTGTTCATGTATATCGCAGCATCCTTCGAAAGCATTAGTGCTGCTCTACTGGCAGAAATGTAAAAGAAGCAAATCCCTATCTACTTCGTCAGCAGGGTCCTTCAGGGAGCTGAATTAAACTATCCAGAATTAGAAAAGCTAATCTTAGCTTTAGTTCACACTGCAATGCGCCTTCAAAGGTACTTCCAAGCTCATCCCATAACTGTGCTAACTGACAAACCGATCAAACAGATACTATCGAAACCTCAGAAGTCGGGAAGAATAACCAAGTGGGCTATTGAACTAGGAGAGCACCAGATAGAATACAAAGGCGGAAATTCTATCAAAGGGAAAATACTGGCAGATTTCTTGGCCGAGACACCCTCCAAGCCCAGTGAGAACAAAAAAGTTGCAGAAAAGAAGCCCTCGAAGGCGGAGGAAGGGTGGAAGTTGTTCATTTATGGGGCCTCTAGCTCCGATGGTTCGAGGGCAGGATTAATGCTAGTAAGCCCAGAAGGAAAGGAGTACACTTACGCACTCCGTTTTGAATTTGATGCTACTAACAATGAGGCAGAATATGATGCATTGTTAGCAGGCCTTTGACTTGCTAAAGACATGGAGGTTTAGGACTTGGCTATTTTTGTCGACTCACAACTAGTAGTTAACCAAATTAAGGGCTCCTACGAGGTAAGGAAACTTGTCATTAAGCTATACCTGGATAAAGCCAAGGAAATTCTCGAAGGATTCAGCTCCTATGTTATAGAGCACATTTGAAGGAGCCAGAATAAGAAGGCAGACGCATTGAGCAAGCTGGCCTCAATGGCATTCGCACATCTCACAAAGGAGGTTCTAGTTGAAGTGTTGGAAGAAAGGTTAATAATAAGGAACGAAGTAGCTGATGTTATTCTAGAAGAAGATTCAAATTGGATGACTCCGATCAGAGAATACTTGATAAGTGGCATCTTGCCGGAGGATCCAAAATTAGCACGAAAGATCCGGATAAAAGCTCCACAATATAGAATCATGGGGGACAACATATATAGAAGGTCCTTCCTGTCTCCCTGGCTCCATTGTGTGGGACCCAATCAAGCTTCGAACATACTTCAAGAGATACACGAAGGGTCTTGCAGTCTACACACAGGACCCCGCTCTGTTGTCTCCAAAATAATGAAGCTAGGATATTACTGGCCTTCGATGCACAGAGATGCTGTGGATATAATTCAAAAATGTGAAGCTTTCCAGATTCATTCTAAAGTCCCAAGGCTACCAAAGCAAGACATGACCTCCGTAACATCCGCATGGCCTTTCAGTCAATGAGGAATCGATATAGTTGGCCCTTTACCAATCGCTCTAGGAGGGGTCAAGTTTTTGGTCATAGCCGTCGATTACTTCACAAAATGGGTTGAAGCCAAACCTCTGGCATCAAATAACAGGAAGGCATATGAAAATATTTTATGGGAGCACATTATTTGCCGAGTTGGGGTTCCTCATATCATCATCTCAGACAATGGGAAGTAGTTTGCCGAAGGAGTATCTCCGATATTCTATAGAGGTTTAAAAATCAAGCAATCATTCACCTCCATTTGCCATCCTCAAGGTAGCGGGTGGGTGGAAGTCACCAACAGATATGTGGTCAAAGGGATAGAACGAAGGCTCGGTCGAAGCCATCATGGTTGGGTGGATGAGCTACCTCAAGTGCTTTGGGCACACAGGACACATCCCAAGTCTAGCCATGGCGAGACACCTTTTAGCCTAACCTATAGGACCGAAGCCGTGATACCTTCGGAGGTAGGTGTCGAAATGGAGCGTGTCATGAATTTCGAAGCATCAGAAAACAAAGCACGGCTCTATGAAAATCTTGACTTAATTGAAGAAAGAAGGGAGATCGCCTCAATCAGAGAGGTCATTCACAAACAAAATTGAAAAATACTACAACAACAGGGTTTGACCTTCGACATTCAAGTCAGGCGAATACGTCCTTCGACTTAACAGTGCAAGCAAAGCTGAATATCAGGGAAAACTAGGGCCCACATGGGAAGGAACCTATGTTATAGAAGAAGCCTACAACAATGGAGCCTACAAGCTGGAAACCCTCAAGGGAGAAGCTATTGATAGGACTTGGAATGGCACTACCCTTCATAAGTTTTACATATAAAACTTACCATGTCTAAGGACATTTTTATTTGTTTTCAATTAATGTACTGCATTCTTTTCACTTGGGGAAAGAAGCATTAATGGTAGGCGTATTAGTTTTCATTTCTTAAAATGATGTAATCCTCCCTACCCACTTAATGATATAACACATTTCCCTCAAATCTCTTGTTTTGTTCTAATACAACAAAGATTTGTTCAGCCAAGTATTTTATAAGTTTCAATGTCGAAGGGATGAAATGAGACAAATATAATGTCTTGAATACATATCCAACATTCATTACACTTCACATTAACTTTCCTAAGTGGTCTTAAGGTATTCCAAGCCTGATGTTACCTAAAGGACAAAGATGAAGTGGGTCACGACCCTCTGTCAGCAATTAAATTATATGAGTGATATATTCTTGGTGCAGAATTTACACACAATAAGGCTATGCATCTACCATACGCCTTAGGTTGTAAAATAAAATACGTGCATAAGTAACGTATGAGAAGAAAAAACATCACATCAAAATTGAGACATAGTCTCCATTAGTAGATATTAAAATATGCTAACACATCTAGCATAAGGCCGTAGCCCAGAAGATAAATCCTAAACATTGTCTAAGGGTAGGCCGAAGCCTAATAAAACATCAAGTTAAATTGTTTGGCATCAGGCCAAATCCTGGAAAGCATAAACTGATAATTGTTTAGAGGGTACATACCACCCTCGGGGCCAAATTACTGCCAATAAGGTTGCCTTCACTCATTCTTTGAGCTGGTTGGATCTACTGGTTGTGGTGATGGAAGCTTCACAGAGGGAGTCTTCTTGCTGGGAGAAACAAGCTTAATCTTCTTGGGCTTCTTTGAGATGAGGTCTTCGATGGGAGCCATAGGGTCCTTCGTTGCTTCGGTGAGGAAGGGGTACTCAGCAGTGGATAATGCATTACCGACATCATCGTATTCCTTTTCAGCCGTAGGCTAGTAGTAGGGAACATCTACAAGGACCACAGGCTTACCTGTTTCAACAATCTCCTCCAAGGTAGTACACTTACCATAGAAGATGGCCGCATTAACTAGTTTTCCTACAACCTCTCCCACCTCATCACTGTGATATAGCTCCATAGCTATATAGGTGATGAGTGTCTAAATACTCATCATTTTTATACCATTTAAACTGCAAAAACATCTGAAAACACTCAGAAATGTATCAAAATGATAAAAATATCACAAATAAGTGTTTTATGTGTTTTAAATGCAAAAATATCAAAATCTGGTGAAAAACGTATCAAATTTGCATAATTGGCAGTTTTAGTCCCCCAAGTTTCAAAAGTTGTCAAAAACAGTCCCTGGTAAATCTAAATAAAGAAAAATGTTATTCAAGGTCCCTGAAATATTCTAATTTGTCAAAAATGGTCCTTGAATAAATCTTTTGTTAAATGGCAGAAAAGGTCCCTGAACTTTCATAAAATGTCAAGTTTGGTCCCTAGAAAATTGAAAATGTCAAAACTAGTCCTTGTACTATGGAAGCTTGTCAATTTTGATCCCTTGTATGAACTTTGGAAAATGGCAGAAATAGTCCTTCAAGAATTGGAGAATTGCAAATCAAGTCCTTTTAATATTAAACCTATCTTTGACCCTTTTGCAATATTGATCCCCTGCCAAAACCCTTTTTGACCCTTTGGTTAAACACCCCAGTCAAACATACTGGTTTCCCTCCCATATGGTTTTCCTCTCCAACTTGCCTGCTACACTCTTGCAACACCTCTCCCACTCACCACTCACCTCACCTTATCACCTTATCTCTCACCCTCATCATCACACCTAGTCCACCCCCCCCTCCTAGTTGCAGTCTAAAAGCCCAGAGGTCAAAATCACCCTTTCCCGCCAAAATTGACAAAATGGCCAAAACTCACAAAAGTGGCCCAATGGCTCTGGAATCAAGTGGGATACTCTCAGAAGGACACATGGAGCTTTTTGGGTATAAAAGAGAAGGAAGAGAGGCAACTGAAAAGCAGTAGATTAGTTTTAATTTCCTTTGTATGTCGTTTTCAATTTTAATGTTTTAGTTTAGTTTAAAAACTTTAATTCTCTGTTCCTATGTACTCAACTTAAGGTATTTTATCAATTTAATCTGTTTTCAAGTTCTATTTCAAGGTTTCATTTAAACTTCATGTTTCCAAGTCCACTGTTGCCAAATTGAATTTCCAACTCTTATGTTTAAGCTCCAAGAAGCTTTACTTTTATTCAAATGTGCTTATTCAAGCTTAATATAGCTTTTAGTAAGCCTGTTGTTCAGTTTCAAGCAAAATATTAACATGGTCAACAAAAGTCAACTAGAGCTAAAATTGGGAAATGGTGATGAATCTGGGTAATGCAGAGCTTGGAGAGGATGATTTGGGTTGAATTTAAGTTGTTTTATGGTTTAGAATAGGTAAATGGTCTTGTGTTTCTTTGGCAATCCACTGTGGATAGGACCACATGTAAGTGATTTTCAAGTTTGATGCATAATCTATATCTGTGTTTAATTTTAGTTCCTACTTGTTTATTTAGTGTTAATTAAGGTATTTAGACTTAATTTGATCTTTATTTCATGTTGGTTCAGCAGTTTGTTCAGTCTCTAGTTCATAACAGTTATTAACAAGGATGTTTGGATTTACAGTTTAAACTGCATTAGAGGCTAGTTCAGTGCTTGGTATCTGTTGTCTCATGCTTGTGTAGCTGTTTTATGCTTATTTGAGTCTATTACTTGTGCCTGCAAACCCCTACAGTCAAAATCATTTACCAACTGTCTTCATTACTTGACTGTTGGAGTTTTATAAAAGAAAAATCTTGTTTTGTGTTTAAATTCCATAAACATTGCTTGCACTAGGTTTAATTCATCTTATAACATCATTCTCAGTCCACAAATTAGCTTCAAACCTCAAATAAGTCAACTTTCCATTTCTTTATAAAAAGTCAAAAACATTGAAAATCCAGTTTTGAGCCCAACTGGAGTGATTTTTCTTGGGCTCATTTCTGAACCAAATCAAATGAAACTCTGGGTTTTAGAAGTTAAGTTGGTCTAGTTTCTTATTAGGAATTTTATAGATTTTTAGCAATTTTTCTTAAGCTCCAAATGAGCTTGTCAAACAGGGCTTAAGTGCCCTGTTCATAAGCTCAGTCAGAGCTGAGTTTTCTCAGCTTCTTGCAGCCATTGCACCAAGCTCATCAGAGCTCTTCCAGGTCTGTTTTTTGGTTTAGAGGTTCTTAGCCAGGTCTCCTACTAGTTCCAACTTTTGGTTTTGGTTTTTGGCTTATTGGTTAACTTATTCTTTAGCTCAAAGTAGGCACCCTAAACCTGTTTTTAGCACTAAAATCAAATAAGCCAAATCTTTGCAAGTTGCAATCCAGAGGTTAAAAGCAGTTAAGACTTGTTGCATTTTGGTAATTTTATCATTTTATATCTTCTGTATACAGTTGGTGCTCCTTGGTGTTCTTTTGGCTTATTTAGAGTGCTTATTTATAAGCAGTTCCATTGCAGCCTCAAATTCCTACACACAAGCACCTGTTTTTCCATTTTTCCTAGATTCCTAATATTATTTTAAGCTTATCTTGAATTTTTCAGATTTTTCCAAGCTTGTTTGCTATTTTTCTGCATTTAAATCAATTTTTAGCACTTTTTAATTAGCTTTAAATACAATTAATTAAGAAAAGTGTCAAAAAAAATAATTTTTCAATTTTCCTAAGTTAATATAAATATAAAAAGACAAAAAAATATTTTTCTAGATTTTTCTTAGTTAAATTTGTATTTTTAAATAATTTAAGTAGTTTTTAATAGTTTAAAATTCCTAGAAAATACAAAAATAATCAGAAAAATATAAAAATAGTTTTGAAAATTCTATTTTGTTATTTTAGATTTTTCTAAGTCATAATTTTATTTTTCTAGCTTTATTTCCTATTTTCTTGCATTTTAGGTTATTATTAAATAGTTAAAATTAGTTTTTAATTAATAATAATTAATTAAATAGTTATAAAAATAATTTTCTTTTTCTAAAAATTTTCTTTTATCATTAGGTTTGTAAAAATGTTATTTTCATATTTTTAGGATTTAAATTGTGTAAGTTTCACTTTTTCATTTGTACGCTACGTAGTTTTTAATTAAGTTTTATAAAAACATAAAATCAAAAACATCATTTTGCAAATAGTGATAGCGTTTATTTAATATTTCTTATCTTTTTAATTTCCTTTAATTTGCATTTAAGCCCCTGTAGTTTATGGGCTTTCTCTTTAGGTATAGATCAATCACTATCCTTTCCCGTTCAAATCCTCTCGATCACTTTACGTTTGACTATTCTCGCACAGCTCGTTGGGACTTAACGACCTGGGGAAACACTATACTCTCCTGATCTTCATTGCATTGGTGTTTAAACTGTTTTAAGTTTCTTACGGTCGGCCATTCACAAGTGGCCGGTTTGTGTGAGATAACTTGACGTTTTTGCGCCGATCAATAAGGAACAACTTTTGAGACCACATCAGCTCTGTCTTTCTGCAGCATCTTGCAACGAAGGTTCAAACCATCTACATCCTCCCGTAACTTGATCTCTTGCTCTTCGAGCCTGGTCCTCTCAGTTTCCAAACTTGTACACTTAGATGTAAGAGCAGCAACTTGTTCTTTGTAGCCTACAATCTTGGCCTCTTCAAAATTTAGCCTGCTAGACTCTGCACGCCTATGAGTAAAATGTTGCTTAAGCTTCTGGATGTATGCACGAAGGTCATGAACAAGAGGATTCTTCTCAAAGTCCTCTATAGCTTCTTCACATTTGGTCTTCAGATCTGCATAATGCTGATCCCTGGCCTTCTCTCTAGCAAGCATGAAATTCATCTCCTCCCTAGAAGACTTAACAGCACGCAGGAGCTCCTTGGTCTGGGTACTAAGGTGATTGTCAAGAGCATCTTGTCTTGTATAGCTCTTGTCATGCAGGTCACACAGCCTCTCCATAGACATGTTGTCCAAAGCCCCTGTCCAACCAGCTGGTCACATCTCAACTAACTAATGACAAGCCAATGGGGTTGGAAGTTCCTTAGTGTCCGGAAGACTTGCAGTATGATTAGGATTTAAAACGTACGCTTTTAGGGGGTCCTTTAAGCCCTAAATCGACCAATTTTATATCCGCTACTGCTTAATTTCGTTCCTTTTCACTTTTTATGTCTTTTGCAAGCAAAATGCTGAAATGAAGCACATTTGGACGAAAAGGAGCAAATACATGAAGAAAAGGCAAAGTCAAGATCGAAGCCACTCAAAGCTGATCAACAGTACCTGACGGTGTCCCAATCAAAGGGCGACGCCATCCATCTATGAAGACTTGATCAAAACATGCACGCGACGGCTCAGTGAAAATTCTGGTATTATAACCTGAAGGCGTCACGCTTTAAATAAGGAGGGCGTCACTCACAGTTTCCATCTAAGACGGCCCAGATCTAGAATCAAGATGACGTCCCAACTGAAGACTGATGGCGTCACAACTCTAAGGTGACGCCGTCCCATCGATGACTTGGCCCAGACGAAACCCTAATGACGGTGAGCTTATGGCGTCCCATGCAAAAGGTGACGCCGTCGCAGTTGTAAATATATATATAGAATTTGATTTTTCTGTATTTTGAGAGGTAGACTTTTAGAGAAAACACCCTAAGTCGTTTGTAGTCCAAATTGGACAGTATCTTAGGGTCCCATACCCTATTTTACACATCGAGATAAGTATTTTAATCCAAAGTATCACTATGTCTATCCCGTATTCGATTGATTGTGTGTATGCTTGCTTGTTTACCATGTCTAGCTAAATTTCTTGTGTGTTTGCTTAGATCTATGAAACCTAGTTATTGATTATTGTTTGGTTGTTTCTTATCTTAATTGAAAATTGGCTTAGGAGTGCAACTAGGCATCATTCGTTGTATTTAATACTTGAGTATGCTTTATGATGATGTGGTCTATGGATGAAATAGCTTAGGCTTGCCGACTTCGTAGGTCACATACGAGAGACAACCTCAAAGAACTAGGGGGCACGCATACCCTACGATCTTAGGATTACAACGCGTTAAGATAAGGTGTGACAACTCAACCGACCAATAAAAGATAACTAGGGAGTAATAGTATCTAGGTAAACACAGTTTTAATCATCATACGAGCACACCTCAATTAGACATAAGCTACCCGTAGTAATTAGATAAGTAGAGTAATCGGTAGAAGTACAACCCCTAAACCAATAGCCTCGAGATTTTACCTTAGCTTTCTAAAAAACCATAAAAAGAAGAAAAAAATCCTCAACCCCCCACCTTCTCGTCATACATTTCTTACTTGCATTCCTATTCCCCTAGAGAACGATATCAATCCCCGAGTTTTACCCAATACTACACTACAACGATTAGGTTCACTGCCTAGGAAGTTTCCTTCACCCCGAGCACGCCTTCCGCGCGCATCACAGTAATTCACAAAATTAGAGGAACGCAGCGTTATAACAAGTTCTTAACATAGGAAGGCAGGTTTACCATGGATATTATCATCACTGGGTCCTTCGAGGGCTGGATGAACAACTGTTTTGCCCTGCGAGCTCTTCTGCCTGGTGGTCCGAGAGGGAGGAGTGGCCAATACCAATTTCCTTTTGGGAGTAGACTTTGTTGCCTTTGAACTAGTCCCTTTCCTACTTCGAACTCTGTCTACAATGCTAGAGGACCTCACGATCATAAGTTGATCCTCAGATGGAGGATCATCAGAGTCTGATACATTCTCAACAAGTTGGGTGGTTTCTTCAGTGTCTTTTTCTTTTGAAGGCTTTGCAGAGGAGATAGGCTCAATCCTTTGGGCATCAACATCATTGTTGTTCACAGAAACAGAAGGAGAACCAACGCCATAACTCACATCTTTGGCTTCCTTCGGCATGAATCTCACTTCTTTTGCATCTCCAAAAATGACAAAGTTTCGGAAGGCCATTTCTGCAACAAGAAAAGCAAAAGATAAATATCAGCAGATAAGTTTCTAATTTTAAATCAAATGGAAATGTACATACTTTCTCCACAACATATAATTTTAGGAAGCAAGGGTGAGCCCTCCCAACTATCATTAATGCCAGCTATAAACAAAATAGGTTCAGGAAAGGTTTGACAGTCAGCTAGATGGCGACAAAGACGCTGATACAGAGGATCTCTTCTCACTCTGTAGGGCAGCGGATCATTGAAACGTTTCTCATCATATTGGAACTCTTCACTCAAAATGCAGGGTATTGTGGGGGTACAATGGTATTCTAAATATAGAAAAACTTGCCCTTCCAGTTTCTAATATTGGTAAAGGATCTATTAATCAAATGTGGCACATCATGTTCTCCTCTTTTTGCCAAGGTCAACCAATCTCCACCAGGGTAGAGGTTTACAAAACCCCTAAGCACAGTCAATGATGGTTCATACCAATAAGCTTTACATATAATGTTGTTCCCTGTTCACTATCGTTTGAAATAGTTTAAATGTATAAAACAAGTTAATAGTGAACTATGACTGAAATTAACATAAGTAAAACACAGAGTAATTTTTAACATCATATTCTTATTAGAAATAAATCAACAAAGAATACGTTACCCAAGGTACTTGCGAAATAGTACTTGGGATTGAAATGACAAAGTTGGGTGACTCCTCTCTAAGCTCAGGCTACGTCTGAGCACAACTCTTAGAGCTCACTGAGCTATCTCAGGAACTAAGTTGTATTTGGAGGAGTGAAAAGATGGCTTGCGTGTATGTGTGTTTTTACAATTCACAAGCTTAAACTTTTCACTCCATCTCTTACGCTATTTATACATGTATGAGTTTTAACTCTTTCCTAAGTGACAAATCTGACATCATACAGAAGATAAAATACTGATGTATTTTGTCTCTGTTTACAAAGACTATTCTAAGTAAAAGACAAGGCTGCTTTCCATAACTCAGTGATGAGACTGAGCTTGTAAGTTAGCCATTTAGAGAAAGTTGACGTATGTTGATAAGGACTTCTTATCTGATTCAAACTTCTCCCGCCTTGTCCCGCTCTTTCTTCAGTCTATTTATCCTTCAGTCTTCTACTTCAGTTTGTCTTCAGTGTAAGTAGTTGGAGAGGAGTCTTAGGGATTCAGTGAGTTATTGTCATCACTCACTGAATCCATCATCTTCTTCTTGACTCAGTCTTCACCCTTTAAGTTCCGCCTTACTGAGTGGAGAGACTACTTCTACGCCTCGTACTGAGTATCCCGAAGATGACTCACTGAGAGGCTATGCACTCAGTGACCTGATTAGTGTTTAACGGACTAAACACTTGGGCTAGTTTCTATTCAAATCCTAGATTAAGGGGTTTGGGTATTTACTGAACCCAATAGTCTCCCCCTATTTAGATATATAAATAGCCTAAGTGGTTGATCAGTGTAAGTTAGCAAATGGCTTCTTCCTACACTGAATGTACTAATGAATACAATGAGGAACACTGAATATTTTAACAAAACATACATCGTTTATTGATCAAATTACAAAAGGTTCCTATCACTAGTACAAAAGATAAATCAAAATGATGTCAGTCTAGATGGATCCCCAGTGCTTCAAGCTTAGGCTTCTTTTTGAGGAGTGTTTCTTTGTCAGGGTGCTCTCTTATTTTGGCATTCAGGTCTTGGCAGAACCTGATGTTCGCTGGGGTTTGGATTTGAGATGCCACTGGTATGTAGCTCAGCATTGCAGCCACACCAGCCTGATCAATATCACTCCATCTTTGAAAAGCAGGGTTTCCATAGACATCAATGTGGAATAGCCCTCTTTCAGGCTTCTCTATCACTAGACAGTTCAAAAATTTCACACCTTCAGGCAGCTCCCTGTTGCATTCTAATCCAGGCACTTTGAGTTCAGGTTGGAACTCAACTCTCTTCCTTTTGCCAGTGGATGATTGTGGTTGAGATCCTTGAGGTGCGGTTAAGGCGGGCTGAATTCCCAGTTGGGCTGGACAATCCCTCGATCTTTCATATCTTTTCTGAGCATTTTATCGGTCCTTAACCACCGCATTTTTCTTCTTTTCAATAATTGGACCAAGTTCATCGAGTTCAGTGATCCCGAAGTCAGTGAATTTGAGAGGATCATGAACTTCGAAGTGTCTTTTATCATCCCCTTTGTAGACGTTCATGGCCAGAGGTTTGGTATTATGGATGATTCTGACATCTGTGATCTTTTCAGGAAGCCTTCGGCTTGTCATTTTCCAGTTGTAATGCTCAATTATCCTTTGCCTGAGAGCTTCAGTTTTCTTCTTCTTTTCTTCAAACTGTTTTCTCATTGCAGTCATCTGAGCAGCCTGAGCTTCCTTGAACTTTTGTCCTGCCTGACCCTTTTGGAGCTTGCTTGGATCTAATCCCATGTTTTCAGCTTCTTCGGAGACAACCTTTGCCAGTGCTTCTCTGTTATTTTTCTCTTCTTCAGCTAGTTTCAATCTTCTTTCTTCTTTAGCAAGATGTTTACTCAGCTGTTGTGGTGTGAGCAGGTATTAAGTGTCGCCGATTTTATAGGGAATCTTCTCAGGCTCAGTGGTTTCCATAATGCCTTTGCCTTTGTCCTGGCCTGAGGAATATGATGCAACCAAGGGTGGTGGTGTTGTTGTTATTGGTGTGATTACTGTTAGTGTTGTTGTTGTTGGTGGGATTGATGAGATGGGTGTTGCTGAGACTGGTGGTGATGATGAGATTTGAGCCACTGATGTTGATAGTGTTGGCTCCCCCTTAGTGTGAGAAGGAGGTTCTTCAGCAATATTCTCCCCCTCAACTGTTTCTGGAGCTTCAGTGAGGGCAAGAGTTGGAGTTGGTGCTGAGGGGGATGGAGCTGCTTGACCCTTGAAGGCCTGATAGATTTCAGAGATCATAGCCTTAATGTCCGAAGTGTCGCTTTGAATACCAGTGACCTTTGTTTCCAAATTAGCCTGAGAAACTTCCAGAGCTGTCATTCTGGGCCCAAGATTCCAGGCCAGAGATGAGGATTCCTGAGCCAAAGTAGCCACCTGCGTATTCAAAGAGTCCAATGTAGCTTGAAGAGACTGGACTGAGGATGGAAGATCCTGAACATTTGTAGACTTGAGCATTTTGAGCAGTTCAGTGAGGTTTAAGGATTATTTCAAGTACACCTCAGTAGCCTCCAGCACTTTAGAGTTGAGTGTTGGGTCTTCTTTGACAAACTCCCTGATTTCATCTATCGTGGTACCTACACCCTGAAGATGCCTGAGGAATTTAGCCATGTTTTCATCCGGTCGGTGAATGTTGTCATACATCAGATCTCTGTGCTCATGAACATTTTCATCAAAGCCATGTACTTCAGCCTTTAGATCAGCATAACTCGCAGCAGCCTCAGTGTGTTGTTCCTACAATGTGTCAGTGACCCCAGAATATAACCTTCTTGAAGCTTTGGTGATCCACTGAACGAGCTGTCTTTCAGTAAGTGGGAGAACATTATCAAATCTTTCAAATTCATCAGTGGAGGAAGAGGAGTCATCATTGTCAGGTTAGACTGGTGATTCAGTATGCTCCTGTGGATCAGGCTGAGGCTCTTGTTCAGCTTGAACCTCGCGTCCATTTCTTCTCCAGGTGATAAGATTTCATCATCGATCTCAGCAAGCTCATCTTCAGAAAATAAGATCCCAATGACATCGCAACAGCTTAACCGGGGTTGGTGATGGGTTCCATATCAGCGGGTGGTGTGTTTCCCTCGAGTCTTTGTCCCCGTTGACCCCTGGAACACTGGTGGGCGTTTCCCAGTGCCTTCGCTGGAGTCAGGATTGGTTGTGGGTTCCGTATCGGCGGGTTGTTCCTTTCCCTCCGAGTCTTTGTCCCCAATGACCCCTGAGACACGGTGGGCGTTTCCCGTGCCTTTAGCAGAGTCAGTGATAGTTGTATCCCTATCAGCGGGTTGTTTGGTTCCCTCTGAGTCTTTGGGATCGATCGGTGTGCCTTCGACAAAGGCTTGGATTTGCTAATGTCATCACTGGGCGTTGTGGAAGGCGCTCCCCTACCAGCGGTTTGTATGTTTCCCTCTGGATCTTGGGGAGTAGTGGTTGTGACCAAGGGCACTGACGTGATGTATCGTGTCCTTCGTTGTCACTGGGGTGGATGTTGCCTGGTCAGGGTGTCTTTTAGTCTCGGGCCTTTTGTGCCTTTTAGGCTGTGTTCCTGAAGCCTCAGGGCCCTAGGACTTGGGTTTAGTCTTAGTCCCAGTCTGAGACTTCCCCTTTCTCATTTTAGGAGCCGGGTTTGGAGACACTGATCCCTCCTGGTTGTTTACAGCAACCATATGGGCCGTCAATTCAATAGGAGTGACAAGGGATGGGTCTTTCTGAAAATTTGATTGGCTCAGGAAGCCTGGTAAAGCACCAAATTTTTCTTCCTGAGGGTAGTTTGAACCCAGTAACACTTGTAAAGCACAAGAGACAAACCTAGGATACGAAACGTATTTCGTCCTAGTTTTGCTCTGTAGCTTGGTCACGAGATCACTGTAAATGATCTCCCCAATGTCGACAGTGACCCCATTCATTAAGCAGTATGCCATCATCAACTGAAGAGAGTTAACTTGTTCAGTGGATTAGTGGTTCCCGCCGAGGACCTGAATCACAAAAGTGAATAAGATCCTCCAAGCCACGGGAAATGAGCTTTTGGTGACTGGGGTCTTGTCCAAAAACGTTTGATCTAAAATGATTTGTTTTAACCCATCCTTCACTGTGGAGGGTTCAGGATGGGCGACATAAACTCCTTTGTTATAATCCAACCCTGTTGAAGTGCAAAACGTTTTGTAATCTAGGGTGAATTTTTGTTGCCCCCCATAAAGACTGAATCTGATGAGATATTCCCTGAGAGGTCTGAGGTTGTTCTCATCAGTAGAGGGTGTCGGGTCAAAGGCCTTGGCTGTTGCCCAAAACTCCCAGAGGAGATTTTGGTAAACAATGGAGGGACATTGAATAAAGGCCGTTTTCAGTGGGCAATTAAACAAAAATTTCATAATGTCTTTGTAGGCTGGGATAGTTTCAGGGTATTCAAAGTTGCCTATGACATTATTTGTTTTAAATTCAACATTTGTAAGATCCCCTATCCACTGAGAGGCAAACTGGAGAGAATGAGTTCTAGCCATTTCCATTTGAAATATTTTAGGGTTTTGAAAAATATTTGTGAATAGAATAACCAAAGTTGTTTTGATCTCTCAAGTTTGTGATGAAAAACTTTTGTAAATGTATACAAGAAGGGTTTTCCAAAAGAGGTTTTAAGAGTTTTTGAGCACACACAAATGTTTTTGAGTTTTAGAAATGATTTTGACAGAGTTTTGTTGCAGAAAAAAATTTGTGTGTGTTTGTTTGTGTTAGAAGAGGGTATTTATAGAGTGGTAAGAGGGGTGATTTATGCATAATTGGGAATATTAAGAGTCGGTTTTGAAAAACATTTGAATTTCCACATTTAATGCTACCACTCCATTACCCGCAGTAAAATCCCGTTTTTCAAGGGAACAGTTGCAGTGCACAGTAAAAGTGCACTTTTGCAGAGAGAAAATATCAATTTGATATTCTTGTGAGAGGAGGCATTAAATGCCAAGTGGGATGACAGTAATACAAAGAGACATATATTCCTATATTAAATTGGCATAGTCACCAACCTAGGACATTTAAGTAACTGATACTTGGATCATTTAGTTACTCATTCAATGCTCTTTGTCAAATGTCAGGGACCCTTACTCATTCAGTGAGAGGTTTATTTTGGGTGTTCAGGGAGGATGGACCAATTCAGAGAACTTACTGAGATTGGTTTTCGGATACTTGACTTTCAATGTCAAGCATTCCCAATTCAGCTTTCAGTCTCCTGAAGGTAGGTTCATCCAAGGGTTTTGTGAAGATATCAGCCAGTTGATATTCAGTAGGGATGAAATGAAGTTCTATGTCTCCTTTAATTATGTAATCCCTGATGAAGTGATATCTGATATCAATGTGTTTGGTTCTTTGGTGGAGGACAGGGTTGTTGGAGATTTCAATAGCACTAGTGTTATCACAGAAGATGGGCACCATTTTGTAATGAATGTTATAGTCACTGAGTTGACTTTTCATCCATAATACATTGGCACAACATCCTGCTGCAGTTACATATTCAGCTTCAGCTGAGGACATAGCCACTGATTGTTGCTTTTTAACACTCCAACAAACCAGTTTTCCTCCAAGAAATTGACAGGACCCTGAGGTACTTTTTCTGTCCATGTTGCACCAGTAATCGAATCAGAGTAACCCTTGAGATCAAACCTGAGCATTTTGGATAATAGAGTCCAAGATTTGGGGTTCCCTTCAGGTACCTGAGTATTCTTTTGGCTGTAGTGAGGTGGGATTCTTTAGGATTGGATTGATATCTTGCTATTAGACGGAGAATTGGATGTCCGGTCTAGAAGCGTTAGATACATCAGTGAGCCAGCAATCCCTCTGAAATGGGTTTGATTGACTGATTTGCCAGTGAGATCAGGTCCAAGGTTGTTAGGTAGGACCATTGGAGTCTTCACTGAGGCACAGTCAGATATCTCATATTTCTTCAAGAGATTTCGGGTGTATTTCTCTTGACTGATGGATATTCCTTTATCGGTTTGCTCGATTTGTAATCCAAGAAAGTATGTGAGTTACCCCATCATGCTCATTTCAAACTTCTTTGTCATCAGTTTTTCAAACTGTTTGCAGAGTTTGTAGTTTGTTGAGCAAAAAATGATGTCATCAACATACACTTGGACCAGTATCACATCATGTTGAGTTCTATAGACAAACAGTGTGTTGTCTATCTTTCCTCTGACAAACTTGTTTTGTATTAGGAAGGCTGAGAGAGTTTCATACCATGCCCTTGGAGCTTGTTTAAGTCCATAAAGGGCTTTATCAAGCTTGCAGACATAGTCAGGGAATTCACTACTCTCAAAGCCTGGGGGAACATATACATCTTCCTTGAGATCACCATTTAAGAATGCACTTTTAACATCCATTTGGTAGACCCTGAAGTTCATGTATGTTGCATAAGCAAGGAAGATCCCGATGGCTTCCATTCTTGCAACAGGAGCAAATGTCTCATCATAGTCAATGCCTTCTTGTTGACTGTAACCTTTGGCTACAAGTCTGGCTTTGTTTTTAATGACAGTGCCATTTTCATCAGTTTTGTTTCTGAAAACCCACTTCATTCCTATGACTACTACATCCTGAGGACATTTGATCAAGGTCATGACTTTGTTTTTGTCAAACTGTTGCAGTTCTTCTTGCATGGCCTGAACCCAGCTTGGGTGTTTAAGGGCCTTAGTGACACTTTTGGGTTCTATATCTGATAGGTAATCAGCATATAGACATTCATTAGCTGAAGCTGCAGATAGATTAGCAGCCATGCTTCTAGTGAGCATGCCCTCAGTGGGTTCACCAATGATGTTTACAAGCTCAATGTCCTGAGATCTTGTCCACTTACTTTGTGGTCTGGGATCTGAGCTTGAAGATGTCACTGGGAGTTCAGATGTGAGTTCCGGTGCAAGAGCCACAAAATCATTTAGAACATTTGTAGAGATGTCTTGTTCAGGGTGAGGTTCATGAGTTACAGGTTCCTAATCATTTGAATCAGTGTTTCCTATCCTAGCAGGGACTGACTGATTATCAATGAACTCACTGATGGTTGGTTGGGGTAGGTTGTGAGGTAAGACATAATATGAGATGTCAGCATCAGCTTGATATGAGGAATTGAATTCAGAGTTGTACTCATCAGGAGGATATCTTGATGAGTTATCAATTCCTATTTCCTCCAGTAAGGTGTTGGTGAACCCGATGCTTTCGTACTTTCATCAAAGGTGGACATGAAAGGTTTCCTCAACTTGTTGTCTCCTTGTGTTAAAAAACCCTGAAGGCTTTGGAGATCAGTGAGTAGCCTAAGAAGTATCCATCATCAGCTTTTGCATCAAACTTGCCTAGATGATCCTTGTGGTCATGAATGAACACAGGACATCCAAACACATGAAAATAGCTGATATCAGGAAGTCTACCTTTGAAGATCTCATATGGGGTTTTATTATGTCTTTTGACAATGATTGACCTATTTTGAGTGTAACAGGAAGTTTTGACTGCTTCAGTCCAGAAATGCTTTGAGAGGGCTGAGCCGTTTAACATAGTTCTAGCAGCCTCAATGAGAGTTCTGTTTTTCCTTTCAGTAACCCCATTTTGTTCAGGGGTGTATGGAGATGAGAAATTTTGAGAAATTCCTTTTTCATCACAGAAACTCTCAAGCTCTTGATTTCTGAACTCAGTACCATTGTCAGTTCTGATTTGTTTAACTGTAATGTCATTCTGATTTTCAATTTTCTTGATGAATGACATTATTGTATCAGCTGCCTGACTTTTTTTGGAAAGAAAGTATACTCAAGTGTATCTTGAGAACTCATCAACAATGACAAGTGTATACTTCTCATGCTGGATTGATCTGGGATGGACAGGTCCAAAGAGATCCATGTGCAGGAGGTGAAGGCAGCTTTTGATGGAGAAATTTTGTTTGGTTTTGAATGATGCTCTGTGGTGTTTACCCTTTTCACAGGCAGAGCATGGTTTGTATTTTGCAAAAACCAGTGATGGTAAGCCAAGGACCTTGTTTTGTTTTGCCAAGTTGTTGAGGTTTTTGAAGTTTAAGTGTGAGAGTCTCTTATGCCACAGCCAATTGATAGTTTCAGTTGCTTTAGCGAAGAGACACGTTCCATCTTGGGAGAGTGTTGACATGTCTAGCACATAAACATCATCTCTCCTAGGAGCTATCAACACAACTTCCTTGTTGGCATTGAAAACGGTACCTTGTTTATCATTGAATTGTACAATGTATTTAGCATCACATAGTTGACTAACACTGATTAGATTGTATTTGAGACCATTTACATAGGCTATTCTAGAGAAAACTATTCCATTGCAGTTTACTAAACCATAACCTTCAGTGGGACATGATGAGTTATCACCAAATACTACCTTGGGCCCTGGTTCCTTTACATACTTGTGCAGATATTCCTTCACACCAGTCATGCTTCTTGAGCATCCACTGTCTAGATGCCAAATAGGCTCCCTGGCATGTCTCTGCACAAGTAGTAAACTGAATTAGTTTCTCTTAGTGACCCACTTACTAGTGGGCTTGGGTCTCAAGGTCTCTTTGAAATTTGAAATTGACTCATGGTCAGTGGTTGTGTGCACAGTGCTACCACAGGTTTTGCATTTAGAGGCTGAGGATGACTCAGTGACTCTAGGTTGTTTGGAATTTCTCCTTGCATGAATGACACTGTCATGTTGGGATGTCTCATGAGCTGGATTACCGCAAATATCACAGCATGTGTTCATGAGACAATCATCCTGATGATGATCATTAAACCCACAGTGAGGGCACAGAGGAAAAGGTTTTGCTCTATTCTTGGGAGCAGCTTTGGAGGATGAAGCTTTACTGATGACCAACTTTGGTATAGTTTGCTTGACTGACATACTGTAGATGGTCTGCAGTCCTGTGATCATCCTTTTTGCAGATCATGCAAAAAAGGATTCTATAGCAGTTGTCAGTGGTATGGTTGGTGTAATGACACAGCTCACACTTTTGTTTGTTTTTGGAGGTTGACTTTGACTTTGAGGAACTGGAAGAAACTGACTTTGTCTCCTTGATTGGTTCAGGGACCTTTTCAATGGATTCCATTTTTTCAGTAAGCTTCCTCACAAGTTTAGTCAGTTGCTGAATTTGGTCAGCTTCAGTGGGGACAGAGGATGTTGAAGTCTCAGTAGGAGTAGATTCTTGTTGAGTTTGTTTTGTTGGTCTTTTCAGGATGGTTCTACCAAGTCCAGACCTTTCTTTTGGTGAATGAGGATTGAATTGTAGTGGAGTAAGCTCAGAGCTTGGAGCAGCACCCTGAAGAGGTTTCAGTGGTGGAAGCGGTGCTTGAGATTCGCTTCAGACTCACGATGTGTTCAGTACTACTGGGCACATCAGGGAGTCCAAGCATGCTCTTTAGAGCTTGCCTTTCAGGCTCTAGAATCCTTCCAGAATCGAAATTTGGAAGCTTACTCTCAGGATTAACCCGTTCAATCCAATCACTGGAATTAGGACTAGTCAACATATTTGTAATCATGCCACCAGACACAAATGGCTTGGGAGACTGGTCTTTGTTGAGAGATTTAGGGAGATGATCTTCACCTATGACTCTCTTCTTGCTACTGGGGGCTCCCACAGCATCAAAGGCCCTGGGATTCTTAGCAGTCCAACTATTAAGAATATCATTTGCCTTTTTAAGTTCATCTTGAAGATTCTGATTTCTTTTAATGAGTTCAGTGTTTTGAATTTGCAAAGTGACAGCTTCAAGCTTGGCTTGTTTTAAAATAAGCAATTCATCCCTATACTTATTCAATTCAAAACTTAACTTGTTGTACTTAGAAAAAAGATTCAGTCTTTGCTCTTCTACAAACTTAAGGTCTACATTTAGATAATTCATATAGGACTGCCAATCAAAGTCATCATCCATAGAAAGTAAAATGTTTACCTTCTTCATTGTGATGTTGACCCATTCCCCGTTCCTTGCATGATTCTTTCCAACAGCTAGCTTTTCCTCTTCTGAGAGAGCCATCAGTGCACTGACATGTACCATTTCATCATCATATGAGACTGGCTCTTCATCCCAGTCAAAGGTTTCAGCAACGAGGCCTTTGTTCTTGCCCTGTACAGTTTTAACATTTGTTGTTGTCTCTAAGGGACTAGCCTCAAGCAATGCAAGCTTAGCTTTAGCTTTCTTATACTTGGCTTCATAATCAATGGTTCTGTTATTATCAGATTTATTTTGAAAATTTTGATGAGACTGATACATTTTTGGTTGAAATTTGCTAAAGCTTGAGGACTGATTTGAACCTGATGGTTTATAAGAGGGTTCTGAATTTGTTTTAGAAAAACAGTCTTTTGCAAAATGACCCTTTTTGTGACACTTAAAGCATTCAGTGTCCTCATTTGCTTTAGCACTAGAAAAAACTTTGTTTCTTTTTATAAACCTGCGAGAGTTAGCAAGGAGTGCCCTTTCCTGAAATTCAGTGTTCAGGTCGTTTAGGTACTCCTCACTTGATCTCTCATCAAGCTCATCATCTGAATTTTCTTGAAAATCTTGAACCACATTAAGTCAGGGTATCGTCTGTTGATGTGGGTGTTGAAGTGGTGGTCAGGGACTTCTTGACTTCCTGAGACTTCTTTAAGTCAGGGTATCGTCTGTTGATGAGGTTTTCCTCATAGACAAATTTCCCATAAATCTCAGGAAGCTCAAGATTTTGGATATGATTAGCATTCCTGAGTCCTTGAGAGAAATTCAACCACTTCTAAGGGAGACTGTTGACAAAACCAACATTGATTTCATGTTTGGACAACTTAACACCATCATTTGACAGTTCATTTAAAAGAGTTTTGTACCTGGTGTAAGTTTGAGAGAGAGTTTCGGAGTCCTTAGCCCTGAAGGTGTTATACTCAAGTTTCAGGTCCATTATCCTATTTTCCTTGGTATCAGATGGTCCTTCATGACTATGAACTAGGTCATCCCAGGTTTGCTTAGCTGTACTACAGCTTATAACGGACTCCATAATATCGTCAGGAAGACAAGATATTATGATACTTTTGAGTCTTTGGTCCTGGTTGACCACTCTCCTTTCATCCTGGGTCCACTGAGCTTCAGGTTTGGGCAACCCTTCAGCAGTCTTTGGGATAAATGGACCTTCATTTATACACTTGATATAATAAGGTTCCATCCCAATCAAATAGCAAAGCATTCGCTTTTTCCATTTGTTGAATTTGCCAACTTCAAGTCTAGGGGCAACAGCTGAGTAAGCTCCACCCTTTTTATCGACTAGTTGGGGTACATCAATTTCAGCCATTTAGGATCCTAATTTAAAAACTTTTAGAGCGGCCTAAAAAACGAGTTTTATAATTAGCCTTGCTCTGATACCACTTGTTGTTCCCTGTTCACTATCGTTTGAAATAGTTTAAATGTATAACACAAGTTAATAGTTACTATGACTGAAATTAACATAAGTAAAACACACAGAGTAATTTTCAACATCATATTCTTATTAGAAATAAATCAACAAAGAATACGTTACCCAAGTACTTGCGGAATAGTACTTGGGATTGAAATGACAAAGTTAGGTGACTCCTCTCTAAGCTCAGGCTAAGTCTGAGCACAACTCTTAGAGCTCACTGAGCTATCTCAGGACCTAAGTTGTATTTGGAGGAGTGAAAAGATGGCTTGCGTGTATGTGTGTTTTTACAATTCACAAGCTTAAACTTTTCACTCCATCTCTTATGCTATTTATACATGTATGAGTTTTAACTCTTTCCTAAGTGACAAATCTGACATCATACAGAAGACAAAATACTGATGTATTTTGTCTCTGTTTACAAAGACTATTCTAAGTAAAAGACAAGGCTGCTTTCCATAACTCAGTGATGACACTGAGCTTGTAAGTTAGCCATTCAGAGAAAGTTGACTTATGTTGATAAGGACTTCTTATATGATTCAAACTTCTCCCGCCTTGTCCCGCTCTTTCTTCAGTCTATTTATCCTTCAGTCTTCTACTTCAGTTTGTCTTCAGTGTAAGTAGTTGGAGAGGAGTCTTAGGGATTCAGTGAGTTATTGTCATCACTCACTGAATCCATCATCTTCTTCTTGACTCAGTCTTCACCCTTTAAGTTCCGCCTTACTGAGTGGAGAGACTACTTCTACGCCTCGTACTGAGTATCCCGAAGATGACTCACTGAGAGGCTATGCACTCAGTGACATGATTAGTGTTTAACGGACTAAACACTTGGGCTATTTCTATTCAAATCCTAGATTAAGGGGTTTCGGTATTTACTGAACCCAACACATAACAATGTTTGTGGTGAGTTTGGCTAAGCCAAAAGGGTTAAACCTAGAAATGTGTACCTCATAATATTGCAACAGTTCTAAAAACAGGGGGTGGAGTGGTATCCTTAGGTTAGATTGTGTAATGGCATGAATGTACAGGCCAACATACCCTTTGGGAGCATCATAAATACCTTGGAGTCTCGTGGGTAACATCACCTTAAACTCTTTGGGGATAGGGTAATCTGTGAGGAAGGCGTGTAACTCTTCCTTAGACAAGGTGCATGTTTGTTGCCTAATTATGAATTTTGCGTTGCCACCCATAGGGGAAATATGCAAATAAGTTAAGAAAATAGAAGATCGGAGGATGGAAAACGTTACCTTATGATCGGAAGGATAAACGAAAGCACAATGTTGTGTGTGTGTAAATTTTGAGAGGAAGATAAAAAGTGATATATGGTTTACAGTATAAAATTTTTTATACTTTTTCCCCCTTTTTATCTTAGCCATACACGTGTCCTTTGGACCGACACCTATCCGGATTTCAAAACACTTTCAAAATTTGAAAAGACGTTTTGAGATTACCGAGATATGAGACGTTTGGTCCTCTATTGCAAGTTGTTTGGTCATGATTGAGCGCATTTAATGCGTACTTAGTACAGTAAAACTAACACCTTTTGTACAAATTTGTGACAAAGGGGGTTTTGCGTGTGCATTTTTGAGCCGTAAGCAATATACCCTCGTGCGTATATATCACTTTCGACTGGGGGGCTTGATGATGTACCTTCCGACCAGGTCAAAGGACTCCCCTTCGATCTCGGTCGAACCTTCATCTCGAAGGACTAAGTCAATCTTCTAAAGTCGTCGTTTGCGTCAAACCATTCATCATTGATATGGTTACCAGTTGGAAATTCGCCAATCGAAGGCTTAAGCCCTTCGGGGTATGACCTTGAGGACACTAAGACAAAGAAGGCTAAGACTTGGTCCAACCCACGTCCCCTCTTTCTCCTTAGCTTTCCCGCCAAGACAGGGAGAGTGGGGCATTAAGCCTTAGCGGTTATCACAAATCATGGGACACCGCCATGATCTCAAAAATATGTGCAAACACTCTCCAAGCCTATTTTCTTCCCTATAAATAGATTGGACGAGTCATTACTGAGGGTATGTTCACTCAACACTACACTTTTTACTTCAAACTTACCTACATTCTATAATACATATTTATTCGCATGTCGGAGGTGGTTCGTAGGGTGCAACCCCTGCGCAATCACTTAACAAAGTGTTTTATTATTTCTTATTTCAGGTTGGCTACAAGCTTGGAGCAATCACAACACCCTCATATCCTTCGATCATCGTCGCAAGGCCTGGTTGTACGATTTATTATACAATCACTCTCATTTTTTAGTGGAATCACATACAGCAAATATTTGGTAATCCATCTAATCCACGGGCTCACACTTTTTGAACCAAACAAACTTTTTGGGCAATGAGTCGATGCCAACAGTTTTAATACCATCAAACAAACGGCTCCTTAGTATTTAGGTATAAAATCTTAGAGCCATAAAAAAGAAAAAAGAAAAAGTACTTCTACAGTAAGTTCGTAAGCATTTGTCATTTTCTTACATGTCCAGACTACTGTTTACATTCTCTACTCCGTAGAAAACAAGGCCATTTTCTATACGAGGATGGTAGCTATGGCTACTATCTCTATTTTGTTCTTATAATCGCGTTAGAGTAACGCATGTCTAGTTTGCAAAATTAGTGTTTGGATAAAATAAACATTTTATATATCAATCAAAACTTGTATAAATCTAATGTCAGAATTTGTCATTTTTGTTGGAGTAATTGGGGTGAGATGAATAAAGATCACATAGAAATTAAAGATTATATGGATCAATTTTAATCTATTTTTTATCAAATTAATTAAATATTTTACAAACTGATAAAACTAATTTTACCATTGCGACAATAATAAAATTATCTTTCTATAGAGATCGAATATTGTATACTTTCGACAAACTTATTTTTTATCGTTTTTTTGCGGGTTTCTATAAATGAAAATTTTAAAAATATTTTTTTTGTATTAATACAACTCCTAAACTACAAACCCTAAACCCTAAAAACTCTAACCCCTAACCCCTAAAAACCCTAACCCCCAAACTCTAAAAACCCCTAACCCCAAAACTCAAAAAAACCTTAAACCCTAAAACTCTAAACCTCTAACACCTTAAACCCCTAAAAACCCTAAACCCCTAAAACCCTAACCGATAAAACAAAAAAACTAAACTCTATCCGCTAAACCGTAAGAAACCTAAACCCTTAATCTTTAAAAAGCTTTACTCAAAAAAGTCAAACCTTTAAACCCCAAACACCTAAACCCTAACCGTAAACCCTAAACCCACAAAAAAATCGGGAAAAAAAAATCATCGAAAGTAGGGGTGAGCATGGGGCGGGGTGGGGGCGGTTTATGGTAAAACCAAAAACCGAACCGTATATTTCGGTTTTTGAAAACTACAAATCGTTTAGTTTCGGTTTTTTCGGTTTCGGTTTTTGACATTGAATCGGTTCGATTTTGGTTTTATTCGGTTTTTTCTTACTTGAAAACAAGCATGTTTTAATCTTATATAAAGTTTACGATTCCAAGTTTCAAGCAAAAATATTTAAACCAATTATCAATAATAGCATATTATCCAACAATCCAAAGCTTTGAAAAAACGTACAAAACAACCAAACATCAATCTAAAATATAAAATGCACATCTTTGCGGCTTTGCACTTTTCGGTCGCTCACGAGAACTGTAGGGTAAATTTTCAAAGAACACTATTGTTCGAAAACAAAGATATAATATATCTATAAATAAAACAAATTTCAATGTACAGATAATAAACAACACAATTTTTTTAATAGATAAAGTTGCATACTCAAATCTTTAAAATTAAATAGCAAATCTCTTATATAAATTAAATTATATAAAAACATATGTAAAGGTGGGGCGGGGCGGTTTTCTCGGTTCGGCTTTTTTTTTAAAACCAAAAACCGCCCCAAACATTCGGTTTTTATAAAATTCAAAACCACCACCATCGGTTTGTCAAATGGAGCGGTTTTTTCGGTTTCGATTCGGTTTTTCGGTTTTTGTGCTCACCCCTAATCGAAAGTATATGATGTACGATATCAAATTTAGGTAATTTTATGCTTGTTTTGATGGTATGATTAATTTCGTCTAACGATTAATGATTTGTGAGATATTTAGTTTTTAAAAATAAAGGTGGAAGTTTATTCAATTGTTTTGATTAAAAAATAAATTGTTAAGAATGGTTTATTCGATTTTTAGTTTTTGTTTTTTATTTTTATTCAACCAAACTCTAGAGTAATTAAAGTTTAAAATCGTAAATGAAAGTGTTAGCAGTTTTAAACAAAAGCACAGTAACATTTTTTTTTTTTTGAATAGCGGTTTCAAGTTGTTTGCGTGTTAAACTATGAAAACTGGTGTACAAGTGTTGGAATTATATAACATGACAATCAAATAAATAATCACAAACATCAAAGTATTCAAGCGGAAGCGTATAGAATTTATTAATGAACAATTAATTAACATAAAAGAATATGCGTACCTTTTCTTGATTCTAGCCGAACAAGAATCAAATCCACAAACTAGCAATGGAAGAACCCTAATTTGATTTAATTAGGATTATATGAATTACCCCTTACCTTTTTGTAATTCAATCCAAGAATAATAACAATATTGTGTTATTACCACGTTCTTGTACACACGTACTAAACCGAATTAAAGTAATGCTAGTTTTGATAAAACAAATAACTTTATTTTGGAAAAAGTGATGGATCGATCCCCTAGAGGGTGGCCGATCGGTTTGAGACAAAGAAACACACACAAAACTGTTTTAGGGTTTAGCAATGAATACAAGAGATGATTTACAAACACCTTAGGTTTTGTATATATACTCAAGCAAACTTGGTGAACAAGTTGGAGTCAAAGTTGGGTTGGGTTTGGTCCTATGGCCGATCGGTTGTGGATATCCCCAAGGGATTCCGGAACCTTCCCAAACTTTGCAATTTAGTCCTTTTCCAAATACATTTAACGCCCGTTAGTCCATTACATTAATTACTTAACGTTCGTTAGTTATTTCGTTTAATCAATAAATAAATACAACATTTATATTTAATTATTAACTTTAAATTCTCATACGTAAAGTGTGCAATCCCGTGGTCTCGAGTTCGATCCTAACTCACGTCTACTAATTTATATCCATAAAACTAACAGCTCCCACTTGGATATATCTTAATAGAGTGATCACATCGGTTAGCGTCTAGCAACACTTCGATGCCTCTAGTACAACTCAAGTAAGGTTCCTGGAAAACCTTTTAATGATTTCTCATTATTATTATCCTTTTGTTTCTAATACCACGTTAAATAAAGATATGGAATTAAGTCATTCTTTATAAAACTATTATGTTTCTCGTTGTAAGTGATTGACCAAGATTACCGAATCATCTAAACATATTTAGGGGAGATTTGGGTGCGGCCGCACAAACATCTTGTCAACCCTACGAGGGGCCCAGCAGTATTAAACTCCAAATAAATTTGAAGGAACAAATTCTATCTTGACTACAAGAATAACCCACAAATTTTGTAACATTTTTTAAAACAACCCTTATGACTACCAGTTACGTATAGCGTTAAGTTGCTTCACAGAAATGTACTACATTCATGACACTTATCTGGTATCTCAAGTCTGAGGATAACTATTCACAATTTAATTATAACAATATCCACAAAGTAAATTATGTAGTTGGGATAAGTCATATATTCAATTCATTGAATATCATCTAAAATTGGTATGCATTCTCATCAATATACTTTCAAGTATATTCTACCATATCTCTCAGATTTGCCTTAGTTTAATGATACTCCCATATCATTAATCAACAACAAACATTTAGAATAACTTAGTTACTCATGGATTAAACATGCAAATATAGGACAACACTATTATAAACGAAAATAAACATAATCCAAATTTTATGTCATCAAAATAATTAATGTTTTACAATATCCTTTATCCAAATACTAATCACAGTTATGCATGAAACTATTAGCTAAACGAAGTCCAATTCCATTGGCAAGTCCAATAAGCTTGTCTTTAGCTAAAGCCTTAGTGAATGGATCAGCTAAGTTATCATCTGTATGAACTTTCAATAGATTAATTTCACCTTCACGGACTTGTTCCCGAACATAGTGATACTTCCATAGAAAATATCTGGTGCCCTTCATGACTCCAGGTTCATTGGCAAATATGATTGTAGCAGAATTGTCACAATACATATCAATAGGCGATTTAATTGAAGGCATAACATCAAGCCCTGAAATGAATTTCCTAATCAAAAAAGCCTCCATTGCAGCTTCCGAAGCAGCTATGTATTCGGCCTCTGTCGCAGACATCGCAATCGACTCGCTTCTTGCTCTTCCAGTCAAATGCTCCTCCATTGATGACAAAGACATAACCCGTCTGAGACTTCGTATCATCTTTATCACACTTCCAGACGCATCACAGAACTGTAACACCAAGTTATGTGTGCGGATTTCCTCCATACAATAAAAACATATCTTTCGTATTCCTAAGATACTTTAGAATATGTTTAACAGCAATCCAGTGAAGTTCACCCGGATTCTGTTGATATCGACCGGTCATGTTTTGAGCTTAACGCCACATCTGGCCTTGTGCATCTCACAGCATACATAATAGATCCTACCGCCGAAGCATAAGGAACTTTCTGCATGCGTGCCACCTCAGCAGGTGTTGAAGCACACATATCGCTACATAAGCCATGCTTTACTTCCATCGGCAAATATCCTTTCTTGGAATTTTGCATATTGAATCTCTTCAAAATTTTATCAATGTAAGCGCTTTGACTTAAACCAATTAACCGCTTTGACCTATCTCGGTAGATCTTGATTCCCAAAATGTATGCAGCTTCTCCTAAATCCTTCATGGAAAAACACTTCCCAAGATATGCCTTAACATTTTGCAAACTTGGAATGTCTTTTCCCATAATTAATATGTCGTCGACATAAAGAATTAGGAAAATTACATCACTCCCACTAACTTTGTGATATGTCATGGCTCATCAAGATTTTGAATAAATCCATACCTTTTGATTTCTTCATCAAATCTTTTATTCCATTGCCTTGATGCTTGCTTCAATCCATAAATGGACCTTTGAAGTTTGCAGACACGGTTTGGAAATTGTGGATTCACGAACCCCTCATGTTGCTTCATATAGATGTCTTCATTTAAGCGACCATTCAAGAAGGCGGTTTTGACATCCATTTGCCATATCTCATAGTCATAGTATGCTGTTATAGCTATGAGAATTCTAATAGCTCTAATGTCCGCTACAGGAGAAAATGTCTCCTCGTAATCAATGCCATAAGTATGAGTAAAACCTTGCGCAACTAGACGAGCTTTATAGACGTGTATATTGCCATCCTTGTCAGTCTTAATCTTATAGAGCCACTTACTTTCAATAACTTTGGCGTTTGGAGGTAAGTCAACCTCTACCCAGACTTCATTTTCTCTCATGGATTGCATTTCCCCATTCATTGCAACTTGCCATTTGTCCTTATCAGGACTTGCCATGGCAACTTTATAACTAGTAGGCTCTCCAAGATCTCCTAACATAGTTTTCTCAACCTCTACGTTAAGACATAGACGTTCAGGTGCACGCGTAGTCCTTACGGATCTACGAACGGGAATCACTTCAACTTCTGGTGGAGGACCCAGACTATCGGTTCTACCAGAAGTACGTTAGTGTTTTCAGAAGGTAATCCATCTTCTTGATCATCTTCCAGATCATAAACTCTCCCACTGAATTCTTGAGATACGAGATCTCTTTCAAGAAAATCTCCATACCTAGCAACAATTACTTTATTTTCAGTTGGATAGTAAAAGTAGTAACCCATAGTTTCCTTAGGGTATCCTACGAAGATACACTTTACAGATCTTTGTTGGAGTTTATATGCTGAGTCACGTCTAACATACGCCTCAACCCCAGGACTTTTAAATAAGACAAGCTAGGAGCTTTACCATGCCATATTTCATATGGTGTCTTATCAACCTTCTTTGTGGGAACCATATTTAGAATGCGAATAGCAGATTCTAAAGCATAATCCCAAAAGGATAAAGGCAGAGTGGTAAGATTAAACATAGATCATATCATGTCCAACAATGTATGATTTCTTCTCTCAGATACACCATTTTTTTGTGGAGTATATGGAGAAGTGAGATTCTGTACAATTCCATTCTCAGCTAAGTAATCTTTAAACTCTTGGCTTAGATACTCGCCTCCTCTATTGGATCAAAGAGCTTTAATCTTCTTTCCCAATTGCAGTTTACTTCAGCTTTGAAAACCTTAAATATTTCAAACACCTCATGTTTATGCTTAAGTAAATAAACATAACCATAACGACTGAAATCATCAGTAAAGGTTAAGAAGTAGCTAGCACCTCTCTTTGACACATGTCTAAGTGTTCCACACACATCAGTATAAATAAGACCAAGTAGATCAGAAGCCCTCTCCATATTGCTATGAAAAGGTTTCTTCGTCATCTTCCCAGATATGCATGACTCACATTTATCAAATGATTCATCATTGATATTTTGCAAAAGCCCTTCTTGTTGCAGCTTATGCATGCGAGCCTTGCCTATATGAGCAAGTCTACAATGCCAAAGATAAGAAGAATTCAAGTCTAACTTTATCTTCTTATTAATGCTAAACATCGAATTATTATCTTTGTTAGATTCATTTCCAATCACATCAATTTCAAATACACCATTCACAGTAATTGCTTTAAAATAAAAAACACCATTTAAAGAAACAAAAATTCCATTACGTGAAATAGTATGAGTAAAACCATCATCCAACAAAACTGAAAAGGAAACAACACCTCTAATTATAGAAGGTGCATAATGACAATTGTTCAATAACAGTACTAAGCCCGAAGGCAATACTAAACTAAACGTTCCTATGGCTTCAACAGCTGCATGTGCGCCATTTCCCACGTGCAGATATTGCTCCCCATAGGCAAGCTTCCTTTCCACTCTAAACCCCTGTAGTGTATTACAAATGTGAATACCACATCCAGTATCATATACCCAGGAATTTTTATGATTTAGAGTAAATAATTCAATGACAAATAAATTACAAGAAGAACCGGCGCCCATGGACCCTTCATACTTCAGTTTATTTGCCCGCAATTCATCAAGATAGAGAGCATAGTTTCTCTTCCAATGCCCAACGCTCTTACAGAGGTGGCATGTTTGATCCTTTTTAGGATTTTCCTTCCTAGGAGTAGGGTTCTTCTTGGTTTGTGGTTGATAGGCAATAACTTGTTTACCCTTATCAACTTTCCCGTTGCCCTTCCCCTTCTTGTTGTTCGCACGCTGCGGTTTTGGCTTATTAATCCTTCCACCCTGAATAGCAAGTACCTGGGCAGTAGGCACCTTTGGTAACCCTTTTTCATAATCAATAATCAATGCGTGTAGGTCAGTAACTGTCTTCCCCACGCAGTGCATATTGAAGTTTCTGACAAAACCATTAAAATCCTTGTTAAGGGATCTATTAATCAGATTCACAACCATGTCATCATCATAAGTTTTGCCAAGTGCCATTAGCTGGTCCATGTAACCTTTCATTTCCAGTACATGAGCACTTACGGGTTTACCCTATCCCTGCCTACAGCTATGTAATGCGTCGGTCAAGTCATAAATCTCGACGGCAGCTGGTTTCTCGAACATAGTTCGAAGTTCATTGAGCATATTATATGGGAAATAATGTTCGAACTGCTTTTGAAGAGCAAATTCCATCGTTCCCAACATAAGACAAGCTACATCATTATGACGCTTATACTCCAGTTTCCACTCATCCTTTTCAGCTTGAGTAGATGTAGGACCAGTTGGTTCAGCAGGGCAAGGTTCATAAAAATATTTCAACCGGTCAGCAACTCTACAGACAATTCTCAAAGAGCGGTGCCAATCATTGAAATTCTTGGAGCCAGTCAACTTTTCTCGATCAAAGAAGCTTTTGAACGCAGAAATTAGTGCAGTGTTAGTGTTATCGTTATTTTGAGCCATTTCTACATAAAAAAGTTCAAGTATTAGTATTTTCGATAATACAACTTTTCAAGAAAATAAAATATACCCAACTGTAATATAAACATATAACCATATAATTTTCTCGAAAAACTAGTGTTGGAATCACTCCTAAACTAGAATTCAAGTGTTAGTTATTAATATGTAATAGTTAGCTTAATATGGCTTTTATGTTAGTAATCATGCCAAGGCTTATGTAGAAAGCCCATGAGCCTTGGCCCAAGTCCAATAAGGACAGGAAGGGACTAGGAGTGTTGCCCTAGCTCCCTCTCCTATAAATACTCTTGTATAACCCTCACTTGAGGGTTGGTTGTTCATTTCATTCACTCTTTTACACCTTACGCATAACCGGCCTTAGTTCATACGTGTGTGTGTGTTTGTATTTGTTCAACCGATCTCTATCTCTTCTCTATCTCTACATATTGATGCTTGTGTTACTAATATGGTGACCTAGCAGTGGTATCAATCGCCAAATAGTTGACTGAAAAGAAGTTGTTTTTGAAGCTTTTGGTTTTACGCGTAAGTCACGGTTCAAAAACTTGTTCACATTTAAAAACTCATTTTTTACACTTTTCAATCCAAGATTCTTGTACTTTCAACGTTTTTAAGTGTTAAAATTTCAGTTTTAAGCAAAAAGTTTTGAACTTTACGTGTTTTTCCTTAGTTTTAAACTTGGTTTAATATGCGTGTTCATAGTTACGCATAAGGTATTTTGAAGTTTTGAATCATCAAGTTTCACACTTTTGTGTTATTTTGGTGATATTGAAGCTATTTCATTCCTAAAATCTGGTTTAGAAACATCAGTGGGAAGAAATCAATTTTGGTTGCATTCTACGCGTAAGAAAACCCTTTTCTTACGCGTAAGTCATCCTTGGATCGATCTTCAGTTTTCGTGGTTTACTCAGTGTTTTCTTGCTTGGATAAGCCTGAAAACACTTCGACTTTGGATATCCTTTACACTGTGATAGTGTAAAAGATTTTTGGGCTAAACCCTAATCTTACGCGTAAGATCAAACCTTACGCGTAGAACTCTTTCCGCATAAGATTTTTCTTACGCCTAAGCTCTGTCTTACGCATAAGCTAATCCTACGCCTAAGTTTTCTACGCCTAACTTTCTGTTTACGCATAACTTTAGTATTTTCTCATATCTTACGCGTAAGCTAATCCTACGCGTAACTATTGCTGTTACGCGTAAGTTTGGTGTTTTTACGCCTAAGTGTTACCTTGCCTTTACGTGATTTCTACGCCTAAGGATACTTCATCAACAACGGTTCATTCGACTACAAAGATCCATTTAACAACACAAGTTTTCAACATGTCACAACCACCATACTCTAACTATTTTCCTTACACTTATAATCAACAACAACAACAACAACTAAGTCCACAACATCAACAATTTAATCATAAACAACAATTTAATCAACAACATACTCCACAACTTGCAGCAATTCCACAACCTCAAATGGTTCAACCACCACCAAGTCTTCAAGTACAACCTTACACAAACATTTACAATCAACATCCATCAAGGAACACTATGAAGGAACCGACTTGGTTTGCAAAGATGTGCGAAGCTTTAAGTAGCTAGCAATCCATTCATGAGGCTGGATCACTTGATAGACCTCCAATGCTCACTCCAGGAAACTACGATCAATGGGTGATTAGGTTCTTTAGGTTTTGTGATCTAAAGAAGCCACATGGAAAGATCTTAAAGAAGGTCATCTTCGAAGGTCCGTTTCAGATGCCTCTTATCACTACACCCGGAGATCTTAATGCTGTTCCACCAAGAGATGATCTCACCAACATTGCAACTGTTGCTCAACTGTCTGGAGATGAACTTCTACACTATGAAGCTGATGAGCTTGCAATGCAATATATCCTTTTAGGATTACCAAACCCAATCCTTCACAGTGTTGATGCTCAAAAGACTGCAAAAGCAATGTGGGAACATATTCATCTTCTCATGGAAGGCACTGCACTCAATCAGGAGGATATGGAATCCAAAATTTACTTGGCTTATGAACACTTAATGATTGAACCTGGAGAGACACTAGAGTCTTATCATCATCGATTCTCAGACATCATCAATGATTTGGATAAACACAACATCATCATGCCAAGAATTGCAGTTAATACTAAGTTCCTGAGTAGTCTTGGTCCTGAATGGGAGAAGTATGTCATTTTCCTCCGTCAAGCGAAGAATATGCATCATGCTACATACGGATTGTTGTACGATTATTTGAAGCCTCATCAAAAATAATTTGATAAGGAAAGGATTATCCGTGGCCAAACTGTTTCACCTTCACTTCCAGATAATCAACAACTTGCTTTGTGGGCTCAAACTAGTTATCCTCCTCAACCAGCTCCTCAACCAACTGCCACAATCACACCATATGATCCATCACATCAACAATCTCAACAAACTTAATTGGTTCCATACAACAACAACAATGATCAAGCATTTGTCAGTGAAGCTAATGAGGACTCCGATCCGTTCGATGCATTGCAACAAGGATTTGTTATGATTGCTAAAGCTTTTGGCCGTTATACAAACAAATCCAACAATTGCATTCGTTCCTCATCAAACACAAGGAATCGGGCTATTGTCAACAATGGACGAGTTGAAGTTCAGAATCGTGGTTATGGTCGTCAGATGGGCGGTGGTCAAGGGTTTAATGCTATGGGTAGAACTAACAACAGAGCTCAAGTGGTTGAACAAGGTAATGCTCAGAATGGGTTGAATGGTCTTCGATGCTACAACTATAATGAGAAGGGACACCTGGCTAATGCATGCCCAAAGCCAAGGACTAGGGGCAGTGCTTATCAGAAGAAAGCTTTACTTTTAGCTCTTAAGGATGAAGCTGGTGGAACTCTCACAGACAAAGAACAGAGCTTTATGGCGATGCGACTCAGATGATGATATAGAGGACTTGCAGGCCAATGCAGCAGTTATGTTGATGGCTAATATGCACGAGCTACACATGAGTGATACAGGCCCAGTGTATGACACTGATGGCTTGTCTCAAGTACCCGAACAATCCATCTTTATTTCTGATCTAATATCTCCGCCAACATCTGAATCTGGAGAGGCTCAGACTGTTCAAAATGAGTCGTCCACATCTCATTCTGACGATTCTCAACTAGACCCCGTAGTTACATTTGACGATCAAGATGATCTTATGGTTTCCTTTGATACTCAAATTGACTCCGTGGTTATACTTGAGGATCGGAATAGTGATCATGTTGTGACTCACGTTGAACACGCTGAACCTTTGCCTAGTCCAGATGTTGATCTCTTACTTAAAGACCAACAATCCCGAATGGAAGAATATCGTTCATTAAATCAGCAATTAAAAAGTAAAAATGCACTGTTAACCAGGGATCTTGAATGCTTAAAACGGCAACTCAATTTTTTCAAAACTCAAGAAAACCGTGAAAAAGGTTTTGAAGCCGCTTTTGCTAAATCTCATCAAAACGAACAATCTTTAGAACGTCAGATGCGTGATCTAGCCGCTTCGAAGAATGCTTTGTTGTCTCAAATAGAACAACTGAAACATGAACATAAACAGCAAATTAATGCTCTTACCTTGGAAACTCAAAACGCTAAGGCTGAGTTGTTAAATTGTCAAAAACAGTTCTCTGCATACAAAAAGCATTCAACGAAACGAATAGATGACCATCTTGAAGAAATTATCGGCTTACAAAACAAACTCAAAGAGTTTCGAAATGTTGTTTACAAACATGGTGAGTCAATCACAACTATTCAGAAGTTTACTTTAAAACCCAATCCAGATGGATATTGACCGAGTCTTGCTGATTAGAAACCTAAGCTTTCAACCAAAGCATTCAAACCAAATCCACGAAGTTTCCAAAGTAATATAAAATTGATAATTCTGTTATGAGTGTTGTTGAATATCATCGTCAAAAGGAATTAGATGCAGAACGCGAGAGTCGATCAAAATTAGAAAATGTTGTTTACAACAAACCTTTTACATATTCACAAGCTGTCACTTTTGTCACACCAAAAGATTCTTCTAACACACCAAGGATTATCACAAAAACGTCTGAGTCTTCTAATGTTACTTCCAAACCAAATTATGCACAAATTTATGGTCCTTTACCTTCCATCAGTGAAGTAAATTCAAAACCTGAAAATCGTCATATTCTTAGATATTTTGACCTTTTCACGTCTGACCTCAAACTTTTAGAACATGAGATTGAATTTCATTCTGAAATAAATTTTGAACATTTTCAATCGCCTCTGGCGCGAGAACAAAGAGATATTTTTCAAAGAAGACTTTTATCCCATGTTAAAAATTTGAAAAATTGTGCATTGTATTGGGAAAGGGAATTTCATAAGGAACTTGGATTGATGAAAGTCATTTTCAAGAAAACAGAAACATCTATTTATAATACTAAACGTAAAAAGAAAATGTTACGAAAAGATGTTGATCGACTCTTGGAAGATGTTATCTGTGCTGATATCCATAATGTTGTGTTATTGCATTCTTTGCCATATGCATCTGATCATATCTCTGTCGATTTTGTTGATTCTGTTGATATTGTTGAGAATACTGATAACGTGCATCAAATCGAGTCTTTAAAAGTTGAAAACGAACGACTGTTAAACGAGCTTTCAAATGCAAAACGTCGTCTTCAATGGTGTCAAAAAGATTGTCAAAATCCTGAACTTGCTTTGCAAAACAAAATCAACCAGTTGCAATCCAAAACTTGAGCAACTGGATGATCAAAACGCGTCTTTGAAATGTCAAATCTCAAAATATGAACAAGAACTTGCAAAATTTAAAAAGGAATATGGTGTCATATTTGATTTACTTTAACAGACTCGTGATGAAGCATCAAACGAACTTGATCATTTTATTGCACACACTAAGGAAGTCATGAAGTTTTTGGAAATCTTCGTTCTGAAAATCAAGAATTGGTGCACACTATCTTTAAGTTAAGAGAAATGCTAGGAAAGTATGAACAAGTTCAGCCTAGTATCATTAAGAGAATTGCACCTGTAACCCTTAGCAAACGTGAACCCAGAATGCCTACTGATAAACCACAAGATACTAATGTGCTTCCCTCTACTGAAACAGGAATAGTTTCCTCTTTTCCAAACGTCCGCACTTCACAGCCTAGGAGCAATACAAGGAAGAATAGGAAGTTGCGACCTAAGAAAAGAACAATAAAGAATGTCTAAGTAGAAGAACACCGTAGGACTTTGAATAAGACTCAAGTTGCACCCACTTTAGATATTGCGTCCTCGACAAATGTAATGGAAAAAGTGTTGAAACGAATGCTAAACCTTTAAGTACTTTTGATATTCAGTCTGATGCTTCTTGTGTTATTTGTCGTAAAAGTATGCTTTCTGATTGTCATGACAAATGTGTTGCTAGAGCTATCTTGTCTCGTTTAAGGAATCCTAAGAATCGGAATACCTCTAGGCCCACTAATGCTTCTAAGTTTGTGCTTGGTAAACCGCCTTCTTTAGATTCTAATAAACGAATTGATGTCCCTGTAGCTCCAGTGTCACCTCCAAGGAATGTAGTACCACCTAGTGCATTCACTAAGACTAAAGCTAAGACTAGTTGGAGATGGCATAAATGGATACATAATACACTAGGATTTAAATGGATGCCTAAAATAATTAATGTGTGTATTTCTACTATAACTGCTGAGGAACCCTCTAACTCATCGGGTTCCACATCTACTTCTATTTCATCTGTGTCGTCTGTGTGTAATGCAGGTGATACAGATCATCCTTTGGATTGTTGATAGCGGATGTTCCCGACACATGACAGGCAATCTCAAACAGTTATCAAACTTTGTTGCAAAGTTTATAGGCATTGTCAGATTCGGGAATGATCACTTCGCAGCTGTCATGGGCTACGGAGATTATATCAATGGCAATATTGAAATTAGCAAGGTTTATTATGTGGAAGGCCTCGGTCACAATCTCTTTTCAGTCGGTCAATTCTGTGATGGAGACTTGGAAGTTACTTTTCGGGAGAAAACTTGTTTCATTCGTGACCTACAAGGAAACGATCTTATGTCCGGCTCTCGCAATTCTAGTCTGTACACTATCTCAATGCAAGACATGGTTGCTTCATCTCCCATCTGTCTACTCTCAAAGGCTACATCAACAAAATCCTGGCTATGGCACCGTCGTCTCTCACATCTAAACTTTCAAACCATCACCAACCTTGCTCGACACAAAATTGTTGAAGGTCTCCCGAGATTCCGGTATTCTAAAGATCACCTATGCTCAGCTTGTGAACAAGGGAAAAGCACTCGTGCTCATTTTCCTTCAAATGTGGAACACAGCTCTCAGCATGTGCTTCATCTTCTTCACATAGATTTGTGTGGCCCGATGCGCGTGCAAACGATTAATGGCAAAAGCTACATCTTGGTAATTGTAGATGACTACTCAAGATGGACTTGGGTTTATTTTCTTCGAAGTAAAGATCAAGCTCCACAGATGATCATCACCTTTCTCACAAAAATTAAAGTTCAGCTCCGGAACACTATTAGACAAATCAGAACAGACAAAGGAACTGAATTTGTAAACCAAATTCTTCGAGAATTTTATGAGAAAGTTGGAATTGAGCATCAGACATCTATTGCACGTACACCAGTACAAAACAAAGTTGTTGAAAGACGAAACCGTACGTTAGTGGAAGCTGCAAGAACAATGTTAATCAATGCTAAACTTCCGAATACTTATGGGCGTAAGCGTATCAACTACATGCTATACACAAAACCGATCAATGATTACAAAACGCCACAACAAAACACCTTTTGAGCTTATCCACAACAAAAAACCGAATCTCAAACACTTTCATGTATTTGGATCCCTTTGCTACCCAAATAATGATCGTGATGACTTTGGAAAGCTAAAAGCCAAAGCAGACATTGGAGTCTTTATTGGATATTGTGAGAATTCTAAAGGTTACCGGATTTGGAATCGTCGTACAAAGCAAGTTATGGAAACGATTCATGCTAATTTTGATGAGCTTACTCGATATGGCTTCGAGCATAACAGCTTGGAACCCGTCCACCGCTTAAACTTCCCTCAAACCCCATCATCACCGAACCAAGCCCACGCTTACTCGTCAACAAATGGAAAAAGCTATTTGCTCCTCTGTTTAGTGATGACATTGATGAACGTGCTCGTGTGTATCCAAGTTTCCGCACAACCCGATCATAATCCAATACCGATACACCGCCACAACAACTACGGTTGAAGAAGCACCACCGGTTGACTCTACAACAACAGTTGAACAAACTGCTTCCAACGACGCTGAACCAGCTAATGATGTTCTTAATGAAGTACCCCCACCTGCAGATTTTGATCCAAATGCGTTCTTTAACCCGTTCGCCAATGAAACGATTGTACCTGATGTTGCGGAATCATCTACAAGCCATTTGAATCCTCGAAATCTGCACAATGTATACCAACATCAACCCTCTACACATCGTTAGACAAAATACCATCCTCTTGAGAATATTATTGGTAACCCGAATCAACCAACGTAACGAGACAACGCCTTCACACGATGGTGAACATTGCATTTATCCACTCACCGTCGCCAATCTAAGCCTAAAACATTAAAGACGCAATGACAAAGGACAACTGGATTGAATCCATGCAGGAAGAACTCAACCAATTCAAACTTCTTGAAGTATGGGAACTGGTTGAAAGACCAACAGGGGTCTTCGTCATTGGTCTAAAATGGATTTGGAAAACAAATTGATGATGAAGGAACCGTAATTAGAAACAAGTCACGCCCGGTGGCTAAGGGTTATAGACAGTGAAGAGGGTATTGACTTTGAAGAATCATTCGCCCGGTTGCTCTTCTTGAGGTCGTTTCGGATTTTTCTCGCTTTTATGCGGCTCACATGAACATCACGGTCTTTCGATGGATGTCAAAACCGCTTTTCTTAATGGACAACCGAAAGAAACGGTCTATGTCACCAAGTAAGGATTCGTTGATCCAGAGTTCCCTAATCATGTCTACAAACGGAAGAAAGCTCTCTACGGTCTCAAACAAGCCCCTCGGGCGTGGTACGATAAGTTATCATCCTTCCTTATTGCCAATAATTTTAACAAAGGTTCAGTCGACCCTACACTCTTTATACAATATCACGGGGCTCACATCTTAATCGTTCAAATCTATGTGGATGACATCATTTTTAGGTCAACACATTTAAAATACTCAAATGCTTTTGCAAAACTTATGACAAAACATTTTGAAATGTCAATGATGGGTGAACTCACATTCTTCCTTGGAATGCAAGTTCATCAATCACCCCGTGGTATTTTCTTGAGTCAGTCCAAATATCCCCTTGAATTGTTAAACAAATTTGGAATGCAAAACTGTGACACCTATGCCACACCAATGGCTCATACCAAGAAGCTAGACGCTGATTTACATGGGAAATTGGTGGACCCTACCAAATACCGTAGTATCATTGGGTCTCTCATGTATCTAACAACTAGCACACCTGATATTGTTTTTGCCGTCTATCTTTGCTCCCGTATCGCGAGACCAACTGAAACTCACCTCTTCGAGGCTAAAAGAATCCTCCGATACATCAAGGGAACCATTAATTTGGGAATCTGTAATCCGAAGGATTCTGGTTTTGAACTAATAGCTTTTTCAGACACTGACCACGCAGGATGCTTAGATTCACGGAAAAGTACTTCAGAAGCGTTACAATTTCTTGGTGATAAAATAGTGTCATGGCAATCGAAGAAGCAGGATTGTACATCGCTGTCCTCAACAGAAGTAGAATATGTAGCCATGTTGGCGTGTTGTGCTCAAGTAATTTGGATGAGAACACAACTCAAAGACTATGGTTACATATTTGACAGAATCCCGATGTACTGCGACAATCGGAGTGCTATTGCGATCTCGTGCAACTCAGTTCAACATTCGAAGTCAAAGCACATCGATCTTCGATATCATTTCATCAAGGATCACGTGGAACAGGGTACTGTTGAATTATATTTTGTGGGTACTGAATACCAATTGGCAGATCTTCTCACCAAAGCCTTAGCTCCTGCTAGGTTTACTGAGTTGGTCCACCGGATTGGTATGCGGTGTTTGACTCAAGAGGAACTGGATGAACTCTTAAAACATTCTTAAAAACCAGTCAAACACCAAAACCTCCTGTTGTAAATATTTTTCAAAAACAAAATACAAAATTATAAAATCAGATAAAACAACAAAAATATTTTTCTATCTATATTTCTTTTAACATTGCAAGTACAATTCTTCCGTCAACACTCAAATCTTTCAAAATTCAGTATTTTTTCAATCAAGTGTTGAGGGGGAGAAAAAACCTTGTACTTGCATGTTACCTTATCCCGGTTGTTTCTTTAATAATGGTGGTCACTTTTCTGGTTTACTGACACCCCTCGGACTAATATTCATAAACTTTCATTATTTCTTAAGTCGAGGGGGAGTGTCGTCAAAATTCTTTCCAAAATATCATTCGTTTGGTAACCAAAATGGAAGTTAAAAGCATTGGATGTAAATGGTAAAGGTGGAGGGACTAATAGTGTCAAAAGCTCAAAGTTATTTTTTCATAAAACCTCCACCAACCTCATTTATTTCACTTCATTTATTATCTTACCAACCTAATCCTACGCGTAAAAATCAATCTCTCAATCCGCTTGCTTGATCTTCATTTTGTAAGTGGTTTCATAATCTAAACGTGTCTGTAAACAAAGGTCTTGATTTATATTAAAAACTAACGGTTAGATTTTCACTTATGAACGATTTGGTGTTCTACGCATAAGCGTATGAACACCTAATCAAGTGTGGGTGTTTGTGGTGAAAAAGATAGTGTCAAAACATTTATATAACATCATTGAAACTATTTTGATCATAAAAACACACCCAGATACACGAATTGATTGATATTGTGAATTAGGGTTTATGCGTGAAATTGGGTGTTTTCAAATGAGAACATTTTTGGTTAAAAAGATAGTTGAGTGATATTGTTCTCATGGTGAATTGATGATATCTAGGCTCAGAACCAACCCAGAAACACTAATTGATCTTTAATTAGAAATTAGGGTTTAAGTTCATACACATTTGGGTATTTTTGATTCACTTAAATTATGATGTTAAAACTTGGATAGAACTACTCATAAGGCTTCTTAGACCCCCCAGAATCATTTTGGTGCAATTTCTATGGCTAGATTACTTACTCGTAAAAATTGAACCTTAGGGTTTAGGTTTACGCATAAGTGTTCTTACGCGTAACGGTTATATGTGTATTCATGCTATGATCTGATGGTGATTAAATGTAGATGTTAATGATTGTGTTATGACGAATTTATTTCAGGTCTTCTACGTTTGAAAATTCAGAATCAAGGTTACTAGAAAACTACGCATAAGGATCACCTTACGCGTAGAACGTTATGCATAAGAGCAATCTTACGTGTAACGATTACGCGTAAGGTTCTACATAAGGGACTGCGCGTATCCTGTGAAGGATATGCATAAACAGTGACCTCTACGCATAAGGTTGACTCTTACGAGTAAGCCTTACGCGTAAGGTTTATATACGCTTACGCGTAAGCTCTACGCATAAGGTCCCCTTTTCCTACGCGTAAGTCAAGAACCTACGCATAAGCTTGCGTTTACGCGTATACCATTCCTGTTTACGCATAAGCTTGCCATTTCTACGCCTAAGCCTTGTTTAACCTTTATTATGAATTGTTACGCGTGCAATCTTGTAAATAAATAAATCATAACGCCACGAAACCAATAATGTCACTATAAGCTTAAATGTTTAACAAGTTGTGAATAATAAGTGAAAATATGGACTTTAAAACTTAAAGTTAATCAACTCACGAAACTTATCACGACGTCATTGGACAATTAGACAAACAAATGACATTGGACTCGTAACAATCATCGACATATCACATTCAATAATTAGACAATAAAACCATCTGTTGACTAACATTATGTCTTTCGATATGTTGGTTCTTTTGGCTAAATATCTTTCAGATCACGACATGGATGCTCAATTACAAAATGTGGAAGCACCAAATGTTCTCACCATTGCTGATATATTCCCTAATGGCTATCCGATGAAGATTGGAAAGAACAACCTCTGTGTTGATTTTGATACTCTCGCATGCTCAGAGTCTTCTTGCTTGATAGCAGTGGACATTCTGAAGAACCATTCTTATCAGAATATGCTCACCAACTTTGCCACAGTTCCGGAGATCTACATACAGCAATTCTGGCACACAATGAAGCAGATCAAAGGGCAAAATGTTGTGACTGTGACTCTCAATCACAAGCAAGTCACCATCACACCAGCAGACTTGCGGGCTATTCTCCTCTTTCCTGTCATTGAACCAACTGAGTACAACGCTACACCTTCTGAAGAGGTTGTTCTGCAATTCATGATCGACATCGGTTATGACGGCTACAGGGTAAACACCAAGCACTCTTACGTTGATCTCAAGAATATCCTCACCGGAGAACCTCTTCATCATCATCACAAAATCTGCTTCGGACGGGATAGTGGTTATGAGCATCCCAAGCTCATGGAACTACAGATCTTTTGGGCTTTGGTCAACCTGAAACATATCGGTTGAAGCTCGATATGGGATGACATGATATCTTTCCTCAAAAAGCGAGGCACCAAGATCCCATACATCAGATACACAAAACTGCTGATCCAGAGAGCTCTTGGGTTAAATCCCGATATTCCCTTGAGACTCGACGACCCAAACAATCAATCCATGTTGTATGAGCCTACACTCACAGTCAGATTCAAGGAATCTACAACAAAGAAACAGGGTGTTGTGCTGCCGGAGCACCTTTTCTCTGATGCAATCAAACAGCTTTACTCATACAAAAGGTATCTGGTAGCAGTTGAAGAAGGCAAAGTTGGTTTTCTCGATGAAAAGTCTTCTGTTACACCTACCAGGAAAACCCGAAGAGGCAGTGCAGGAAGTGTTGCAAGCACTGAGAGTCAACGAAAGTTCCCTAAGAGGAAACCTCCACTCAAAAGAAAAGTTCCCTCTAAGGAAGTTGTTCCTATTCCCATTCCTAAGTCTGAACCGCAAAGAAAGCTAGTGGATGAAAGCTCTGAGGATACAGAATCAGACGAAGAGATTATCTACTCTGAAACTGCAACTGATGTAGCTAAACCTCCCAGTCCAAAAGCTGACTAAGGCAAAGGGAAGACTCCAGTACTTGAGCAAGAAGAAGAAAGCTCAGATGACGAGCCACTAGACACTGACTACAGGAAGAAGTTCAAAATCATAAGACTCCAACACGTTGCAAAAGAATTTGAAAATGAACAAATGCGTGGCCCCGGAGGGTCAAGTGGTGGTGTCCAATCCACACCAATTCCCGATACGGTTAATCAACCCGATAAGGGAATTGGTGCCACCACTCTTGAGCAACAACAGAAGCGCGTGGAAGATTCTATTGATTACAACTTTGAGGAACCTGAAAAGGATAAGACTGAGAAAGAAAAGGCTGATGAAGAGGCTGCAGCTCAAGCCAAAGCCGAGGAAGAAGCCCGAATTCAGGCGGAATAAAAGGCTAAGACTGCAAAGGATGACGAGGTTGACTATGATGACTTTCTTCTAGATAGTCCAGCACGTTCCAAGGAGAAAACTTCTGAACCTCCTAAGGACCCTGAATCTCCTCATGTCTCTTCATCATCAGATTCATCCTCTCACTCTTCACCACCACCATCCAGAAGAACAACCAAATCCACATCCAAATCTGTGAAGAAGCCAACGGACTCTTGGATTTCTCGAGCAAAGACAAGGATCGTTAAAGCTGTCAAGCAGGTCAGGAAGAAAGACGTGCTTTACAAAAGCTGAACTTTCTCGACTGATTCAAGATCTTCATGACGAGAATGACAAGATGTCAACTGAAAGGGAGTACATCCAGAAGTTCATGCAATGAGATCTTCAAGGGGAAATGAACGAGATGATCAAAGGTTACACTCACTATGACAAAAGAAATGTACACCAGACAACTCTATCCGAATCTATTGCATTTGGCCAAGCAAACTATGAGATCAACACCTATGACAGTGAACTTCAATCCAACTGATCCCATAATATTCTCAGATGCTGAATTGGTTTCCAGGCTAGTATCTCAAATGTCTAAACGATCTGCAACATTTACTTCTCACGAAAGTAAATTGTTTGAAGCATTGCTGGAATACCAACTCAAATGAGCATACAGAGAAGAAGCTCAAAGGCCTAAACGTCCAAGAGACGATGAAGACAAGGATAAGGATAAGAATGACGAGCCTAAATGTCCAAAGCAGTCTGGAGAACCATCATCTATGCCACCACCACCCCGAAGAACTTCACCACCAAGACGATCTCCTCCTCGTACTTCTGCTGACAAACCTCAGGACTCTGAGTTACCACCTCAAACAGAGAAAACCGGTGATCACTTCGAATACACTGGTGGTAACGATGAAGAGATACCTGAGCCCCAACAACAACCCACATCTCCAGCTTCAACAAAGAAACCATCATCATCATCAAGGCCAAAGAATAAGAAGAAGACACCTAAGGCTGATGTCGTCTCATGGCTAGACGAAGATAACACCGAGTTTGATTGGTTTTCTATACTTGTTGATGTCACTCCCACTCTAACTGATGAACCAGATATGGTAGAAGGTAGTACGTTGAAGGTAGTACGTTGAAGCATGCTAAGTTATTGCAAGAGAAGTTTCATGTGAAGAAGATGACGAAATCATAATTGAGACGAATCAAGAATGAAGCCTTTCAACTACTCAAAGACAGCTCGGAAAGTGCTATTGAAGTTGAATATCACCTTGAAAATATAGCACGAGCCATGTCTAACAACATTGATTGGCTCAACCCTAAAGCAAACATCGACTTCACCAAAAGAGACAACCCTCCATACTACACCGACTAACCGCTACCAACGATTGGCCAACCAGATCAACCTAGGATTCCATTTCGCTACTTCTTCAACAAAGATTTGGAATTTCTTCTACACGGTAGCGATGATTCAAAGAAATACGCTACATCACTTACACTTCCGTTCCCAGCAGCCATATATTCCAACTGCATAGCAATCGAAGAAAAGGCTACCCACATGTTTTCCAACAGCGTGGAAAAGTATGACATTGATGCAATGTACGGGATTCATCATTGGCCAGAACGCCGACGAATCTACTACAAGAGCTGCCAGGTTCGCAAGTCTCAACATGAAGTGTTTAGTGATAAAGGGATCGTAGCCGTTAAGCATGTCACCCTTTCGTCTAAATGGGATTACACCTTCCTCAAGTCTATCGTGGTCAAAAGACAAGACGAAAGGGACTATGAATTCTGTGAAGCGGACTTTCAGAACTTGTCTCTCAACGACATTGAAGATCTGTATCTTGCTAAAGTACAGGGAAAAATGAGACATTTCTCGACTGAAATTCAACGTGAATACATCAAGTCCTTGCTCATCTTCATCAGAAGCATAGTGATCCAGGAACGTGTAGAAGATTTACAACTTGTCTGTTGAATCCTATCGACCCGTGTCAACTTCACCACCTCGCTAGAACTTCCTGATATAAACCATCTTCCACAATACACTCTTGTCAGCAAACCGTTTGGAGTAGTTTACCGCAGTGAACTACATCGCAACTGCTTGATGGCGTGTAGATATCTTCATAAGTTTGGAGATCACACATTGAAGAGTGTCAGGGACGGCTTGGCTTATAGGTTGAAGGCGATAAATGAAGGCATTGGGTCTACAAAGCGATGGAATTCTCAGGATAGACGGGATGTGAAGAGGATCATCACTCGAATTGATGAAAGGTTGTACAAAAGGGACCAGTTCAGAACACTGGAGAGCTTTGTAGGTGGTCGTCCCAGGATTTCTCTCACCGGCTATCAACGCCCTGATCGCATTCCTAGAAAGATTGATGGACTACCTGGTAACCCTTAAATTGTTTCAATTTCATATTAATTTGGATGTGTGATTTTTAATGACAATGGCTTGTGCACACATAACAGTGTACAACCCGTTCTTGTAATGAAAGGAACCTGTGGTACGCTTCAGTGCCACAATCCTTATAAAAGGAGCGAAAGCTTCTTACTTTTGAGTAAAACCTATCAAACCTTTCATTTTTCAAAGGTTTTGCTCAAAAGAACAAGTACTTTCCCTTATGATTTTCAAAACCTCAACCGTTTATATCACTTGTTGAGGGGGAGTATTTGACTTACAAACTTTGTTCACAAATTGTTCTTTGTGTAATCTTCCCACAAAACTCAAAATGGTCATATTTATTCTTAACATTTCTTCAAAAATAATATTTATATGCCATTTTTTAGGGGGAGAAAATTATGTGATAAGAAATATGTTGTGTTTTGCTATTGAATCCTCGTGTGAAAAGACTTCAACCCATGAATTGACGGGATCTGAACAGTCATACATTGAAAAGATTTGTCTTCCAAGACTTATCCAAGTAAATTGTGCCCATTCGAGAAGCTCTTGATAGACATGAACTTTGACGGGTTTGAAAACCTCTCGGGGTTGTCCACATCTTCAAGGTAGTTATTAGAGCTAGTTGTCACCTAAAAGCTGACAATGTATCTCATTAACTATGCAACGTAATCGTGTCTCGCAAGGAAATGTCTATCTTGAGTTGATCAATTCAAAAGTGCGCGCTCTTTCCTCACTGTGCAAATTTCTGTCAAAACTCTCAAGCACAGGTGGAGGGGGAGTATTTCTGAAAATCTAAAACTCTCGAAGTGTTCAAACATGTTTTTCATTTACAAACACTTCTAGAGATTTTCATGAAAAATGGTTTTATGGCAATGGAGTTATAAGGTGATTAAGGTTAGGAATAACCGTCCTATGATCCACCAGAGCCGGAGGGATCTACCCAAGGACACTACCAATAGTTAGAATTAGAAGTCCTTAGGTATGACCATAAAAAAAGGAGAAAATGAGAATCGGAGAAAGAAGGAGTTGAAGAATTGAAAAGAAATGCAAAGAAAAGGGTGAAAAGAAATAGCCCTCGAGATTATTCAACTTAGGGCAGACACCGGGTTCAATTCATATGCTACTGGTTGTCACTATAACACCGGTATTGAAGATAAAAGTCGTCATGGACCCAGTGACGCGTTCACTAAACCTTCTTAGCCACTCAAGTTTCTCTCAACAGAAGCTTGTTTCATTCTCACAGGGAACCCTACGTAAACTATCGGCTTTCTCTTAGAGATTGCTGGTATTGAAGAAGGAGACCCTCTCCCTAGTCTCCGCTCAGGAAAACCAAAGCGCACTATTGAGTCTAGAGCCACGAGATTCATCAAAAGATCTCATAGGTACACTTGACATTTCATCACTTGTTGTTCAACAATAAGAACAACAGTGGTACGTTATCGAGTCCTACACATATCCTAGCAATCTGTCAAGAACATTTATGAGAAGTTCACAATTGTGATCCTCGGTGATTGAATGGAAACTCCTGCCAGTGGTCATCATCAAACAGCCGACAGCAGGTCACTTCGTAACTCCCGTAGATTACACTTAGTGTGTCTCAAACGGTCTACAATGGGGGTGATGCCTCGGTGTACCTCAACGACTCATCTGAACCGTAGATGTACTTCGGTACATCGCGTTATCTCACTTGTGGGACTCCGGTTCAGGAACGGCCTTTGTGAGAATTAGAGTTGTGTTTTCACACTATGTTGTTAACACTCTCGAAGTTCGAACTTGTAAGTGCCGGAATCCGCTTATTACTAACCTTTCTTATGTTTTCTTCTTATGGAAGCTTTGGAGCGGACTGATTGTGCAGATTCTTCACATGCTCATACCAACAACATCACTAAATGAAGTTCTCTCTAAAGGCAACACAAAGTCAGAATGATTCTTCATCAAAGTCAAAGAATCTACAAAGTTTAATGACTAAGAGAACTACATCAGTACTGAAATCCAACGTTAAAGATTGTGTGAGCATGTTGAAGAAAGACGTGGAGACACTGGAGCAACGAAGCGGACCTGATGCAAACAACAACAACATACTATCACTACCATCACAAAGAACAAAGATCAAAGAACAAAGAAAATGATGACGTCAAAGCAGAACTTTTCAAAGGAAACAATTTCTCTACACTGGGGAGATTGCTCGAATCAAGGCAATTCTTCTCACAAGAAAGAAGAATGTCAGAAGGCGTCAAAGCTACTATTACATCAACACCTTCACCGTTCACATCATCAATCACTAACACTTAGGGGGAGATTGTTGGAATCACTCCTAAACTAGAATTCAAGTGTTAGTTATTAATATGTAATAGTTAGCTTAATATGGCTTTTATGTTAGTAATCATGCCAAGGCTTATGTAGAAAGCCCATGAGCCTTGGCCCAAGTCCAATAAGGAAAGGAAGGGACTAGGAGTGTTGCCCTAGCTCCCGCTCCTATAAATACTTTTGTATAACCCTCACTTGAGGGTTGGTTGTTCAATTCATTCACTCTTTTACACCTTACGCATAACCGGCCTTAGTTCATACGTGTGTGTGTGTTTGTATTTGTTCAACCGGTCTCTATCTCTTCTCTATCTCTACATATTGATGCTTGTGTTACTAATATGGTGACCTAACAACTAGGATCCAAATTATCATAGGTTCATTACATCAGTTGATCTGCTAGTAACGAAAGCATATAATAAGGTAATCTGTCGAACATTAATTGGCAAACAATTTCCAACTCCTAGATCATTATGGGATTTATATTTTCCAACGCTATTGCAAATATAAACATGTTTCATCCCATCTTATGCCATTGAGTCCAGGTCTTACTTCCTACTCAACTTAAGTGTCTAACTTAAAGAACTGCAAATATGTCCATGTAAGGTCTGACTTTACATAGAGATTTACCTCTCCATCACAATCTAGCCAAGTACTGTCATGACGTAACTTGCAACTTCAAGTATTCCTTTTAATTAGATGGCATATAACTTAATTTAAAAGGGTACTAGTTTTGATTTTATGTGGTCAAATCAAATATGTACAAAGATGTCATGCATTCTTCTTGTAGCATAATTTTAATAAAAAAACTTTTTATTACCAATTCATAAAGATCAAATTATCAAAGTTTTGATTGAGGTATTGGGTTCACCAATCAAGGAATTTAGTGTTAATTATCGTCCATTATACCGTACTTTTGCATAAGTGTAAACACTTAGTGTTTCGGGTAATTACCACCGAAGTGGCGCATGGAATTAAAACTAATTCGCCCTTAGGATGAGTTTGCACATTTTATGGCTTACTAAGTAGCTCCATTCGAACTTACAGGGGAGAGGACCAGTAAGCAAAAGCATAACCTTAGACATCCTTTTAGTGTGACTGTGCGCACTTCTTTATTAACCCCTTTATAGTTCATTCTAATGGGTGAGCCGTTCAGACATTTGTACCAAAGTCACCAATCAATTAAACTATTGAAAACTTAACTCTTACAAAACAAATCAAATTTCACCATTGTTTAGTCCGTATTATTTTTCTATTCAAAATTACCCTTTGCTTAAACTGTCGCACATAATAAACAAACAAGTAATACCAATAAAAAATAAACTACTAAAAAACAATGCGCACATAATAAACAATTTATACGTGTAAACAAGTAGCCACATGCAACTTATTCGATAAAACCCTATTAATAATCAATGTCTAGGTTAAATTAATGTATATATTAATTTAGGGTTTTCACTCCAACAATAGAAAGTGAGCCACATACATCGATGAATCGATTGCGTAAACCCTTAATTAAAATATATCAAATTGCACGTAATTGATTCATTAATATATATAATTGGAGTATTCCCCAATTCAAGATTTATCATAAATAAATATATCTTAACAATTAAACAATATCAAATCAACTTATCCATGACTAACATGCATGTATAATCATGGATATCATAACAATTATACAAATAGTCACAAGATCGCATATCAAAATTCCATCTCACATAACAATTTATTCATGAATTAATCACGTAACTAATATATTAATTCTAGGTTTCGATAAGGTTAGCAAACAAGTTTCAAAACCCTAAAAAAATTTATGAGTCGAATTTAAAAAAAAAATTATGGGGTACGCCCCTAATTAAAGAAAACGACCCAAAAAAAATTAAACATAAACCCTAGATTAATAATATCAAACAACATACAAGTATTTGTTTTATTACGCGTTTATGTAATTAATTACTCATTAAAAACCAATGACTCGTGATGCCACTATTGGAATTATATAACATGACAATCAAATAAATAATCACAAACATCAAAGTATTCAAGCGGAAGCGTATAGGATTTATTAATGAACAATTAATTAACATAAAAGAATATGCGTACCTTTTCTTGATTCAAGCCGAACAAGAATCAAATCCACAAACTAGCAATGGAAGAACCCTAATTTGATTTAATTAGGATTATATGAATTACCCCTTACCTTTTTGTAATTCAATCCAATAATAATAACAATATTGTGTTATTACCACGTTCTTGTACACACGTACTAAACCGAATTAAAGTAATGCTAGTTTTGATAAAACAAATAACTTTGTTTTGGAAAAAGTGATGGATCGATCCCCTAGAGGGTGGCCGATCGGTTTGAGACAAAGAAACACACACAAAACTGTTTTAGGGTTTAGCAATGAATACAAGAGATGATTTACAAACACCCTAGGTTTTGTATATATACTCAAGCAAACTTGGTGAACAAGTTGGAGTCAAAGTTGGGTTGGGTTTGGTCCTATGGCCGATCGGTTGTGGATATCCCCAAGGGATTCCGGAACCTTCCGAAACTTTGCAATTTAGTCATTTTCCAAATACATTTAACGCCCGTTAGTCCATTACATTAATTACTTAACGTTCGTTAGTTATTTCGTTTAATCAATAAATAAATACAACATTTATATTTAATTATTAACTTTAAATTCTCATACGTAAAGTGTGCAATCCCGTGGTCTCGAGTTCGATCCTAACTCACGTCTACTAATTTATATCCATAAAACTAACAACAAGTACTGCTAGATTCTCCTTTATGAATAATTTCAGATTGTTAGATATTTGTTTGTCATTGCTTATAGTAACAATTAAGTTCTTTGTAAGCTTGGTATATGTTTAAGTATCTTAAAATGGAAGTATATTGAATATTGATGGGTCATACAGTTCTGTTAAAACGGAAATGCACATCAAATGTCAAATTCTCCTTTATGCTCAGGTGTGTACACTTGGGGTCGCTAGGGAAGGGTCGGAAACGGTCCCGGATTAACCCGGTGAGGCAGCGTACATTTGAGTCAAAAAGGTTCGCTCTCCCCAGGGAAAACCACATCCGTTTACCCGTTTACATCAAATGTTCGATGAAATGTCGAAACAAATTTTTGTGACTATCTAGTGATATTGCTGTGTTTCTTATTTGATTATTCAAGTTCCAAATAAGGGAAAAAGTGTAGCAGGATCAGATTATTTGGTGCACATTTACTACTCGAGTAAGGTGTCAAACTATGGCCCTTCAAAAAAAAAGGTGTTAAACTGTGACTTTGTAGTCTGCAGACTTTTGATAGTATAATCTTGTTTCAGACTATTATGTGAATGTGAAGGCTTGAAAGACTATTGGAAATAATGATAATCCTGTTGGTTTTATGGACAATAAATTAATAGACGTGTGTTAGGATCGAACTCGAGACCACATGATTGCACACTTTACGTATGAGAATTAAAGTTAATAATTAAATATAATAGTTTTATTTATTTATTAATTAAATGAAATAACATAACGGACGTTAAGTAATTAGTGTAATGGACTAACGGGCGTTAAAAGTATTTGGAAAAGGACTAAATTGCAATAGTTGGGAAGGTTTCGGAATCCCTATGGGATACCATGAACCGATCGTCCAAAGAAAACAAGGAAACAAACCCAACTTGTTCACCAAGTTAGCTTGGGTATATATACAAGGCTAGGGGTCTTGTTTTTCCATCTCTTGTACTCATAAGCTAAAAACCTAAATTGTTTGTGTGTGTTTTTTGCTTCAATCGATCGTACAACCCTTTAGGGTAGTCGATCATAGTTTTTCCAAAACATAATTATTTTGTTTAATTAAAACTAGCATTACTTTAATTTGTTATAGTACATGTGTACAAGAACGTGGTACAATCACACTATTGATTGTATCTTGGATTGAATTACAAAACGGTAAGGGGTAATTCTTATAATCCTATAAACCCTAATTAGGGTTCATCCAATTGCTAGTTTGTGGATTTGATTCTTGTTCGGCTAGAATCAAGAAAGGTACGCATACTTTATTATTTAGTTAATTAATTATTCATTATATGTTCCTATACGCTTCCGCACTTACTTTGATGTTTATTGTTTATATTTATGATTAGTCATGTAATATAATTCCAACAGTGGCATCACGAGCCATTGGTTTTAATGAGTAATTAATTACTAAACACGTAAAAAACGGATATTGTATTGTGTTTGATATGATTTATTCTAGGGTTTTGGTTATGATTATATAAACCCTAAGTTTAGGGTTAGGGCTTTTGCCCTAATTTGGTTTTAAAAATCTATTATGGATCAAAAAAATTTTATGGGTGGAAACCCTAAATTTTTTTTAATCGATTTCCTTAAATTTTTTTTTAGGGTTTATATTAATTGTAATGTTATCTATATCGAAACCTAGATTTAATATATTTGTTACGTGATAAATTCATGAATAAAGTGTTATGTGACATGGAATTGTATGCGATCTTGTGACTATTTGTATAATTGTTATGATGTATCCATGATTATACATGCATGTTAGTCATGGATAAGTTGCTTTGAATATTTAATTGTTAAGATTGGTTATGCGATATTAATTGTTAAGTTTTATACACATGTATATTTATGATAAATCTTGAATTGGGGAAAACTCCAATTATATACATTAATGAATCAATTATGTGCAATTTGGTATATCATTAATTATGGGTTTACGCAATCGATTCATCGATGTATGTGGCTCACTTTCAATTGAGAGAGTGAAAGCCCTAATTAATATATACGTTAATTTAATCTAGACATTGATTATTAATAGGGTTTTATCGAATAAGTTGCATGTGGCTACTTGTTTACACGTATAAATTGTTTATTATGTGCATTGTTTTTAGTAGTTTATTTTTTATTGGTATTACTTGTTTGTTTATTATGTGCGACAGTTTTAAGCAAAGGGTAATTTTGAATAGAAAAATAATACGGACTAAACAATGGCGAAATTTGATTTGTTTTGGAAGAGTTAAGTTTTCATAGTTTAATTGATTGGTGACTTTGGTACAAATGGTCTGAACGGCTCACCCACTAGAATGAACTATAAAGGGGTTAATAAAGAAGTGCGCACAGTCACACTGAAAGGATGTCTAAGGTTATGCTTTTGCGCTTACCTGGTCCTCTGCCCTCTGTAAGTTCGAATGGAGCTACTTAGTAAGCCATAAAATGTACAAACTCATCTTAAGGGCGAATTAGTTTTAATTCCATGCACCACTTCGGTGGTAATTACCCGAAACACTAAGTGTTTACACTTATGCAAAAGTACGGTATAATGGACGATAATTAACACTAAATTCCTTGATTGGTGAACCCAATACCTCAATCAAAACTTTGATAATTTGATCTTTATGAATTGGTAATAAAAGTTTTTTTATTAAATTTATGCTACAAGATGAATGCATGACATCTTTGTACATATTTGATTTGACCACATAAAATCAAAACTAGTACCCTTTTAAATTAAGTTATATGCCATCTAATTAAAAGGAACACTTGAAGTTGCAATTTATGTCATGAGAGTACTTGGCTAGATTGTGATGGAAAGGTAAATCTCTATGTAAAGTGAGACCTTACATGGACATATTTGCAGTTCTTTAAGTTAGACACTTAAGTTGAGTAGGAAGTGAGACCTGGACTCAATGGCATAAGATGGGATGAAACATGTTTATATTTGCAATAGCGTTGGAAAATATAAATCCCATAATGATCTAGGAGTTGGAAATTGTTTGCCAATTATTGTTCGACAGATTACCCTATTATGTGCTTTCGTTACTAGCAGATCAACTGATGTAATGGAACTACGATAATTTGGATCCTAGTTTTCGAGAAAATTCTATGGTTATATGAATATTACCTTGGGTATTTTATTTTCTTGAAAATTTTAATTATCGAAAATACTAAAATTGAATTTTGCTAATTCTTTAAATGTATTAATGCAACATTAAACCGTAAACGAAGGTTATTCCTGTATTTGGTAAATTGATCTACACATGTAAGGGTTTTTTTGTAGAGTCAACTTTGCTAAAAGGATAAACCTAGTCCTCTTTATATAAGAAAGAGTGAGATTCAATCCTATTCCTTTTCATGAATGAAGAAAGGTATGATAGGACAATTAGAATTGTCTAAATTCTAAATACATAACTCGTAAGAATATTTTAATAGTTAAGAAAATTGCATATGTTCTGAGTTATTAAATTAGAAGCTAGACTAATTACTGTATAATTGGTAAAATACAAACTAGCATATTTTATCTAGTTGTTTTGTTTTGACCATTTAAAAGTACTACTTACAATTGTTGGAATAGTAGAACTATTAAGAAAGAAATTGCATGCCCAATTTTTCAAGTTAATAGCATTGATGGATAAATTCATCATCTACATAGTAGAATACATTCTTTTAAGTACATAAGTAATTGTTATGTATGGACTTTCTCAAAAGTGTAGGGAAGTAAATAGAACACTATTTTCTTTCATTGGTTAATGAAACACTTGCAATGTTGTCAAATCCAGTGGGAGTATTTTGTTCTTATTACTGAATAGGGAATTAATGTAATGATCTCTAATTCAGTGGGAGTTACAAGCTTTGTCATCTTGGTAGTAACCCAGATTATCTCTAGAATGTCTTAAGATAATTACTTTCCACTTGTAGTCACTTATGTTTTCAAGGATAGTCATGTACGTTTCCTTATTAGACAATGAAGTGGTTCTATATCTACTAGTTATGCTAATATCAATGACACAATCATATTAGTCACATAAACAAACATATGTCGTGTTGTTTATCTGCTACATGATGTTGTTCCATGCACAAGTGGGAGAAATCTATATTGTGTGTAAGGTACAACATATAAGTATATGATTTAACGGATTCTCTTGACTACAGGGAAAGAGACTAACGTTCTAATATAACTTGAACATATCTAATTCAAGAAACACTTGGTGTTACAATTTACGTCATGTGAGAACTTGGCGAGATTGCAACAACAAAGTAAATCTCTATGTAAAGTGAGATCTTGCATGGACATATTTGCAGTTTCTAAATTAGACAAGTATTTAGAACATGTGTCAAAATTGATATATAAGATTACTTCAAATTAGATTTTTATGTATTATTAGAATGACATAAATGAAGTAATCTAATACTACTTAAATTTGTTTATTTATGTATTTTGGAATGATATAAATGAAAAATAATGTAGTCCTACATTATTGTGAAGTAAAATAAATTAACTTGAAATTTTAATTGAAACCAAGAGTTGTGTTCATAATTACTTTAGTTAAACATGTTTATGATTCATGGTAAAGACATAAACATAAAGTCTTTTAAGACATATAATAAAGTAAGACGTTAACTTGTTATGTTTTTTTAATTAAGACATATACAAGAAGTCATTGAGGTGATCAATGATTTATAACGTATAATGGGATTATAACAGTTTATGTTCCTTGATGAGACATAGATATGAAGTGACTTGGTCAAAAAAGTACTTGGGTTATAAAGCATGCAATTGGCTTGAAAAGTCTATTATATCATTAAGTTGACTAAGTTGGTAAATAGGTAAGCCAAAAGGAATATGTTTATCTTATATATTGTTAGATTGTCTTACAATATTAATTCTAATGAATAACACAAGTTGATGGTATGTTCAGTTAGGAGAATCAAAGTATATTTGATTTGTTTGATACAAGATAACCATAACTTCTTTCTTAAAAAGTAACAAGGTTAGAAAATTGAGTATGGATTGAATATACTCAATATGACTCCAACCTAGAAGATTGTTAAAACACCATTTTATTATGGAATGTGATGAATCACATTAAGTTTTAAAATTGAAGATTCTAAATTTGTTAAACTATTTATGAATAGGTTATTAACAAAGTTAAGTCAGGAATTATCAATGTGTATTTGTAATGTCCCAAAAAGAGAACAATGTGGTTTTGCTCTAATTGCTAAGTATATATAGATAGTCTATATATTACAAAAAGCAAGTGGGAGTTTTTTTGAAAGATAAAATTACAAGATACATAATCTTCTAAAACACACTAGTATATATCATGATGAGGTTAGACATGAAAATGATAGACCTCAAGATGATGGAATTTTCATTCATAGATCTATAAGGATATCTCAGATATTTGATTTATATGCTGAGAAGAAATATGAGTTACAGGATTATAGTAAACCTGATAATCATTATGATGGATTACCAAATATTGAATTGGGTAAATTACTCATACTATGAATGTTAGAGATGCTGTCCATAAAGATAATCAATTTTTGAAATTTGGTTTATCTTAATAGTTAGACTAGAGAATGGAAATGAGTTTCTTCAAAGAGATGAAAAACCCTAGTGGTTTGAATTTCTATGTAGAAATCATATGGACAATATTGTACACATATTTAATGCATGTCTTATGACAAGATTATTAATCATACTTAAGCAATTAATTGTGATTGAATATTCTTTCCTAGACACATTAAATATATAAAGATGATAATTGTCATACTTGTTTTCATTTAATATGAAATATGACAATGGAATATCAAAACTCTTTCTTGAGAAATTACTTGAGCGAGGACGGTAAGTAATCGAAAGGTTTTTTGAGTTCATATATAATCTTTGGAAGTGTACGAAGTGCAATAATTCATAAATGGATAAATGCATGCATCTATGAAATTATTCTTATGTTTAATTATTAAATCTTAATTTTGATTTATAATTGAAATAAGATAAATTTTAAGTATTCCTGAAAGCTAGTGGGAGTATTATGTTAAGGTTTTAAATCTTATATGTTGTATAACATATAGGAAGTAGCATTCCTTGTAAGCTAAATGTTAAGTCTTAGATTGGAATGAAACTTCACTTGTAAGATTTAAGAATTAAAACATACAACCTTGGAATATATGTTTATTATTAATAAACATGTGCAGTAAAATAAATGATTCTAATTAAACATGATATATCATTTAGGAAATGGATGAATATCTTTTGACAAGATAGAACGTGAATGAAGTCTAAGTTTGACCTGTAGATTCATCATGTACATCATGTAGTGTATTCAAATTGTTGTATCATTCTTAAATGATAGATGATTTGACAACATTGATATCTAACTAAAAGTTATTAGATAACTTGTGTAATGAATATTCTAAAAGAATTACATCCTCACTGAATTGCTCCTAGATTTTATGGATGAACAATATGTCAAATGTTGTGCAAATTGTCATCAGCTTTAAACTTGAAAGTTAGGAAAGCATCAAACATTACACAATAAGATATTAAAGTTTACGGAGTTTTAATGAACATATTGTTGTTTGTATACAATGATGCTGGTTTAATTGAGATGACACTCAATACTAGTCATGGTAAGATTACATCCTTGTTAATGGCCATGTGAACTAGTAGTGCTACTAAAAGCACAGTTGCATTATACATTAAAAGAATAAGAATACTTTAAACTTTAAAATGTTTGAAAGTTTAAATTGTCATAAATTGATGAATGAGGATGTCTGATGAGTGTCTAAATACTCATCATTTTTGTACAATCTAAACTGCAAAATCATCTGAAAACACTCAGAAACACATCAAAATGATGAAAATATCACAAACAAGTGTTTTATGTGTTTTAAACGCAAAAATATCAAAATCAGATGAAAAATGATTCAAGTTTGCAAAATTGGCAGTTTTAGTCCCCCAAGTTTTAAAAGTTGTCAAATCTAGTCCCTGAAATATCAAAATGTGGAATTTTATCATTCAAGGTCCCTGAAATATTCTAAGTTGTTAAAAATAGTCCTTGAATGATTCTTTGGTCAATTGGCAAGAAAGGTCCCTAAACTTTGGAAAATTGCAAAATTAGTCCTTAGACCTTTTAAAATGGATTTTATGCAAAAAAGGATCCTTGTTCTATCAAAGTTTGTCAAAATTGGTCTTTGTGATAAGTTTGGAAAAGTATCATGATCAGTCCTTGAAGTTTGGTGAAATTACATGTTTGGCCCTTGTTACCTAAGCTTAAACCAAACGGATCCTTTAATACTAAACCCAAATCCACTATCCAATCCAGCTGGCCCAACATTTGGCCCAAACCCGACCCCTTTGTATTATTAGCCCCGGTCAACAGAAAGTCAAACCCACCCTCACGCGCGCAAAACCACTTCCACTGTAGCTCTCCTCTCCCACCTCTGTATACACCAAAACCAGTAATGGTTTCTCAACTTTTTCGCCCCCCTCTCCATACTTTGTCCCCTCCACCTCCTCTAAACAACAAAACCTTTAATTGATTGAACCAAATCCATTAATTGCTCAAACCTGCTTTGAAGAAATATTTGGCGCCAAATCTACAAGTGGACGGATATGATGGTTCTAGCCAATCCAATGGCTCAGATTTGGTGGGAAAGATTCAGAGGTCAAAGAGAAGTCCTAAAAGTCTATAAAGAGGAGCTTAGAAGCAATGTATCTATCTATGTAGTGTATTTTCAATTTCTTAATGTCGTTTTAGTTAAATTTCAGTTTCAAGTGTATTTTAAAGCTTTCAATTTCCTTTGCAAGTAATCTTATTGTGTTTTGAACCCTTTTCAATAATAAAATCTAGTGTTTAAATTCCAATTTCAGATTATGCAGTTTTCAATTTCAAAAATCTCATGAGTAATTAAATATTGTTTATGGTTGTTAACATGGACTGAAATAGAACATATAAGCTCCCAGAAAGCTTATTCAAGCTTTTAGAAACATTTAAAACAAGTTTAGAAGTTAAAAGCAAAAATCACCAAAAATACCAATTAATTAGTGAAAATTCAAAAATCACTTGGAGATGGTGTACACAGCTGGAGCAGGGTAAATCATGGATGGCCTTGGGTTAGTAGCTTAGTGGTAAGCTAATAGGGGTGCTAATTGGTCCTTGATCTCAGTTTTGAGCTTGGAAGCAAGTGTAAGCACTTTTGATCACTTTTGCATTTTATCGTTGTAGTTGTTTATCATTTGTAGATTCTGGTTCTTTATGATCATTAGTTTTAATTAAGTGTATTTGAGTATAAAAACCAGTTGTTTGTTCTTTTAAAAGTATAGTTAGCAGAAATTTCAATTTGACAGTTAAAAGTATATAACTGTCAAATCTTGGTTTCTAGTTGTTAATGTTGCTGATTTTTGTTTTCTTAGTTCTAATATATGATAATGCATGGTTTGCAGTCAAGTTCATGGTTTAAATTTGTGAGTTGCTTTGAAAAAAGTTCAATAACAGTCTTATAAGGGTGTTTGGATCTGCTTGCTTAAACTGACACAGGTCTTGTGTGAGTTGGTTGCTAGTACTTTCTTTGTGTCTCATTGGTCAGTAACAACTCAAGCAAGTCATAAAAACAAGTGGTCATTTGTGGAAAAGTCAAAATCTCATTTGATTGTATCTTATGTATCCACTGTGTGAATTTCATGATCTATGATCATTATTTTGTGTTAGTAAGTTGTTAAAAGAACTCAAATCAGTCTTAGTTTACTTTATAACATCATAATCAGTGTTTAGAATCAGATTAAAGTTCATATAAGTCAAACTTCTAGTTTAAGTCAAAAGTCAAAATTTCCAACTTAGTCGTTTTTGAATAAAAAAGGTAATTTTACTGTGGGCTTAATAATAAGATTTAGTTCATAAGCTCTTGGGGTATTAAAGTTTGGTTGCTAAAGAAAAATATAAAAATATTAGTTCTCTGTAAATCAGCTTATTTGGTACTTATGTCTTGGCTTATTTTGGGTACACTGTCGAAAAGTGCCCTGTACGCTTGATAGGTCCAACTTGATAAGCTCACATAAAGCTTATTAGTTGCTCAAATCTTGTGTTCTTTGGTTCTTTGGAAAGCCAACCTGGCCATCTTGAAGTATCAAGCTTTGTTTTTCAATTTCTAACTTGTTTGCTAGGGCTGCAATAAGCCCTAACTTTGTCCCATTTTCTGTTTTTCATCACAAATAGCAAAGTGCTTATCTGCTTATTTCTATCTTAGCAATGTGCTTATCTGTGTGTTTTAGCTTCATTTGAGTAGCAGTAGTCTACTTGCATCCATTTTGAGCTTTTGTTTCAGCTGGTTGGCTTGTTTGAGCTTATTTGACCCAATAAGCTCATAAGCATAACTGTTGGGCTCATAAGCTTGTCAAACTGCTTATTTCAAGCTTGTAAATTTTTTGTCTTTGTTAAAGTTTCATAATATCAGTATTAAAGTAGTTTTCAAAAAGAAAATCCATAAAAAGATCAATTAAAAATCAGTGATAGTGTTTATTTAATATTTTTTTAGCTTTTTGATTTTTCTTTTCATCTTATTAATAAGCAAATCTTGTTTTTCTATTTTTCTTTGTTTTCTGTCATCATATAGTATTTTTAGAAAAAGTTTCATATTTTTCTCTATCTTTTAAGTATTTATTATAATTTTAAATAGTTAAAAATAGTAATTAATTAGTAATAAATAATTAAAAAGCATAAAAAATATATTTTCAGTTTTAAAATTAGTTTTATTATATTTTAGATTTTTCCAAGTTAAAATTTTATTTTTCCAAGTTTATTTTATATTTTCTAGTAATTAAGTGTATTTTAAATAGTTATTAATTAATAATAATTAATTAAATAGTGTTAAAAATAATTTTCTTTTTCTAATAATTTTCTTTTATTTTTAGGATTCCAAAAATGTTATTTTCATATTTTTAGGTCTTTTATTTCTTAGATTTCACTTTTTATTTTACGTTTACGTAGTTTTTAAAACGTACGTATTTACGTTTCTTTTATCTGATTATTGTGCTTTCCTAATCTGTACTCCATTCCATTCCAATCAATCAGTAGTGTAATTTCTTAATCAAAACCTTTACTGATCACTATCCTTAGTGATCATTCTATCCTCTGAGTTTGTTTTTGACACACCATTGAGTCTCCGTGGGACTAAACGACCCGGGAATTCATTCTATTCTCCAGGACTTCATTGCATTTGTTTCTGAGCTGTTTTAAGCTTCTTACGGTCGGCCATTCACAAGTGGCTGGCTTGTGTGAGGTAGCTTGACGGTTCGGGACAGATCAAATTTTTGGCGCCGCTGCCGGGGAGGCTTTAGCGTGTGTTTAGCCATTTTCAGACCCACTCTTGCACATAACCCATCATTTGTAAAAAGTTTTTTGTAAAGTTATAAGAAAATCCAAAAAGTTCATTAACACTTTTCCTAAAGTGTTAAAACACCAAAAACATTATAAAACAACAAAACAATCGTAGCGTTTTCTATCTTGTATTGTCTTTAAGGTGATTCTTAAAACAGTACGATTTGGTCAAACGAGACGATCCAAAAATATTGTCCAAAAGTTTTTAAACCCATCAGCACAAATCATTACCTACGTCTTTTTAGTGGTACTTAATATATACATAAAAATCAACCACCGCAAATCAAGGCAGTGCACTACCTAACTAGGGGTGCGACCATAATAAGTTCCCGAACATCAGATTTAAAACTTGCCTTTGTGTCACTTGTGATTTGGTGTACCTTTTTCAAAGAAGCCATTTCATTTGTGATTATTGGTTAAGTTCACTTGTCGTTTTGCCTCATTTGTTTTGAAAATTGATTTTTATACTTAGTGCATGCGCACTCGTTCTTCCAGTTCTACAAGTCCACTTTCGAACTTGGAAACATTCCTCGTAGACGTAGGACGTTCGCTCCTTCAGCCGTGGATGAGGCGTCTACCACCACCACCACTTGTCGAAATGGCAGAAGACAAACCTATGAATGAGCTTCTCCAAGCACCCATCGAGGGTTACGGAGATGCCATTGTTGTCCCGACCATCGTGGTGACACTTTCGAGCTCAGAACCGGGTTGCTTAATCTAGTAACCCAAAGCCAATTCTATGGTTTTGAGCGGGATGATCCTCATGCGCACATTCGATGGTTTAACAAGATTGCATCTACCATCAAGTACAAGAATGTCCCACATGAAGCTATCAAGCTTCTTCGTTCCTATTTTCTCTAGAGGGACAAGCCCGGAATTGGCTTGAGAAACAACCCCCTCGTTCTATTGAGACATGGGAGGATCTAGTCACCAAGTTCGTTAACGAGTTCTATCCTCCATCCCGAACCACAAGTCTTAAGAATGAGATAATGAAATTTTCTCAGAGATTTGATGAATCATTCGGGGAGGCATGGGATCGTTACAAAGAGTTGCTTCGCAAGTGTCCGCATCACGATTTTACCGAGTTAATGCAAATGGATACTTTCTACAATGGTCTCAATCAGACTAATCAAGACTCTTTGAATGCCTCCGCGGGAGGTAATTTCCTGAGCAAGACTACCAAGGAAGCCTTGCAAATCATTGAGAACAAGTCTCAAGTCCGTCCTTTCCGAGCAAAGACATATCAGTCTCATGCTGGACCTTCTTCTTCTTCATCCCCCGTGAGTACATCTAGCACCGATGCTAAGATTGACAAACTCACAGACATTGTTCAGGCTTTGGTTCTTGCTAACCAGAAGAAAGTAACATTCACTCAGACACCAACACATGCTGAAGTGAAGAAAGTCGAGAGTTGTGTCACTTGTGGTGGTCCTCATGCATACTACAATTGTACTGCCACCGATGGTAGTCCATTTGAGGCCAATGCTCTAGCCGGTAGTTCACAGCAAGGAGGTAATCAATACCGTCCTCAAAATGAACCACACTACCGTGCTAACACTAATCAGGCACCACCCGGTTTTAACCAAAATCATAACATGCAAAACCGAATCGAACCAACCAAGAATGAACCAAGGTTATCAAAACCAAGGTAATTTCTATCCGGGACCCAATCAAGGTTTCCAACATCAAGGAAACCTTCATCAAAACAATTTCAATCGAGGGAATCAATTTCAATGTGAATCCTAATCAATGGAATTTTGGCTATAATCAAAACATACGGCCTCAATTTATCCCTCCAGCTCCTCCGTCATTGTTCCTCCAGGTACCATCATCGATGAGTTCTGAAGCAATTCATGAAGTCCCAAGATGAAATGAACAGGTTGTTGGTCAGCCAAATTGCTGATCTCAAAAAGTCTTTAAATGATCGACCCTCGGGCTCAGGTACTTTACCTAGCAACACGATCGCTAACCCGAGGGGCGATGCAAAGGCGATCACAACCAGAAGTGGTGTTTCATATGATGGACCTGCTGTTCCTACTACCTCTTCTTCTTCTTCTCTTCCAAAGGTAGTGGACAGTGAACCTCCGACACACAATGGACCTACGACTCCAATGCCTCCTCCACCTGTGGCAATGAGTCAAGTTACCAAGGAAACAACGGACAAGGTGCATTATTCAAGCCCACGAGCAGTACACGTCCTACCTTCCGTAGTCCAACCTCAAGTTGTCCAGAAACCCAAGTCAAATCAAGGAGTTGTTTTTGAACCTCCTGTAGCTCCTGTTGAGAATCAGAAATCCAAATCTTCTATTCCTTACCCATCACGTTTGAATGAACAAAAGCTCCGCGAGAAAGCTAGTCATCAAATGGACAAATTTTTCCAAATTTTCCAAGAATTACACTTTGACATAAGCTTTGCGGATGCTATCATGCTGATGCCCAAGTTCGCATCAACTCTCAAACACATGTTAAGCAATAAGGAAAAGCTGTTTGAAATGGCAAAAACTCCTCTTAACGAGAACTGCTCTGCAGTTATTCTGAAGAAGCTTCCTGAGAAACTTGGAGATCCTGGGAAATTTCTCTTACCTTGTGTATTCCCAGGAATGGTTGAATGCTTTGCCCTAGCAGATCTTGGTGCAAGCATAAACCTTATGCCGTATTCAGTATGGAAGAAACTTTCTCTTCCGGAACTTACTCCTACATGCATGACTCTCGAGCTTGCAGATCGTTCCATATCCCGTCCTCTTGGCATTGCCGAGGACGTATTTGTGAAAGTAGGAGAGTTCCATTTTCCGGTGACTTCGTCGTTGTTGATTTTGATGCCGATCATCGGGTTCCTCTCATTGTTGGTCGAGGATTCATGAGAACGGGCCGTGCTCTCATTGATGTATTTGAGCAAGAAATCACATTGCGTGTTGGTAATGAAGCTGTCACCTTCAACCTTGACCAAACTTCGAGGTACTCCGCAAATTATGATTCTGAATCGGTTAACCGAATAGATATCATAGATGTTGCTTCTGAAGAGTACTCTCAAGAAGTTCTTGGTTATTCTCATAATTCTGTGAGTGGGGATTCCACCACATCTTCTCAACCTATCATAGCCAATTCTACTCCTTCTCTCACTCCGTTTGAGGGAAGCGACTTCATCTTAGATGAGATTGAAGCATACTTGGCTAGTGATTCTGTTCCATGGGAAATTGATCATGCTCCAATTGATATTGAGGGGGACATACTTCTTATTGAGAAGTTGCTCAATGATGATCCATCATCAACCCCTCACTCTAGTGATTCAATTCCTGATGAGATTAATCAAAATGAGATTAATCTGGAGGGAGATATTCTTCTAAAGAAGTTGTTAAAACAGGACACTTCTCCTCCTCTCCCTCTCATCAAACTTCATAACAAGGAAGTCAAGTCAGTTGAGAAAACTGAAGAATTTCCTGAGGTTGAGCTTAAGGACTTACCTCCTCATCTCGAGTATGCATTTCTTGAAGGTGATGATAAATTACCCGTCATTATTGCTCGAGATTTGAGTAAGGATGAAAAGACTGCTCTCATAAAGGTTTTGAAGTCACACAAGCAAGCAATTGCTTGGAAACTCTCCGACATTAAGGGTATCAACCTTGAGTTCTGTACTCACAAAATCTTGATGGAGGATGACTTCAAACCAGCAGTTCAACATCAGAGAAGGGTGAATCCAAAAATCCATGATGTTATCAAACAGGAGGTTATCAAACTTCTTGATGCGGATTGATTTACCCAATCTCAGATAGTCCTTGGGTTAGCCCAATTCATTGTGTTCCTAAAAAGGGTGGCATAACTGTTGTCACGAATGAAGAAAACGAGTTAATTCCAACTCGATTGGTTACGGGATGGCGTGTGTGTATTGACTATCGTAAGTTGAATGACGCCACCCATAAAGACCATTTTCCTCTACCCTTCATGGACCAGATGCTTGAGAGATTAGCAGGAAACGAGTACTATTGTTTCCTTGATGGTTTCTCGGGTTACTTTCAGATTCCCATTGATCCACATGATCAAGAGAAGACCACATTCACCTGCCCATACGGAACTTTTGCCTACAAACGTATGCCTTTTGGCTTATGTAATGCTCCTGGCACGTTTCAACGATGTATGATGGCCATATTCCACGACATGATCGGGGAAACAATGGAGGTGTTTATGGATGACTTCTCAGTCATCGGGGACTCATTTCAGACTTGTCTCTCCCATTTAGACAAAATGCTAAAACGGTGTGAAGACACCAATCTCTGTCTAAATTAGGAGAAGAGCCACTTTATGGTCAAAGAAGGCATAGTCCTTGGCCATAAAATTTCAAAAAACGGGATTGAGGTAGATAGAGCAAAAGTTGATGTTATTGCTAAACTGCCTCATCCTGCTACCGTCAAAGGTATTAGGAGTTTTTTAGGTCATGCCGGTTTCTATCGTAGATTCATTCAAGATTTTTCCAAAATTGCCCGGCCTATGACCCATCTTCTTGAAAAGGATGCTCCTTTTATCTTCTCTCCTGAGTGCATCATAGCTTTTGAAACATTGAAGAAAAAGCTTACTGAAGCACCCATTCTCGTTGCTCCCGACTGGGACTTGCCTTTTGAGCTCATGTGCGATGCAAGTGATTTTGCTATCGGTGCAGTCCTAGGGCAACGAAGAAACAAGCATTTTCAGCCTATTCACTACGCAAGTAAGACTATGACTGAAGCTCAAACTCATTACACCACCACAGAAAAGGAGCTATTAGCCGTGGTGTATGCATTTGAAAAGTTTCGGCCGTACTTAATCTTGACCAAATGCGTGGTGTATACGGATCACTCGGCTCTCAAATATCTCTTTGCAAAACAAGATGCAAAGCCGAGATTGCTTCGTTGGATTCTCCTCCTCCAGGAATTTGATATCATTATACGTGATAAAAAAGGAGCTGAGAATCTAGCTGCTGATCATCTTTCCAGATTAGAAAACCCCCACCAAGATTTTTTCGAGAAAAAGGAAATTAATGAAACATTTCCTCTCGAGACACTCAATGCGATTTCTTTTCGTGGAAATTCTTCTACCCCATGGTTTGCTGACTTCGCAAATTACCATGCGGGTAACTTCATTGTGAAAGGGATGTCGACCCAACAGAAGAACAAATTCTTCAAAGATGTTAAACATTACTTCTGGGACGACCCTTTCTTATTCAAAATCTGTGCGGATCAAGTCATCCGACGGTGTGTTTATGGACAGGAAGCTATGGACATTCTCACAGCTTGCCATGCTGGACCCACCGGGGGCCATCATAGTCCAAGCTACACCGCCAAAAAGGTGTTTGATTCCGGGTTTTATTGGCCCACAATCTATAAGGATGCCCACGAATTTGTCAAAGCTTGTGACGCCTGTCAACGTCATGGTAATATCTCTCAAAGGAATGAAATGCCACAAAATGCCATTCAAGTTTGTGAGATATTTGACATATGGGGTATTGATTTTATGGGGCCATTCCTTTCGTCTCGTGGTAACAAGTACATACTCGTGGCTGTTGACTATTTGTCAAAATGGGTTGAAGCAAAAGCTTTACCCACCAATGATGCCCGAGTTGTTGTGAAGTTTTTGAAATCTCTGTTTGCGGTTTGGAACTCGAGGCGATAATCATGATCGTGGTACACATTTTGCAATGACCGGTTTGAAAGAGTCATGTAAAAATATGGTGTTACCCACCGTCTCTCTACTGCATACCACCCCCAAACAAGTGGGCAGGTGGAAGTTTCCAATCGTGGTATTAAAAGGATTCTTGAAAGGACAGTAGGCGAAAACCGTGCATCCTGGTCGGATAAGCTAGATGACGCACTCTGGGCTTTTCGTACAGCTTACAAAACACCCATCGGGTGTACTCCATACAAGTTAGTGTACGGAAAGGCATGTCATCTTCCGATTGAGTTAGAGCACAAGGCTTACTGGGCCTTAAAACATGCCAACTTCGATATACAGACAGCTGGTGATCATAGAAAAGTTCAAATGAATGAATTAAATGAACTTCGTGATCAAGCTTACGAGAACTCTTTGATCTACAAGCAAAAGACAAAGAAGATTCATGACTCAAAAATCAAGAACCGCGTTTTCAACGTTGGTGATCGAGTCCTTCTTTTCAACTCAAGATTGAAGATTTTCTCGGAAAGCTCAAGTCCCATTGGTCTGGTCCATTCACAATTGCTAAGGTTTATCCTTATGGTACCGTTGAGTTATCTCAACCCGATGGTCCTAATTTTAAAGTAAATGGTCATCGAGTGAAGCATTACTTTGGAGAGGACATTCCCCCTATGGTTGTCCCGGATCTACAAACATTCCCCATGAACCAATGAATCCGGGGATCGAGTCAAGCTAGTGACTCGGGAATCAAAAACATTAGCACACACCATATGGGTTTTCACCCATATTTCTGTCTTCTTACCCCCTTTCTACCACCCTAGTGTGGGGGAGTTTCCCCACACTGTTGTATATAAAATTATGTTCTAAAAAAAAAATAATAAAAAAAAAAATAATAATAATAATGGCCGTAATATTTCCCTTTTACGTTCTTTGTTTCGGCATAACCGCCGGTACTTTGAATATTGAGGGCAATATTCATTTCTAAGTGTGGGGGGGAATTCTCACGAATTTTATCATGTATTATCCACCCAATTCCCCCGTTTTTGGCCAAAAATTATTTTTTTGGAGTAAGTGTTCTACACTTACTCAGCTTGGTTATCAGTCCGCCATGTCTAAAAAACAAAAGGATTGGCTAATCCAGGAGCAAACGGCTCTTGGTAAAGATTTCTCAAATCCGTTTATATGGCTTGCAATTTGCCCAAAATTGTATGGTTCTCAACTCACCATATCCTAAAAGTGAAGAGTTGGCTAGCCCGCAAGGTTATGGCTTGTGGTAAAGGCGGTGGAAAATCCATAATTGGTATTCAGCTCACCAAAGATAATTCTGATAATTTATCTAAGAGTTGGCTAGTCCGGAAGGGTACGGCTTCTGGTAAAGACAAAATCAAATCCGTTATATGGTTTATGATTTGCCAATAAATCATTTGGTTATCGTTGTACCAAGGTTCTTACTTGAACTAAAACAATTGGCTACTCCAGAAGTGATGGCTTTTGGTAAAGAGTTTTTCAAATCCATCAAGTTTTCTCAAATCATTGCTAGGGACTAGCAATATCTCAGTGTGGGGGATTGATGAGTGTCTAAATACTCATCATTTTTGTACAATCTAAACTGCAAAATCATCTGAAAACACTCAGAAACACATCAAAATGATGAAAATATCACAAACAAGTGTTTTATGTGTTTTAAACGCAAAAATATCAAAATTAGATGAAAAATGATTCAAGTTTGCAAAATTGGCAGTTTTAGTCCCCAAGTTTTAAAAGTTGTCAAATCTAGTCCCTGAAATATCAAAATGTGGAATTTTATCATTCAAGGTCCCTGAAATATTCTAAGTTGTTAAAAATAGTCCTTGAATGATTCTTTGGTCAATTGGCAAGAAAGGTCCCTAAACTTTGGAAAATTGCAAAATTAGTCCTTAGACCTTTTAAAATGGATTTTATGCAAAAAAGGATCCTTGTTCTATCAAAGTTTGTCAAAATTGGTCTTTGTGATAAGTTTGGAAAAGTATCATGATCAGTCCTTGAAGTTTGGTGAAATTACATGTTTGGCCCTTGTTACCTAAGCTTAAACCAAACGGATCCTTTAATACTAAACCCAAATCCACTATCCAATCCAGCTGGCCCAACATTTGGCCCAAACCCGACCCCTTTGTATTATTAGCCCCGGTCAACAGAAAGTCAAACCCACCCTCACGCGCGCAAAACCACTTCCACTGTAGCTCTCCTCTCCCACCTCTGTATACACCAAAACCAGTAATGGTTTCTCAACTTTTTCGCCCCCCTCTCCATACTTTGTCCCCTCCACCTCCTCTAAACAACAAAACCTTTAATTGATTGAACCAAATCCATTAATTGCTCAAACCTGCTTTGAAGAAATATTTGGCGCCAAATCTACAAGTGGACGGATATGATGGTTCTAGCCAATCCAATGGCTCAGATTTGGTGGGAAAGATTCAGAGGTCAAAGAGAAGTCCTAAAAGTCTATAAAGAGGAGCTTAGAAGCAATGTATCTATCTATGTAGTGTATTTTCAATTTCTTAATGTCGTTTTAGTTAAATTTCAGTTTCAAGTGTATTTTAAAGCTTTCAATTTCCTTTGCAAGTAATCTTATTGTGTATTGAACCCTTTTCAATAATAAAATCTAGTGTTTAAATTCCAATTTCAGATTATGCAGTTTTCAATTTCAAAAATCTCATGAGTAATTAAATATTGTTTATGGTTGTTAACATGGACTGAAATAGAACACATAAGCTCCCAGAAAGCTTATTCAAGCTTTTAGAAACATTTAAAACAAGTTTAGAAGTTAAAAGCAAAAATCACCAAAAATACCAATTAATTAGTGAAAATTCAAAAATCACTTGGAGATGGTGTACACAGCTGGAGCAGGGTAAATCATGGATGGCCTTGGGTTAGTAGCTTAGTGGTAAGCTAATAGGGGTGCTAATTGGTCCTTGATCTCAGTTTTGAGCTTGGAAGCAAGTGTAAGCACTTTTGATCACTTTTGCATTTTACTGTTGTAGTTGTTTATCATTTGTAGTTTCTGGTTCTTTATGATCATTAGTTTTAATTAAGTGTATTTGAGTATAAAAACCAGTTGTTTGTTCTTTTAAAAGTATAGTTAGCAGAAATTTCAATTTGACAGTTAAAAGTATATAACTGTCAAATCTTGGTTTCTAGTTGTTAATGTTGCTGATTTTTGTTTTCTTAGTTCTAATATATGATAATGCATGGTTTGCAGTCAAGTTCATGGTTTAAATTTGTGAGTTGCTTTGAAAAAAGTTCAATAACAGTCTTATAAGGGTGTTTGGATCTGCTTGCTTAAACTGACACAGGTCTTGTGTGAGTTGGTTGCTAGTACTTTCTTTGTGTCTCATTGGTCAGTAACAACTCAAGCAAGTCATAAAAACAAGTGGTCATTTGTGGAAAAGTCAAAATCTCATTTGATTGTATCTTATGTATCCACTGTGTGAATTTCATGATCTATGATCATTATTTTGTGTTAGTAAGTTGTTAAAAGAACTCAAATCAGTCTTAGTTTACTTTATAACATCATAATCAGTGTTTAGAATCAGATTAAAGTTCATATAAGTCAAACTTCTAGTTTAAGTCAAAAGTCAAAATTTCCAACTTAGTCGTTTTTGAATAAAAAAGGTAATTTTACTGTGGGCTTAATAATAAGATTTAGTTCATAAGCTCTTGGGGTATTAAAGTTTGGTTGCTAAAGAAAAATATAAAAATATTAGTTCTCTGTAAATCAGCTTATTTGGTACTTATTTCTTGGCTTATTTTGGGTACCTGTTCTGAAAAGTGCCCTGTGCACAGTTGATAGGTCCAACTTGATAAGCTCACATAGAGCTTATTAGTTGCTCAAATCTTGTGTTCTTTGGTTCTTTGGAAAGCCAACCTGGCCATCTTGAAGTATCAAGCTTTGTTTTTCAATTTCTAACTTGTTTGCTAGGGCTGCAATAAGCCCTAACTTTGTCCCATTTTCTGTTTTTCATCACAAATAGCAAAGTGCTTATCTGCTTATTTCTATCTTAGCAATGTGCTTATCTGTGTGTTTTAGCTTCATTTGAGTAGCAGTAGTCTACTTGCATCCATTTTGAGCTTTTGTTTCAGCTGGTTGGCTTGTTTGAGCTTATTTGACCCAATAAGCTCATAAGCATAACTGTTGGGCTCATAAGCTTGTCAAACTGCTTATTTCAAGCTTGTAAATTTTTTGTCTTTGTTAAAGTTTCATAATATCAGTATTAAAGTAGTTTTCAAAAAGAAAATCCATAAAAAGATCAATTAAAAATCAGTAATAGTGTTTATTTAATATTTTTTTAGCTTTTTGATTTTTCTTTTCATCTTATTAATAAGCAAATCTTGTTTTTCTATTTTTCTTTGTTTTCTGTCATCATATAGTATTTTTAGAAAAAGTTTCATATTTTTCTCTATCTTTTTAGTATTTATTATAATTTTAATTAGTTAAAAATAGTAATTAATTAGTAATAAATAATTAAAAAGCATAAAAAATATATTTTCAGTTTTAAAATTAGTTTTATTATATTTTAGATTTTTCCAAGTTAAAATTTTATTTTTCCAAGTTTATTTTATATTTTCTAGTAATTAAGTGTATTTTAAATAGTTATTAATTAATAATAATTAATTAAATAGTGTTAAAAATAATTTTATTTTTCTAATAATTTTCTTTTATTTTTAGGATTCCAAAAATGTTATTTTCATATTTTTAGGTCTTTTATTTCTTAGATTTCACTTTTTATTTTACGTTTACGTAGTTTTTAAAACGTACGTATTTACGTTTCTTTTATCTGATTATTGTGCTTTCCTAATCTGTACTCCATTCCATTCCAATCAATCAGTAGTGTAATTTCTTAATCAAAACCTTTACTGATCACTATCCTTAGTGATCATTCTATCCTCTGAGTTTGTTTTTGACACACCATTAAGTCTCCGTGGGACTAAACGACCCGGGAATTCATTCTATTCTCCAGGACTTCATTGTATTTGTGTTTTAAGCAGTTTTAAGTCTATTACGGTTAGCCATTCACAAGTGGCTAGCTTGTGTGATTAGACTTGACGGTTTAGCACAGATCAATGTCACACACTTTATGAATTATTATGTGGATTGTTGAATGCACACATACAAGGACTTCATTAATTGAATTCTTGAAATAAGTATTCTCAAAATTACTATAGATCAAGTTGGTTGATTTATGCATTGTCAACAAGTATGATTGTCATTACTTGAGGCATAATTCATCAACTGGAATTTTCATGCATTGATCTATTTGGTATTTGGATAAGGGATGTTAAACAATTGTTATAATTAATCAAGTACTTGGTATGTTTGATTTCATAATATATTGTATCCTATATTTGCATGTTTAATCCGTGAATAAATTTATTTATTCTAAATTGTCCGTTGTCAATTAATGATATGGGAGTATCATTAAACTAAGACAAATCTGAGAGATATGGTAGAATATACTTGAAAGTATATTGATGAGAATGCATACCAATTTCAGATGATATTCAATGAATTGAATATATGACTTATCCCAACTACATAATTTACTTTGTGGATATTGTTATAAGTAAATTATGAATAGTTATCCTCAGACTTGAGATACCAGATAAGTGTCATGAATGTAGTGCACTTCTATGGAGCAACTTAACGCTATACGTAACTGGTAGTCATAAGGGTTGTTTTCAGAAATGTTACAAAGTTTGTGGGTTATTCTCGTAGTCAAGATAGAATTTGTTCCTTCAAATTTATTTTGGAGTTTAATACTACTGGGCCCCTCATAGGGTTGACAAGATGTTTGTGTGGCCACACCCAAAATCTCCCCTAAATATGTTTAGAAGATTTGGTAATCTTGCTCAATCACTAATAACGAGAAACAGTATAGTTGAATAAAGAATGACTTAATTCCATATCTTTATTTAACATGGTATTAGAAACAAAAGGATAATAATAATGAGAAATCATTAAAAGGTTTTTCCAGGAGACCTTGCTCGAGCTGTACTAGAGGCATCGAAGTGTTGCTAGACGCTAACCGAATGTGATCACTCTATTAAGATATGTCCAAGTGGGAGCTGTTGGTTTTATGGACAATAAATTAATAGACGTGTGTTAGGATCGAACTCGAGACCACAGGATTGCACACTTTACGTATGAGAATTAAAGTTAATAATTAAATATAATAGTTTTATTTATTTATTAATTAAATGAAATAACATAACGGACGTTAAGTAATTAGTGTAATGGACTAACGGGCGTTAAAAGTATTTGGAAAAGGACTAAATTGCAATAGTTGGGAAGGTTCCGGAATCCCTATGGGATACCATGAACCGATCGTCCAAAGGAAACAAGGAAACAAACCCAACTTGTTCACCAAGTTAGCTTGGGTATATATACAAGGCTAGGGGTCTTGTTTTTCCATCTCTTGTACTCATAAGCTAAAAACCTAAATTGTTTGTGTGTGTTTTTTGCTTCAATCGATCGTACAACCCTTTAGGGTAGTCGATCATAGTTTTTCCAAAACATAATTATTTTGTTTAATTAAAACTAGCATTACTTTAATTTGTTATAGTACGTGTGTACAAGAACGTGGTACAATTACACTATTGATTGTATCTTGGATTGAATTACAAAACGGTAAGGGGTAATTCTTATAATCCTATAAACCCTAATTAGGGTTCATCCAATTGCTAGTTTGTGGATTTGATTCTTGTTCGGCTAGAATCAAGAAAGGTACGCATACTTTATTATTTAGTTAATTAATTATTCATTATATGTTCCTATACGCTTCCGCACTTACTTTGATGTTTATTGTTTATATTTATGATTAGTCATGTAATATAATTCCAACAAATCCACACTCGGTTTGAACATGCAAGGACACTTATTAGTGAATTTCTTATTCTTTTTCTTTTTGGGAACCACAGTTTCCGACCTTTGGCTCACTAATCCATGGGACACACAAACTCAAATCATGTAAAGCTCTCCCGGGTTGGAGATCGGGGTTGGCGTGGTGTATCTTTCTTTTCATGTTAGTGTATTTGCTCTTAACATGCTAGGCTGAAATGGGTTGAATCGGTTATCATAGCAATGGTTAAATGGATATTTAGTATTTCGCTCATGTAATGGACCCAAAACTAGTGAAACCTTGTGACTGTTTGAGCTGCTGTGTTTTGGTCGAATGTGATGGATAACAATCTTTTCTGGTAGAAAAATAATTGTTTGTTCTTAACGTGAGTAAAAACTCGATCCATATGTTATGATTTTTATATTTCTTTTCAGTAATCTAGAGAAGTGATTTGAAGCAAAGTTTGGTTCTAAGATGGGTGAGAATGACATCACGTATGCTGAATATAAAGTTGGATAAATTGTTGAAAATACCAAATGCATCCTCGAGGTAACTTCATCACTAATCATGTACGTTTAATGAATTACACTTGATCGATCTTCTTGCCAAATTATGAATTAAAATTAGTTTTTAACTCATTTTCATTGTTAGAATTGCATATGTTAATGGTAGCAGAGCTTGAATATTATTATTGACCATTAATATAGTGCTTAATACATACGTCTGAACGATTATTGAGCATTTCGAATTTACATAGATTTGTAATCACAAGTGTCTTGTTAGTAATTAAATTTTGATTTTAATTTCTATAAACTTTACTACCGTATACATGCTCATTACAAGTTCGAAAACATAGTATTATAGTCTGCATACTACACAACGATCACATAATCTGCATCTACCTTTCATGGAGTTCAAGACATAACATTTGGAAATCAATATTCATGAAATTTTAGTATCTTACTAGTGTATACAAACTACAATTTGGTCCTTATGGCGTTTTAGAAAAAATGTCATATTCTCATTGAAGAAACCATCAAAGGATCTTCTTTTCAATGGCTTCAGGATCATATCTTTTAACTGGATTGTTAGTCGATGTAGGAAACCTTTTTGAAATGGATAGAGTGGTTTAATCACCCTTGTAACGCTCTATCCACCCATTGTAACTTCGTCTAGCTCCTTGCTAGTTTCTATTTCAATTGTTGTTCAAAAAAAATTACTGCTGTATACATGCTCATCAGCTTTGCTTTAATCATGTCTGCATCTACACTTCATGAAAAATTCTAATTAATGAAATTCAGGCATAAATTGCAAAGGAAGACCAATTCAACGAGTAGATACATCCCAAAAGCCGGTTTCCATCAAGGCAGAGCTTTGGTTTCTCAGATTTTATCAGATAGTGATGATGAAACCTATGTGCAAATCCCTCACGAGTCAATGATTAAGACATCATCTCATGGATGCCTCGTTAGAACAATCAAGAAATCTTTATATTATAATCTTATTATTATCGTACATCTTCTTAACAAGTTTGCTGAATGCCAAACACTAATGGTTAGATTTCACCACTACCTTCATCTTGTATTCTAATTAAAGGACCTAGAGATGTACGTCGATAAACAGATAAATTCAAAAAAGTTTAAAATATAAGAACTCCATCTATACTATAGACCTTATAAATACCGTACTCTTTCACTAAACCATGATCACCAAAAATACCAAGACTAGACAATGGGAAAAAATTTATACTGTTTGGTGTTCTTGGTTCAGCTACTTGTGCTGCTACCATGGCTCAGCATTGCATCAATACAGCCTAAAAATTCCCAAACATATATCATCCACATGGACCATTCGCGCAAACCTAACCACTTCTCAAACCACGAGTCATGGCATCAACACACCGTAAGGTCCCTATTGTCAGTTTGTCCAGACGATAAAGAGACGTTTTTATACTCTTATACACATGTTATGCATGGGTTTAGCGCAAAGCTAACACCATGTCAACTAGCCGAAGTCGAGAAGTCACCAGGTCATCTAACCACATACAAGGAATCATTTGGAAAGATGTTCACTACCCACACACCAAAATTTTTAGGACTGAACCGTGGTTCAGGCATATGGCCAACTGCATCTTATGGAAAAGATGTGATAATAGGAGTGATCGATACGGGAATTTGGCCTGAAAGTGAGAGTTTTAAGGATAACGGGATGTCGAAGGTCCCGTCAAGATGGAAGGGGAAATGCGAGAATGGGACGGCTTTTAGCCCGTCTTTGTGCAACAACAAATTGATCGGAGCTCGATCGTTCAAAAAGGGACTCGAGGCAGCAGGTTTAAATATCTCCACGGAGTATGATTTTGACTCGCCTCGAGACTTTGAGGGTCACGGTTCGCACACGTCATCAACTGCTGCAGGTAATTTCGTATATGGTGCAAGTCACTTTGGTTATGCAAAAGGAATAGCGAGAGGTATAGCACCACGAGCACATTTAGCCATGTATAAAGTATTATGGTCATCCGACACATTAGTAAGTGCGGCTACTGATATTCTAGCTGGGATGGATCAAGCGATCTCTGATGGGGTTGATATAATGTCGATATCTCTAGGTTTAGACCATACTCCTTTTTATCAAGACGTAATCGCGATTGCATCACTTTCGGCGGTAGAAAAAGGGATAGTGGTAGTTTGTGCGGCTGGAAATGATGGTCCATTTGCAGCCACAGTATACAATGGCGCACCATGGATCATGACCGTTGGTGCAGGCACACTAGACCGGAGTCAGATAGCAACACTTGAACTAGGAAACGGGCTCACTTTCGAAGGAACTTCATATTTCCCTGAAAGTGTTTCCATTACTAATACACACATCTACTATGGATTTAACGATCCAAAGAAATCAGGATGTTCGGCTTTGGATCCCAGCGATGTTAAAGAAAAGATAGTATTGTGTGACGATAGTAACTTGGATCTTAATGGGCAAATGAATGCGGCAGCTCAAGCCGGTGCATATGGTGCGATTTTCTTGTCAGAATCGTTGTTTTTAGATCCCGATGACTATTCTATTCCGGGTATATTGTTGCATACTCGTTACGCGAAGGATATAAAGAAATATGCAATGACAGGTAACAACACACTTGTGAAAAGTATGAGATTTGTCTTAACAAAAACAGGCACAGGACCCGCGCCACAAGTAGCATATTTCTCATCACGAGGACCTGACCCGGTCACTCCAAGTGTTTTAAAGCCAGATATTCTTGCTCCGGGTGTGGATGTATTGGGAGCGGTTAGACCGGATGTTCCTTTCATGGAAGCTGGATATTATGACTTGCTGACCGATTATGCGCTCTACTCAGGAACGTCAATGGCAGCCCCACATGTAGCTGGAATTTCAGCACTAGTGAAGGCGGTTCACCGTAACTGGAGTCCAGCAGCCATTCGATCAGCAATTATGACCACTGCATACAAAACGGACAATACCCTTGGAATGATTAGAGACCAGATGAATGGATCTATCGCAACACCTCTAGATTTCGGGGCAGGCCATGTCAATCCCAACCAAGCCATGGACCCTGGATTGATATACGATATGGACTCACAAGACTACATAGATTTTCTATGTGGACTTGGATATACCACAAAGCAAATGATGACGGTCATAAGAAAAAGTCAATGGACGTGTGATGAAAGCCGAACTGATCTTAACTACCCTTCGTTTATCACCAGCTTATCGAACCAAACCACTTATCCATTCGAAAAGCAATTCACGAGAATTGTAACCAATGTCGGAGATCCCGCATCTATCTATCGGGCCATTATACAGGCTCCGGAGGGAATGATAGTTAGCGTTGAGCCAAACATCATGAGATTTACAAAGAAATATCAGAAGCAGAACTTTAAACTGAGCATACGTGCTGAGAAGCCTGATCCAAAATCGACTTACGGGTATCTTAACTGGATTGATGAACATAATCACATTGTATCCAGCCCTATCGTCATCATCAATCATTTATAGACGATGGAGAATCCTCTGTAGCTCGTGATTGTTGAAATAATCGAATATTTATAAGAAACATTTGTTCTTCAAGACATGATATGCTGTTGTAATGTTATTTACAAATGTATTAGCAAGATTATTGTGGATGGTTTCTTGTATGGCTATTCGTACGTTTTCTGTGTCAAGTTCGCAAGGTTTTCCTGAACACGAGTGAACCATTAGTAACAATAGGGTGATAAAAAGACTATTGAGTGTGTTAACAATATAATGCTTTGACTTTAAGTGGTTTATAAGTTATAAATCATATATTTGATGCGGGTTGTGCATGCTTCATTTGTACTTCTACACTAGTTTCATACATGTTTGTCACTTCTTCATGTAAGGGGTATGATCATGAAGCTTAAGTTGATGTACATATATACAATGGAAGTTACAGAATATCAAGAGATAAAATAGCTTATAGTTACAACATGACTTGATAAGCTAAATATAGTTTGAATTTTAAAATATGATATGGGGAGTTAGTTACTCCTTCGGAGATAGACTTCGACCCAACGGCTTGGTAAGCATATTCATCCAATTGGTCCTTCGAGCTAATATGTAGTTTACGTAATGAGCCTTCAAAAACTCGTTCGCGAACAAAGTGATAGTTAAGAGCTACATTGTAACATCCTAAATCTGAAATTGATGTCTATCTGTGGAAACAAAATAACCGAACAAATTAAGATTCGTGGATCAAATGTTTGTGAGATGACTAGTCAAATGGAAAGTTAAAGTGGAAAATAATATTTGTTGAAAGTTTGGGTTTTAAATGAACAAGAGACTAACGTTAAAGGACCATTTATGTAATTTCGTCTAATATTTATATTTTAAGAGAAATCTCTTCATTCATTCTTTTAGCTCATATAAAATATTCAAACTGTTTGTGTTGCATGATTTTGTGGAAAGAAACAAGAGAAATGGAAGGCTTGTTAATCTCATCTAATTGAATTGATATTGGTGGCTGTTATCAGGAATTATGTGTTATTGGTGATGCATCATTGAATCATGTTTTTACACATCATAGAGTTTAGATTAGTAGATGCATGTTGGGCTGAGCATTGGTTATAAATCGATCCGACTCGAACCGAGAAAACCGAAGATCGAAAATTGTGAAAAACGCGAACCGAAACTGAACCGAATGTTGTCGGTTCGGTTCGATTTTCGTCGGTTCAGTTCGGTTTTGTCAGTCTAGGTGTATTTTATATGTTTTTGTCGGTTTTAGGCCGAACCGGACCAAACCGACCCAACCGGAAACCGAAATCATGTAAAACCTGAAACCGAAACCGAACCGACGGGTTGTCGGTCCCGTTTGATTTTTGTCGATTCGGTCGGTTTCGTTGGTCCGGTTCGGTTTTGAACCTTCGGTCCTCAGCCCTACATGCATGCGTTAGATTTTACATATTTAAGATTGTTAGGGCCCTTTTGGTTTGTGGATGGGTTTCAGATTTGAAGTTGAATTTGGATTTAAATTTAGATTTGGATTTGAATTTGGATTTTGTATAGTTTTTGAATTAAATGAGGAAAGAGAAAAATAAATAATTGATATATTATTTTATAAATAAAATAAATGGTTGATATTATTATAATATTTAGAAAAGTTATAAATAAATAAAAATATATCATATATGGGTTGTACATTTACACGTATACTTTAAGAATATAATACATCATGGGTGGAGGGATAGAATTAGGATCTGCGAGTAGTCCGTGCTAGGTGCTTTTTGGCGTTAGGTTGTTTCTTTTAGGTGATAGGCTTTTAGCCGTTTCTTTGTGGCCTTAACCCTGCGTTGCTTTGCTGTAGCTTTAGGCCTCTGGCGTTGCTTTTACTTTGCTTTGTGCGCTCCCTTTGGTTTTCTGCTTTTCTGTGCCTCACGTTGTGTTGTTGCTGCCTCGTTTGGTGTCATGCCTTAGCTTTAGGCCCCGTGTTAGTGCTTGCTTTGCTCTTTGTTGCTCCTTTAGGTTAAACGGCTTTCCTTTGTACCTTGGCTCTTTTGTTTGCGCTTTGCTTTTGTGTTCTTTTTCCTGGGTCCCTTTCCTTCGGGACCTTTTGTTTTTGCTCTGTTTGCTTGTTTTTGCTTGTTCTCTTTTGTCTGTGGTTTACAGTCTTTTACTTCTTTCCTTTCTTCTCTCCACCGCACACCTGCACTTACCGGAGGTCTCGTTGGAAGCAGTCTCTCTACTCCTGTATTTATCCTGGGGTAGGGGTAGGATCTGTCTACATTTCTACCTCCCCATACCCTGCCTGGCGGGATTGGGCTTGTTGTTGTATTAAATGTGCACAAAAGCCAACATAGAAAGGAATTGTCAGAAAATCCATGAGGTGCTAGTGGGTTTTGTGGAAAGGCTTATTTAAGTGTGTTGATCGGTGTGTCAAATTCGAAAACTTAAAACAAACAATTTACAAATGTCACATCATATGAAAACTCAAAGTAACCAACCTGCACCTTAAATACTCAAATGGGTGTGTTTGACAAAAATGCATTTCGGTCAAAAGGGTATCATATAATACAAGTACATTTGAGGTTGTAATTGCTGGTTTAAATTTGTTAGTAAAGCTTTGAAACAAGTTAAATTTCATGGTTTTGGTTTTGTAAAATCTACAAATCATTTTGTAGAAGTTCAAGTCAAATTGGGTTAAATATAACGCACTTCTCGAAAATTTGATGTCAATATTTTTAATTGTTTTAGAAATATCGTAGTAAATCAACGTAACTTGGATTTAGACGTGCTAAATGGCGCTAGAAAGCCTAAAGTGACTACCTTAACTCATGTTTGAATACTTTTAAGAGTTTCGTACCATAAACGCCAATGTAAAGTATTATAGGACTAGTCAGTTTGGTCACCAAAATTGCAACGCCTTTTCTTAAAACACTTTGTGTCGGTGGCTGGTGGCCCTCGCGCCAACCCACCAGCCAAGCTGATAACACCAAAGTCACCAGCCATGGGGGTGTCCTATACTTGTAGGAAAAATATTGGAGTTTGTTTAAGAAACAAACTCCCCCTTCTCCCTTGGGTCGGTCGAACAAGATTTAATAATCTTTTAAGTGATATAAAAAAAATGAATTTATCTTTTAATCTTCTCAACATAAACAAGGTTTGAACGCAATTGTTCAGAAACCTTAACACTAAAGCATAGGTTTCAAATTAGTTATGTTTCATATTTTTTTGAGCGGATATATGCAAACTATTAATACAAATATGCCGTAAAAATGTTTATTTATATTTTACGATCTTCTAATGTTTTGTCGATAACAAACATAAAATCATTTTAACGAAACAAATAAAATACGTAAATAGTTTGAGCCAATAGTTTTCTAACACACTTACGCTTTCGCATAAAACACTAAAACAAGTATAAGTGATTTTATGATTTGGTAATACATATGTACAACAACTAGTGTTTACATATTGGGCAAATATATACATAATTAGTATCTATTATAATGGGTAATACAATTGGGTAGAAACGTAAGTATTTGACCCATTGACCAAATACATTGAATGTAGTTGGGTACAACCCAAAGTCCATGACCCATACCCATGGAACTTGACCCATAACCCATTGCATGACATCATGCTTATGTCATATATGGATAATATCCATGACCCATGGTTTTAATCCATGGCCCATAGTTTTAATCCATGAACCATGGACTAGATGCATTGCATCTTGAAGGTACATTGAACCTACTTGATATCCATGACCCATAACCCATGACCCATGACCCAAAACCCATGGGCAAAAGGGAGGGTCCCACGGATCCCAGTTAATACACTGGACGGATCCCTCAAGGGAGGGATCCGTGGGATCCGGGGTACAGTAGTTGTTTTCTCTCTATAAATGGTGAGCCATTTCTTCATTGTTTCTTAACCCTTTCTCACATATTTTCTCTTTGAGTTATAAACTCTCTAACCTCAGATCCAAGTGATCTATGTATGTAGTTTTGTTTTTGTGTGATTCTCTAGGTTCCTCTTAAAGGCGAGATCACCATCATTTGAAGACGAGCAAGCTCAAGTCCATGAGTTGCCATGCTTCGTTATCATCAAGATTACTGAGGTTCTCTTGTTGATAGTTCTCTTCTTTCTCATAAGAAGTGTAGTGTTGAAGACATTAGTGAAAGATGTCTAAAGGGTCAAGACGAAGACATTAGTGAAAGGTGTCGAATGTCCATATTAGAAGCACTAGTGAAGATTGCTTGGAATTCAAGGCTAAAGGCATTGAGGTTGTCTAGAAGTCAAGCCAAGGGCATTAGTGAAAGGTACCTAAGGTGTACATTCGATATGGTGTGTTTCGATGTACAAGATAGATTAGTATTGGATCCAAGGATATTGATATCCTTGATGATGTTGTAATAAGGAGTTAGTCTCCTTTGGGGTTTAGGTGTTGTGTAGTGTTGGGTAGTAGTTCCTCCATTGTAATTGAACTCGGTATCTAGCCTAGTACCGGATAAAGGGTAGGCGACGTTGTGATAGGTTTGGTTCACCTTGGTAAAAGGACCTGGTGGTTAGCCTAGTACCGGAAAAAGGGTAGGCAACGTTGTGAAGGTTTCTCCACCATAAGGAGTCGGTGTTTTGTAGTGATTACGAACTCTTGAGTAGGTGACTCGGGGAGTGGAGTAGGGCAAGGAAGGTGTCCTTATAGCCGAACCACTATAAATACTCGCGTTGTGGTTTTGTGCTTCTTACTCTTTATCTTTTTCATTACATATTTATATCTTTATATGCTTGTTATCCAACACCCATCAAAATAAGATTGACATAAGTCAATCTAAATAACTTAAAACAAAGTTTTAATTGGTAAAACTATTCAACCCCCCCCCCTTTTCTAGTTTTCCACAATTGGTATCAGAGCTTCGTTACCAAGTTCCTTAAAGTATATTGTGCTTTAAAAACTTGATACGATCCATGGTTAATTGAAAACTACAAAGAAGGTCTTTTATAAAAAAAATACCATTTTTTTGAAAACTCTTTGTTTGGATGTTGGTTAGATGACAACATTTTTTTCTTCTTATTATTTATTTAATTGCACTAATCATCTTTGTCATGTTGCTTAGTTAAAGCTCATACCTACCAAGCCATAGGATTTGCTTGGTAACAAGAATACCTTCCCTAAGAAGGTATCCTATACACAAAGGAGCCGGAATTGTCTACTGACATTTGTTGTGTCATTTGTAAAGACATTCCTAAGTGCATTAGAAGTATGACTTTCCACTTATCTCTAAATAACATTAGTTTGATAAATAAGTATGCTTACATAGGTATTTATATGATTATCTTTTGTGCATATTCATATATTACATGTAGATTCATTAGGAAGTCTTTCTCACATACGTGTTACTTTTTCGTCTAAAGTCGAGGTTTTTAAAACTTGTGTTTTATTTTTATTTAATCCAAAAACCATATCTTTCTAATAATAAAACAAAACACAAATCTCAAAAATTCCTCCTTCCCCATAAATATCCCTTCCGCTCGCTTCTCCACCAAATCCCCACTTTTTCAAATCTTCCATTTTCAAAAATTATCTCTCATTCAAAAACTTCATCTTCCTCCTCATCTCATCCCATCTCAAACCAAAACCAACAAGGTTCGTCATCAACATGGTTTACATCGCCCTCGTACTCATCGTCGTAACACTCATCGCTCTCGTGTTCCCTATGATGAAGTTCTCATATGGAGACATATACTTTTTGCTGTGAATCTACATTAGTGTTATATACCCAATCCTTTGTATCGTTCTTAGCATTGAAATGAAATATTACTAATATTCTAGCTTATCTAGTTTATTATCATAATGTGTTTGTCATTTCTTTTGATTTATATCTTTCGTATTTTTTTATACATTAAAAACCATTAATGCATGCTAAAAGAAAATGTAGGCTAATACACATATCTTGGTGTAAAGCTATAAAGTCTAAAAACCTATGTTTTTATCAAAAATCTGTTTCTGTTACTACAGATCCACGGATCCCTGTAAGTATACTAGCCGGATCCCTCATGAAAGGGAACCGTGGGAACCGTCCTTCTGGATAATAGTTTTTCATGCAAAATAAAAACCGCTTTCTTCCTAAAAGAAATGTTCCACTAGATTTTCAAACATCAAGTGAGTTAATTATCATTGTTAATAAAAATCTAGTAAAAACATTAGGTAATCATTGTCTTTTCTCGTAATACGTCACATCCTATTAACTCTTCTTTTCTATAGGTTTCGCTATGTCGCATGAGTATGAGTTCGATTTTTCACTCACTAGCGTCTACACTCCTAACATCTCTCTTGAGCCCAACACACCTGGCAATCGTCTGTGGGTTCAATAATCTCAAAACCCGTGAAGGACGTATTGTCGACACTCCTCTACAATACGAAGAAGGTATTAATACCTCCTTCCGAACCATAAGACTGGAATGTCTTCTCGAAATTAACGAGAAAATATGTCCAAGGTTTGTATTGGAATTCTTCCGCCAAGTTGAACTCGTTCGTGACGAGGATCGCTCTCTATCTCTTTGGTTTTGGATCAAAAACCAAAAGTTTGTTTTAACCCTTGGGCAATTTGCTCACATCCTTCGAATTCCAAATCATGGACAATGTGCTTTCACTGAAGATTGGTCTCTTGATTCTCTCTTCAACTTTCGTGAAGAAAATAGTCCATATTGTTCACACATACCTTCCCCGGAAGATTTGACTCGCATGATATGCAAACCTCGACCCTATTACTCCGATCCAAACATTATCTATACACGGGATATCCGAGAAGAGTATAAGGCTCTCGCACTCATCCTACGTGAAAATGTTTGGAGTCTTAGGGGAAATCGAGAAATCCTTCCCGCTTGTTGTGCTCACATAATGTATTGTTTGCTAACACAACAACCATACAATCTCGCCTACTTCTTCGCAAGGCGAATTGTAAATCTTCAAGGCTCAAAGAACAAACTAATCCCTTATGGAATGTTCTTGACACGCCTTTATCATCACATCATGTACTTCCACCCTCAATTTCAAAGTCCGTTGTACGTACTTGTGAACAAGATGATGGAACCTCTAAACACATCTCTCATGAAGACTTTCTTCATTCCTGAATCGGCAAACACTCATCAACCATTTGATGATCCTTCTAGCGAAAACGCTCAAGGAACTTAGTCTTCTTTCAAATAGGATCAATCCTTAGTATCCATGCTTTATCAATGTAATGTAATTTCCTTCATGAAATAAAACATCTTACATTTGATTTCTCTACTACATTAGTGTTAGAACCTCTTAGAAAAACACTAGCATTGAAATATGATGCATTGTGCAAACCATTGCATACCTTTTGTAAAGGTTCTGATTAGCAGAGAGACGGATCCCAAAGTTTGTGCTAGACGGATCCCTACTCTTAGGGAACCGTGGGATCCGGCAAACAGAAATGCAATTGCAATCATTTTATTTCAAAACATGTCTTTAGATCACTTCACACTAAACTAGACATAGTGCCTTAGGACAAATTGAGTCCTTATCAAGTTGAGTAAATGGTTCATACTCACGCTTAACTCACTTAGATCACAATCTAAAAGCTTTTAGATCTATCGTCTCACCAAAACTCATTACTCTTCCGCTCTTATACTCATACATGATCTCTCACATAATAATACATCTAGCTTTAGAAATATCTCAATTTTAGCAAATCATCCTTACCTCAAGAAGGGTCAAAATAGATCAAACCCTAGTCTTTCCATCTTAAGCTTTTAGGATATCTTCCAAAAGGTTATCTTAAGTTACTATCTGATCTCTAGGATCATTTAGCTCCATTTGACACTCTCAAGTCTTTAGTGTCATCCTTGTTCATTCATTGGTACTCATAAAAGTTCCAATTTCTTCCATAAAAGGCAATCATTAGCTACATCACTCATTTAAGCATTTGAGTACCCTTTCATTTAAGATACTTAGATGGACTAAAACACTCAAGAAGGTATAGGCATTAGACCTTACAAACATCATTGTTATCTTTTCTTAGCTACTGAGAGACGGATCCCTAGGATTAGCCTAGACGGATCCCTAATTGGAGGGAACCGTGGGATCCGTATGACAGATTCATGTCAAATCTAGCTAAAACAATCATTTCAAGCTCATCTTGCTAAATTGAACACTCCATCTCATCTTAATTAAGTTCCTAGATCAGTACAACTCTGAAGTTGACTCTTGTGCATGCTAATCATCACATTCCAATGAATTTTAGTGGCTTAAGTCTTGAATGCACTTGCCAAATCTCTTGCTTTATAAACCACATTGTTAGCACTCCTAAAGTCGTCATCTTCATCTTCATTTTCAGCACCTAGAAACCTTTACAAACCTCTTTGAATCATCTCATCAAGAGGAAAGCTCCAAGTGGTAACTCATCCACCAAAGGACCACCCAAGAAAATTGCTCGTGTTGTACACGAAATCTCCTCAACCGAATCATCTTCGGTTAAATCCACAAATGGTAGGATTTCTCCTCCAATCAAAACAATCCATAAAAGGATAGTTCCCACAAAACTACCAATGCCAAACACCACCATACCTCCTAGACCAAACAATCCCATCTCCACTAAACCATCACCATTGGTGCCTAGAGCTCTATCATTTACCACTCCACTCTTATCACCACACCTCTACGATCTAGAGGATTTGCCTCCTAGGCCATCACATCCTCCACCACCGGCAACATTCTCCTCATTAGGAGGAATAATGGAACAAAATCAAGGTGTTGAGTCAACACTAGCTCCGGCTTCCTTTTCGCCGTCACCATCAAATAATCCCATTTGGATTATGAGGAATTATCAAATTCAACCACCCGACCACATGGAAGTTGACACCTCTCTACCACCACCATCATTCTTGGTCGAGCCATCTTCAAATGCGCCTCCACCAATCCCTCCATCGTTTGAGGCTCCTCAACCCGCTTCACTTGATCCTTCACATCAAGAAATTTCATTTCTTCCATCACCACTACCTAGCCATGACAAAGATTGTTATCATTGTCAACATGTTGAAAGTTTGATACATGAAGTACGGGAAGATCAACGTTTCATGTTTTATCACCTCCTCGAATGTTTCAACGAGATTAAACATAAACAAACTTGAGCTAGAGGATTTTAGTGGTGTCCTAGTATCAAGCGTAACTTAGATAGTCTAGTAACTCCAAGTCATGTATCATTCATTTTCTTAGTTTTTAGAGTCATGTATACCATATCTCTAGTTTTATTAAATGAAATTACATGATATTTGCTATATTTCTGAGTATATGATTATTTGGTATAATACATATCTCACTTTGTTGTTAACATTATTTGTTATATCACCATTGCTGAATCTTGTCATCAGACAGACGGATCCCTGAAATTTTCCTAGACGGATCCCTCCAAGAAGGGAAGCGTAGGATCCGTGCAACATAAGACCAATTTTCTACTAACTTGAGTCTTATTTGCAGGAAATTATGCATTATATACTTGCTTTCTAACCTTTGTTTTGTAGATTTTTAATTTACACATGAAGACTTTGACACACTAAGCTAGGGGAGCCTTGTGTCAAAGCAATACATTGCAAATTCAATTGCAAAAATTAGGAATACAATTCATGACATCCCTTTGCATAGTTGCAATCATCAAGGGGGAGCATTATCGTCGCTAAGACGAAACTATTTGCAAAACTTCATTACAAAGCATTAGCTTAGCAGTTTTTATTTACTTGACACCCTCACAAAGGGATGGACTCGTCAAAGGGGAGGTAAGACGAGAAATCTTCACGTCACTTGCTCTCTATATTTTTTTCTTTTACATGTTTTTCCTAAAACATTGTGTTAGTTTCTTTTCGACACACTTTTTGTTTCGACAAAAAAGGGGAGAAGAAAGTAAAAACTACAAACTCAAACTTTTACGAATTTTAGTTTTTCCTTAAAATAATTTTATGTTTTGTCATCAACAAAAAGGGGGAGATTGTTAATACAAATAAGCCGTAAAAACGTTTATTTATATTTTACGATCTTCTAATGTTTTGTCGATAACAAACGTAAAATTATTTTAACGAAACAAATAAAATACGTAAATAGTTTGAGCCAATAGTTTTCTAACACACTTACGCTTCCACATAAAACACTAAAACAAGTATAAGTGATTTTATGATTTGGTAATACATATGTACAACAACTAGTGTTTACATATTGGGCAAATATATACATAATTAGTATCTATTATAATGGGTAATACAATTGGGTAGAAACGTAAGTATTTGACCCATTGACCAAATACATTGAATGTAGTTGGGTACAACCCAAAGTCCATGACCCATACCCATGGAACTTGACCCATAACCCATTGCATGACCTCATGCTTATGTCATATATGGATAATATCCATGACCCATGGTTTTAATCCATGGCCCATAGTTTTAATCCATGAACCATGGACTAGATGCATTGCATCTTGAAGGTACATTGAACCTACTTGATATCCATGACCCATAACTTATGACTCATGACCCAAAACCCATGGGCAAAAGGGAGCGTCCCACGGATCCCAGTTAATACACTGGACGGATCCCTCAAGGGAGGGATCCGTGGGATCCGGGGTACAGTAGCTGTTTTCTCTCTATAAATAGTGATCCATTTCTTCATTGTTTCTTAACCATTTCTCACATATTTTCTCTTGTTATAAACTCTCTAACCTCAGATCCAAGTGATCTATGTATGTAGTTTTGTTTTTGTGTGATTCTCTAGGTTCCTCTTAAAGGCGAGATCACCATCATTTAAAGACGAGCAAGCTCAAGTCCATGAGTTGCCATGCTTCGTTATCATCAAGATTACTAAGGTTCTCTTGTTGATAGTTCTCTTCTTTCTCATAAGAAGTGTAGTGTTGAATACATTAGTGAAAGATGTCTAAAGGGTCAAGACGAAGACATTAGTGAAAGGTGTAGAACGTCCATATTAGAAGCACTAGTGAAGAGTGCTTGGAAGTCAAGGCTAAATGCATTGAGGTTGTCTAGAAGTCAAGCCAAGGGCATTAGTGAAAGGTGCCTAAGGTGTACATTCGATATGGTGTGTTTCGATGTACAAGATAGATTAGTATTGGATCCAAGGATATTGATATCCTTGATGATGTTGTAATAAGGAGTTAGTCTCCTTTGGGGTTTAGGTGTTGTGTAGTGTTGGGTAGTAATTCTTGCATTGTAATGAAACTCGGTATCTAGCCTAGTACCGGATAAAGGGTAGGCGACGTTGTCATAGGTTTGGTTCTCCTTGGTAAAAGGACCCGGTGGTTAGCCTAGCACCGGAAAAAGGGTAGGCAACGTTGTGAAGGTTTCTCCACCACAAGGAATCGGTGTTGTGTAGTGATTACGAACTCTCGAGTATGTGACTCAGGGAGTGGAGTAGGGCAAGGAAGGTGTCCTTGTAGCCGAACCACTATAAATACTCGCGTTGTGGTTTTGTGCTTTTTACTCTTTATCTTTTTCATTACATATTTATATCTCTATATGCTTGTTTATCAACATCCAACACCCATCAAAATAAGAATGACATAAGTCGATCTAAATATCTTAAAACAAAGTTTTAATTAGTAAAACTATTCAACCCCCTCCCCCCCCCCCTTCTAGTTTTCCACACAAACGTATGTTATATTTAAAGAGGTGGGTGCAATGGGCAACTATAAATTTTATAGGGATAACTTAAAACTATCATTCCAAGAGTATTGGTGAACGTGTAGTGTGAGTCAAACGTAGAGAATAATCACACATTAGTTATTGTTTCTTGATCATACCAATTGTTATGAGCGACTGTATTATTATTTAAATAAACAAACAGGTCATGTACTAATTCGACGGTGGATAATTATGTGCGTTGAGAAAGTGAAACGAGAGTAAAGATGATTTTCATGTCGGGCACCAAGTTAAGCGAGTGACCATGATACCCCTATATATACTTATTGCAAAAGAGCTTTTCCATCCTTATTTGATAAATAGGCCCTGATCCACCCATCAAACCATATAGTCCGGATAGTTTTAGGATGAAAGTAGTAGACTCTAAGCCATGTGAAAAGAAAGCTAATATAGATTTTTCTCTATAACACGAGCCTATAGCATCAGGGTACCTTGTGCTCGTAAATTCATATATAATTAGTTATAATGTCGCTTAAATTGTTCCAGGTCAGGTTTAAATGATATGACAGTTTGCTATTATTTAGTTAATAGTTTAGCTCTTATAACAAATCAAGAATTAACTATTAAGATGTTTTGTGGAAGTACTCATTGCTCCAATAAAATGGTAATTTTGTTTGAGTCACTTTGTTGGTCTTGTTTAAGAATTGGTTGATTTTTAGGATTTAACCAAGTCATTTTCGATGTTCTTGAAAATATGCTTATGACTATCTATTATTTGTATACATTTAATGGAAATGGCATAATTTTGAACAGAAAATGATGGTTTTCAAAATTTTGAACTAAAAAGATAGCTAACTTTTGTTGGCTTCTAAATGATTGAATTTTGAACAAAAAAGATATCTAACTACATAAATTGTGTCGGTGGTTTGTCAGGTTTTACGGATTCAGTACATTTTTCAACTTCGTTACAGGTCCAGTCATTGTGGTTTTGACATGTTACGGATCCAGTCCATTTTGCCCAAATCTATAAGTTTTTGTAGTTAAATCGAATAAAATGACAAAAATACCCTCATTATTATTGATTTTAATTTAGAGTTAAGTATATAAACGGTCCTTGTGGTTTGCCGGGTTATACGTTTTCATCCGTTTTTATACGTTTTGTCCTTTTTCTTATGTTTTATACGTTTTTGTCCGTGCTTAGACGTTTCCGTCCGTGTTTATACATTTTCGTCCGTCTTTATACGTTTTCGTCCGTTTTTATACGTTTTCATACGTTTTATCCGTTTACATACGTTTTATCCGTTTTTATACGTTTTCGTTTGTTTTTATATGTTTTCGTCTGTTTTATTATGCTTTCTTACGTTTTAATCCGTTTTCGTCCGTTTTTATACATTTTCGTCCGTTTTTATACGTTTTCTTCAGTTTTTATACGTTTTCATCCATTTTTATACGTTTTTGTCTGCTTTTATACGTTTTTTTTGTTTTATATGCTTTTGTTTTTTTATACGTTTTTTTCCTTCTTTTTACGTTTTTGTCCATTTTATACGTTTTTGTAAGTTTTCGTCCGTTTCTATACGTTTTTATCTGTTTTTCTACGTTCTTGCAAGTTTTCATCCGTTTTTATACGTTTTCGTACGTTTTTATTTCGTCCATTTTTATTTGTATAAAAACGTACAAAACGTATAAAAACGTAGAAAACCGAATGTAAACGTATAAAAATGGAGGAAAATGTATAAAAACGGACGAAAACTTATAAAAACGTAATAAAAACGTAAGAAAACATATAAACGCGTATAAAACGGACAAAAACATATAAAAACGTACAGAAATGTATGAAAACATAAGAAACGTATAAAAACGTAGAAAACCGGATGAAAACGCATAAAAACGAATGAAAACGTATAAAACGGACGAAAACTTATGAAAACGTAAGAGAACGTATGAAAACATACAAAAATGTATGAAAACGTAGAAAACCGGATGAAAACGTATAAAAACGGACGAAAATGTATAAAAACGGAAAAAACTTATGAAAACATAAGAAAACGTATAAAACGTAAGAAACTATAAAAACGGAACTCGTATAAAATATACAAAAACGTGTGTAAATGTAAGAAAACGTATAAATACGTAAAAAATAGGATGAAAATGTATAAAAATTGACGAAAATGTATAAAAACGGACGAAAACTTATGAAAACGTATAAAAACGGATTAAATCGGATAAAAACATAAGAAAAGGTACAAAAACGTAATAAAATAGACGAAAACGTATAAAAGGGACGGAAACTTATAAAAACGTATAAACACGGACGAAAACGTAAGAAAGCGTATAAAAACAGATGAAAACGTATAACCCAAAAATCACAAGGACCATTTATTTACTTAAAACAAATAAAAAGACAAATATACTCTTACTTTAAACGGTCAAACTAAGAGAGTTAAGCAAATTGGACTGGATCCGAGATAAGTCAAAACCTCAGTGACTGGACTCGTAACAAAATTGAAAAGTGTACTGAATCTGTAAAACCCGACAAACCACAAAGATCATTTATGTAGTTAACTCTATAGTTTTTGTTTTAGAATATCATATGGGTTTAAAGGTTGTTTGGGTATGCATTGTAGTGTCTCCATGATTAGTCTCAAGCATTTTTAAAGTTCATATCATGTAGTTATTGAAGTCAAGCATGGTATTCAATTAAAATGATGAACCGTGTTAATGATTGCTTAGGTTAAGTAAAGCTTCTTGGAGTCGTATATGAATTGTTTGATATGATTAGGTTGGGATCTTCATCATACTATTGAGGTGATTTTAGGGCCCGTTTGGTTTGTCCGTGGGATTGTATTAGGATTTAGATTTAGATTTGGATTTGGATTTGGATTTGGTTAAGGATTTGATAAAATTTTTAAAAAAAAGTTGGAGTGAGAAGATATATTAAAAAATACAAAACTGAATATTTCATAAATGAAAAAGATTATTTTGAATATAATATTAGAGAGAGATAGAGAGAGTAGTTGAATTGGTCCCACTAGTATTACAAATTCCAAGTAAATGGTATCCTTTTGAAATAGTAGGTGTCAGTGGGGCTCATCCCCAATTTAGAAACTCAACTTTTTAAACAAACAATTGTTTTTACCTTTCATCCCTAAATCCTAAAGTAAACACTGGATAACAAACAGGCCCTTAGTATTACGAAAACCGGGTACACACCAAAAGAGTTATTTTGAGTCCTAAAGTGTATTGCATGTTTATTCATTTGATTGGTTAGTTGATTCAAATTATTGATGTCAACATGTTCATTAGATGTTTTTCATTCAACATCTAATAGAATTTCTTTATGGCATCTGTTGGAAAATTAGTTGGTAAAAGTGACTTTTGACCAACTTTTGACACAATTATCTATATGTATGTGTCATATATATAAGTAATAGTTTGTAGGTTTGCGTTCTCCTCGAAGAGAGCTTCGCAAATAAGCCTTTATGTGTCCAAAATAGAGTTGATGTGAATGAGATATCGGGTCTCAAAGTTAGGCATTCGGTACCATGCCTAAAGAGGAAAAATAGTTTATTTCCAATCCCACATCGGTGGGATGAGTAAACTTAGAGGGAGTCTATTGTGTATAAATAGAGGCCCTAATTCCACAAGTTTGACACACATCAAATCAATAGTTATTATTGATTTCCAACATATGGAATACGCATCTCTTAAGATGAAATTCCATGCAGTTTAGTTAAGTCCGACAGTACAACTTACTGTTTTGGCTGTTGTACCCTGCGAAACAGACGGCGAATTTGTTTTAAGGGAAGCGTGTCAAACACGTGTCTCGGCTTTTAGTGCTTCTTTGTTGATCTCTATTGGTGATCAAGTAAGTCTTTTGACTATTTTATTATTTTATTTAATTATCGTTTATCTGCTTACATTCTGTTTGTATTTAATTTTCTGTTATTTATTTACTGTTAATTTTATTTATTGTAATTTAGATTTTATTAATAAAAGTGTAACCGTTTCCCTACAGTCTTAAAACAGATTATGTGTAACAGAATTAAAACACTTTTATTAAAATCTGATTTATATAATTAACAGATTTTATACAAACTGTTTTTCTGCTGAAACCAAGATTGAGTTTCTTTGAAAATCAGTTTTATAACTAAACAGAATTTTAATTAACAGATTTGGTATAACAGATTTATAAACGATTTTTGAAACAGTTTATTGAATCAGTTTATATTGAAACCATGATGAGTTTCTTTTCAAACTAATTTATTGCATATGTTATTGTTTAAATCCGGATTCTGAAACCAAGCTTGTGTTTCTCTGAATCATATTTGGTACAAGTTTACATAAACCATGTCGAGTTTATTAGATACCATATTGTTTTAACAGTTTTTTAACTGTTTTTGTGTTAAAATATTCACAAGTTAACTGATGGTAACATAAGTTGTGAGCCTAGTAAATTTTGCGAATGTAATTGGTGCGCCAGTTACTAACATGGTTAAAAATCATGATAAAATCAGATTCATTGAAACCAAGTGGAGTTTCTTTGAAACAAATCTCATAAAATACAAGTTGTTATTTTATTAGATTACTAGAACGTGTTTATTGAAACCAAGATGAGTTTGTTTGAAACAAAATCTGATAATATACAAGCTATTATCAAATTTGGTGGAAAAGTTTCTTTAACTTGTTGAGCTTATTTAAACCGGATTGAGTTTAATTATAAACTAAATATAGTTCTTGAAACTTTATGCATTGGAAGGTAGATCTATAGAAACTTTGTTGAGTTTCTTTGAAAGAGTAAATCTATTTTGAAACCTTGTCGAGTTTCATTGTAGAAGTAGACCATGTGATGCAGATCTATTAAGATATTCTTAAAGAAGATTGACAAAATCATATTACAAATTTGTTTTTGTTTAAAAAAAAACATTATGTAATATGCGATATTGTTTAATTGTTTAATCGAAAGATTTGTTTAAAAGCGGTTTTGTATAATGGATCTTACAAAACAGTAGTGTTTTAAACAAAATTCGATGCTATCGTGTTTGTTAAGAAACACTTTGTGATATAGCAAGTTGTTAATTATTCCAAATTTAGTTTTACACTAATAAGGAATCTCGTATTAACATAATGTTAGGAATGTCATGAGTGACATCTAAAGGATCTGCTCCCGAACTTGATGAAAGGGAGACCGATACTCGAGTTATGTGTACGGTAGATGCTTTAAAGCATTCAGATTTTATGTGCCATAACTATGGGTTAAATGGCCTGAATGAAATAAAAATTGTTGCCAAGGCGAGGATCTAATATTAGGTAATGGTGGATTAACACTTGGGCATCATGACATGAGTATGATGATAAGAGTTTGGTTACCTCTTTCAAAGTAGCAGAAAATGGCGAGATGCAATTTATGGGCAACTTTACAAATGCTAATAGCAAGGGAAAAAGAAATGTGATGTTGAAATTCACATGTGAAAAAGAGCTTAAGTGAACCAACACGTTGTATGTGCCAGAGATTCGTAGGAATCTTGTGTCTGGATGGTTGCTTAATAAATTTGGCTTTATTTTTATCAAGTAACATTGAGTTAACATTGAACAAAATTTTGGTCGGTACGGGTTATGCCCTTCATTAAATGTTTAAGCTGAATCCATTTTTTTTTGGTTGTTTTAATAAAAATGAATATGAATTCAACTTATTTGATCCTCTGAATGTATAGCATGGCCATCTCGGACATGTTAATTTTAACTCAATACGTTGTTTAATTAAATAAACAAACATGGATTACAAAAATAAAACTTATGTTGAAGCCAAATTGACAAGATTGTCTTTTCACTCGGTTGACCGTATATTAACCGAACCCTTGATTCACATAGTTTTATGTGATTTGGAATCGATACCTACTAAGGTAGCAATTAGGTACTTCATCGTAATTGTTGATGGTAGCACAAAATATTGCGACTTTTAGTACTTGAGAGTAAGTATATAGACAAGATTGATCTATATAAATAAGTTAAGAATCAACTTATTATCGAAAACAAGGCGGTTCGAAGTGATATTGGAGGTGAATATGTGTCTCCATTTCATGTATGTTCTAAACATGGAATAAGACATAAATTTATTGCTCCTTATACACCACAACATAATTCTTGATAGAAATGAACTGTGCCTTAAAGATATGGTTATGCCATGTTGTTAAAGTCATAGTTTAAGCCATGGCATGTGGGGGAAAGCGGTTTTATTGGCTACTTATCTTTTAGATAAGATCCCCTGTAAGGAAAAGAAGATAGTTCTATGAACTATGGATGGGAAGAAAACCATCCTATAAGTACTTACGAATGTGGGGGTGTCTATTTGTCCCGGCACCCAAGGATCAAAATATTGGACCTAAAACTGTGGATTGTATATTTTGTGATATGCTCATTACAGTAGTGCTTATCATTTATTTGGATATGATTCAGAAAATTTGAATATATACAAAGATACGATAATGGAATCAAGGAAAACTTTCATTATTTGAAATTGTGTTTCCTTATTTATCCGAGAAAAATGGATGTTCATCTAGACTATATGATACAGTTGTCCATGATGAGAGGCAACTAAATGATGATGTTCTTCATGATGAGAGACATCAAGATGATAATGTTATTCTGATAAGAGACAACAAGAGCTGATAATGATCTCCAAGATGAGAGACAAGATCAAACTGAGGAAGAAGAGGTTGAACCTAGAAGAAGCAAAAGGGCAAGAACCGAGAAATCGTTTGGACCCAATTTTGTTTCTTTTATGGTTGAAAACGAACCTAATTCATACCTGGAGGCGGTTACTTCCTCTGAAGGGCCTCAATGGAAAGAAACCATTAAAATTGAAATAGATTCTATTTTACAAAATCATACTTGGGAGCTCGTGGATTTACCACCTGGTTGTAAACCACTAGGCTATAAATGGATCTTCAAGAAGAAGATGAAAGCCGATGGCACCATTGACAAGTATAAGGCAAGATTAGTAATCAAAGGATTTAGACAATGAGAAGGTCTTGATTACTTTGATACATATTCGCCTGTTATGCGAATAACCTCGATTAGGATGATACTTGCTATTGCCGCTTTAAGAAATTTGGAATTTCACCAAATGGATGTGAAAACAACATTTCTAAACGGAGATTTAGAAGAAGAAATCTACATAAACCAACCTGACGGTTTCATGGCTCCTGGACAAGAGAACAAAGTTTGTAGGCTTGTTAAGTCATTATATGGCTTAAAGCAAGCTCCCAAATAATGACATCTAAATTTTTACCACGTCATGTCAGAACGTGGATTCAAAATTAATGGATGTATGTGGAAAAATATATATATATATCACTGGTATATATGTAATCGTTTGTTTATACATGGATGGTATACTTATCACCGAAAGTGATAACAAGGTAAACAAATCCACTAATGAAATGTTGGAGTCAATATTTGACATGAACTACATTGGTTGTTCGATATGGTTTTTGGAACTAAGATCATATGAAACCAAATGGATTTGTTTTGAAGTCAAAAACATTATAAGGACAATATTCTTGAGAGGTTCAATGTGGGGGATTCCGGCCTAGCTAGAACTCCAACGACATCTTTTTAAATCTATTTAAAATAGAGGTAGAGGTGTTGCCCATTTTGAATACTCAAAGAATATTGGGCATCTTATGTGTCTAATGACGTATGTGAGACCTGATTTAGAAGTTATAATCAGGTTACGTAAATATACCAATAATTCAAGTGATGACCATTTGAATAGAATTACACGAGTACTATGATACTTATGATATTGCATTTTGGAAGATATCCAACTGCTATCTAATGATAGAGTAATGCAAATATGGATTCTTACATAAAATAATCTAGATCCACTAGAGCGGATGTGTTGACTCTACGTTGGAAGTTGTGTCTTGGAAATCTTGAAAGTATTTCAATAGACTTTTATAGCTAAATCTATGATGGAATTTGAATTTATCATTTGAGATAAATTTATAGAATATGCGGATATCTACGTTAATTCATAGAGGACATACCAAGATGGCGTAAACCAGTAACGACCATCTATATAACGTGTGATAGTCAATTGGAAATTGACAGAGCTCATATCACAATGTAAAACGGTAAGTCGAGACATATCCATCATAAACGTTGATTGGTGCGACAACTACTCTCAACTAGAGTTATCACGATTGCCTACGTAAAGTCAATGGGTAACATTGCGGATCCGCTTACGAAAGGCTTAAGCAGAGAGTTAGTTAGTAAGTCGTCTAAAGGAATAGGACTAAAGCCCTTGAAGGAATGACTTTCTATGAAGGAAAACCTAACCCAGTTGACTGGAGATCCCAAGATCTGGGTTCAATAGGACAACCTAATCATAGAAATGTGGGGGAAGTCACGTCAATGTGGGGGAGTTACTAAATGTTGTAACTTCCTAGTCCATTCCTATAACAATTGTGACTTGTTGAGAGGTTAAACATATGGCTTTAATGATTCAGGATGAAATCACAAAGCATAATGGTTCAAGATGAAATCACAAAACATATGTTTTTAATGATTCAAGATGAAATCACCTATGTGAGAGAGAAGTGGGGTCGCTTCGAAGGGAATTGTGGGGGCGCAAATCCTAAGAACTCTTGCAGAACCAGGCTAGTGTTCATGACCATAACGAACACGACTATGAGGACTTGACAATGTCAGGGAGAGTCTTGTGTGAAGTGTAATGTCGTCTACGTAAACAGAGGATGAGTTCAAGGACATCACGTCTACTCAGATCTAGGAGACTAAGTGCATCTCACAAGGGAAGGTTCAAAGGGTTACACCTACCTATCATTTGCAAGATTCAACTATTGGAATTTCATCGTAATTACGACCGATCTCCATTCATGTGGGGGATTGTTGGAAAATTAGTTGGTAAAAGTGACGTTTGACCAACTTTTGACACAATTATCTATATGTATGTGTCATATATATATAAGTAATAGTTTGTAGGTTTGCGTTCTCCTCGAAGAGAGCTTCACAAATAAGCCTTTATGTGTCCAAAATAGAGTTGATGTGAATGAGATATCAGGTCTCAAAGTTAGGCATTCGGTACCATGCCTAAAGAGGAAAAATAGTTTATTTTCAATCCCACATCGGTGGGATGAGTAAACTTAGAGGGAGTCTATTGTGTATAAATAGAGGCCCTAATTCCACAAGTTTGACACACACAAAATCAATAGTTATTATTGATTTCCAACATATGGAATACGCATCTCTTAAGATGAAATTCCATGCAGTTTAGTTAAGTCCGACAATACAACTTACTGTTTTGGCTGTTGTACCCTGGGAAACAGACGGCGAATCTGTTTTAAGGGAAGCGTGTCAAACACGTGTCTCGGCTTTTAGTGCTTCTTTGTTGATCTCTATTGGTGATCAAGTAGGTCTTTTGACTATTTTATTATTTTATTTAATTATCGTTTATCTTCTTACATTCTGTTAGTATTTAATTTTTTGTTATTTATTTACTGTTAATTTTATTTATTGTAATTTATATTTTATTAATAAAAGTGTAACCGTATATTTATGTGATGATTTCTTATTTGAACTAAGTTGAGTCATTGTTGCTATACACGTGACAGTTAATAACAAGTACTTGATTGTATGCTCACTTAGAAATGATCTAGTGATCACTTAGAGAATTTGTGAATAACTAATCTTGCAAAGATTTTATTAGTTCATAGTGAGATAAACTTGATAAATGAATGATTATCGGATTAAATTGTTGTATAACGAGTTCGTAGGGACGCCTACCTAAATGTGTTCTAAGGTGCCATCGAATGGCCTTAGAGATCACCGTGAACTACCGTAAGACGGTGGTATGTCCAGCTAGTACATGTAAGACTCTTGGAGTTAAGTCGAGGGCAATGCGTTGGCCCAAGATTGGAGTACCGGTCAAATTTCAATGATACCCGGATAGCGGTTAATCATGTGTAGAATCAGACAACATTGATATGTGGGAGGCTGAGCGGCTAAACCACTTTTGATGGAGGGGTCCTTCCCGCTTTTAAATAAACAAAGAGCACTAAAAAGATATTAGTTGTTAATAAACCAATGTGTGATTTTTTATTATGAAATTGAATGCATCAAACTTGTAGGTTTTAACATACTTTATTGATGAAAACAATAGCATTATTCATGTTATTACTAGAAATGGGTTTTCTATTTGTTTATATTTAAATTGCTAAACTCACCATGGCTAACAGGGTCTAACAATGACAGATTAAGCTTCAAGTGAGGTTGGGTAGATAACAAGCTCCTTTGGTGTATTAGTTTGTAGATGGGTCGTAATAGCTAGTGAAGCATATAGATTTACGATTCACTGGGCGGGTTTTATTTTGTGTTATTTTTACCTGTCTAGTTTTGTTGGCAATAAGTAACACCCGAGATAAAGTTATCTATGATTTTGTAAACATATTTTGTCCATTTTGGGATTTTGCTCCCGCGATTTCATTTAGTTTTGAATAAACAAGTGTTGTTTTGGAAAACTTTGTGTTTACGAATGGTTCATGTAGAAACTTTGAAAATCTCCACTTTTTAAATTTGGGGTGTTACATCCCTTTTGGGTTGTACCAGATCTTGTTAAAAGTACAAGGACTGAATGTGTCAAGTTGAAGACTTCATTTGCACTAAAGAAAGTTTGAAGCTATTTTTGATATTGAAGATATCTTGAAGGACTGATATGTAACATCAGCTTATATATACTCAACCCTCTTCTAAGGTTTCATAACTCATCTTCTTCATCTGATTATTCTCTCTCGTTTACACACACTGTCTGGTATTCTTTTGTTAGTGATATCACTTTGATATCAGTTGTTAGTATTGTTCTAAAGATCAATCACATTTGATCTTTGTTGTTTGAGTGACTGAGTGATATTGTAGTAAGGTTGATTGGTGTCTACCTAGTAGAGATCAATCTTGTCTTTGTATTGTTTGGTAAGCATCCGTTTGGAGACTTATCTTCTTGACTCGTTATAATAAAAGATACACCAAGGGGTGGTTGGCTGGGTGTAAAGAAGTTTGTTGTGTGTTTGTTAACATTTTTACATGGTATCAGAGCTCACGGTTCTGATCTGGTGGTTTTGAGATTCTAGGGTTTCTAGGGTTTCGTACAATATTTTGGGGGTTTTTGCAATTGACGGTGTTATCGGTTAATTGAGGCTGTTTTCTTAACGGCCGTGGTTGATTTAGTCTAATCAGGCTAGATCTGGTGATTCTTGTGGGATTCTTGATTAGGGTTCTTGAAACCCTAATTTCTGGTTGTTTGGGGATTTTGTTCCCTGGTGTTCTTGGGCCCATTCTTGGTTAATTCTTGTTTCTATTCATCACTGTAAGTATCATCTATCTCTTAAGACAACATTAACTTAGTCTAGAAGGTGCAAACAGGACAGTTAACTCCTTGATCTGCCAACTTGATTGGTACGAATACCTGCTCTGACTGTCCCCAGTCTTCTGGCTGGTTCTTGGTTGATCTTGGGTGTGAGTTGTGTTAGTTATATTCATTTTTTAGTTCTTATTCAGTTTATTGTTGTGTCTAAGTCGAAGGAGGATAGGAATTGGGCAGTCTTGGAAGTTGATTGAGTTGTTTGGTTCTGGTTATTTGTTGGTCTTGTTGTTTCTGCTTATTGTGTGATTTTTTGTTGATTCTTGCTGTTTGTTCTCATTTACTGGTTATTATGGCTATTGATGATGCTCCTGGTGGTAGTAATACTCAAGTGTTAATTAGTAATTTAGATGCTGGTAATCCTCTACATATTCAAACTAATGATAATAGTGGAACTGCTCTTATTCCATTTAAACTGCTTGGAACTGAAAATTATAGAATCTGGTTTGGTGCTATGAAATTGGCTTTACAAGCTAGGAATAAGTATAGTTTTGTTGATGGAACTTGTAATAAGGAGTTGTTTACTACTAGTGATGTTTTGTCTGCTCAATGGGATAGATGTAATGCTATTGTCTTGACTTGGATTATGAATTCTGTTTCTCATGATGTTTATATGGGGTTGGTTTATTCTGAGAATGCTGCTTCTGTCTGGCAAGAGTTAAAAGAAACATATGATAAAGTTGATGGTTCTGTGATATATAATCTGTTACAAAAAATTAATTCTGTTAAACAAGGTGGTAGTTCTGTTGCTGATTATTATCATATAATCAATTCCTTATGGAGAGAATTTGATTCTCTTACTAAATTGCCTAAATGTACTTGTGAGAATAAGTGTACTTGTGAAGCTAGTACTGAGTTAGTTTTGCATCAACAGTTAATGAAATTGATGCAGTTTCTTATGGGTCGTGATGATTGTTATCAACCTGTGAGAACTGCTTTGTTAACTAGAGATCCTCTTCCTGAGGTCAAAGATGCTTATGCTGTTGTATCTAGGGAGGAGTCCCACAGAGGGATTCCTGAGACCTCTAGTGTTTCTGAGTCTAAGCTTAATGCTTCTTCTTTTGCTGCTAAATCTTTTAATAACAATAGAAGAGTGTTTAATAATAATAACACTAGGGGTACCAATTCTAATACTGCTAATAGAGGTCCTAATCCTAATCTGAATTGTAAAAATTGTGGTAAAATTGGACATACTATTGACAGATGCTATGAGTTAATTGGGTTTCCTTCTGGTTTTGTTAAAAACAATAATCCTGTTAATAAGCAAAATGTTTTTAAACAAAGCTATACTGCTAATTCTGATGTTAAACAAAATGAGAATAAGTCTTCATCTGCTAGCAATTCTTCTGGTTTTACCTCTGAACAGATGAAAAAGTTGTTGTCTTTGATTAGTAAAACTCCTTCTGGAAGCATACATGCTAATATGGCAGGTAGAGCTTCTTTCTTTAATGGAAATGTCTGGTTTAATATTAACTTTTCTAAATACTTTTATGCTAATTCTAGTCTAGCTATTAGTACTATCTCTTTGGGTTGGATTATTGACTCAGGTGCTAACCAGCACCTAACTGTCTCTACCATTGGTATGTCCAATGTTGTAGATATTACTAGTCTTAAAATGACTGTTGGGCATCCCAATGGGACTCTTGCCACTATTAGTCATGTTGGAAATTTGAAGTTGACTAATAATGTTACTCTTTATGATGTGTTGGTTGTTCCTGGATACTGTGTGAGTCTTTTATCTGTCAATAAGCTTATTAGAGATAGTAAGTTGTTTGTTGGTTTTGATGAGGATAAATGTTATATTTAGGATTGGAAAAGGGAGAATGTTTTGGGGACTGGTAGTCAGTCTGATGGTCTTTACCTGTTTGACATGCAGCCTAATTTGTCTTTAGGTCAGTGTAATGTGGTTATATCTTATAATGTGTCTAAACTTACTTGGCATAATAGATTGGGTCACCCTGCTGATCCTGTTCTATCTGTTCTTCAAAAAGATCTTGGTATTTCCAAGAATTCTACTATCTCTGTTTGTGAAATCTGTCATAGGGCCAAACAAACAAGAGAACCATTTCCCTTGTCTGATCATAATTCACAAAATATTGGTGATCTTGTTCATCTTGACTTATGGGGCCCTTACAGAGTTACAAGCAGAGAAGGGTACAAATATTTTCTGACCATTGTTGATGATTTTTCTAGAGCTGTATGGGTATACTTAGTCAAAACTAAGGATGAAGTGTTTGGTGTTTTCTGTAATTTCATTCACTTAATTTTGAATCAGTTTGATTTAAAAATAAAAACTGTAGGATCAGATAATGGAACTGAATTTGTTAATAAGAAAATGAATGATATGTTTTCTGATCTTGGAATCATTCATCAAACTTCATGTGCCCATACACCTCAGCAGAATGGGATTCTTTGAAAGGAAACATAGACAATTGCTCAATGTTGCAAGGAGTCTTATGTTTCAAGGGGGGATTCCTTTAAAGTTTTGGTCTGATTGTGTTCTAACTGCTGTATATCTTATAAACAGGCTGCCATCATCTGTCTTACATGGTAAATGTCCCTATTAGTTGTTGTATAAAAAGAAACCAAATCTTTCCCATTTGAGGTCTTTTGGCTGTCTTTGTTTTGCTACTATTTTGAACAATCATGATAAAATGTCTTATAGGTCTGAAAAATGTGTTCTCTTGGGGTTTTCTACTACTAAAAAGGCATATAAACTTTTAAGTTTAGATACCAGAAATGTGTTTTTTGCTAGAGATGTAAAATTTTATGAAAATATTTTTCCACTTAAAATGAAAACCTGTGATTTCACTGATGCAGAAAGTGCAAATGAAGTAGATCACTTGAAGTTTTTTGATAGTCTTAAGTCTCAAAGTCCCAATGATGAAGGGGAAGATACATCAGTTGTGGAAGGTAGTTTGCCATCTTCATCCTGTGCAGAGACTCAGATACTACTCATTTGCATCATGAAGATGTGCATTCTGCAACCCAAGTTGGTGACCAATACTGGTCTGAGGGCAGTCCCACTCCTGAGCATAATTCTAAAAACATAACAACTCAGTCTTTATTTGAAAATGATGATGTGCAGACACCTGTTGTAAGAAGGTCTAGTAGGGAGACTAAAAATCCTATTAGGTTCAATGATTATGTGATGAGTTCTAAAGTCAGACATGGTATTGAAAAATATGTATGCTATAGAGGTCTTAACAGTCATAATATGTGCTTTGCTTCAACTCTTAATAAATCTGTTGAACCTAAAACTTATGAGGAAGCTGTCAAAGATCCTAACTGGTCTGAAGCCATGAATAATGAAATTGAGGCTTTAAATAGAAATAATACATGGACTGAATGTACTTTACCTCTTGGCAGACATGCTATTGGGTATAAGTGGATTTGGAAAATAGAATACAAGTCTACTGGTGAGATTGATAGATATAAGGCTAGATTAGTAGCAAAAGGTTTCAATCAAAGAGAAGGCTTTGATTATGATGAAACTTTTAGTCCAGTTGTTAAAATGGTTACTGTAAGATGCTTGATTAGTATTGTTGTTAATATGAATTGGCCATTGTATCAACTGGATGTTAACAATGCCTTTCTGTATGGTGATTTAGATGAAGATGTTTATATGGTTTTACCAAAGGGTTTTAATGGTGGAGATGATAATAAAGTTTGCAAACTTAATAAGTCTTTATATGGTCTTAAGCAAGCCCCAAGACAGTGGAATGCTAAACTTACCACTGCCTTGATTGAACATGGGTTTGTTCAAAGCAAATATGACTATTCGTTGTATGTTAAACAGAAAGATAACATGTTTGTTGCTTTGCTTGTGTATGTTGATGATATTGTCATAACTGGTAACAATGAAGCTGAAATTAAAAGGTTTAAACTATTTTTGAGTACCAAGTTTATGATTAAGGATTTGGGTGAGTTAAAGTATTTCCTTGGAATTGAAGTTTTGAAAAATGAAAAAGGAGTGTGTATGACACAAAGAAAATATTGTATGGAGTTGTTATATGAGTATGGTTTGCTTGCTGCAAAACCAGTTGATGCTCCTTTGCCTGAGAATTCTGTGTTAAATTGTAATGAAAGTGATACTGATAAGGTTTTGCACAATGTTACTAATTATCAAAAACTAGTTGGGAAATTGATTTATCTGACTAATACTAGGCCAGATATTAGTTATGCTGTACATTGTCTTAGTCAACATATGCATAAACCTTTTCAGTCTCATCTTAAGGCTGATTTAAGAGTTTTGAAGTATCTTAAGGGTTATCCTGGTTCTGGTTTACAATTCAATAAAGTGTCTGATCTTAAGCTTAGAGCATATGCTGATGCAGACTGGCCAAAATGTCCTATGACAAGAAGGTCTGTTACTAGATTTTGTGTTTATCTGGGTGATTCTCTTATTTCCTGGAAAAGTAAAAAACAGACTACTGTCTAGAAGCTCTCAAAGGCCGAGTATAGAAGTTTAGCTTCTACTACTTGTGAAGTTATTTGGTTGAGTAATCTGTTAAGTAGTCTTGGTATTAAAGACTTGTTGCCTGTGGATGTTTTTTGTGATAATAGTGCAGCTATTCAGATTCTCGCTAATCCAGTTTTCATGAGAAAACTAAACACTTTGAATTGGATGTATATTTGGTAAGAGAAAAGGTATCTGCAGGTGTGATTAAGACTGTTAAAATTCATACTAGTATGCAGATTGCAGATATTTTTACCAAGTGTCTTGGTCATAAGCAACATTGTGTATTGTGCAAAAAACTTGGATTGGTTGACATGTTTGCAGGGTCTCTCAATGGAGGCAAGCAGGCAAATGATAATGATATTGATAGTAGAGGTAAACAAGCTAAAGATTGTGATGTTGATCAAGGTTGAAGTCTATCAACTTGAGAGGGGATGTTAAAAGTACAAGGACTGAATGTGTCAAGTTGAAGACTTCATTTGCACTAAAGAAAGTTTGAAGTTGTTTTTGATATTGAAGATATCTTGAAGGACTGATATGTAACATCAGCTTATATATACTCAACCCTCTTCTAGGGTTTCATAACTCATCTTCTTCATCTGATTATTCTCTCTCGTTTGCACACACTGTCTGGTATTATTTTGTTAGTGATATCACTTTGATATCAGTTGTTAGTATTGTTCTAAAGATCAATCACATTTGATCTTTGTTGTTTGAGTGACTGAGTGATATTGTAGTAAGGTTGATTGGTGTCTACCTAGTAGAGATCAATCTTGTCTTTGTATTGTTTGGTAAGCATCCGTTTGGAGACTTATCTTCTTGACTCGTTATAATAAAAGATACACCAAAGGGTGGTTGGCTGGGTGTAAAGAAGTTTGTTGTGTGTTTGTTACCATTTTTACAGATCTGAACAACTACCAAGGATGGCACTAAGAAGAGTCTGATCTTGTCGATACCACCGAGTGTAACTCCTTGGAGTGTTTTGGCTCTTGATTTGGGAGGACTTCAGGGCTCGTAGTCCAGAGCCTTATCGTACAAAAAATATGTGCACGGGAAAATGGACTCGGATAAACGGTGATTGTCAAAAGTTTAATGGTTTTTACAAGCATTTGCAGCGTAGATCCGGGGAAAATGATGTTGATCACATTGAGAATGCAAGACTTGCTTACAAAAATGGGACGGGGAAAAACTTTAATATGGTTTCGGCATGGAAGGTTTTGAGAGAATATCCCAAATGGGACGCGCCGGATGGGATCAATGAAGATAATATCGCCGAATTATTCGGCCCTGATCCTAGAGCTCGACCCGCAGGCAAGCCTCGTCCGGCAAAAAAGTAAATCGATGGAGTCGTCCAACGAGCACCGGAGGGAGGCAATCGGATGCTATTGCGGAAGCTTTAGCTCAAGAGTATAAACGTAAAGTTGACGGAGCACGAGAAGTGTAATGAGGCGAAGATTGCGAGAGAAAAGTCGGAGCAAGAGTGCCGAGAATTGGAGTTTCTCATGCATGATATTGAAAATTTGCCGGAGCCAAAAAGAACAATCCTCAAGAAGAAACAAGACGAATTGATAGCAAAATACTACAAATAGAGTTGTATTGTTTAAGTTTCGTATGGTTTTTATTTTCCGCATGTTTTTTTTCCGTATGTTTTTTTTTCGTATGTTTTTTAAATTTTCCGTATGTTTTTTATTTTTATTTTCCGTATTGTATGTTGTATTTTTATTTTAAATGAATGAAATGAATTTAGTTGTGTTTGAAAAATATGGAAAATAAATAAAATGATAGTGGGTGAAGAGAAGTGAGTAAGTTGTGATTGGGGGGTATTTTTTTGTTAGTGTGTTGGAGTGATGTGGAGGTGATGTGGCACACGTGGGGCCCAAGTGAAGAGAAGTGAGTATGTCACCATACCCCTTGCTCTAAGGGATACGATCATGAAGCTTAATTCCATTAAATGAAGTTCATGTACATGTATACAAGGGAAGTTAATAGCTTATACTTACAACATGACTCAATAATTAAGCTCAATATAATTTGAGTTCTAAATGTGATCTCTTGAGTTAATTACTCCTTAGGCTTATCCTTAATACTTCAGTTGTATGTACCATCTCTTACTGTATTACATTTTGTCTTTAAAAATGATAACTTGCATAAATAACTGTTAGAACTTACAAGCGACAAAAAACAAAAAACAAAAAAAGTAGTCATGAGAGCAAATTGAAAATGTAAAGATTATATGGTCCCCTAAACGACTTTGTCGTTGTAAACAAAACGTTACTTGGGTCATCACTTTTATCCTAACATTTCCACTTGGTCCAATTTCTTGCCCACTTTAGACCAACTTGATGACATAAAAGGACTGCAAATAATATAATACATCAGTTAGAGCACTTACAACAATAACACCATAACACCAATAACACCGTTCACGTCAGCGTCACATCAGCTTTAACATTTAACATTAACATCCCCAAAAAACACCCACAACAATAACATCCCAATAACATCAATAACATTCCCAACAATTTACAAAAACAACCCCTCATTTAGGGGCATAAATGAAAAAAGAAAAGAAAAAAAAAAAGAAAAAAAGAAAAAACCAAAATAACATGCGTTAAAGGGTTAACGGGGAGAGACTAACGCTGCAATAACGCCGGAGGTCCAAGGGCGATAACGGCATAACGCCGTTAATTTGCGTAAAAACGCCGTTAGGGCGTTAGTGTTGTAACTGCTTTTATGTATATACGCTTGTTATAGTGTTATACATTGACATGGGTTTATGCATGTGTATGCATGTACTCCTTTGGATTTCATAGAAAAAAGTAGTATATAACTAAGGTAAAACCTCTATTAATTAATAGTGTTGGGACCGGAATATTTTATTAATTTAGCGATATAATAATTTAATAATTTATTAATTTAAAGAGGTTTTACGGATGACTTTAAATTTTCAAGTCTAATATACCAGCTAGTTACAATTTATACTCATTAGAGACGAAAAATAAATTTGAAAAAAAAGTTCCAATTAACATTTTATAAATACGCATTCACACTTTATGAAAATAAAATTAACACTTTTTGTTGCAATACGAGAAGATAACGCATCAACTCTTTAGTTCAATAAGAAGATTTTATGATAAACTCAATATAGATTTAAAGATCAACAAAAAAACAAATGACTATAGATTCATTTTTACTAAACAATTTTAGGATTTAGAAGTGTATCTCTCTCTCTCTCACACACACATATATACGTATATATGGAATTATTAGTGATTATTAATTTATAGTTTCGTTGGGACTAATATATATACACTGGGGTTTCAAAAAAATTATTTATTTTATTATTTTATCGATTGTACTGGTCCCAAGTTGGGATTGAACAAATTATTAATTTTATCGAGGTTATTAATTTATCGAGTATTAATTTATAGAGGTTTTACTGTATATAGATATGCTAAGAAATTATTTTCATTTATGTTGTAGCCCTTATAAATATTTGTTTAGATGCTTCGACATTGAAGATTTTCGTTGTTGTATACAAAGGCGGAGCTATTAAGGGACCGGGAAGGGTCTCAGCCCGCCTAGGCCTAAGCCCGTTAGTGTATTTTTTCACGATTTCATGTGTATTTTCAGAAAAAATTTTATTTCGGCCCTCTCATTTAACGTATTTCTTCAAAATAATTTGTTTCGGTCCTCTCACGAAAAATTTTCTAGCTCCGCCATTGATTGTATAGTTACATTAAGTGGATACATATAGTGGGAGCTGAGCTATATTAACCTAATGATGGTTACAAATATACCCGGTCTAAAATAACCCGCAAGCCCCGTGATGGGTAAAGGCTCGCACATCTCATATCTGGTCGACCACAAGTGTATATCTACTAGCTCGAATAGTTTTACAGCTTTTGAACGAGCATGGTCAACTTTAAATGTTTTTTTTGTTTTCTATGTATGATCATGATAACATATTTTTCGGTCTTGCATGCGGCAAAGTTCAGTAATTAAAGAATATTGTTTTAAATTCTGATAAGGTTTTGACCATATGGATCACAATTTAACACTTCGTTTGAATGATTTCATGTGGTTGTCGTTAAAGAAATTTAATTTAAGTGATTGTTTAATGATTAATTTGAAGTCATTGATTAAACCACATTTATTAAATTCAGGGTGTGTTTGATAGACATCGTTTAATAGCATTTTAAAGCAATTAGTATTTCGTATTTAGCATTACTATTAAAATGCTTGTTTGGAAGAAACCAAATAGTATTTATAAAATTATAAAAACACTAATTTTTGTATGCTCTTTGAATAAGCATTTATCATTTAACGTTACGTCATTTTACACACTAAAATTACAACTACTGCTACTCTACCAAACATTTTTATAAATTAAACTGCTACTATTGTTATCATTAACTGCTACTGCTAATTGCTAATGCTAATGCTAATGCTAACTACTTGCTGTTAGTTTCAACAAACACACTCTCAAACTTTTTTTTTATATATTACAAACTATATTACTACACATAAATTAAACTTATAAATTATTATAACTAAAATAATTGATTTATAACTTAATAAATTCAAACTTTTATCTTATAGTCATTTTATACTTTATTTTGAGAGTACCGGATAAACAAACACTTAATTTAATTATTTAATATTAAATATTTTACTGAGAGTAATCTTTTTAAAAAAAAATTACTCCCTCCGTCTTATTTTTATTGTCCACTTTGACTTTGACCAGTTTTTCTTATTCAACTTTGACCAGTAATATATTTATTTGTGTTATATAATACTTGATGAAAATTATACCTACTGAAAATACATTTAAAACCCAATACATTCATATATTTTTCATCAAGTATTATATAACACAAATAAAAATAATTAAGGTCAAAGTTGAAGAAGAAAGACTAAAAAAATTAATAGTGAACAATAATTTTAGGACGGATAGAGTATTTGACATTAATGTTGACATGCTTATTACTAGTAAACACAAGGCGCCATATCTGTTTAATAAAATAAAAAAAATAGCATGCAAGTATACCAAGTTTATTGGTGATCAAGTTGCATGAATAAGATTTGTTTCATAGAATACATGGAACAAAATTTATATAATTTTTTACCAAATTCGACCTCTATATTAAAAGACTTCCTTTTGATTTTTGAAAATATCATATTTCACAATTTAATATTAAGGACATGATTATAGAAAGTAATTAAAAACTTTAAAGTCACAATCTTCCAATTTAAAACTCATATATTCTAAACAAGTACTCTCCTGTTTTACTCTTTTTCAATTATTTTGACATTAATAACATCTATAATAGGAAAGTTAAGATCAAATGTGATTGTTCTTTAGTGGAGAGTAGCATCTAAGAGTAGTGGGTGTCGTGAAGCCGTTTGGCTTGTGTCGATTTTCAAAAACATTGTTATGCCAGCAAAACACTCAACGGCATCAAAAACCTTTTCACACTATATTTTCTGGCGTTATCGTTGGCACCAGAAAATGTGCTGCTGTTGGCCAATTTTTTATTTTATTTTTTCGTTTACATAAAATTAAACGTACACAATTTTAACTAAATTAAACTTTATTAAATAAAAAACACATTACCAAAAAAAAATGCTTCATAAAAATGAAAACATAGTACGTCGACATAGAAATTAAAAAAATACATTAAAATTAAAAATACATAAAATGAACTACTCGTCGGTTGGATACTTTTTCCGGATTCGTACTTTTTGGGCTTTGACGATAGTCGCGTCGATCGGATCCATCTTGCTTGTATCCATTTGTAGCACTCGCATCTTATCGGCAATCTTTGAGATTCATATAAAGTACCTTCCGCGAGTGACTTTCGTTCGATAACATCCATCTTTTCCTTGCGGTCTAACTCGTATTGTTGTTGCATCATTTCTTGAAACATTTTCGGGTTTGAACCGGAGCTAGCGGTCGAATTTGACGAGTGTTGACTCTTAGAAATTCTGTACATGCCGTATGGCCATGGCAACGTGTCTACTCCAAAATGCTCGGGTTCCTCGTCCGTAACCCGAAGACGATTTCGCCTTACCAATGTCGACTCGGGGATTTTTCCACTTGTGCTAGTCTTTCAAAAACTCACGTGTTTAAAGTCTAAACCCGTCTTCGTTTTATACATCATATGCACCCTCGTCATAAAATCTTTATCGTTCTCCCCACTCATAACACTTGTTTCATTCACCATCGAATTCCACTTGGTAATCTCTCGATTCATTGGAGTCCAGTTCCCCGCAACATGTTCTTGGTACAAATAGCCCACTTGTGTTTCTCGGCTTCCATATTGTATACATCGAGAATCCTATACCAAAACGTTTCCTTTGATTGATCCGCACCTATTTTTGGATCCTAAGATATTTGAATGAAACACTCCGTCAAAAGCAACTACTCGCATTTGGTCCAAATGTTACGAGCTCGGGTACCTTCTTGCGAATCTTTGCTTTTTTTTCGTCTTCGTCTTCTCCTTACTCTCCGTCTTGTTTTTTATCGACATCTGGGTCGGGAGAACCTCTTCTTCATTTTTATATTCGTCTTCGTCTTTGTCTTGTAGATGAAAAGATGCATGGTCGGAATTTGGTTGGGAAGAGGTGGCTTGGTTTTGTTGTTGTTGTTGAGAAAATTGATTATATTGTTGCAATTTCCATTAACTAAATAGCAATTATTCTTCGAGATTCATATATGGGTTTAGGAAGATGGGAAAGTAAGACCCTTGAGAGTATGGATTCGAAGAGTCGTTTAGCATATTGTTAATTCATGGTGAATTGGGATTCATTTTGTTTTGAAAAAAAATGAGAGAAGTAGAGAATAGTACGTTATAAAATATATTGAAAGTGTGTGTGAAGTATAAAATAATAATGAGGTATTTATAGCTTTTTTATGAGGTAAAAATTGATTTTTTTTTGTCTTTATTGTCTCCAAATGATAACATTGCCGTCTCCAAACGTCTGAATTAAATCCATAACGTTCGAATTTTTCAAACAAAATAGGAAAAAAAATGAGATTGGCACTGGCTGGTGGCTACGGCGCCAACTGCTATGGCGCGAGCCATAGTTCAGTGTGCCATTCTCCATTTTGAGCTGGTAGCTTGGCGCGAAGCTTCAACGCAACGACACCTCCTGCTTTAATAGTAATCAAGTTTTATCATTATTTTACTAAAAGCACTAATATTTTATGTGAAAACGTAGAGGGGGGTGAATACGTTTCCGTTTCAAAATTAAAACTTTTGTATCAAATATAGTATAAACCATTGCATTTGCTAATCTCGACGCGAGGATGCATTTAACGCATTACGGCATGTAAGGCCAACCCCTTGACATCACATAAGATTCCGCAAGATTAATGGTTCATTATAAATCAAGTTTCACCATTATTAGTCCGGTTGCTTTTTCTTGATCAAGCGTGTCATAATACGTAAAGTGTTGAATATAGTTTGTGACTATATGAAAGACCAAGTATGCATCACAAACATAGACATCAACCACATAGAAAATAAACAAAGTAATGAAAGAATAAAAGTAAAGCGATAAGTAAAAGGATAGACAAACCAACACGAGGATTTATAGTGGTTCGGCTACAAGGTCACCTTCCTTGCCCTACTCCACTCCCCGAGTCACCTACTCGAGAGTTCGTAATCACTACACCAACTCCTTATGGCGGAGAAGCCTTCACAACGTCGCTTAACCTTTTTCCGGTACAAAGCTAAATACCGAATTCTTTCACACCAAGGCGAACCACACCTAACACAACGTCGCCTACCCTTTATACGGTGCTAGGCTAACCACCGAGTTCTTTCACACCTTAGGAGAACTAACCCTATCACAACGTCGCCTACCATTTATTAGGTACTAGGCTAAGCACCTTAGTTCTTTCACACCTTAGGTGAACTACACCTTCACGACACAACACCTAATCTCAAGGAGATCTACTCCTTGTTACAACACCATCAAGGATATCACCATCCTTGGATCTAAACAAATACTATATGTATAACGATGCACCTCATCGATTATACGACCTAGGCATTCTTCACTAATGTCATTTACACGATCCTTCAGCACCTTTCACTAATGCCTTCAACACGGATCTTCGGCACTCTTCACTAATGCCTTTGACACATCTATGACACTCGTTATGTTTTGTGGCCCAACATAACAAACCTTGTGTTTTATGGTACAAACACATAAACCATCTAGTCTAGTCATAGATACAAGAATATGATACTAGACAATATCCAAGACAATGTGTCTAATGGATATGAACTCCTAGACTAAACATCAAGAACCCAAAGCATGATGTAGTTAGTCTTCTATGAATGAAGATGACAAGTTTTCCAAGCTTGTTGTATAAGATCTTCATGTGCTTGTATCTTGTGATGGGTGATCACTTCAGAAGGTAAGGAAGCAAGATCTCTAAGCTTGCTTTGGAGGATCACTTCGAGAGTATGCTTACAACAAATGAGAGTTAGAAGCATTATGATCATATGAGATGAGGGTGGTTTACATGTTTCCTAATGATCTAAGTATCCTAGATTTGGTGGAGAGAAACTATGTGTGAAAGTGTGTAGAAATGGTAAGAAGTGGTTTGCTATTTATAGGCAAAAAGACCAAAACCATGTTCTGCCCCAAGGATCCCTTCTGGAGGGATCCGGCTTTGTAAATCCAAGGGATCCGTGGGTCATCTGAGGGATCCGTGCACGCTCCTCTTTACCCATGGTTTATGGGTTAAAACTATGGGCTATGGGTCAAGAATTTGAGTGCCCACCAAGGTACAATGCATCTAGACATTGGGTATGGGTCTTGGGTCATGGGTCATGGGTTTTACCCAACACATTTACTTATGTTTACTTAAGTGTTTTATAAACTATTTAACTAAACATGTTTAATGGTTTGTTAGGGGTTTGATCATAATGCAACATAACAAACATGTACGAACCTTTGTTGTAGCATACAAGGACTTGAGTCGTCGAGAGGTGTTGAGAGTATGTTGAGACAAGATATAATTACAAGTAACTTATACATTTTACGTTATGTATTACAAGTTACATGTTTGTCATCAACAAAACAAATGAGAATGTATAGATTAAATATCGTAATATTTGCACTAACATTTTATTTCAACTATAAACTACTTAAGTTTGAAAATGTTTCAATAAAGTCAGTCAAAGTTTTTTCAACTACAAAAACCACGCAAGTTTTAATATTGTCCAACTTTCGTAAATTTTATAAAAAGTTGAAAAAAATACTATCTTTTACTCCGTGTTCTCGAGTTCAGTTTAGGAGAGAAAGTGGAGGGGAAGTGGAGAACTAAGGGTATGTTTAATTGGCGAGAAATATCTCATTTTTCAAGAAATTTTTTATATAAAATGAGAAAACAAAAAGCCCGTTTAGTTACAAATTTTTTAGAAATTTTCAAAAATAATGAAAATCTCATTTCTCAAACTTTAACTAAAACTTTGAAAATTCCAATTTACTAACCTTTATTTTTTCTTCACTAGAAAATAAAAAATGTAACACCATCTAAACGGATTTTTCAAGTTCTTAACTTTTTCCTATAGAAGAAAAACCCCTCTACTCTCAAAAAAACCAAAAATGAAAAAGTAGAAATATTTCTTTGCAACTAAACGCAACTTGATTTTTGTGTGTGTTCTTAAGATTTTTTGAAGAAAGAAAGGAGATTGTGAGGAAAGAAAGTGGGTGGAGACTTGAGGGATTTTGGGACCAATATTATCCGCTCAAATCTGGGACGAAAGTGAAAAGGGACAAGATACTAAGTACTAAAAAGAGCAAAATGTCCTTGCATTTTTCTTTCATTTTCTATTTTGTAAGGGCATGATTGTAAATGTATGACATTCTTTTATTTTCTTTCTTTCGTTTTCATTCGTATTGAAGAATACAAATTAGATCTCGTATCTTTAATTATTTCCTCTCCACTCCATTTCTTTTCTTCAATTTCTTTTTCTTTACATTTCACTCTTAATTTAACTCGAGAACACATAGACCAACTCGTAATAGGTAATAAGGAATACTTCACATTGCTTTAGACAAGTATGTGGCATTCAATAAACGTAGTTGAGAAAATAACTAGAGAGTATGTGGCATTCGGTAAATACATTTCTCCTCCTATAAAAGTTCACCATCAATTAGAGTTGTTTTTTAAGTGTTTATGCATGCATCAATCACTTATACTTTTAACAACAACCATCTATGAGTTTAACTTCTCCCAACAAACTTTATATATTATAAAATAATAACCAAATTAAATAGTTTTTGTTCTTTTTGCTAAACAGATGTCTAAAATTTTCACAATTTTTAATAACACTTAAACTTAAATAATTTATGCATTGAAAATAAAGTTTCAATGAATTTAGGAAGATATTAATAAGATTTGAAAATAAAGTTTTAATGAGTTTAGGAAGATTATAATAAGATGTTGATAACTAAAACAAAGTTTGATAAATTTTGATTTTAGTGGAACAATATTTAAAAGTGTTATTTTATAAATTTAACCCATTCTTTAGCGGTGGGTATGGCCAAACTCAAATAAATCTATTCTCAACCAAATAGATAAAAGACTCGTCCCTGGTCCCTGAACTTTTCTTGATTTTTGTTTTGTTATTTCAGTGTCGCGTTATCTGTTTCAAAACTAAAAGATTAGTCCAAGAGTTGAACTTCATTAGCCATTCATCCATCGTGCATATAAGCTTTCAATTACTTAAAATAAACCTTTGATCTAAGAGCTGAGAGAATTTTATATTTAGCTAATCCAAACATCATTATATCATATATAATAAAAACATATGTTTTTAATGTACGACGTACAATATAGTTAAAACAAGTAAATATGACAAGTTAGTATTTACTGTCGGTAAATATTAAATTACCTGAGTAAATGGATGATGTTCTTTTTGTTCAGGTTAACTAAGTAGGGCGAGCCTTTTGACCCTGATGTGGTATTACCAGGTTAATCCCGAGACCGTATCCAACAATTCATTGGTCATCATTTAAATGTACACATTTAACGAGATTTGAACCGTTGACCTCTTGTGCGAAAATAAAAAATCTTACCGTTAAGCTATTTGAATGGTGATAACTTCGTTCAAAAAAAAAAAGGAATGGTGGTAACTGACCCGATTTAGTCATCGCTTGTTTGCTTATTAACGTGTATATCTTCTTCTGGATATTGTCGTTTATTTTCATGGCATAGTAAAATACTCTAAGTTTTTGTTACATTTCCTATGGTTATATGTAGTTACTTAATTTGTCTAAGGGTCATTTGTGTAACTAACACGCTTGTTTGGGGTTGATGTACATAACTACATATACAAAATCTACACTGAACCCTTCGTGATCAGTGATCACAATATCTTATATTGAATTCAATCAACTTTGTTTTTAGGTGAAAGATATTGGTGACGCGTTCTAAAAGAAAGAAATTGATGCTAACATTTCCGTTCTTTTTGGGAATAAAGGCCACTTCTTTAAGTGTTTGATTGATTTGATTAAATATAATCTACTAGCTTAGAGACCCGTTGACATCGGGTTATTTTTTAAAGAAATAGATAAATGAGATGATAATAAAAGTAATAACGTAAATTTGTTAAATTTAAAGTATGTGTGAGTTACAATCGATTTACAACCATCGCGTTGCCAATCTAAAATAGATTGACTCGAATATAAAATGATGTGTGATTTTAATGATCAATTAAGTTGCTAACAAATCTTGTAACATTAAAAATAATGAACCATAGCAAGCTGAAAAACAAAGTCTCAGTAACCAACTTAAAATAAAAAGTTTCCACATAAAACTACCTTTAACATATAGTAACTGAGCTCCTTTTGTAGTATGTAGCTCACAGACACCGATATTTATTAGAAAACACCACCTAACCAACCATGTATTCCCGTGTATGAGCTTCCATAATAACTAAATCACTGTCGCACAACATTTCGAAAACATAAAACCTAATGTACACCTAAAATAAGTTTACCCAAACACCCGTTCACTACAGCTTAAGATGACTTTTTAATCAAAACATATATAGATGGGGAATATGACTTTCATAGCAACATGAAGTCATAAATCTAAAACCACCAACATAAGATTTAAAGCAACAATCAACACTGAAACCAATAGGTAAACCGAACCGAATCGAACGAACCAACACAAAACCGAGGCGAAAAGGGTCAATTTTGTTCCGTTCTTGGTTCATGTTTTTCAATATTGTCACTTACTTTATATACATAGACAAATCACAGAACCGAAACAGCGACCCACATCACCTAACAACCACATCAGCAACAAACTAAACTGTACAGACCTGTAAAACAACTTAATAAGCTCCAATTTCTGAAAATTTGGCATAGAATAAAGACCTTCTAAAACAACCTACTGGACTAACACAAGTATACTAAAAATACAACAAATATCCATAAGCATGTAAGAAACCACCTACTTCACGAATCTACGCCATTTATCTGGATCTAAAATAATCAAATATACAAAACCTAATAACTACATAACAACTTTTTCATATATATAGTTGATCCAAGGCAATTATATAAGTTATGTATATACAGTAACTTACAACTTTAGGCGAATGGTGACGAATTAGTCTTTGCACAAACTTGAGCCGACAGATCCTGATAATAGTTTTTAACATGTGTTAGGTGACGCTTATCATACCAAAAAATGAAAAGAAGTAGCATGTAAATTAATTTTGCGTACCACTAAAGTTTCCAATGAAGATATACCTTGCGATATGAATGGATCGTATTTCTCCAATGAAGAGATACCTTGCAATACGAATGAAGCATAAGTATTTCAAATTTTTTGTAGATTTGTTTCACAGGTAACCCACTACAAATATAGGTTAAGGATCATAAATATTAAGTACCCTATTTAGTCAATCATTAGGAAAAATTAGCAAAACAGTAAAGTAAAAATGAAGCACCTTTCATACCACTCTTTTTCAAACGTTCAAAGTGCTATCATATAGATGAACCTCAATATACTATATTATACAAAGTTTTAATTCTCACTCCTACATAACCCCTATATAAACAGATAATTAAACAAATAATTTATAAGCAAATCCAAACAGCCCCAAACTACATGATAACTTAACCATATCATCTATAATCTCAAACCAACATTTTCAGCAAATACACTCTTTTAATAAAGTATGATCAAAAGATTGGGAATAAAATTTGAGAAACGATAAAGCAAATAAAGGCCCCTTTAAGGCTTCATTTGGACCAAGTCATGTACATCGTAACATGGTGCTTTAACCCCACTAATGATCTGTGTCATCATTTGGACCAATTTCAACATTTGGACCAATTTCAACATGTACATCATTTCTCAATGATCTGTGTCATCAGTTGAGCATGTTTCGATTCTGCTTCCATTTCTATTTCAAGACTTAACCTTTTCATCAACCCAATATCACCTCCTTTGCTATGGCTGCAAAAATAAATAAATAAGAAGCAAACATTAACGACACTGTCCTAAAACTATATAATTACCCTAATCAGTAAATAGTTTAAAAATTATCAATGGTTCGGGGCAAGTTTTGAAACATGTCAGAAATGAGTAATTTTAAAGCAAAAGGCAAAATGGTGATTTTTAAAAACAACTCAAAATATAAGCATTAAAACAATCCGAAAACATGTAAACTCGTAAAGATCACACATAAGTTTAGACGAACACCCCCTTAAGCGAATTGCAGCTAACTATTTAGAGTGGAAATGAGTACACACTATCTATATTATAATGATTCACTTTATACAGTGCAGGGAAAATGAAAAAAATGTTACCTGATGTGCCACATCGTGAAATAATTCAGTCATTTTTATACTCATGAATGTCACTTCAGCTCGTGCCGTTGTGCAGGTTTCCTGGGCTGAAACCGCTTCACCTGACCCGATAGACAACACCCTAGCATGTCAAATTATGTAATCGCCAGCATACCCTGAACGTTGTGCATGAGGCATATCACCTTTATGAAAAGCAGTATATGAACCAATTGTTAAGGCAATTTACTGAGTATGGCGAACGATAAGTTGCTATGGTATGACATACCTTGTGAGGGTTCATTGTGACGGCCACCGTGGATGCCTAAAACAGCTTCATTAACGTGTCCCTCATCTGGAACAAACCCAAAAGTTGTTGTAAAGTAACCATGCCACCACAAAAAAATAAATATGGGTAGCAAACTGTGCTTGAAAAGGTAACTGATAAAACTCACCACAAACGGCCCTCCTCTCAACGTCAGCTGACGTACTAACTTGACTCGTGTCCGTGTGAAAACTCTGAGTCGCATGACCAACATTATATAGTGATGCATCTCCCAAACCCCAGACTCCTGGTAACCTTTGTTATGCCTTTTTCCGGACACGACCAAAAGCAGGTCATCTTTGCAAGAGGCTTTTCTTTTCAAAATAACGCCCTCAACACTTTCGCAAGAAAGAATGCCGCATTCGTCACATGCAGGCGTACCCCGCATTCTGCTAATTCCAAGTGTTCTGAGGGTCCTTCGTTAACACCACATCATAGATTTCTTAGATTCACTTTTGCGTCTAATAACTTTTACCTATTCCGTCTCAATCAACATACATATCGTTCAGTAGTGAAAAGTTTTCGCCTGAAAATACCTGAATCATATTTTGAAAAGGAAATTGTCTAAGGCTGATTATGATGCTTGTAACACCACAAACCAACTATACATTGTTCTTACGGATATTACCTGCCCAGAGCAGTGGGACCCAGATAGTATGGAACATAGTATAGATTGAAACATGGTATGAGGCTCAGATAAGAGCATAAGAACTGAAAAAAGTGGACATCCACTGTGGCTGCGAATCTAACAATTTGCCTCGCCAAGAAACGAACGTTCACAACTTTAATCAAACTTGCTCGTATTCATCACAGCCTCTTATAGTCAATATCTCCATTGTTCTCAATACCATAAGAAGTGTCGACAAAATTGTATATGAGGCTCAGACTGGTAAAGGATTGAAAAAAGAGGATACTGCAAATTTAGCAAGTTGCCCTGCCAAGACGCGGATAATCTCAGCTTTAATCCCCCTGCCCCTGTAGACTCATCATAGCCTCTTGTAAAAATTCATTTGAAGGAATTTGAAGACAATCCCAAACAACCCATAAGACAGTCATTTATCAGCCGAGAGTCAAGTATCATAAAAAAAACAAAATCCATATTCTGATTTATTTTCTTTGTTTTGGATCAATGGATTTTCACTGAGGTATACCTTCTTTTGTGATATTGTTGGGTGGTGATTAAGATTTTACAAATGAGGCTTAGATTTATGAATGACATGGCCCCATGGCTGCAAACACCATGTTCGTGGTGCTGTCCCGCCAATATATGGGCCATATTCACCCAACATGATCAATAATAAACTCACAAATGTAATAGCATCATCATCGCCTGTAATTTGCAAACAAAATAATCTGACCTCCGATAAGCAAAGCAACCGTAAGCAAATGGATGCCAGCATAATCAAAACATCAACAAAGTAATTATCAGCAAAAAGCGTTGGAGAAAATGTCAAAATGACTCCATATAAGCCTCAAGTAACCTTCCTGAAGCTGGATAAAAACCGTCTTTGGGCACATCTGTATATACAACCTACATATGTTTTCAAAAACCACTATTAGTGTAACATATGAGAGGATGCTAAAATCAATCGAGTACATATATAGTTAACATACTTTGGGATCCCCGATTAATGAAATTGCAATACAGAAGCACTACCATAGTAACTTACAGCAGCCATTCAGCTGGTGTCTAGATATGCAAATATAGAAGCATCGTTTGCGGGTTAACTATTGGGCTCCCAAATCCGGGCGTTAGCCAAACGTCAGGTGACGTCACCAAAACCACGCCCGACTAAACGACTTTTAAGGCTCAGATTAGTAACCGTGGACCGGGTCATAGAAACATCTGAAGCTGACCATGGCTGCAAATAGACTTGGTTGCATAGTAGCCGTTTATACCATGCCGTCCGGTCATTGCCCCGCCAGGTTACGGTCAAGTTCTCAACGACCCATTTCATTTCTGTTAAATTATAACAATCATGATAGCCCGTTAACTATCATCATTGCCTTTTCCAGAATACATCGCCACCAACTGTGTATAATACCCATCATGTTCTTGCTTATCATCAGGAGTGGTGTATTTGACATATAACTGAGCCAAACAATCCCGAATCCTGAAAAGGGCGTTCGGCATAACATGAACGGTCAATTCTATAAAATATACATGTGAATGTGTCGAGATACGGATATATTTAACATACCCATTTAATAAATTTTAAATCTTTAACATACCCATCAATAGAAAGTGATAAAAAAAAAAAAAAAAAAAAAGATCTTTAACATACCCACCAATCAAAATTAATAGAATGCAGACACATTAATAAAAAATTAAATCTTGAACATACTGATTAGAAAAAATATTGTACCTTCAGCCTATATATATCGGCATAATTAACCCGATTGTTGACGCTGAGCTCAAGCATGTTCTGGTTCCAGCCACTAAATGTGTTCAGACTACTTAAGTAACCTGTTATCAACCCGACAGCTAATTAAGGGGAAAACTTGGATATATCTCCTTTAAAAACAGGACCAAACCAACCCATCAAGAATGAACCAACCTTCAATATAAGACAAAGAGAAACCCACTTTTCAGAAATTCGATTTATATTCAGTACCAAAGTCTAAACTACTAAACCATACAAAAAGGATAACATGGTAATTCTTCTGAACAAAACTGGAAACAAAAACCTGAACATGGTAAGCAAATAAAGGCCCCTTTAGTGCTTCATTTGGACCAAGTCATGTACATCGTAACATGGTGCTTTAACCCCACCAATTTTTGGATATAGGTTAGCCCGCTACTTTTGACGACATTGACCCGGGTAACCCATTACCAACCTGAATGTGTAACCCGTACCAAGCTCACTCTTTTTAACTAAAATCAAATATTTGGATGACGTATAAAATAGCGTGTTTGTGATGATTGCAAAAACTGTATTATCTAAATGATCAACAAAAACTAATTGTATTATCCACAAATACGAATCATACCCCTGTTCGGCCAATATACAACCATTGCACCCACATTCGATAAGGAGCCAAACACGAAAACTGAAACACAAACGCATCAAATCAGTCCCAAATTCACGATGGTAAAACCCAAAACTCAAAAACAAATATCAATATAGTAAATAACTCAAACCTGCAATCAAGAAATATAACTGAGATCATATAAAAAAAATTATAAAAATAATTAAAGGTAATTTAGTTAGAGGTGATAAACTCACAAAACTAATTCATATTCAACTTAATCATCTTCTCCATGTTAAGATCCGCCGAAAATAAATCTGAAATCAAAACCCGAAATAATAACCCAAAATCATTAAAAGCAATAAGCAACATCAAGAAATAAGCAATAAGCATACCAACCTTACTAACCCGAAATCATAACCTTTAATTTACGAATTAAGAGATAATTTTAAACATACCAACCTTACTAACCTTGAATCGAATATAGCTCCACTAAATCGTTCACCAATTTCCCCCAATTTTCTCCTAATCCATTAATTCACTAATTTCCCCCACTTTTCCTAATTCATCTTCCCCCACTAATCATCTTCACCCAATTTCCCCCACTAATCATCTTCTCCTAATTCATTAATTCACCAATTTCCCCCAATTTTCCCCAACTAATAAAATTATTAGGGTTTCATACAAAAATCATTATAATTCGATTTAATCAGGCCTTTAATAATTTATTAACATATTATAGATAATCAACAAAAAACATTACGAAACAGAAATTGAAACGTAAATGGGATAAAGGAGGTAACTTACAGATTTACAAAATAACAAAATCAAATTGGGCTGCCAAATCAACATCTCTTACAATCGGTAATCGAAAATAGAGGAGACCAAAACGTAAGGAGCAAGTGATTCTCTGGATTTTCATCATCAAATGATTTTATTTGATTTATGGAATAGATTTTTTGATATACGGAGCGTGTTTTGATTTTTTGGTATGAATGTTTTGATAAGGAGCGTGTAGAGAGAGAGAGGGAGAATAATGTTTCTTACTTTCACTTTAAAAACCTCCTGCATAAAAAAATTGTACTTTGAAGCTAAATAAGGTATGGCATTAAACAAATTTTTAATGTAATGTGCTTAGTAGGCTTGTACAAAAGCTTATTTTATTAGAGATAATCTTTACTAATATATAAAGTATTTAGGACTTTTATTTTTAGAAGTCTTAAAAATTTTAAACTTACACACTTGCTATTATTAGTAATTTATGAAATTAATATTTTAAAAACACACTAATTACACATTAAATTATGACATTAATATGGATGCATGTTACAATAATAAAATATAACTTATATAATGAATTTAATATGTTTATAGTTAACATTACTAACTTTTTAAATTTGCATATATAAATCGTTAAACAACATTCAGCAAAAAAACCGTAAAATCAGAAAATCGTTAAAAATAATTCGTCTCCGAATCCGCTGCTTTGCGCGGGTACCATGCTAGTAGATAAATACGCGCTAACATAAAGAGCAATAATTCACAAACAACAAAGAATACCAACATGCACAGATTGCGTAACGTAAATCACTCTACGCTTTAAAACACAAATGCATTCGGCAAATTTCTTCTATGTTTTTTGTTACATCGATTTGTATTTTGGAAAAAAGCAAATTCTACCTACATAATTGTAGACCATCGTTTCAACTTAATATCATGACGGTAAAAAGAGTAAAATGGATGAGAAAAAGAAACGAAACAAATCTATATTATATTTGCTTACGACTTAAATTTTTTTTTTGAGTAATATTAATACACTAAAAATACCCTTACAATGCAATCAATTAAATTATTAATTACTTAATTACGTAAAGAACTAATTTTCTTCATTTTCACTTGTTCCACGCTAATATATACATAAAAAAAAAGGTGCACACACAAATTAACGTTGCTATAAAGCGTCGTCGTTATGCGTGAACAATCGTCAAGTATGTGATACGACCCGTTAAGGTTGTATCGATAGTATGCATTACTTCAAGCATGTGCGAACTTCTTAGAAGAAAAGAAGGGAAGACCACATATATTTTCATTTGACAAAAGCTTAATGACTTTCATTCATTGTAAAATATTAAATACTAGTTATGAGATAATCTCACACAAACACAAAGACTTATCCTAACACGAAGACTTATCCTAACACTTAATAAACTATGACACATATCCTAACCATGGGCGTAACACTCCCCACTCCTTTTATAGAAATATAGAGGGGTTGAATACGTTTTTGTTTTAAAATCTAGAAATCTTTCGTATCAAATTCCTGATCAAGTGTGGCAAAATATGAATAGTGGTTACAAACAATTATAACAACTTTATACATCGTAGATTATGTCACAAACATAAATACAATACATTTACCAAGCCAAAACACACATATTAACAACACAATATAAATAACCAATCACACAAACATAAGCAAGACATAAACCCAATAATAAGCAATAAAAGCGAATATAAACGTAAAGCAATAAGTAAAAAAAACTGCAAACCAAACACGATGATATATAGTGGTTCGGTCACGAAGCACTTCTTTCCCCTACTCCACTCCTCGAGTATCTAACTCGAGAGTAACTTCACTAATCAACAAGCCCCCTTTTAGGCGAAGAAAACCATACAACTGTTGGAATTATATAACATGACAATCAAATAAATAATCACAAAACATCAAAGTATTCAAGCGGAAGCGTATATGATTTATTAACGAATAATTAATTAACATAAAAGAATATGCGTACCTTTTCTTGATTCTAGCCGAACAAGAATCAAATCCACAAACTAGCGATTGGAAGAACCCTAATTTGATTTAATTAGGATTATGTGAATTACCACTTACCATTTTGTAATTCAATCCAAGAATAATAACAATATTGTGTTATTACCACTTTCTTGTACACACGTACTAAACCGAATTAAAGTAATGCTAGTTTTGATAAAACAAATAACTTGTTTATTGGAAAAGTTTTGGATCGACACCCTAAGGAGTGGCCGATCGGTTTGGAGAACAAAAACACACACAAAACTGTTTTAGGGTTTAGCTAATGAGCACAAGAGATAATTTACAAACACCTTAGGTTTTGTATATATACTCAAGCAAACTTGGTGAACAAGTTTAAGTTGCAATTGGGTTGGGTTTGGTCCTTGTGGCCAATCGGTTCATGCATCCCCAAAGGGATTCCAGAACCTTCCCAACTTTTGCAATTTAGTCCTTTTCCAAATATATTTAACGCCCGTTAGTCCATTACATTAATTACTTAACGTCCGTTAGTTATTTCGTTTAATCAATAAATAAATACAACATTTATATTTAATTATTAACTTTAATTCTCATACGTAAAGTGTGCAATCCCGTGGTCTCGAGTTCGATCCTAACTCACGTCTACTAATTTATATCCATAAAACTAACAGCTCCCACTTGGATATATCTTAATAGAGTGATCACATCGGTTAGCGTCTAGCAACACTTCGATGCCTCTAGTACGACTCGAGTATGGCTCCTGGAAAACCTTTTAATGATTTCTCATTATTATTATCCTTTTGTTTGTAATACCACGTTAAATAAAGATATGGAATTAAGTCATTCTTTATAAAACTATTCTGTTTCTCGTTGTAAGTGATTGACCAAGATTACCGAATCATCTAAACATATTTAGGGGAGATTTGGGTGCGGCCGCACAAACATCTTGTCAACCCTATGAGGGGCCCAGCAGTATGAACCTCCAAATAAATTTGAAGGAACAAATTCTATCTTGACTACAAGAATAACCCACAAATTTTGTAACATTTTTGAAAACAACCCTTATGACTACCAGTTACGTATAGCGTTAAGTTGCTTTTGCTGAAATGCACTACATTCATGACACTTATCTGGTAGCTCAAGTCTGAGGATAACTATTCATAATTTACTTATAACAATATCCACAAAGTAAATTATGTAGTTGGGATAAGTCCTATATTCAATTCATTGATTATCATCCGAAATTGGTATGCATTCTCATCAATATACTTTCAAGTATATTCTACCACATCTCTCAGATTTGTCTTAATTTAATGATACTCCCATATCATTAATCGACAACGGACATTTAGAATAACTTAGTTACTCATGGATTAAACATGAAAATATAGGACAACAATATTATAAATGAAAATAAACATAAACCAAACTTTATTTCATCAAAATAATAAATGTTTTACAATATCCTTTATCCAAATACAAATCACAGTTTTGCATGAAACTATTAGCTAAACGAAGTCCAATTCCATTGGCAAGTCCAATAAGCTTGTCTATAGCTAAAGCCTTAGTGAAAGGATCACTAGTTATCATCTCTGTGTGAATTTTCAATAGATTAATTTCACCTTCACGGACTTGTTCCCGAACATAATGATACTTCCGCTGAAAATGTCTGGTGCCCTTCATGACTCCAGGTTCATTGGCAAATATGATTGCAGCAGAATTGTCACAATACATATCAATAGGTGATTCAATTAAAGGCATAACACCAAGCCCCGAAATGAATTTCCTAATCCAAACAGCCTCCATTGCACTTCGAGCGGCAATGTATGTATTCGGCCTCTGCAGCACATCGCAATCGTACTCTTCTTCTTGCTCTTCTAGTCAACTGCTCCTCCATTGATGACAAAGACATAACCCGTCGAGGCTTCGATCATCTTTATCACACTGCCAGACGCATCACAGAACCCGTAACACCAAGCTCGTTTGGATTTCCGCCATACACTAAAAACATATCTTTCGAATTCCTAAGATACTTTAGAATATGTTTAACAGCAATCCAGTGAAGTTCACCCGGATTATGTTGATATCGACTGGTCATGTTTTGAGCGAACGCCACATCTGGCCTTGTGCATCTCACAGCATACATAATAGATCCTACAGGCGAAGCATAAGGAACTTTCTGCATGCGTGCCACCTCAGCAGGTGTTGAAGCACACATATTGCTACATAAGCCATGCTTTACTTCCATCGGCAAATATCCTTTCTTGGAATTTTGCATATTGAATCTCTTCAATATTTTATCAATGCAAGCGCTTTGACTTAAACCAATTAACCGCTTCGACCTATCTCGGTAGATCTTGATTCCCAAAATGTATGCAGCTTCTCCTAAATCCTTCATGGAAAAACCCTTCCCAAGATATGCCTTAACACTTTGCAAACTTGGAATGTCTTTTCCCATAATTAATATGTCATCGACATAAAGAATTAGGAAAATTACATCACTCCCACTAACTTTGTGATATACACATGGCTCATCAAGATTTTGAATAAATCCATACCTTTTGATTCCTTCATCAAATCTCTTATTCCATTGCCTCAATGCTTGCTTCAATCCATAAATGGACCTTTGAAGTTTGCATACACGGTTTGGAAATTGTGGATTCACGAACCCCTCAAGTTGCTTCATATAAATGTCTTCATCTAAGCGACCATTCAAGAAGGCGGTTTTGACATCCATTTGCCATATCTCATAGTCATAGTATGCTGCTATAGCTATGAGAATTCTAATAGCTCTAATGTCCGCTACAGGAGAAAAGGTCTCCTCGTAATCAATGCCATAAGTTTGAGTAAAACCTTGCGCAACTAGACGAGCTTTATAGACGTGTATATTGCCATCCATGTCAGCCTTAATTTTATAGAGCCACTTACTTCAAACCACCTTGGCGTTTGGAGGTAAGTCAACCTCTTCCCAGACTTCATTTTCTCTCATGGATTGCATTTCCCCATTCATTGCAACCTGCCATTTTTCCTTATCAAGACTTGCCATGGTAGCTTTATAACTAGTAGGCTCTCCAAGATCTCCTAACATAGTTTCCTCAACCTCACGTTAAGACATAGACGTTCAGGTGCACGCGTAGTCCTTACGGATCTCTGAGCTAACGGAATCACTTCAAATTCGGTGGAGGACCCGGACTATCGGTTCTACCGGAAGTACGTTAGTGTTTTCGAAGGTAATGCATGTTCTTGATCATCTTCCAAATCGAGAAAATCTCCCACTGAATTCTTGAGATTCGAGATCTCTTTCAAGAAAATCTCCATACCTAGCAACAATTACTTTATTTTCAGTTGGATAGTAGAAGTAGTAACCCATAGTTTCCTTAGGGTATCCTACGAAGATACACTTTACAGATATTTGTTGGAGTTTATCTGCTGAGTCACGTCTAACATACGCCTCGCAACCCTAGACCTTTAAATAAGACAGGTTAGGAGCTTTACCATACTATATTTCATATGGTGTCTTATCAACCTTCTTTGTGGGAACCATATTTAGAATGCGAACAGTTGATTCCAAAGCATAATCCCAAAAGGATAAAGGTAGAGTGGTAAGATTAAACATAGATCGTATCATGTCCAACAATGTACGATTTCTTCTCTCAGATACACCATTTTGTTATGGAGTATATGGAGAAGTGAGATTCTGGACAATTCCATTCTCAGCTAAGTAATCTTTAAACTCTTGGCTTAGATACTCGCCTCCTCTATCGGATCGAAGAGCTTTAATCTTCTTTCCCAATTGCAGTTCTACTTCAGCTTTGAAAATCTTAAATGTTTCAAACACCTCATGTTTATGTTTAAGTAAATAAACATAACCATAACGGCTGAAATCATCAGTAAAGGTTAAGTAGTAGCTAGCACCTCTCTTTGACACATGTCTAAGTGGTCCACACACATCAGTATGAATAAGACCAAGTAGATCAGAAGCCCTCTCCATATTGCTATGGAAAGGTTTCTTCGTCATCTTCCCAGATATGCATGACTCACATTTATCAAATGATTCATCATTGATATTTTGCAAAAGCCCTTCATGTTGCAGCTTATGCATGCGAGCCTTGCCTATATGAGCAAGTCTACAATGCCAAAGATAAAAAGAATTCAAGTCTAACTTTATCTTCTTATTTATGCTAAACATCGAATTATTATATTTTTTAGATTCATTTCCAATCACATCAATTTCAAACACACCATTCACAGTAATTGCATTAAAATAAAATACACCATTTAAAGAAACAGAAATTCCATTATGTGAAATAGTATGAGTTAAACCATCATCCAACAAAACTGAAAAGGAAACAACACCTCTAATTATACAAGGTGCGTAATGACAATTGTTTAATAACAGTACTAAGCCCGAAGGCAATACTAAACTAAACGTTCCTATGGCTTCAACAGTTGCATGTGCGCCATTTCCCACGTGCAGATATTGCTCCCCATAGGCAAGCTTCCTTTCCACTCTAAACCCTGCAGTGTATTACAAATGTGAATACCACATCCATTATCATATACCCAGGAATTTTTATGATTTAGAGTAAATAATTCAATGACAAATAAATTACCGAGAAGAAGCGCTGCGTGGACCCTTCACTTCATTTTATTTGCCGGCAATTCATCAAGATAGAGAGCACAATTTCTCTTCCAATGCCCAACGCTCTTACAGTGGTGGCATGCTTGATCCTTTTTAGGATTTTCCTTCCTAGGAGTAGGGTTCTTCTTGGATTGTGGTTGATAGGCCATAACTTGTTTGCCTTTGTCAACCTTTCCCTTACCCTTCCCCTTCTTGTTGTTCGCACGCTGCGGTTTTGGCTTATTTATCCTTCCACCCAGAATAACAAGTACCTGGGCAGTAGGAACCTTTTGAGGTAACCCTTTTTCATAATCAATAAGCAATGCGTGTAGGTCGTGAATGTCTTCCCACGCAGTGCATATTGAAGTTTCTAACAAAACCATTAAAATCCTTGTTAAAGGATATATTAATCAGATTCACAGCTATGTCATCATCATAAGTTTTGCCAAGTGCCTTTAGCTGGTCCATGTAACCTTTCATTTCCAGTACATGAGCACTTACGGGTTTACCTCTCCACGCTACAACTATGTAATGCGTCGGTCAAGTCATAAATCTCAACGGCAGCTGGTTTCTCAAATATAGTTCGAAGTTCATTGAGCATATTATATGGGAAATAATGTTCGAACTGCTTTTGAAGAGCAGATTCCATTGTTCCTAACATAAGACAAGCCACATCATTATGACGCTTATACTCAAGTTGCCAAGCGTCCTTTTCAGCTTGAGTAGCTGTAGGTCCGGTTGGTTCAGCAGGGCAAGGTTCATAAAGATATTTCAACCGTCACAACTCTACATACAATTCTCAAAGAGCGGTGCCAATCATTGAAATTCTTAGAGCTACCAACTTTTCTCGATCAAAAAAGCTTTTGAACGCAGAACTTAGTGCAGTGTTATCGTTATTTTGAGCCATTTCTACAGAAAAAAAATTCAAATATTAGTATTTTCGATAATACAACTTTTCAAGAAAATAAAATATACCCAACGGTAATATAAACATATAACCATATAATTTTCTCGAAAACTAGGATCCAAATTATCATAGGTTCATTACATCAGTTGATCTGCTAGTAACGAAAGCATATAATAAGGTAATCTGTCGAACATTAATTGGCAAACAATTTCCAACTCCTAGATCATTATGGGATTTATATTTTCCAACGCTATTTCAAATATAAACATGTTTCATCCCATCTTATGCCATGAGTCCAGTTCTCACTTCCTACTCAACTTAAGTGTCTAACTTAAAGAACTGTAAATATGTCAATGTAAAGTCTGACTTTACATAGAGATTTACCTCTTCATCACAATCTAGCCAAGTACTGTCATGACGTAAATTGCAACTTCAAGTGTTCCTTTTAATTAGATGGCATATAACTTAATTTAAAAGGGTACTGGTTTTGATTTTATGTGGTCAAATCAAATATGTACAAAGATGTCATGCATTCATCTTGTAGCATAAATTTAATAAAAAACTTTTTATTACCAATTCATAAAGATCAAATTATCAAAGTTTTGATTGAGGTATTGGGTTCACCAATCAAGGAATTTAGTGTTAATTATCGTCCATTATACCGTACTTTTGCATAAGTGTAAACACTTAGTGTTTCGGGTAATTACCACCGAAGTGGTGCATAGAATTAAAACTAATTCGCCCTTAAGAAGAGTTTGTACATTTTATGGCTTACTAAGTAGCTCCATTCGAACTTACAGAGGCGAGGACCGTGTAAGCGCAAAAGCATTACCTTAGACATCCTTTCAGTGTGACTGTGCGCACTTCTTTATTAACCCCTTTATAGTTCATTCTAGTGGGTGAGCCGTTCAGACCATTTATACCAAAATCACCAATCAATTAAACTATTGAAAACTTAACTCTTCCAAACAAATCAAATTTCACCATTGTTTAGTCCGTATTATTTTTCTATTCAAAATTACCCTTTGGTTAAAACTGTCTAACATAATAAACAAACAAGTTACAAATAAAAAATAACTACTAAAAAACAATGCGCACATAATAAACAGTTTATACGTGTAAACAAGTAGTCACATGCAACTTATTCGATAAAACCCTATTAATAATCAATGTCTAGGTTAAATTAATGTATATATTAATTAAGGCTTTCACTCTCTCAATTGAAAGTGAGCCACATACATCGATGAATCGATTGCGTAAACCCATAATTAATAATATACCAAATTGCACATAATTGATTCATTAATATATATAATTGGAGTCTTCCCCAATTCAAGATTTATCATAAATAAATATATCTTAACAATTAAATAATATCAAAGCAACTTATCCATGACTAACATGCATGTATAATCATGGATATATCATAACAATTATACAAATAGTCACAAGATTGAATATCAAATTTCCATGACACATAACAAATTATTCATGAATTAATCACGTAACTAATATATTAATTCTAGGTTTCGATAAGGTTAGCAAACAATTTTCAAACCCAAAAAAATTAATGCATGTCGACTTAAAAAAAATATGGGGTACGCCCCAATTAAAAAAAATCGACCAACAAAAAAAATAAACATAAACCCTAGATTAACAATATCAAACAACATACAAATATTTGTTTTATTCGCAGCGTTTATGTAATTAATTACTCATTAAAAACCAATGACTCGTGATACCACTGTTGGAATTATATAACATGACAATCAAATAAATAATCACAAAACATCAAAGTATTCAAGCGGAAGCGTACAAGATTTATTAACGAATAATTAATTAACATAAAAGAATATGCGTACCTTTTCTTGATTCTAGCTGAACAAGAATCAAATCCACAAACTAGCGATTGGAAGAACCCTAATTTGATTTAATTAGGATTATGTGAATTACCCCTTACCGTTTTGTAATTCAATCCAAGAATAATAACAATATTATGTTATTACCACTTTCTTGTACACACGTACTAAACCGAATTAAAGTAATGCTAGTTTTGATAAAACAAATAACTTGTTTATTGGAAAAGTTTTGGATCGACACTCTAAGGAGTGGCCGATCGGTTTGGAGAACAAAAACACACACAAAACTATTTTAGGGTTTAGCTAATGAGCACAAGAGATAATTTACCTAGGTTTTGTATATATACTCAAGCAAACTTGGTGAACAAGTTTAAGTTGCAATTGGGTTGGGTTTGGTCCTTGTGGCCAATCAGTTCATGCATCCCCAAAGGGATTCCGGAACCTTCCCAACTTTTGCAATTTAGTCCTTTTCCAAATACATTTAACGCCCGTTAGTCCATTACATTAATTACTTAACGTCCGTTAGTTATTTCGTTTAATCAATAAATAAATACAACATTTATATTTAATTATTAACTTTAATTCTCATACGTAAAGTGTGAAATCCCGTGGTCTCGAGTTCGATCCTAACTCACGTCTACTAATTTATATCCATAAAACTAACAACAACGTCACTTACACTTTCTCTGGTACAAAGCTAAATACCGGGTCCTTCTTCGGGTACAACCAAACCCGTTATGTTTTATGGCCCAGCATAACAAACCTTGTGTTTTAAGGTCTAAACACATAAACCGAGTCACTTACATTATTTTCTGACACTAATCTAATGTCGATTTCTAATCTTAGCTAGAACCAATCTACCACATACCCTTGTATTTTGAGGACTAAAATACTAACCAGAACTCACACCTATGTTCTGGACTAAGACACATTCCGAATCTAACTATGATACAAGATTGGAAGACATGGACTCCATCTATATGTAAAAAATGTTACAAATTGACCAACTAGACTACATAACTTCGTATAGAGATGAAAACGATAATTCTTGTCTTGCACTTGAGGAAAGAAAGAAAGAATCATATTTAAAAAAGATTAAACAAGTTAAATGATCAAAGAATGAGAGGATAAGAGAACAAATAATTGTTTACTCAAGAGGTCTTTGACTATTTACCTTTAATAAAACATTTTTTATAAATACAAAAATAAATTTGTATAATTTTTTTGTAAAAACGTTTTGTCACATTTATAAAAATGTGAGGTTTAAGGACTGATGTGTGGTTGGGGGTCGAAAGACTTACTTTTCCGCGAGCAAGCTTTACAACCCATTAGGCAGTGTACCTAATCGTTGCAGTGTAGTATGGGCAAGCCTAAGGGATTGATTATTCTCCAGGGGAATAGAGATGCTAGTAGAGATGTATGACGAAAAGGTGAGGTGAGGATGATTCTTTTTAGTCTTTTTATATTCTTTTATAAAAGCAAGTAAAATATCGGGGTTTGAAGAGTGGGGGTTTGGTAATTTTACCAATTAAACTACTTAACAATTTAAATTAAAACTAATTAAACTAGATAAAATTAAAAGCTATGAATTGTATGAGTGTGTTTTGTATTATAATTAAAAGCGTGATCACTTAGATTTTCTTACTCTCTAGTTATCTTTATTGGTCAGTTGAATTGTCACATCCTTATCCTAATTGATGCGTTGTATTCCATGTTAGTCATAAGGTGGTGCCTAATTCCCCAATTTTATGAATCGTAACTCTCCTCTAGAACACCCGGGATTGCCAAGTACCGAGGTATCTCCCCCGAATATCCTGTTATCTTTAAGCTAAAACTCACACAATAGCACAACGAGAGCCTAAAGTGCACTCTAAGGCTTTATGCTATTTAGGACGCTCAAGCTCGCAACAATTAAAGAAGAAGCCAGTTTTCCTTAATCTAGCGTCTACCAATTAGAAAAAGAGACAACCTAAAAATAATCAATAACTAGGTTTCATTGGATCTAAGCAAACACTAATTAATTTAGTTACGTATGATAGATAAGCAAAAACACAAGCAAACAATCAAACATAGATGAAACATGGTGATAGATTGGATAAACAAACTCATCTTTAAGTGTAAAAGAGGGTTTGGAACCCTAAAATACTGTCCAAGTCGGACCTTAAACGAACTAGGGTTTGCTTTCCAAAATTATGCACACATAATGCAAAAAATTCGAAGTCTATATATAGAATTACAATTACGACAAAAGGTGACGCCGTCAGATTGCTGTCATTAGGGTTTCGTCTTTGCCAATCATCAATGAGAAGGCGTCATGAAGGAAGTAGTGACGCCGTCTGGGTTGCTCTTGGACGTCGTCTTGGTAAAGTCTTGGTCATCTGGTGTAGAATGAAAGAGCGGCGGCCTTCTGAAGAAGAGGTGACGTCGTCACTTGTTGAGACCAAAATAAGTTTTGACAGTTTTTGGAACACCATGTAAGCGATAGCGTTGCTGTTGGGTTCAGTGAATACCAAAACTCCTAAACTCTAAGATTTGAATAGAAAATACCCTAAGTGTTTATGACCTTAAACACTAACAGGTCACTGAGCGCATAACCACTCAGTAAGTCATCTTCAGGATACTCAGTACGAGACGAAGAAGTCTCTCCACTCAGTGAGGCGGAACTCAAGGAGTGTAGACTGAGTCAAGAAAAAGATGATGGATTCAGTGAGTAATGACAATAACTCACTGAATCCCAAAAACTCGTCACCAACTATTACCACTGAAGATTAGACTGAAGATAAAGACTGAAAGATCAGAAGACTGAAGAATGAGCGGGACAAGGCGTGATAAGTTTGAACAGATAAGATGAAGTCCTTATCAACCCAAAGTCAAACTTTCCCTGAAACGCTAACATCCAG